>CM053029.1:95077548-95677548 GCA_028564925.1 Lithobates sylvaticus
GGAGGGGCCAGGGGTGGGGCTGAAGGGGTCCCGTCAGGTGGGCTGTACGGGGCCACATGATTTCTATCAGTGGCCCTGGGGAGGATTGGGTTCCATCCATTCCTATCAAGGTGCACTCTACTTAGTCTGTACTTATGATGTTTTGCATTAAACAACTGTTTCCCATATTTGCAAGGCTGTATATAGTGCCAGAGGACACCAGGCCTTTCAGATACAGAGACACTGTATACAGACACCATTGTCCTTATTCACTTTGCTGAGGAAAATCCTGCATTCTCTGTTTGATAATCTGGGCCAGTTTTATTGCTTTGCGCTGCCATTCAGGAGTTTAAGTGCACGAAAGTGGCTAGCTGAAGATCTAAGGCCTCATCTTTCTTCTGAGGGACTGATTTTACTAGTGCCCTATGGCAACGCACACAAATGTCCAGGGCTCTGCAAAATGTAGTGGGTGTGCGGGATAGTTTGCCTTGGACGCTAACTCCTTAAAGCGGGATTCTGCCCACCTATCATTTTTATATTTTTTTAAGGATCCTTTATATCTTTAAAAACTGACAATTTAGTACTCACATTTTTTGTCTCCCAGTTCCCCCGCTTTCCGATTTCGTCGCAAAGGATAACTTTTAAAAAAGTGTCCCGGTGGCTGTCATTTTGCTTGTGGGCATTTGAAGCCCACAAGCATGTATTTCCGGGAGGCGGTGAATGCTGTGCTCCCAGCATTCACCGCTCGATCCCGCGCATGCACAATGCTAGCAGCGAGCAGCGCCGTCGAATTCCGGGTTGCCATCGCAACGGGCGGCGTCGTCGGAAGTTCCCGCCCCGTTGTGAAGCCAACCAAACATAAACAAACCAGAGACGTCACGTGACCGGCGTCACTCGGTCCCGAAATCACACGATATTTCAGCATGACAGCGTTTCCCAATGATTCATGCAGAGCCGGGGAAAGGAAAAACATGCCTACTCCCACGGGAGGAGACCCCAGAAGTAAGCAGTCTTCTTAAAAATACAAGGTAATTAAGCCAAATTTTTTTTTTAATGTCCAGTTTTGCATGTATGACTATAATGGATTGCAATGGGATTAACTTCAAATTTTGGGTACAACACCGCTTTAAGTGTTGATTTGAGTACAGTGTTGGTAGTGGGGCCTGTGGTGTCAAGGAACAGGAGAAAGATGTCTGACATAAAAGAGGGTCAGTCTTCTGCTCTCTTTCTGCCTGGACTGGAATTTGAGTAGAGGTAACCAACCCAATATAAAGTGTCATATTGCGATTTGTTTGCCATTTAAGTGTGCCTCTGCTCTTGAGGTTATTATCAGTTTTGGAATCCCCTGAAAGCAGCCTGAATATAGTATTGAGCTATATTGCTCTTAATCTCAGTTACTACTCTCCAATTGAATTACTTGAATATATACTGTTACTATCTGTTACCCTTTTCCACAGAAATATTGCAGTAAAAACTATTTCTGCGTTTTAACGTGTGTGTTTCTCATTGGTCCTTGCACTTACACTATTGCCAGGTGTGCCAGAGGGGACTGAGACTTATTGGGGTGGAGTACACAACAAATATACTTAAGCAGCTCCTCCGGGGGTAGCGCTACAGCTTAATTACAGAATGCCAATTTAAAAATGCCACGAGTTTTGGGCTCCTTGCTTTCCCTTACTAATACCACCCCCTTCTCCACCCCACACAAAGCTCCCTAATTAATGGCAAAACATCTAACCATTACCTTTATTTTGATGTCTACTCTAATAATAGATTCCAACATCTCTGAAGGAGCATTTAATCTGGGGGCTATGTTGGGGACATTGCTGACAAAACGCGTGGGAGGGACTTTCCACGACATGTCCATTCCGGTGTTTGGAATGCAGGTGGAGGGCAAACTGATGTTTTTAGTTTTGTTTCCAATGCCTGAGTATATCTCATGAATGTAAGTGCAATTTCAAAGTGGTTCTAAAGCTCTAAGGTTTTTCCCCTTAATGCATAGAATGCATTAAGGGGAAAAACCTTCAGACCCCCACTTTTTCTTACTGGAGCCCATCCGATCCAGCGATGTGCACAAGTGTAGCAGCTCCCACCACTGTCTCTCTCCTTATTGGATAGATTGATTGCGGCGGGAGCAATTGGCCTCTGCTGCTGTCAATCAAATCCGGTGACATTTGAGTGGGGGGCAAGACCGAGTTCTGCTGTCTGTGTCAATGGATGCAGAAGCGGGACTTGAGAGTGAGCATGCATCAGTGCCTCCAGGGAATGCTGCTATCAGGTTTTCTACAGCAAGGAGACGAGACACATAGCTACACAAGGCGCCACAGAGGTGGGGGCGCTGTAGCGCCAGAGTGCTCCGCTCCCTCCTCCTCTCCTTGTCTGTAGGCGGTGCGGCTCTCTCCGCCTGTCACAGCCGCGGCCGCGCAGTGACGTCACGGGGGGGGGGGGCGGGGCGCTCCGTGGCCGAGCGCCCCGCCCCCCCGTGACGTCACTGCGCGGCCGCCGCCGCCGCTGTGACAGGCGGAGAGAGCCGCGCCGCCTACGGACAAGGAGAGGAGGAGGGAGCGGAGCACTGTGTTTAACTTCCGCCTTCTGCCCACCAGCACAAGCATCACACACGCTCTGTTCTCCACCCGGGCGGCTGCACACTGTCCTCTCCAGCTGCCGCCCGGGTGGTTTTAATTAGCCTAGTGGTGGGGGGTGGTTTGTCTAGGGGGGGGGTCTATACCAATGTGGGGGGGTGGTTTGTCCTGGGGGGGTCTATACTAATGTGGGGGGGGGGGTTTGTCCTGGGGGGTCTATACTAATGTGGGGGGGGGGGGGGGGGGGGGGGGGGTTGTCCTGGGGGGTCTATACTAATGTGGGGGGGTTTGTCCTAGGGGGTCTACTAATGGGGGGGGGGGGGGGGGGGGGGGGTTGTCCTGGGGGGTCTATACTAATGTGGGGGGGGTTTGTCCTGGGGGGGTCTATACTAATGTGGGGGGGGGGGGGTTTCTCCTGGGGGGGTCTATACCAATGTGGGGTGGGGGGGTTTGTCCTGGGGGGTCTATACTAATGTGGGGGGGGGTGGTTTGTCATGGGGGGGCTATACTAATGTGGGGGGGGGTGGTTTGTCCTGGGGGGGTCTATACCAATGTGGGGGGGTGGTTTGTCCTGGGGGGGTCTATACTAATGTGGGGGGGGGTTGTCCTGGGGGGTCTATACTAATGTGGGGGGGTTATCCTGGGGGGTCTATACTAATGTGGGGGTGTGGTTTGTCCTGGGGGGGTCTATACTAATGTGGGGGGGTGGTTTGTCCTGGGGGGGTCTATACTAATGTGGGGGGTTTGTCCTGGGGGGGGGGTTATACTAATGTGGGGGGGTTTGTCCTGGGGGGTCTATACTAATGTGGGGGGGTGGTTTGTCCTGGGGGGTCTATACTAATGTGGGGGGGTGGTTTGTCCTGGGGGTCTATACCAATGTGGGGGGTGGTTTGTCCTGGGGGGTCTATATTAATGTAGGGGTGGTTTGTCCTGGGGGGGTCTATATTAATGTAGGGGGGGGGTTGTCCTAGAGGGTCTATACTAATGTATGGGGGCTGGTTTGTCCTGGGGGGGTCTATACTAATGTGGGGAGTGGTTCGTCCTGGGGGGTCTATACTAATGTGGGGGGGGGTGGTTTGTCCTGGGGGGTCTATACTAATGTGGGGGGTGGTTCGGCCTGGGGGGTCTATACTAATGTGGGGGGGTGGTTTGTCCTGGGGGGGTCTATACTAATGTGGGGGGGTGGTTTGTCCTGGGGGGGTCTATACTAATGTGGGGGGGTGGTTTGTCCTGAGGGGGGGTCTATACTAATGTGGGTGGCGGGCTGGTTTGTCCTGGGGGGTTTATACTAATGTAGGGGGGGTTTGTCCTGGGGGGTCTATACTAATGGGGGGGTTTGTCCTGGGGGGGCTATACTAATGTGGGGGGGGTCTGTACTAATGTGGGGGGGGGGGGGTTGTCCTGGGGGGTCTATACTAATGGAGGGGGTGGTTTGTTCTGGGGGGTCTGTACTAATGGAGGGGGGGGTGGTTTGTTCTGGGGGGTTTGTACTAATGTAGGGGGGGAAAGGTTTGTCCTGAGGGGGGGTCTATACTGATAAAGGGGGGTGTTTTGTCCTGGGGGTCTATACTGATGGGGGGGTCTGTCCTGAGGGAGGTATTTATACTTAGTGAAGGGTCTGCACTGACGGAGGGGGGGGGGGGTCTATACTTAATGGAGTGGGGTCTGTACTGAGGGACGACTACAGTTGGTGGAGGGGGTGATACCATGTTTTACTGCACCAGGTGACACCAACCCTAGTGATGCCACTGCAGCTGCGGGCTCTTATTTCCCCTCTCCCTCACCTCCTCGTGCGCTGCTGTACTAATGAGCGGCGCACTATGTTTCTTCCCCCGCCTTCATAACGGCCAGGGAAGAAAAAGCAAAGGAGCAAAGAAAAGGATTGTGGGACATGTGGTCCCAAGGACTGGCAGCCCCACTGTAACACGGAAACTGCAGCCCACACAGCATGCTCAGCTGAATGGGAGAGAGAAAGCCAGGAGCCCGGGAAAGCTTTCAGGGAAGGGCACCCAGGACTCCAGAGGGAGAGGGCAGTGCTGAGAGAACACCATCAGAGAGAGAAAGCCACACAGCCTGGCACCATCCCTGGTGGAGGAAGGAATGGAGTCATTGCAGGAATACAGATCTGGGCTCTACCCAGCGGAGTCGACACGGGCAATTCAGAGTGAGCTGACTCCTGATCAGAGGAACCGTTGTTGCTGTATCGCTGGGTAAGGTGAGAGGGCCGATCGGCCATTATTTACTACCATCTCTTGTAACATGTCTGCAGTCTCTGACCATCTCTTGTAACATGTCTGCAGTCTCTGACCATCTCTTGTAACATGTCTGCAGTCTCTGACCATCTCCTGTATTGTGTGCAGCCTGACCGTCTCCTGTACTATGATTGCAGTCTCTGACTGTCTCTAGTATCATGTCTACAGTCTCTGACCATCTCCTGTACTATGTCTGGGGGCTCTTTCTAATAGACTCTCTAACAGAAGCCCCCTCTGTGTGCATCAGAGAGACTCCCCTCCAGGTCTCATTAGTGTACGCTCTTCCTGTATTTTATTTATTGGTAAAAGATCATGGGAGGATCCCAAAGTAACGAAGACTTCTTACATGAACATCTCTGTGTTGAAGTCGTTGTCATAGAAACATTTGTAAAGGGGAGGAGTTGGTAAGATGACCACGCCCACGTGGGGGCGCCAGAAATATTTTTGCACCCAGGCGTCTGTGACCCTAGGATCGGCCCTGGAACTGAGACCAAGCCAACAAAGTATATGCAAGTGAGGTTTATTAACAGTGAGACACAGCAAACAGTAAACACAGCAAACAATAAACATGAACAACCCCAACAAGCAAAACCAAACCCCACACTAACAAGAACTGTTGAACCTGAACAACTAACTATATACAAACCAAACTAGGGACAAGGGTACAGGGTACTGCTTCATTGTTTTAAACATGCTTAAATTCTTCACCTCTGTCCGTATCACTGTGATGTAGGTTTTTGTTTTCTTATTGTCCATACCTAAATTATGAGCTGGTTTTATCTTTATAGCCATGATCCCCTGCTCTCTTGCTGTATCTTGAAGTCTGTCTTTGGTGTGAGAAGTTCGTTCTGTCAGCCATGTGTTCCTTCTATGCAATCCTGGCTGATTAATTGGCAGTAATACCCCCACCCAACTTAGTATAAATTTAGGCCTTCTCTAAGGGATGCCCAGGCAGGTGTTGCACAGGCAGGGATTGCATTGGCAACTATAATTTTGGATAAAGTATTCATATTGGATTGAGTATTACACTTCGGCTCAGCACTTAAGCGAATGCACAAAGCGAAAATCCACAACAGACTACTGCAACACACTAAACATACTATAGGTTTCCTGATTCCCCATAGAACATCTTTTATCCAGTCTTCTTCTCACTCTCACCACTCTGTATCATGCACTCCCTACTTTTCCTTCTCACAGTTGCATCCTCTCTCCTTAACCACTAGGTGTCCGCGATATAGCGGAAAGACGGCTACAGCACGGCGCCCAATTGCCGGGAGGGTGTCCCTGGACGTCCTCCTGTTTACTTCCCCTCTGCGTACCGCCACGGGTGCACATCAGGGAAATTCTGTGTTGGCCGTGTCCCTTGGACACAGCCAATCACAGATCGTGCTAAATGGCCAATCACAGCGGCCATTTAGCACTCGATCGCAGTGTCCAATGAGAGATGATCTCAAATGTAAACATATGAGATCATCTCTCATTGCCGGCTCTCCCTCCTCACACAGAGACCGCGTACCTCAGCAAAGGCCACGTACCAGTGGGGTGTCACCTCAGTCCCAAAGGGTTAGGTTAGGTCCCATGCCAGCCTTCCATATTCCCTTCAGAACCCCTTGTGGCTTCCATTGTCCTGGTGCTCCAGGACCTTCAAACGTGTAATAGGTGGTTGAGAAATGAGATGTGTAATTTATGCTCCTAAAACCCTTGAAGGTGCTATTTCAATATTGGGCCTCTGTATGTGGCCAGGCTGTGTAAAAGTCTCACACATGGGGTATTGCCATACTCAGGAGGAGTAGCAGAATGTATTTTGGGGTGTAATTTTTGCTATGTACATGCTATGTGTTGGAAATATCTTATCAATTTTGTGTAAAAAAAAAAATGCGGTTTCATTTTTTTTCCCCATTTTTCCAAAAACTTCTGGGAAAAAATTAACCGTTCAAAAGACTCATTATGCCTCATAGATTATACATTGGGGTGTTAGATTTCCAAAATGGGGTCATTTTGTGGCTTCCATTGTCCTGGTGCTCCAGGGCCATCAAAAGTGTAATAGGTAGTCAACAAGTTAGATGTGTCATTTATGCTTCTAGAACACCTGATGGTGCTCCCTGCATGTTGGGCCTCTCTATGTGGCTAGGCTATGAAAAAGTCCCATGTGGTATCGTCATACTTAGGAGGAGTAGCAGAATGTATTTTGGGGCGTCATTTGTGGTATACACATGCCATGTGAGAGAAATAGTTACAATGACAATTTTTTGGGGAAAAAAAAAATCTTAATTTTGCAAAGAATTGTGGGAAAAAATGACAACATCAAAAATCTCACCATGCATCTTACTAAATACCTTGGGATGTCTACATTCAAAAAAGGGGTCATTTGGGGGGGTATTTGTACTTTCCTGGCTTGTTTGGGTCGCAAGAAATGATAGGCCACCACAACTTTTAGACTCTATAACTTTCACACAGACAAAATAATATCCACTAATTTGGGTTATTTTTACCAAAGATATGTAGCAGTAAAAATTGTGGCCAACAGGCGCATGCGCGGCAGCTCCCAAGATGGCCGCCGGCATCTAGAGCTCCGCTCCACCATGGACCCCCGCTGACCACCGGAGCTTACCGAGCGTCCCCACGCCCCGCACACCGGGCGATATACACGGGGGAAACCCCCATGAACCAGCGGATGTCGTCCCCGCAGGCCAAGCGGGACTTGTCTGGCCAGATAACGGCGGCTCCCGGCCCCCTCAGCTATGCCAAAATGGCGGCGGCAACACGAGGCCTTCACTCCACTGAGCACCAGGAAACATCTATTGCGGACCAGGACCAGATGTCACAAGCCTTCACAGGTACCGACTACCCCCCGCTCCAGCCTGCCAACTCCCCCGCTTCCACAGAATCCCTGCTGGGTGGTCTGACTGCTGGATGTCCCACTACCCCCATGATAGATCCCCACACAGGCCTCATGCTCACTGTCAGTGAAGCACAGGAGGACATCCCAGCCCCCACTGACTTTCCCTCAATGATGGCTGCATTCTCTCACATGCTTTCCAAAAGCCTGGCACTTACTGCTACACAGATCACTAACTCACTACATGCAGACCTGCAGCAGATTGGGATGAGAATGGATATTATAGAACAGACAGCGGAACAAGCGGCAGCTCAGATTAACCAAAATTCCAACAGGCTGCAAGACGTACAGGAGCAATTAGAGACTGCTTTTTCTAAGATCGATGACCTCGAGAATAGGTCACGCAGGTATAACTTCAGGATCAGAGGGATCCCGAATCCGAAAAAGAGGTGCAGAAAACAGTGAAATCATTAATAAAAAGCCTAATACCTGATATCCCTGACCACCGCCTGGAGCTGGATAGGGCTCACAGAGCTCTGCAGGCACCCCGCTCAGATGGTCTGCCCCGCGACATTATTGTTAAACCGCATTATTATGCGACCAAGGAAGAAGTGATGCGAAAATCCAGATACGCAGCCAATCTCAACTTGCAGGGACACAAAATCCAGATCTTTGCCGACATCTCACCATACACGATACAAAAAAGGCGAGCTCTCAAGCCATTGCTACAAGTCCTCCTGGATAAAGAAATCGCTTACCGTTGGTCCTTTCCTCTACGACTGAACTTTTCTTACAAGAACAAAGGCTTTGGCTTCTCCACTTTCCCTGAAGGTGAACGTCTTCTCACACAGCTCGGCCTGATTCAACTAGAACCGCAAACCTCTCAGGCTACCAGGGGAACCCCGACCTCGACGAAGAGACCTCCGCCAGCAAGCCCCCTGCAACACACCTGGCTGAAGCAAGGCTCCAAGCGTACGAAGGAAAACCTACCGACCTGAGACTTTGATCCTCGGTTACCACTTAATACACTTCTCTCCTGTTTTTGGTTCACCCTTTTGGGGTTGTGGGTCAGTTTTGGGCCCTCAGTTCCCCCTTCCTTTTGGGAAGGCGGAGATGGGATTGCCCCCCCTTACCCCAAATGCACGGTGAACTAGGTCGAGCTTAACCATTGACCTCACCGTTCGGTCTTAGTGACCGCAGTTCACAATTCTGTTAGGAACCTTGCAACAGCGACATTCCTACGTCGCAACAGAGGGCAGATCCTTCTTTACTATGGACAGTGACTTCCGCATACCAACGATCTGCCCTGACAGGTTTCATGTGAGTTGCAGTTACCCGGGTTTATATCAATCTATACTGGTTTGTTATTCTGATGACCCCTATTCAGGTAGATGTAGAGGGCTCTCAGTACTTTAGTTCCGTAATAGATACATACCTCTCTTCTTGGTTGTTCAACTGTTCTTATTTTTTCCTGATGGCTCATTTACCCCCCAATGGCTATAATATGTACCAAAGAAAGTATATTAGTCCTGGGTGGAGCTGCCGGGGATGGTCCCCCCAGGCTTGCATTGTTATTTAGGTTTGTTATCTGTCTGACGGCCCCCCCCTTTTACTCCCCTGACTGGGGGTGGGAGGGGTGGACGGCGGATGGGCATCGAGGGATCCCTTGGCACAGTTCTACAGAGCAGTTTACTTGCCAGAGATATCTTTTGTTCTCTTCACTTAGGGGACGCTCTGTAGTTAGGAGATGATGAGTCCCTCTGGGGCTTTCGGATATGAATGATATAGGGTGGCGGGTCTGTGGTGGATTCAGTGCACCTCACTTGGATCAGGAGACCTCTGGTGCACCTGGCTCCTAGCCCGGATTTCCTTGCTAAGGTCTTCCGGCTCCTCAGGTATTGGGGGCGGTTACGGCTAGTCCGTTCCGCTACAGGGGTGGGCAAGGGTCAGGGGACCCTTATGTATTCTTAATGATAAGGGGGTTGGTGCTGAGGTAGATCTTGGGCGAGTCTGACCCACATCCCAGGATATAGACTTTGGTACAAAATGTATTCCTCTTGGGGACTTTTAGAAGGGAGAGAACGCTTACATATATTTTAGAGTTTTAAATAAGTATTTATTTGACATCAAGATAAGAGGGGGGTTTTTGTCAAGGTAGGATTAGCAAATCCACATGTATTCTTAATGGGTGTGATTGTCACAGGATTGCACAATGTGTCACATAATGATATGCCTCTCTTCTCTTTCCTCCTTTGCTTATTCATTTCTTTTTCTTCCCCCCTTCTGACCGCTCCATCCCGAGTTCGCAGATGCCTCAACTGTTCCCAGTCTTCTTACCCAGGCTCCAGGACCATTCTTCTCGGGCGACCAGATGTTGACCTGATCCACCTTTCCCTTAGGCGGGGTAAGTCTCCAATTTTTGTTACCAACTACTCCCTTCTGACCCATGGCTGACACACCCACCAGTGCACCTACCTTAAAGATTATCTCTCACAACACACAGGGTTTCAACTCTCCAATCAAACGTAGAAAAATTCTGCAACAATACCACTTTTTACATGCTGATATACTCTTGTTACAGGAAACACATTTTCCTTCCACGTTTAACCCCACTTTCCTACATCAACACTACCCCCAATTCTTCCTGGCCTCGGCGGAAAACAGAACGAAGAGGGTCGCTGTCTGTTTTGCCAAACACATTAACTTGTCTCAACCCGAAACGATCAAGGACCCGCAGGGTCGCTACATTCTAGTGTCTGGCTATGTAGACGGGGAACTGTACACTTTTGTATCCTACTATACACCCAACAAGGGTCAGAGGGCCTTTTTTGAAGCTCTACTCCAAAAGCTGCAAAAACACCTTCGGGGCGCGGTTTTCTTCGGGGGGTCTCGAATATAGCCTTTGATTTTTCACTTGACAAATTTACGAACGGCGCTACCAAACCCAGACGGCCCTCTAAACAGAGTGTTACCATAGCGAAAATCTTGAATGCAGCAGGGTTGATAGACGTTTGGCGGGAGGTTAACCCGCATATGAAGGATTACACACACTTCTCGGCACCTCACAATTCCTATGCCAGGATAGACCACATCTTCACACGGCCTTCTACGACTCCCCTGATCAGGAGTTCCAAAATTGTTGATTCCTCTCTTTCGGATCACTCCATGCTGACCTTAATAACTCAAAGACCGGTAGGGACTGATCATCGCCCTCGCTGGCGTCTGAGGGAATCGCTCTTGAACGACCCCGTTCATTGCTCCTTAATAGAATCTGATATCCAAGAGTACTTCCTTCTCAACAAGTCAGAGGAGGTCTCTCCCTCTATCATCTGGGCTGCGCATAAATCGGTGATTAGAGGGAAATTAATACAGCTGTCTTCTAAACTCAAGGCAGCACATAGAGCAGACACTTTGAAACTTTCTGAAGACTTCCGCATTTTAGCTAAGGCCCACAAACGGAATCCCACACCTACATCCCTCGCAAACCTTGACTCAGCCCGAGCACGCCTAAATTTATCCCTGACCACGGCAGCGGCGCAACATCTTCGCTGGACGGGTGCAAGATTTTACGCCCAAAAGGACAGAATCAGCTCACGCCTGGAAGCTAAACTGAACCCCAGACAGCGATCCCAGACCTTCCCTAAACTTAAGGTGGCTTCTGGGGAACTATCACAGAACCCAACCAAGATAATGCACTCTTTCAAGCAATTCTACACCAATCTATTCCAACAAGACCCTAGCTCCTCCACAGCGCACAGGGACAAATTCTTAACTGACCTTCCCTTACCGGTACTGCTTAAGGAACACAGTGACCTTCTGGAGACCCCGTTCACCCAAGCTGAAGTCCTTGATACCATTAAAAATCCTCCCCGGGCCCGGACGGTTTCTCCACAGGGTACTATAAAAAATTTGGACAATGTCTGGCCCCACATTTGACTAAAATGTTTAATTCTCTCAGGAATGGAGCCCCATTAGACCCGGATTTAAATTCTGCATATATTTTGGTCATTCCGAAACCAGACAAAGACAATAGCGAGGTGGGTAACTACCGCCCCATCTCGCTCATAAACAACGATATCAAAATAATGACGAAAATTATGGCAAACAGAATGTCCAGCTTTATCTCTTCTTATGTACATAAGGATCAGGTGGGCTTCATTCCTGGGAGACAAGGCCCAGACCAGATTAGACGTGCCATTGACATAATTTCCCTACTCAGATCACAATGGGATGGCACACCCCCTCAGAAGGGTTTCCTTCTATCAATTGACCTTCACAAGGCGTTTGACTCGCTGGATTGGGCATACCTGTCTGATCTTCTCCAGAGATGGGGATGCGGCAGACATTTTCTCAATATCATTAACTCACTCTACTCTAACCCCTCTGCACAGGTGCGCCTGCTGGGCAGATACTCTGACTCCTTCCCCATAAGCAGAGGAACCCGACAGGGATGCCCACTTTCGCCTCTCCTTTTTGCGATAGCCATCGAGACGTTGGCTATCGCCCTGAGGACTAACCCGGACATCAAGGGAGTCAATTGCGGCACACAGGAACACAAATGCGCTCTTTATGCGGATGACCTCCTTCTTTTCATCTCCTCCCCCCTCACGTCTATGCCTCTGATTATGCGTACCCTTAAAGACTTTAGTGGGATATCCGGATTACGGGTGAACATGTCTAAGTCACTAGCATTAAATATTACATTGCCTCCAGACAGCCTCAAACAGCTCACAACCAATTTTGCTTTCCCTTGGGCCTCCGCAACACTACCCTATCTAGGTATTAAATTAACGTCGGACATAAACGGACTTCTCACAGCCAACTACCCTGTCATGATACTCAAATGTAAAAATGATATGGAAAGGTGGTCCAAGTGTGGTCTATCCTGGCTGGGCAGGCTTCACGCAGTCAAAATGACCCTACTCCCACGTATGCTCTATCTATTCCGCTCGCTTCCAATCCCGTTCCCCAAGCAATTCCTCAATAAGTTACAATCGGACATATTGCGCTTCATTTGGGGGAAAAAAGGGTATAGGTGCCCCTCGGAAACACTTTACCGCTTGAGATCGCAAGGGGGCTTAGGTCTCCCCAATCTCTGGAAATACTATCAGGCAGCTCAGTTAGCTCAAATCTCTACAGCCTTCTCACAGAACACGAAACCAGATTGGCTGTCTATGGAAAAGCAAGCCATCCCCTCAAACACCATAGATTATCTACTGGGGTGCAAGCCTAGTCTCAGACCGGCAGTTATGGCGCCTACTCTTTCACACTCACTGGCCCTCTGCTCCAAACTCTTTACTCTGCCTACCATCATTTCCCCAATAAGGCCCCTGTCACACCTATTCCATAATCCAGATTTTAACCCGGGGTTGGAAATTCAAGCCTTTAAATGGTGGACGGACAAAGGCCTCTATCGGATAGGACACTTCTTTTCCCCCTCAGGCCCCATTACCCTAACACATTGTCAGAAAAAGCTGGATATGCCTAACTCCGAACTCTTTAGGTTTCTTACAGATTTCCCATTTCCTCCACTCAATATGGACCACTAAACCCTTGCCCCCTACTATCACTACCTATGACATCTCTTTGATCTATGCAGCGCTGATGCATAGGGAAACTAAACCTTCTTACGTCCGAGCCTGGGAAGCAGACATGAATAACACTTGGGACACCGCAACTTGGTTTCGAGCTACGGACAGAGCTTTCAAAGGTATCCTTAATATTTCTCTTATTGAAGCTAGTCTAAAGGTTCTGATCAGGTGGTACTATGTTCCCTCCAGGCTGGCCAGGCTATTCCCAGGTACTCCACCGGTCTGCTTCAGGGGATGCGAGATGGAGGGCTCTATGCTTCATATCTGGTGGACCTGCCCCCGCATCCGATCGTTTTGGCGGAAAGTATTTCGTACAATCAGCACCTTAACAGGTACCGCTGTACCGCCTCACCCTAATTCAGCTTTGTTCAATCATCCCATAACTGGACTCCCTAAAGCGTTCCAGACCTTATCCTTTTTTATGTTACTGGGTGCCAAAATAACGTTGGCCAAGGCCTGGAAGAAACATTTTGTCTCCTTTCAGCTCTTTAAAACAAAAGTTTCGTGGATCATGGCCCAAGAACAGATTGTAGCCAAACTGGATGACAAACTGGAGAAATTCCAGAATATATGGGAACCATGGGCCACTTTCTGTAAAATTTCTCTAATTCCTGGACTTCCACCCGGTATGACGATCTCTGGGACTATTAGTTGACTCCCCTTACCAGTCCCCCACCCTCCTCTCCCTCACACGTTTCTCTCTTTTCTTTTCCTGTACTGCCTCCCTTGGCAAGGATAACTTAGACTCTTGCTGAAAAATAGGCTCCCTGGGCTTGATTGACCGACACTACTGTCTTGTCGGAACTTTTTCATGTCAAGACATAACCTGACCCTGTGGCGGATATCTGGTAGTTCCCACTCCGGGGTGACAGCATGATCCCTTTTGGGGCACCCGGGAGTCTGGGATCTCCTAGACTTCTCCTATACATGACCCTTTAAGACGATATATAGGGCCATATACAGGGACGGAGCCTTCCTATACCCCCTTCATTCAAGTCCCCCCCTTACCAGTCCCCCACCCTCCTCTCCCTCACACGTTTCTCTCTTTTCTTTTCCTGTACTGCCTCCCTTGGCAAGGATAACTTAAACTCTTGCTGAAAAATAGGCTCCCTGGGCTCGATTGACCGACACTACTGTCTTGTCGGAACTTTTTCATGTCAAGACATAACCTGACCCTGTGGCGGATATCTGGTAGTTCCCACTCAGCGCTGACAGCATGATCCCTTTTGGGGCACCCGGGAGTCTGGGATCTCCTGGACTTCTCCTATACCTGACCCTTTAACCACTTTCAGACCGGACCAATTTGCAGCCAAAGGACCAGGCCCCTTTTTGCGATTCGGCACTGCGTCGCTTTAACTGACAATTGCGCGGTCGTGCGACGTGGCTCCCAAACAAAATTGACGTCCTTTTTTTCCCACAAATAGAGCTTTCTTTTGGTGGTATTTGATCGCCCCTGCGGTTTTTATTTTTTGCGCTATAAACAAAAATAGAGCGACAATTTTGAAAAAAATGCATTATTTTTTATTTTTTGCTATAATAAATATCCCCAAAAAATATATAAAAAAACATTTTTTTTCCTCAGTTTAGGCCGATACGTATTCTTCTACATATTTTTGGTAAAAAAAATCGCAATAAGCGATTATTGATCGGTTTGCGCAGAAGTTATAGCGTTTACAAGATAGGGGATAGTTTTATAGCATTTTTATTAATAATTTTTTTTTTATTATTAATGGCGGAGATCTGCGATTTTTTTTGTGACTGCGACATTATGGCGGACAAGATGAAAGAGAAAACTTCGCGCATGCTATATGGAGTGGGAGGTAGGTAGTGCAATGGGGTGCAATTTGCATGAAAGATGAGCAAGTGCCAAAAAAAAAGGATAACAATAAACCAGGATCTTCAATAAATAATAAGTAGCTCGATGACAGTGATAAAGGGGTGCATGCACCTCAAGAGAGAGCTAAAGCTATATGATCAATCCTAGATCAATTAGTAGTGTGCAGTAAAGTGCAAAAACTGACATAAAAAGTGAACTAGTGATGGATATATATAATAGGTCGGTTTCTTCAATAAATAATAACGTATCTAAATAGCAATAATATTGCATAAATAAGGTGCATATATATCAATAAAGTGCTAAAATACATAGAAATAGATCCTGTGTTGGACGTCAATATGTGATAAAAATCAATAAATGATAAAAATGGTTAAAAGGGTGGTTAATTAATAAAGTCCGTAAGGTGAAAATCCATAAATATATGTAGATTAGATATATATATAACACAAACGTGTTAAAATCCCATGATTATTGTAAACAATGGTGGAAATCCAGGTGAGGAAAAAGAAAATTGATGTGTGATATCCTGGAAAGCAGTAAGTGTCTCTAAATGGAGTGGAAAATTCCACAGACAGTTCTGGATGTTGAAATGTATCTTTTCTATATCATTATATAGTAGTGTAGCAGTATCCACGCTGAAAAAAAGTAAATTTGTCTGGTGACTCCTTCTCTGGTCTCCCAGGACTCTTACCTATAGGCAGTTGTAAAGCAGCTTTGTGGGGGTATCACTAAGCGTCCCAAATATGGTAACAGGAGTATAAGGTGTTCTCTTGTGGGTTCCAGGTTAGTCCCTTCTCACTCTCCTTCTCCAGACCTAAGGGGCTGCTGCGTGTCTCCACACAGCAGTATAGTAGGGTCGGGGAACGGACGAGAAAGAAGGAGGGGGGGACTCCACTAGTGTAGTATGTTAGGTAATAACAAGCAATTTATTGTGACAATTGGCAACGTACATTAAAACATAAGTATACAAGCAAAACGAGCAGTATTCACCAAAGGCGTCCGGAACGCCTCCTCGCGTCCTCCTCTGTGTGGGTCTGCCTACGGCCACTCCCTACGCGTTACGACACGGTCACGTGTCTTCATCTGGGGAACCGGATTGGATAGGCAGTACTAACTTTAATAGCGGAGAAACCGGAAGTTATCTTGCGGCCATCTTGGTTGAGGTCTATTCGTTGATAGACCGGAAGGTGTCTGGCGGCCATCTTGGTTGTGGTCTATTCCTTGATAGACCGCGGCCAT
The DNA here is from genome assembly GCA_028564925.1 of Lithobates sylvaticus. Classification (NCBI taxonomy): domain Eukaryota; kingdom Metazoa; phylum Chordata; class Amphibia; order Anura; family Ranidae; genus Lithobates; species Lithobates sylvaticus. The sequence continues at coordinate 95,093,868 of CM053029.1, forward strand.
ATTCCTGGTGGTATGTGTGTGTTAGCTGAAGACGGCTGGTATAGCGCGCCGCCATATTAGCGGTTAGATACGGGCGCAATGCCACTTATATTGTATTCAGCTTTCATGTCAATGGACTAGTCGCTAGGAATATGAAGATAAAAATACTAAGGGCAATCTGTAAATATGGCTACTCAATGTAGCCATTAAATAACAGCCCAGCCAGTATTGCAAAGAATGGGAGGAACCTATAGCCAATATATAATCAAAGGCATACCTAAATAAAACTGGTGATTAGATAAAATATAATCTAATATATTTAAAAAACATATTTAAAAAATATATAAGTTAATCTAAATTTAATAAGCCTCAAAGGCATATACCTCCATATAGATGTACACTACTATATAATGATATAGAAAAGATACATTTCAACATCCAGAACTGTCTGTGGAATTTTCCACTCCATTTAGAGACACTTACTGCTTTCCAGGATATCACACATCAATTTTCTTTTTCCTCACCTGGATTTCCACCATTGTTTACAATAATCATGGGATTTTAACACGTTTGTGTTATATATATATCTAATCTACATATATTTATGGATTTTCACCTTACGGACTTTATTAATTAACCACCCTTTTAACCATTTTTATCATTTATTGATTTTTATCACATATTGACGTCCAACACAGGATCTATTTCTATGTATTTTAGCACTTTATTGATATATATGCACCTTATTTATGCAATATTATTGCTATTTAGATACGTTATTATTTATTGAAGAAACCGACCTATTATATATATCCATCACTAGTTCACTTTTTATGTCAGTTTTTGCACTTTACTGCACACTACTAATTGATCTAGGATTGATCATATAGCTTTAGCTCTCTCTTGAGGTGCATGCACCCCTTTATCACTGTCATCGAGCTACTTATTATTTATTGAAGATCCTGGTTTATTGTTATCCTTTTTTTTTGGCACTTGCTCATCTTTCATGCAAATTGCACCCCATTGCACTACCTACCTCCCACTCCATATAGCATGCGCAAAGTTTTCTCTTTCATCTTCCCTATTTAAGTGCTTTTGTGATCACTAGTCACTTTGCTGCATGCAACTTCTTTTGCGATCACATTGACCTCCCTATTTACTCTTAGTAGCGCTAGAGCTTCCCTTATTTATTATGGCGGACACATCGGACATTTTTGACACATTTTTGGGACCATTGTCATTTTTACAGCAATTAATGCATTTAAATGCATTGATTTCTGTATAAATGACACTAGCAGTTTAGGGGTTAACCACAAGGTGGCAGTGTAGGGGTTAAGTAGGCCTAGGGGTGTGTTTTTTACTGTGGGGGGGGGCGTGGCTGTCAGCTAGTGAATGCTGATCTCTGCTCCAATCACAGGGAGCAGAGATCGGCGTCACTAGTTGCTAGGCAGAACAGGGAGATGCTGTTTATCTCGGCATCTCCCCGTTCAGCCGCTCCGTGAGACGATCGCGGGAGTCCCCGCGGCGATCGAGTCCGCGGGGACCGCGGCCGGACTCACGGGGGGTCCCGACCGGCGCGGGAGCGCGCCGCTCCCGGCGCGCTCCCGATGGCACGGACAGGCGAAAGGAGGGACGTATATATACGCCCTCCTGCCTGTACGTGCCATTCTGTCGACGTATATCGTCGTGCGCCGGTCGGCATGTGGTTAAGACGATATATAGGGCCATATACAGGGACGGAGCCTTCCTGTACCCCCTTCATTCAAGAGTTATGACTGGTTATGTTTTATTGCTTCATGTGAACGGATCTTACTATCTGTGACACCACATCCTTTGAATATGAATGTGATTATATACATGTACTTACATGCATGTTAATGTTCTGTTATTGCAAAATTTTCAATAAAAATTATTCAACAGAAAAAAAAAATTGTGGCCAACATTTATGAAGAAAAATTAATAATTTGCAAGATTTTGCGTTTTTTTTTTCTGAATTTTCGGTCTTTTTCCATTTATAGCGCTGTGACGGACCTCGTACTCAATATGTCCACCGTAAATGCTTCCTCTGTCCGGTACCACACAATCCAAGACCCTTTAGCTCACCCAGTCACCAGACAACACCAGTGTAGGGTACATCAGGAATCAATCTTTATTTGACATGTCACACATATATACAGCCAGATGACTAAAGCCTAACCTAATTAGCATGAGCTAATTATCTTAATCAACACTGGGCTCCATCATTCAATTGCAGGGTTAATTAGCACACACAACAATAGGTAAAACACTCTTACAAGCCAGACTATACTCAATTACATAACAGACAGGCTGTCTGGAGTTCATGACATTAGCGTCTCTTGCTAATATGCCAAATACACATACAGATTCTATGTGTATTGGGGGGCCAGCATGGACCTGAATCCAAGTAACACCAGCTCAGGGGTCCCAGGCTTGCAAAAGAGCACTGTTCCCCCAAATGCCAGGGCCCATAATCGCAAGGTAATAGGCTCGCATTCAGTCCCCTCCAACAGCCTGTGTCCCAGCCAGGTCTGTCACATTTCTCCCCTTTCGGCAGGAGACTAACACAGGAGGAGACCCCAGACGGGTTGACTCCGAAGTTAGTCAGTGGTTCCAGTCCTCTAATGCCTGTACCCACACAGTACCCCAAACAAATTGTTCCAAACAGAGCATGACTCACCCAGCCAACTTCTGCCTCTCTCATAGAACATATCCGCCGCTGGGGAGAGGCCTGGACTGGCCCTCCTCCCTGGAGTCTTTTCAGCCGCTGGAGAGAAGACAGGGTGACTGGGCTCACTCCATCATGCTGTTGGGGATCTGGGCCGACAGCCCAGCATCCCTGGGGTATACAGGTGGGGACTGCAGTCCCATCCCCTTTTACAGGAAATCTGCCCTCTGTTAGTTGTGGGCAGAGGCCAGCAGCACTTTGTTCCGTTGCCAGCAGTTCAGCTGGGTGTAGGAGCTTCCCTACATCATCTCCTCCAGCTAACTGTTGGGGAGAGAGGTCGACTGCCCCAGCTCCCTGGAACTCCGCAGCTGTTGCTGGTGCTGGACAGGGGTGGGCAGCACTCTGCCCTGTTGTCAGCACTTCTGCTGGGGACTCCACATCCTCCGCTCTGGTTAACCGTTGGGGCAGGAGGCTGGCTTCCTCCACTCCCAAATTGTGTAGCTTCCATTGGGAAGGGGAGCCGGCTGCTTCCTTTTCCATTCCCTCATCTGGCTGCTGGGATGACATGTCTGTGGTATTGTCTCCCAGGTGCACGGATCTTTGCTGGAGAGGAAAGACCGCTTTCTCCCCCCTGGCCGACTGTTGAGGAGGGACAACAAACACCTCCTCTCCCTTCTCCCCTGTATCTGCTGCTGGGAAGTGATCGCCACCTTCTCACCCTGAGCCTCCAAAACTGACACAGGTGTGGGGCAGAGGTCTTGGACCCTCTGTCCGGTGACCAGCGCTTCAGCTGGGGAAGTTCCTTGTAACTCTCCAGATACTGCTGTAGATGCTGGGCAGAAGTTAGCAGAGCTCTGCCCTGTTGTCAGCACTTCAGGTTTGGGGACGGCAATCTCCAGAGTTTCCACTGCCGATTCTCTTGCATGCTGCTGGACAGGCATATTCCTCCATCCAACCTCGTTTTGTGCAGTAACAGGTTTGTCAAGGTCAGTCAGCACTTGCTGCATCCGCCATAAGACCTCTGCATCCATAGCTGCGGGGGCAGGTGGGCAAAGCACTCTGTTACTATGCCACATTGCTGACTCTTCAGCCAGGATTTCAGAGCTGTCTGCTGGTATTTCCTGATAGTCCCAGGCAAAGGGAGCCCCACCCTGCTGCTGAGCAGTGTCTAGCAGCTGTATGTAGGCAATCTCCAGCTCCCATTCCTGAGCGGCCAGGAACTCCAAATCTTCCTGTGCCCAGAGAACTTCCGAGACGTTCAATCTTTGCTCTCTGTGCTCCATTATTTCCTCCAAACGCCACTCCAGATCACTCCCAAAGTCGGGTCCTCGGACAGCCTCCAGTACAACAATCCCAGGCCATTATAATCAAAGCCTTCCGTGGGCCTGTCATCCGCTGTCCATGGGCACACTTGGGCTACATACCACTGGAGGGCTCTGTAGCTCTCGTCCAAACGCATTTCTGCCGGATCAGCCTGCTTAACTCAGCTGTCCACTCCTGCTTCGGTTGTTCCCCCAATAACAACATTCGTACTTCATACTGCGACCAGTACCTTACATGGATGGAGGGGAGAACTTTTCCCTGGTGTCGCTGATCACAGGCTAGCGCTTCTTTCCAGAGTTGTAGGCGAACAGAATCATACCATCCCAGCAGTACCTACACCGATACTGGTCCTCTGTGCTGTATCCGCATCTCTCGCAACCTCCTTCCGAATTCCTCTTCCATGACGTATCTGTACCTCTGCTATCCGGGCCTTGGATCCATATATCACTTATTGGCAGTGCAGCATTCAAAAGGATGATATATGGAAACAAAAACGGGGGACTAGAATAGTATAGACGTTTCCAATAGGTTTTTATTGCATTAAAACCACAATGGCATAATAATTCTTAATTACTACTAGAATAGTATAGACGTTTCCAATAGGTTTTTATTGCATTAAAACCACAATGGCATAATAATTCTTAATTATTATGCCATTGTGGTTTTAATGCAATAAAAACCTATTGGAAACGTCTATACTATTCTAGTCCCCCGTTTTTGTTTCCATATATCATCCTTTTGAATGCTGCACTGCCAATAAGTGATATATGAGGACCATCTGGGAGAAGCTGCCACATTGGAGGATTTACTGTTGCTGGAGATTCGTTGCTGCTGGATATCCATCGGGACGCCGGTAATCCCCAACAGCACCAAGGCTGTTCGTCCAAAGCTTTGTTTGACCCCCCTGAACAAGGGCGGTCACTGGCTTTCTGGTAAGCCCCCCCCCCCCCCCCTTCATTCACCTTTGACCCCTGTGGTGATGGGATATACTGCTATCAATACACACACCTTGGATTAATTTCACGGAAGTTTATGAACTTATTTGTTTCACTTCACCTGAACTTTTTGGACTTTATGATATTTTTGAGTTCACATATGAACTTTGCTTGAACACTCATTATTTTCACTAATTATTTTGGGTTACTTTTATCAACTGGTTATGAACTTTGTTTGAACACTCATTATTTTCACTAATTATTTTGGGTTACTTTTATCAACTGGTAATTTACAGCTTCCCACTATGCAGCGCTGCACTTTCTGTTTATATGTATTCATTTTGTGCCCTATACCGGGGTTATTAGTGTTCAGCTGCAGGACTCACCTTCACGGTTTTTTTTGATTCATTTTTTTTCATCAACATATTTTGTCACTAATAATTTTTCACCTAGCGCAATTTCTTTCTTTACATCCTTTTCTCCACCTCACAGCTTATATATCACCCTCACTCCTGCCTTCACCGTTTACTGCACTCATCAACTCCTGCTAATTTTGAACTCACATACCAATAAAACAACACTGAGAAGTGTCCCCCCACATAAGTCACACTCCTATATCACCTCTCTCACCCATCTGCTTCTCCTAATGTCTGGAGATATTTCTCCAAATCCTGGACTGCCATCATTTACCTTTGGTCAACATACCCAGCACCCCCTATCTTCTGCCAGAAGCCGCAATCTACACAATCAAATTTCTATTCATCTTCTGCCTAGAACCAGCCTTCCCTTTTCCTGTGCCCTTTGGAATGCCTGCTCGATTTGCAACAAACTTACCACTGTCCATGACCTATTTATTACAAACTCCTTCAACCTACTTCCAATTACAGAGACATGGCTTCAAGATCCGACTTTCCATCTCCTGCTGCCCTCTCCCATGGTGGGCTCCTGTGGACTCACTTTCCCAGGCCTATAGGCCAGAAAGGAGGTGGTGTTGGAATCTTCCTGTCCCCTCAAAGCACTTTTCAGGTTCTTCATTCACCCTCCTCTCTGTCCCTCTCCTCATTTGAAGCTCACTGTATTTGTCTATTTTCTCCAGCTTCGTTGAAAATTATTATGATCTACCGGCCTCCTGGACCGTTATCAAGCTTCCTTGACGATTTCTCTGCCTGGCTACCTTACTTTCTCTCTTCTGAAATCCCAACAATCATTCTTGGTGACTTCAACATCCCTGTTAATCTTAATTTCAAATAACACACAAATATCGCATGCAATACTTTTTGAAAATTGACCCCTGTATGCTGTTTTTCATGTAAGTTGCTGGTTACTATGTTTTTTATTAGCACAAACATTATGCTTGTGCAAAAAAATATTTATCACGGCTGTTCCTTCCTAGTTTTACTTATTTTATCTTTTATACACTTGTATACTGCATTGCACTATTTGCCTAATCTAATGATCCTACTTTATGCAGCAGTTGTTTGTTCTGTTTTTCTTTCTACTAAAAAGTGGAGAAAATGTCTGCTTTAACATAGAACTAAACTATCACAAAATAGTACTTTTTAAGAGCGTTGTTAGTAAAACAGAATATTTTGTTCATACTTTCTCTCCCGGCAATTTGCATAGCTAGAAGACTTGTGGATACCATCAGAGTATTACCACTTTGACTATGAGAGAATGTGCTAGAGAAATGTGCATTGGCACAGTTGGGAGCACACTGGAAAAAGGTGACAACACTCAGTCTGAATTATGTTGAAAAGCATTGTCACTCTGGGAAAAAAAGTTCTTGTTGAAACACCTTGCTGATAGAAAATTCAGCTTCATTAAAAATTGTCTTTTACAACTGGATGCCATACTATCACAAATATGTATTACATCAATCCACACATACAACTCAAGAAAGACTAACTGCTGACCTCTGAACTCTGCATTGTTTACTCCTAGCCTCTCCAAAATCTGCACTATTTACCACTGGCTCATGAACCCTATTGGGGAGATTTACTAAAACTGGAGCACTCCTCTGGTACAGCTGTGCATGGTAGCCAATCAGCTTCTAACTTCAGCTTGATCATTTAAGCTTTGACAAAAAAACCTGGAAGCTGATTGGGTTCTATGCAGAGCTGCACCAGATTTTTGCACTCTAGTTTTAGTAATTACCTACTACTGACCCCTGTGCAAGAATGTTCCTCAAAGGGTGGGATTTTAATGGACCATAAACAGTTGTTGGACTCGTAAAAATTACAAATTTATTCATAACACATAGAATACATGATGAACAGATATGATAAAATCAGACACATGATAAAAGGAACAGCATAGGACCAGCTACTGGAATGGCCCAAATCGACTGTCAAGAAGTTTGACACACACAGTGAAATTCTTCCTCAGGGACAATGGGCTAAAGAATTTCAGATATGTAAGTTGAATCTATAACTATAAAGTACATACAATCATAAACATAATCAGAGTACAATAAATTCATACAATAATCATATATGAAAAAGAAAAAAGAAGAAAAGAAACAAAAAATAGCAGATAAGCTGAACATACTGACCCTATGTTATAATGATTTGACCAAAATAGATCATAACTCAAAGGATAAGAAAACTGGACCCCCCACAGGTGCGCCAGGCAAGCAAGACAGAAGGAAGATGCAGATAGTCAGACAGAACCCCATAGCAGGACGTAAACTCCCAAAAGGGGGCCTGGGCGCTTAAAGGACCAATGCAAAATATTCTATAATCCCAAAGGATCTGGATGAATGAAGGTGATTAATCAATTGGTTATTACAAGGTATGTATAAAATGGGTAGCAAAGAACATTATATAGATTAGTCCTAAGCATACCTAATCCCACGGGGTATGGGAGGTCACTAGAGGGATGTTGTAAAAAATCCTCGTCCAAAGGGCCGGGTCAGTTTGAAATGGCCGACATGTTATATCCGCATATATTGCAACACCCAAATGATGGTGAGAAGATGCCCAAGTGCTCTTATTAAGATGCAGGTATGTAGTATCTGGTTGCAATAGTCAGACAGATGTAAATTCAAACAGCAAACATATGTGTTAAAATGGAAAAAATAGCAAAAGCAGCCCATCAATGTGGTAATGACTTGATACCAATTAGCAAAGTAGCATCATGGTGTCAGAATAGTCAATCATACCTTCTTAGTGCAACAGAGCAGCAATGCAGCTGATGCCTCCCAAACGAAGCAGAAGGCTGTAGTAGGACTGCCAAATTTGTATCCATTCACACTGATTGAAAGGGTGTGGCTGTGAAGATGTCACAGGGCAATCCTCCAATCTCCTGGATAGGCCCCCCTGAGCCGGCGGAGAACTATGCAGCGCCGCCGATCCAGGTGTGAACAATCTTGGTCATCCCAGGAATGAACGGCGGCCACGAGTGGTAGCACTTATGGTGCCTTGAGATGCACGTATGGGTCCCATGGCAACCAGGAAACATTCCCGTGATGCCAGACCCTAGAGATGCCGGAGTCATCGCCCAAAGAAGTGGTGAGCATGGCCTACGTGCACCAGAATGGAGGAGGTGACCCAAACAGGGGAGGTGTCGAGGGAGACCTCACTGTCAAGGGAGCGTGCGCAATGTGGATGATATGAAAGAATCCTAATCAGCCATATGGAAACTACTAATGATTGATAGAGTCCAAAAAACATACATATTGTCATTAATTAAGAAACATAGGATGTATAGGATGCAGAACACCCCAATGATCAGAGCTAAAAGAAAAAGAAGGAAGAAAAGAAAAAAGAAAATAAATTAAATGGGAGAGAATGGAAAGTAGTTGGAAAAATATAGAGGGAATCATCACAAATGGGATTAGTATGGAAGAGCCATATACACCTAAAAGTGCATTGGCATGTTGACAACATAGCATCATAATATACAGCATAATAGTGGGCAGATATATTGCATGCATTAATGTATGTGGTATGCAGGGCATAACCACAAAAACAAAGGCCACTGAGAGGCAGATAGGAATATGATTCACCAGGTTGGGGCCAGAAACAAAAGGGCAGAACTAATAGAATTCAGGTCCCCAGAGACGAATCCCTCCAAAAAAGGTTTGGATGAGATCGTCTCATTTAGGCCTGGAGAGGAGGTGGCATTTAATCTAAAAATCCAATGCTGTTCGCATTGTAGAAGTATTTTTTTTCCAGTCCCTGCCCCTCAGTCCTGGATGCACTCTATCCAAAATCAGAAATTTAACACGTGGGAAGCTACCATCATGGCATTGTGTAACATGTCGCTCCAGTGGCAGATCTGGGTTGCATGCTTGCATAGTAATTATATGGCGGTATGCTCTCTGCCAAAATTCCATTTTGGTCTTGCCCACGTAAAAGCAACTGCAATCGCATTGCAACAGATAAACAACGCCTTGCGTTTTGCAGTTTGTAAAATGCTTGGGTGTAAATGTAACTCTATTTGGAAGGGTTGGATGACTGTCAGTGTCCATATATTAACAATAGCTGCATCCCCCGCATCTGAAAGTGCCTAGCCTTTTGCAGGGATCTTTGGTAACTCCTCTAAACTCACTAGAGTCCAGTTTATCTATCAGAGATCTGGCTCTCTGAAAGGTGAACGCTGTACGTTTTGGCACCAATGATCCTGCTAGAGGGTTCATTGCCTAAACGTCCCAATATTTCTGAACAATATGTTTGAATTGTTCCTGTTGATTGGAAAATCGGGTGATGATTCTCAATTGATTCATGTCCGATTTCTGGATTTTTGGTTCATATATCAATTCCTGCCTGTTTTTTGTGGTTGCTCTGTTAAAGGCTCTTTTGAGACATTTGTGGGAATGCCCAGGTGCTCGAAGTCTGTGTCTGAGTTTACCCGCTTCTTCTTTGAATGTGACGTAATTGGAATCGGGGATGAAAGCTGCTAGCATGTAAAATGCCATTACCAGCGGTAGGCTTTCTGTATAGACTAATTGATAAGAGACCATCCTCATCTTTGTGTATTTGTACATCCAGAAACTCAATTTTGTCTGTGTCATGGGACATGGTGAAAGTGAGGTTGCATGTATTAATATTGAGCTGCTGCACAGAAGTCTGTAACAACTCATTGGGGCCACTCCAAACCATGAGAGTACCGTCAATAAAGCGAAACCAGCACCATCTGATCAAATGTAACGGAACGTGCTTCCGTCAGTATATCGCTTCCTAAGCTCTGGAACATGAGACCAGTGGATCTGGCTAAGTTACCCCAAGAACTAGGCAGTACCAGTTTTGCAGTACTAGAACTAGAATAAGGACTCTTTGTTTAAACAAGTACACAGGCCTTTATACACTTGAGAAAGAGGTTCCCTCCTCCTGATCAGATTACCCTAACAATACAAACTGTAACCAGAAACATACATATTTTCAGGTCAGCCTTGCCGTCTTCTAGCTCAGAAGACACAATACACATTATCATAAGTATAAACACAGAACACCTTCAGATAATAGCAGGAGCCTCCAGTAGCAGATGGACCGGCTTCTACATTAAAGACCATGCAATCCACATCTAAGCAATGCTTTGATTAATCAGGGATTGCAGACAGAATGGCAACAGTCTACAAAATTCCTACAAGGTTCCATCATTCTGCTACAGTGGAATTAATGTATCATAGATTTCTTGAGGCATGATATTGATAAATATTACTGTCCCATTTGCTTGGTCACCCTGTGCCCCTAATAGACACAGGGTGTCAGGGCTGGGCTCAGCCCTTCCTTCTCAGAGCAGTCTGCTCAGCTGTCGGTTAATTGCCAGCTCTAATCTTTCTACAGTGACTCACCTGGTGATGATATGCTGCTCGTCAGTCCTGCTGGCTAGTTAAGCTGCTCAGTTCAGATCCTCTCTGCCTTCGCCTGGTCAACACATCCAGAGACTCTCTCCTGCTTACCTGTTGAAGACTCGCTTGGCTGACGTCCCTTCTGGCTCCTGATTCTGCTTGCTTTTCCACTACGCTGATTCTCCGGTTTCCTAATTTCCTGGCATGTCCTGAAGTACGCTGATCTTTGGCACCTTGACGTCCTGGCTTGTCTGACTATCCGTACCGGTTACCAAACGCTGGCTATGATTTGACTACATTGCTCTGTTTACCTTTTACTATTATTATTATTATTATTATTATTAATAATAATAAACAAGTGTTATTTTGTCTGCACTTCTGTCTCGGCCTGATTTCATGCTTCCTGACAGTAGGCAAAGGCCATGAGTTCAGAAGATTCAGTCAATCCACTTGTTGATAATATTTTTTCCACATTGGATGAGCAAGATCACCACATGGATCAGTTTGCCATGGCGTTACAAATGCTTCTGAGTCACACGGCTCACTTGGAATCTCCCACTGTGGCTGCTCCGGTACAACCTGAGTTGCAGGCCGTCCCTGCTGCTGTGCCAGCCTCTGTGCAGGCACCCGCATCAAGTATTACCTCTATAAGAGGTATGTCTGGCTCCGCTCCGTTTCCCCAGTGATTTGGGGGTGATCCAGTTCAATGTAGGTTTTGTGATATCTATGCTTTCTGAGAGAGCATTAGCCTGGGCAAACCCTCTATGGGAGACGCAAAAACCTGTTGTCTTGAGTTACCCTGAGTTTGTGGCCTCCTTTAAAAGGGTATTTGATGTTCCTGCACGCTCCGCTTCTGCTGCTGAGTGCCTCATGTCCATCAAACAGAGTACGAGAACTGTTGCCGACTACGCCATTGAATTCCGTACTCTCGCAGCAGAGGTTGCTTGGAACAATGAGGCCCTTGTGGCTGCTTTTTCTCATGGTCTCTCGGATTCCATCAAGGATGAGATAGCAGCCCGAGATATACCCAATGAGCTGGAGAAGTTGATCATGGTTGCCATCTTCATTGACTCCAGACTCAGAGAAAGACTCTCTTTTAAGGAGCACTTGCAGAAGCCTCCTGTACGTTTGCCTCCGAGCTTTGCAGTCCCACCCGTGCCTCACTCACCTCCCATGCCTCCTGGTACCTAGTCAGTCAGTGAAGATGAACCCATGCAGTTGGACTTCACACGTATCCCTGCAGATGAGAGAACCCTTAGGAGGAGGTAGAGATTGTGCCTTTATTGTGGCATGGAAGGTCACTTTTTGAAGTCTAGACCCGTCCAGGGAACGCCCAAACCTTGAGGTCCTGTAGGGGACAGACCTTAGGTGGCGTTGTTTCATCCCAAGATTTTTCTGGGGATGTACCCTTTCCTGGTCTGAGTCGTCCATCAAGATACAGGCTCTAATCGACTCTGGGGCTGCAGGCCTGTTCATTGATGCTGCTTTTGTATCTAAGCACTCGATTCCGCTGCAGCTTTGTGCCACTCCACTTGCCATTGAGGCTCTTGATGGGAGACCTCTACAGCCTCCGTTGTCCATGGCCGTAGGGGCTCTTCACCATGAGATAATCAAATTCCAAGTCATTTCCTCACCTAAGTTTCTGGTGGTTATTTGTTATCCTTGGCTACAGAGGCACAACCCCTCTTTGATATGGCTTCATGCTGAGCTTCTCTACTGGTCGCCACAATGCAGCAAGACATGTTTCCAGAATTTGGCTAAGGTCCTATGCACCTCTTAGATTTCCTCCCTGCTGGAGGAGTACCGCGAGTTTAGTGATGTCTCTGACAAAGGTCAAGCCAGTAGTTTGCCTCCACACTGGTCGTATGATTGCGCAATTGACCTTCAACCTGGTGCCATACCCCCTCATGGCCGGGCTTACCCTTTGTCGGTCTTGGAGGACAAGGCAATGGAGGAGTATGTTGCAGACACACTTTCTCGAGGATTCATTCGCAAATCCTCGGCTCTTGCTGGTGCTGGTTTCTTCTTTGTGAATAAGAAGAGTGGTGAACTGGGGCCTTGTATTGATTATAAGGGTCTCACGATTAAAAATGCTTAACCAATTCCATTGATTACATAGTTATTTGACCGCCTCAAGGGAGCAACGGTTTTCATGAAGCTTGAATTGAGAAGGGCATACAATCTCGTAAGGATCAAGGAGGGCGATGAATAGAAAAATGCGTTTAATACCAGAACAGGCTATTATGAGTACCTCGTAATGCCATTTGGCCTTTGCAACGCTTCGGCAGTTTTCCAGGAATTTATCAACGATGTCCTCCGAGATTTGTTGCTGCTATGTGTGGTGGTTTATCTCGACAATATCCTCATTTTTTCCAAGTCCCTAGAGAGCCACCACACAGATGGCTGTCGTGTGCTTCAGAAGCTGAGAGAGAACAATCTCTGTTGTAAATTGGAAAAGTGCGAGTTCCATCGTGAACAGGTTAAATTCCTGGGTTATGTCATTTCCACTGCCGGTTTTTCGATGGACCCAGAGAAACTTTCAGCAGTCCTACAGTGGCCCCGACCCGTGGGTATACATCCTCTGCAATGCTTTCTTGGCTTTGCCAATTATTATCGAAAGTTTTTTCGTAACTTCTCGTCTCTGGTTAAGCCCCTGACTGATATGACCAGAAAGGACGGTAACCCACAGAGTTGGTCTCCGGAGTCCATTAAGGTCTTTTAGAGTCTCAAGGCTGCCTTTGTTTCTGCTGCTGTATTGGCATATCCTGATCCTACGTTACCCTTTATCCTTGAGGTTGATGCTTCTGAGATTGGAGACGGCGCCCTTCTGTCTCAACGTCCTACCTCTGAGAGCGCTATACATCCTTGTGGCTACTTTTCCAAGAAATTGTTACCTGCGGAAGGCAATTACAAGATTGGGGACAGAGAGTTGTTAGCAATCATTTTAGCCCTTAAAGAATGGAGACATCTCCTCGAAGGTACCACTGTGTCGGTTCTCATTCTCACTGGCCATAAGAATCTCACATTCTTGTCTGAGGCTAAACCCCTTTCTCCCAGAAGGGTGCGATGGGCTCTTTTCTTGTCAAGTTTAAATTACATTGTCTCATTATTACCCAGTCCTAAGAATGTAAGGGCTGATTGTCAGGGTTTCCGTCCGCTGCGCACGCTAGTGCGCAGGCGCACGGGTTCGGCTTCCCGGCTCATAGCCAGTGACAGGGAGAGAATGCGGCGGCGCGTGCGCACTCGTGTTCCCGCCAAGCGGCGCGCGCGCATGCGCAGTAGCGCGGCATCACCCCATGTGACCTCAGCGGCCCTATAAAAGGAGGGCCTCTGTGCCCAGACAGACGCTGGTTCGTCTGACAGCTGCTTCCTGTTGTATCCTGTACTTGTCCCTTGAAGATTGTCTTACCTGTTGCCAAACCCGGATCGTCCTGACTACTCTGCCTTCTCCTGACCTTGACCTTCGGCTTACTTACTTGGATTTGTTACCTTCTCCTGCCCTGGACCTTTGGCCTGTACCTTGGACTCTTCTGCTCAAAGATACCTTGTCTACCAGTGTTTGACCCTCAGCCTGTCTTGGACCCTTTTGCTCAAAGATACCTTGTCTACCAGTGTGTGACCCCCGGCCTGCATTTCACCTAACCTGCTTGTGTTTGATTCCCAGTCTGCTTGCTGTGTTCTCTATTAGGAACCCGTGGACATACTACCCAGCTCCAGTCTACCCTTCTCTACAACATCAGGAGCCCACGCCTGGTCACCATCCCTCCGGTGGCTTGTGCCTCTTGGTGCCAACTGTCCCTGTAGCACTTTCAGGGCAGTGGGCGCTGAGTCGCAAGGGCAACCGCTCTCGGCATCTTGGCCTCGGTGAGTACTAAGTTCCTGACAGTACGAACCAGCCATGACAGAGGCCAACAGAGCGGGTTCTCCACTGGACATGTTATGTCAGCAAGTGTCTGCCCTCACGGAGGCGGTACAGAAACTTCAGGAAGGCTACGCCCAAGTCGATACACGACTCCAACAACTGACCACGGCCGCTCCTCTAACTAATTCAGCTTCCGGGTCTACCAGTGGGACTTCTGCACCTCAGGCTCAACCTCCACCTGCCATGATGATGGCCGTATCTGAACCCAAGGTACCAATTCCAGAACGATTTTCAGGTGATCGCAGGAAGTTCAGGTCCTTCAAAAATGCTTGTTCCTTGTACCTTGCCCTGCAACCCCGAACCTTCTCCTCAGAAATTGTCAAAGTGGGGTTTATCATCTCCCTTCTCTCCGAGGAACCCCAATCTTGGGCCCACGGCCTCATGGAACAAAGAAACCCTCTCCTTAATACTGTTGATACATTTTTTGAAGCAATGGGCCAACTCTACGATGACCCCCAACGTAAGGCCACGGCTGAGGCCACTCTGCATACCCTCTCCCAGGGTAAAAGGCCTGTAGAGGACTATACAGCGGAGTTCCGCAAATGGTCTGCCGATACCACCTGGAATGAGGCAGCCCTCCTCTACCAGTATCGACTGGGATTGAGGGAGAGTTTGAAGGACGAGATAGCCCGGGTTGAGCCTCCTACTTCTTTAGAGGAGTTGATCCAGGTAGCCACCAAGCTGGATCGACGTATGCGGGAACGTCGCTCAGAACGTGTACAAGGGTCCCGACCAATATGGGTTTCCCCAAGGATGCCAACTGCTTATCCGACCGTTCCATCCGGTCCAGCGGCCCCTGAAGGGGAACCAATGCAACTGGGCTTAGTTCGTCCCCGCCTTACCCAGGAGGAACGGCAACGAAGACGGAGATCCAATCTGTGCCTCTATTGCGGGGGTCCCGGACATTTCCTCCTAAATTGTCCCATCCGGCCTAGTAAGTTGCCATCTCAGCCTTTCATGAATTGTCAAGCCGTCAATCGGGCCCAGACTTATGTGACTCTTTCTGTTTCCCTACAGCTAGCGGGAAGGAAGATCCGGCTACCAGCCGTGATTGACTCAGGTGCTTGCAGCTGCTTCCTGGATATCTCTATCGCCAAGGAATGGCACATTCCTTGCTTCAACAAGTCAAATCCTCTATTGGTCCATTTGGCTGATGGGTCCCTGCCACAATCTGGTCCAGTAACCCAGGAGACTTCTCCTATCCTCACCACCACAGATTCTGGCCACCAAGAGTTCCTACGGTTTGATCTCATATCTTCTCCAATGTTTCCCATCATCCTTGGACTTCCCTGGCTGCAAGCTCATGACCCCCAAATTCACTGGAACAGGAAGGAGGTCTCCTTCTCGTCACCATATTGTCACCAACACTGCACCTCTCCAACCTCCTGCTCCGTCCTATCGGTCATCTCGACATCAGAGAATCTTCAGCACATTCCCCCGGTCTATCAAGACTTTAAAGATGTCTTTGACAAGAAAAAGGCCGACCACCTACCACCACATCGGGCCTATGACTGCCCCATCGAATTGCTTACAGGCTCCGCAATTCCCTTTGGGCGCATATTTCCTCTGTCAGAGACCGAACTAAAGGCCCTCAAGGCCTACATTGACGAGAATCTCGAGAAAGGCTTTATTCGGCCATCCACCTCTCCAGCAGGCGCTGGTATTTTCTTCGTTGGTAAAAAAGATGGTTCACTCAGGCCCTGCATTGATTATCGGGAGCTTAATAAAATCGATATCCTTTACCACTTATTCCCGAACTCTTCCAGCGGTTCCGGTCAGCTAAAGTTTTCTCTAAACTCGACTTAAGGGGTGCCTACAACCTTGTCAGAATCCGTGCAGGGGATGAGTGGAAGACAGCCTTCAGGTCTCGCTTTGGCCACTATGAATATTTGGTGATGCCATTTGGCCCATGTAACGCTCCAGCTACTTTCCAGCACCTGGTTAATGACATTTTTAGAAAATACTTGGATGACTTTTTAGTCGTGTACTTAGACGACATTCTCGTTTTTTCAGCCACTCTGGAGTTGCACCGGGAACATGTCAGAAAGGTCCTCACCATTCTCAGAGCCCATCAGCTCTATCTTAAAGCTGAAAAATGCGAGTTTGAAAGATCTACAGTACAATTTCTGGGGTTCATCATCTCAACTAAAGACACCTCCATGGACCCACAAAAGGTCAAGGCAGTGGTAGACTGGCCACCTCCCAAGGACAAAAGAGCTGTACAGAGGTTCATCGGTTTTGCTAATTTTTACAGGAGGTTCATCGCCGGATTCTCTGCTATTGTGGGGCCAATCACTCAACTGACCCGCCTACACAGCCGTTTTCAGTGGTCCCAGGAAGCCCAGGAAGCTTTTGTCAAACTAAAGACTCTCTTCACGTCCGCTCCTATCTTACGGCACCCAGACCCACTGCTACCTTTTGTTCTGGAGGTGGACGCCTCGGAGTCGGCCACAGGTGCCATCCTCTCCCAACGCCATGGGCCGAAAGCCCTGTTACACCCAGTGGCCTTCGCCTCCCGAAGACTCAATCCGGCCGAGAAAAACTATGACGTGGGTGATCGGGAGCTATTGGCCATCAAATCCGCGCTGGAGGAGTGGAGATACCTCCTTGAAGGAGCAGTTCACCCAATTACCATTTTTACAGACCATAAAAATCTTGAATACCTTCGCACTGCTAAGCGCTTAAGACCCCGTCAAGCCCGTTGGGCACTCTTCTTTTCAAGGTTTACATTCCACATTTCCTACCGGCCAGGATCAAAGAACGGCAAGGCGGATGCTCTATCCCGTATCTTCCCAGACTCCTCTCAGGTATCAGAACCCAGCACCATTCTTACTCCTCAGAACTTCCTACTACTCACACCCACGGACCTGATCTCTGCTTTATCCACTGCTTCAGCTCATTGTAAAGATCCCATTCTGGACACCCTAGAGAAACGTGAAAGTCTGTTCTGGCTCCAAGATAAGATTTTTGTCCCCTCAGAGGTAAGACCTGTAGTCTTGAGAACTTTACACGACCATAAACTAGCTGGTCACTTTGGGGTACGGAAAACCGCAGAACAGATCTCCCGCACCTTTTGGTGGCCAGGCTGGAGAAGGGATTGTCAAAGATACGTATCCTCCTGTATTACCTGTCAGCGAAACAAGGGTCCTAAAGCAAAGCCTTGGGGTTTACTCAGGCCTCTACCCATTCCAGAACGACCTTGGGCCGATATTTCGATGGATTTCATCGTAGAATTACCTCCATCACAAGGTTTTACTACCATCCTAGTGGTAGTGGATCGGCTGTCCAAAATGAGTCACTTTTTGCCCATGATCGGCACTCCCTCTGCTCTGGAGACCGCCAACATTTTTGTCAAGGAGATTGTTAGACTTCATGGGGTACCCAAGAGCATCGTCTCGGATAGGGGCCCACAATTCACCTCAAAATTTTGGAAAGAACTTTGCAAAACCTTGGATATCAACATTTGTCTTTCATCTGCCTACCACCCACAAAGTAATGGTCAAACTGAACGCACTAATCAAACTCTTGAACAATACTTACGATGTTTCTGTTCTTCCGCACAAGACGACTGGTCCTCTCTATTATCTTTTGCAGAATTTGCATATAATAACTCCTCCCATTCGACCACAAATCAGACTCCGTTTTGGGCTAACTTTGGGTTTCATCCATCCTTTCTCCCTAATGTTGTTTCTGAATCACGGGTTCCCGCTGTACAAGAACGGATAAGGTACATTCAAACCAACTTCAAAAAACTTCAAGACGCCATGCAACACGCCCAGGAAGGATATAAAAAGTATCACAACAAGGGGAGAGAGGAGAACCCTCATTTCAAGATTGGAGAAAAGGTATGGCTGGCAACTACCCATCTTAAGATCGCGTGTCCTGCAAGGAAGTTGGGTCCCAAGTTTATTGGACCATTTGAAATAAAGAAGATGGTAAATCCCGTAGCTTTTGAACTGGCCCTACCCAGTTCCTACAGAATACACCCAGTATTTCATGCCTCCCTTCTGAGACCCTTGGTCCCCAGTCCTTTTCCGAACAGAGAAGAAGGTCCTCCTCCACCTATAACAATTGATGGAGTAGAAGAATACGAAGTAGAGTCGTTACTTGGCTGCAGGAAGGTGGGTCGCCAGCTTCAATTCTTAGTAAAATGGAAGGGCTATCCACCAGAGGATAATTCTTGGGAACCATCCAGAAACCTCCATGCCCCAAGATTAATCAAGATCTTCCGACAAGAACACCCTGAATTGATGGAGAGCCTGGGCGTCCGGAGGCCGCCCCTCAGGGGGGGGCACTGTCAGGGTTTCCGTCCGCTGCGCACGCTAGTGCGCAGGCGCACGGGTTCGGCTTCCCGGCTCATAGCCAGTGACAGGGAGAGAATGCGGCGGCGCGTGCGCACTCGTGTTCCCGCCAAGCGGCGCGCGCGCATGCGCAGTAGCGCGGCATCACCCCATGTGACCTCAGCGGCCCTATAAAAGGAGGGCCTCTGTGCCCAGACAGACGCTGGTTCGTCTGACAGCTGCTTCCTGTTGTATCCTGTACTTGTCCCTTGAAGATTGTCTTACCTGTTGCCAAACCCGGATCGTCCTGACTACTCTGCCTTCTCCTGACCTTGACCTTCGGCTTACTTACTTGGATTTGTTACCTTCTCCTGCCCTGGACCTTTGGCCTGTACCTTGGACTCTTCTGCTCAAAGATACCTTGTCTACCAGTGTTTGACCCTCAGCCTGCCTTGGACCCTTTTGCTCAAAGATACCTTGTCTACCAGTGTGTGACCCCCGGCCTGCATTTCACCTAACCTGCTTGTGTTTGATTCCCAGTCTGCTTGCTGTGTTCTCTATTAGGAACCCGTGGACATACTACCCAGCTCCAGTCTACCCTTCTCTACAACATCAGGAGCCCACGCCTGGTCACCATCCCTCCGGTGGCTTGTGCCTCTTGGTGCCAACTGTCCCTGTAGCACTTTCAGGGCAGTGGGCGCTGAGTCGCAAGGGCAACCGCTCTCGGCATCTTGGCCTCGGTGAGTACTAAGTTCCTGACACTGATGCTTTGTCGCAATTTTCCTCCACTTCCAAGATGGAATTGGTTCCTGTTCCTGTGATTCCTCCTGATCGTATTCTGTCTATGGTTCGCACCAGTCTCACTTCTCCTTTGGGTGACATAATTCTGGCCGCTCAGATCCATGCTCCCCCTGAGAAACCTTGTGACGGCTGCTTTGTTCCTGAGAGTCTCCGTACTGCCGTCCTCCAGACTTACCATTCTCTCAAGGATGCTGGCCACCCAGGGAATAATCAACTCTTTTGGGCCATTTCCCAACAATTCTGGTGGCATAGTCTATGTGCTGATGTGGCCGCCTTCGTAGCTGCTTGTTCCATGTGTGCCCAGAGTAAGACACCACGACACCTTCCAGTGGATCTCCTACAACCCATACCCAATGGAGAGAGGCCTTGGACCCACCTGTCTATGGATTTCATTGTGGAGTTACCTAACTCTCAGGGCAACACAGTTATGTTGAAAATGATGGACTTTGTAGGCATAAAATAGAGGTTTATAAAAATTAACAAAATGTATTTACAAATTATACATACAATCACTTAATGCAAAAGACATACAAAGATTTGCAAAGTATTCAAAATAGCCTAAAAGCTTTTAGATAACACTGCAAATGTAGTCACTTTTGATCATATATCACTCTCAAACCTGAATAGTAATAATCAGATCTAACAAATAATAGTTCGTAGATAACTTTGCTTGGTTGCCCTACATGTTACGCGTTGTATAAACGCTTCATCAGGAGATTTTTGCGTTCTCTAAAAATAAACAAAATTAGAAAACATATGTATATAAAATATACATTATTTTTGTAATACATACGACCATATACTTTTTTATATATGTGACTATGCTCATATAGATCCGAACCATAGCGTGTCATCCACCACCATCATAGGGTTTCAGAAGAGAGAAAGGAAAACAAGGACCAAACACAGGAGATAAAAGACAAACAATACAGAAAAAGAGGTCAGAAAATGAAATTATGGTTAGGCTATGATAGGAACTGCAAGGTGTGGAGGCGATTGCACCATGGGAACGGGTGCAATATGACCCCAAAAATAAAGATTTTTGTTGTTTATAAAAACAGGCTATCACCAAACTAAGTAATCATTCAGATCTAGTTATAAAGGCGTCAGACAAGGGCGGCATTGTTGTTCTGATGACAAAACAAAAATATGAAACAATGTGTTACGATATACTATCCAACAAGGATTGGTATAAACAAATTTCCCCTCTAAGTCTCTCCAACTTTAAGATCCAGTATCTAGCAATCATTAATGAAGGTCATCGACAAGGCCTTATTGACCAGGACACATATAACTATTTGAACAATAAACATCCTAGGGAAGCAACATTTTATGCATTACCTGAGGTGCACAAAAATTGTACACCTGTGCCCGGTCGACATATCATTTCAGGAATTGGATCATTAACTGAAAATGCAAGTAGACTTATTGACTCTGTGTTAACACCTCATGTGATGAGCCTGTCTTCTTATACTAGAGATACACTTGATTTACTTAAAAAAATTGAAGGAATGGTGGTCCCTCCCGAGGCCCTCCTCGTGACACTGGATGTAGATTTATTGTACTCCAGCATCCCTCACGAGCAGGGCGTCGGGGTGGCTCGCACCTTCCTATATGAAGAACCACATACGAAATGGAAATATAATGAGTTTATACTAACACTTTTAAAATTAGTTTTGACTCATAATTGTTTTGGTTTTAAGGGATCCCACTACCTCCAGGTACAGGGGGTTGCTATGCTATGCAAACCTGTACCTGGGGGGGTGGGAAGACATGTCTTTGCCGACGAGGGATTCTCTATGTATACTGACCAGGTGACGTCCTGGATGCGTTACATAGATGATATTTTTTTGATCTGGACTGGAACATCCACTATGCTGTCTGCTTTCATTGAGGCACTTAATATAAATTCCTTCAACCTTAAATTGACTTTAAATATGAGTCCACAAAAAATTACATTCTTGGATCTAGTGATCTTCAAAGCTTCAAAGCTGTTTAGCTACCAGCCTTTTTCGTAAGGAAACTGCAGGCAATTCTTTATTGCATGCAGCTAGCGCCCACCCTGCTGCCTTAGTTCGGAGTATCCCTTACGCACATTATATAAGGCTACGCCGAAACTGTACCTACTTAAAGGATTTAATTTTTGAAGCAAAATCTCTTCAACTACGTCTACGAGCTAGGGGCTACAGTAAATCTCTTTTGCGGAAAGCTTATAACAAAGCAGTAAAACAACCAAGAAATTCCCTACTGTATTCCAAAAAGGACCACGTTCCTGAAACCATTTCTAAGTCAAGAATTATTACACGTTTCTCATCCCAACATCAGGAAGTACGTAACATAATTACAAATCACTGGCATATATTACAGCAGGATTCTACGGTTAAAAAACACATAGATATCAGACCCGAGCTCACGTTCAGACACGCTACTTCTATACGGGATCGACTTGTATCTAGTCACTATTCTACAATCCCCCATGTTGGAGATAGATACAATGGCACATACATATGTAGGAACTGCGATTTCTGTCCCTGGATTCGCCAGGGTACAACGATCACACTCCCTAAGGGGGACTTTTTCAAACCTAGGTTCAGAGCAGACTGCAATACACAGGGGGTCGTCTACCTAATGTCCTGTACCTGTGAGCCTTTTATGTCGGTAAGACAGCTCGCTGCCTCTGGCAACGCATAAAAGATCAGTTTATGTTTATGAGTTTATGTCTCATCTAATGGCAAGATGCTAACCACGGTTAGTAGGCACATCGACCTCTATCATGGCTTTGATGCTACATGCGTCTCTTTTAGTGTCTTGGCAGTTGTCCCCAAGGATCCACGTAGAGGAAACTGGGATAGACTAATATTACAAAAAGAAACATTATGGATTGAACGGCTTAATGCTATCCACGCCCCAGGCTTAAATGAGTCACACTCATATAAGCCATTTCTTTAGAGGGATTGTGGAAGACCAGATTAACAATAATATCCCATTATTTCATACCAAAATTATGGTTAATAAATCTTCCCCCTTTTTGAACAAAAATTTCCTATCATTTTTCTATTATTGGTTGCAACTATATTCAAACTGCAACTAAGGTTCTCTCTTCTTCTTCTTTGTTCTTTCTTTTTTTCTTTTCTTATTTTTTTTTTTTATTCATGTTTTACAAATTCTATGATTGATTAGTTCATTAATAATCTAAGAGTGAGGGTAGGTTTTTTTATTCAGAATTGAAAAACTACCCATCTATTTCATATCATCAATATTAATTGGCCATAACAAACAAAAAATCTTTTATTTTTACTATACAATTTTTATTATTTGTTTTATGCATTAGATGAAAATATTTTAAATAATTATTTTTTTTCTGAATGCATATTTTTAACACAAATGTGACAACTGCTCTAGGGCTCCGCTGCCTGAAGCCTCCCCATTTGCCGTCATTGTTTCTTTCCTTCTTTCTTCTTTCCTTTTCACATCTAGTTTTCTCTTCTTATCCTCACACTGTTCTTTCTTCTTTTCTCTCTTTTCCTTCGTCTGCCCCCCTTTTTCTTTCATCTATCTTATTTATGGTCTGGTCAATGTATGTGTCTGGCGAGAGGGGGTGTAATACACTATGCGGCCAAAAAGCGTAGTTTGGCATAGCTATTCAGCTGCCTGCAACGCTTTTGGCCCTGGAAGAGAACGAGCAACAAAAATATATATATATTAAAAACTTTTTACACTATTTTATTTGGCCTGTCCTTAACTATATTAAATAAATATGCATACACTATTTCTTTCCTTTTTTTCCTCAAAAAACTAAGTAAATATATCTACCAAACATCCCGGACTAAAACTGGGCTTATTATTATTTTTATTTTATTATTTTATTTTTTTTATATATTATTTTTTTTTTTTTATTATTTATATCTACACTATGAAGTTTATAATATACACCTTATAATTACAATGTTGTATATATTGCACAGATCACACCCTAATTAGGGAAAAAGAAGTCTATCCAATCTCCTATACTTGGTGGTATATTAAGGTCAAAAATCGCTATCCCCCGCTCTTATGAACTCTGTCCCTATTAGGGAATGTAAGTAATAATACCAATTACTGCATGTTATAAACAACAAAAATCTTTATTTTTGGGGTCATATTGCACCCGTTCTCATGGTGCAATCGCCTCCACACTTTGCAGTTCCTTTCATAGCCTAACCATAATTTCATTTTCTGATTCTATTGGGTATTGTTTGTTTTTTATCTCCTGTGTTTGGTCCTTGTTTTCCTTTCTCTCTTCTGAAACCCTATGATGGTGGTGGATGACACGCTATGGTTCGGATCTATATGAGCACAGTCACATATAAAAAAAAGTATATGGTCGTATGTATTACAAAAATAACGTATGTTTTATATACATATGTTTTCTAATTTTGTTTATTTATTTTTAGAGAACGCAAAAATCTCCTGATGAAGCGTTTATACAACGCGTAACATGTAGGGCAACCAAGAAAAGCTATCTACGATACACTGTCTGTATATGATTCACACTGTTTTAAACTATTATTTTTTAGATCTGATTATTACTATTCAGGTTTGTGAGTGATATATGATCAAAAGTGACTACATTTGCAGTGTTATCTAAAAGCTTTTAGGCTATTTTGCATTCTTTGCAAATCTCTGTATGTCTTTTGCATACATTTTATGTATATTTTGTAAATAAATGTTGTCAATTTTTATAAACCTTTATTTTATGCCTACAAAGTCCATCATTTTCAACAGAAATTAGTTGTCCTGGCGAGCCTTTTGTGCACAGTTGGGATTTCAGCTTTCTTTCTCCTCTGCGTATCACCCACAGTCAAATGGGGCCGCAGAACGAGCTAACCAGTCCTTGGAGCAGCTTCTACGTTGCTATATTTCTGACCATCATAACAACTGGTCAGACCTCTTACCTTGGGTGGAGTTTGCTCACAATAGTGCCATGAATTCTACTTCCCGATTGTCCCCGTTTATGGCGAACTATGGTTTCCAAACATCCATGTTGCCTCATTTGCATCTCTCATTTGCTCTTCAGAGCATTTCTGCGTTAGAAGAGCATCTCCATGCTTCTTTGTTCCACTTGGGTACAAGTCCAGGAGTTCTTGCTACATGCCAATGATAGGTACAGACTCCATGCTGACCGCAGACGCCTGCCTGCTCCTTCCTACCAGGTTGGGGACAGGGTCTGGCTGTCATCTCGCAACCTTTGATTCCATGTTCCTTTACTGAAGTTGGCACCTCGGTTTATTGGGCCTTTCCATATTCTCTGCATGATTAACCCAGTGGCTTATGCTTTAGACCTTCCTTCGAATATGCGTATCTCAAATGTATTTCAAACCTTTGGTCTGCAACCACTTCACCTCCACGGTGCCATGTCCTCACCCAGTACAGGTTGAGAACCATGAAGAGTATGAAGTACAGTCTATTGTTGACTCTCATAGGTTTTGTGGGTGCATGCAGTACCTGGTTCATTGGAAAGGGTACAGTCTGGAGGAATGCTCTTGGGTTTCATTCTCGGATGTACATGCCCCTGTCCTCTGTGCTTTCCATAGACGTTTTCCCCTCAAACCTGGTGATCCTCCGAGGGGGAGGAGTCGTTGAGGAGGGGGTACTGTCAGGGGCTCAGCCCTTCTTTTTCAGAGCAATCCGCTCAGCTAACGGTTATTTGCCAGCTCTAATCTTTCCACAGTGACTTACCTGGTGATGATATCCTGCTCGTCAGTCCTGCTGGCTACTTAAGCTCCTCAGTTCAGATCCTCTCTGCCTTCGCCTGGTCAACACATCCAGAGACTCTCACCTGTGTACCTGTTGAAGACTCGCTTGGCTGACATCCCTTCTGGTTCCTGATCCTGCTTGCTGTTCCACTACGCTGATTCTCTGGTTTCCTGATTTCCTGGCCTGTCCTGAAGTACACTGATCTCTGGCTCCCTGACGTCCTGGCTTGTCTGACTATCCGTTCTGGTTATCAAACTCTGGCTATGATTTGACTACATTGCTCTGTTTACCTTTTACTATTATTATTATTAAACAAGTGTGATTTTGACTGCCCTTCGGTCTCGGTCTGATTCATGGTTTCTGACACAAGGTGACTTAGACATAAAAGGGCATGGAGAGCTGAAACAAAGGTTTACCTTAACAAACCAGAGCCAATTGTCAGTAGGCAAGAGGCTAGCATTTAGTCCCCTCCAAAAGCATCTGTCCCGGGTGAGTCTATAACAACTGATCTCTGTATTATTTATTACTGACCTCTGAACTCTGTGTTAAACATTACTATCTTCTGAAGTCTGCATTACTCCTGACCTCTGAACCCTGTATTATATATTACTGACCTCTGAACTCTGTGTTACTTACTACTGACCTCAACTCTGTGTTATTTATTCCGCTGCACTGTGAATGAAAGTGAATGTGTACATTGGAACTACAGTAGCTCTTCCATTGGATCAGACTGCACACTTGATCCTTCACTCCCAACTTGCATCAGTAAGCCTCAGTCGTCCAACAGGGTGTTGCTGGTTTGGTGGTTTTTCTGCCTTGACCACTTTTGGTAGGTCCTGACTATTGTAGACTGGGAACATCCCACAAGAGCTCAGTTTTGGAGTTGCTCTGATCATGTGGTTTAGCCATTACAATTTGGCCCTTATCAAAGTCACTCATTACCTTATGCTTGCCCATTTTTTTCTGCCTTTAACACATCAACTTCAGATGCAACATGTTCACTTGCTGCATAATATATCCCACCCACTTTCAGGTGCCATGGTCACGACATAATCAATGTTATTTACTTTACCTGTCTTTGGTCATAGTGTTGTGGCTGGTCGGTGGAATTATTAGATTGAAAACAAAGAGTGTGTTAAATAACACTTACATTCTAGATTAGTGCAGTGTTTCTCAACCAGGGTTTCTCAACCTTTTGAAGACAGAGGAATCCTTGAAATAACTTTCCGGTCTCAGGGAACCCCTGCTAAAAATGTTTTTATCTACAACTCATGATACATTATTGTGATAGACATTGGGAAGAATGCTCCATACACTATGCTCATTGGGAAGAATTACACCCTTTTAGATAGATAAAAAGATCAATGGTAATGGGAACTTACAGTGTCTGAGAGGCAGAAATTTCTCATTGCTCAAGGAACCCCTAGCAACCTCTGGAGGAACCCTATGGTTCCATGAAACCCTGGTTGAGAAACCCGGCTCTAGAGGATGCTAGGGGTTCCTTGAGCAGTGGTGAAATGATCGTTCAGCGGATGGTGCCTGTATTATGTTTGTTCTAATTGCAATTGTCAGCAACAGCACTTTGGGACCAGTGGAGCCTCTCCTTTCAACCATCATAAAAGCACTGACACTGATGATTTATTTAATTGTCTGTTAAAAGACCCAACACCAAAATATACAGTAGGTGAAGTAAGTTGGTATATGCAGTCCAGTGTAGTGAGGAAGGCAAGGATATCTACACTGGGGAGACAAAACCACCTCTGAACAAACAGATGTCCCAACATAGGGGGTGAACTCTGCAGCTTAGACCTCAACAGTATTCCTACACTCTAAAGCAGGGGTCTCTAAACTTTCTAAACAAAGGGACAGTTTACTGTCCTTCAAACTTTAGGGGAGCCTGGACCGTGGCCAGCAGGAGTAGAAAATGTCCTGGTGTCAGTGAGAGAAAACAGCATCCTGTCTTTGGTATTAGGGGTGGAATAGTGTCCCATCATTGGTATTAGAGGGAGGAATAGTGCCCCATCACTGGTGTCCGTGAGAGGAATAGTGCCCCATCACTGGTGTCAGTGGAAGGAATAGTGCCCCATCACTGGTGTCAGTGGGAAGAATAGTGCCCCATCACTGTTGTCAGTGGGAGGAATAGTGCCCTATCATTGATATCAGTAGGACGAATATTGCCCCGTTGTCAGTGTCATGAACTATGCCCTACTGTTGCTAACAGTGGAATAATGCCCCAAGGGCCAAAAAAAAGCAAGCAAATGGCCGCATCTGACCCCCAGGCCGCATTTTGGGACATTCTTTTGAAAGCAGTGATGTGGACATTTTGGACAGAGGACAAACTGGTTTGCATGAGGCACGAAAGAGGCCAACTAGGTCAAAATGGAATAACCATCTCTAAACAAGTGACCCTTGTGGATAGTAATACCAGATTATAAAATACAGGAGGTAATCCTGCGCCAGAACAAAAAGTGATAACTAGTGTACTGCGGCGCACACTGGGGGAAATGTCTGAACCCAGAAGGAGTAAGTAAAAAGAAAGTAGTGGCGTGCGGTAAAATTAAGCTAAACTAAATGATAAAAGACAATAAAGGTCGAATAATATCAAATCAAAATGGCTATGGAAATAGCAGAATCCAAATAAGTGACTAGGTAAAGTGCATCGAAATAAAGTGCATCAAAATGTGAAGGAATCAGCAAATAGTAATCATCGGTAAAACAATAATCCTGAATGATAATTGATATATCATTTGGTGGTGCAGGTAAGTGCATCAAAACATCAAATAGGTGAAATAAATAAGTGCAAAAAAAGCGAATAGATAAGTGCAAAGAAAAGACAGGAGCTGGCTATGGCTGTATGCCAGTGGTAATGAAATATCAAATAAATAAAACTAATGCCGCGTACACACGAAGGGACAATCCCGCGGGATTATCCTCTGGACTGAAGTCCAGCGGATAATCCCCTCGTGTGTGGGCGCCGGCGGACTTTTTGGCGCCAAAGTCCGGCGGACTTTTTGGCGCCAAAGTTTGAAGTTTTGTTTTCAAATTATCCGCTGGACTTGGCAGTCCAGCGGACAATCCCGCCGTTAGTGGGCAAGTCCGCGGGACTTTTGAAATGAACGGACTTGCCGCTCATCGGCAAGTCCGTTCATTTAGCACGTGACTTCAGGTTACGTAGCTAGCGTAGGCAGTTACTGCCGCCGCGCTAGCTCCGTGACCTGGCATGGATTTAAAGGGACTCCCCACGCCGAAAAAAACGGCGTGGGGGTTCCCCCCAAATCCATGTCAGACCCTCATCCGAGCACGCAGCCTGGCAGGCCAGGAAAGGGGTGGGGACGAACGAGCGCCCCCCCCCCCTCCTGAGCCGTACCAGGCCGCGTGCCCTCAACATGGGGGGTGCCCTGGGGAAAGGGGGGCCCCAAAGCACCTTGTCCCCATGTTGATGAGGACAAGAGCCTCTTCCCGACAACCCTGGCCGTTGGTTGTCGGGGTCTGCGGGCGGGGGCTTATCGGAATCTGGGAGCCCCCTTTAATAAGGGGCCCCCAGATCCCGGCCCCCCACCCTATGTGAATGAGTATGGGGTACGATGTACCCCTACCCATTCACCTAAGGTGTAAAATGTAAAGTACAAAAACACACACACTTTTGAAAAAATATTTTATTGCACTGCTCCGGGGGTCTTCTTCCGTCTTGGGGGTCTTCTCGCCGGACTCCCCCGCTCTCTTCTGCTCTTTTACCTAGCTCTTTCACGAGGGGGGAGTCCGGCTACCTTCTTCGTCGTCGCCGCCGTCGTCTGGGGGGTCTCGATCCGCCTTCGGGGGTCTTCCGGGGGTCTCTTCTGTTCTTGCGGCGGTCGTCGTCTTCCGCGCCGCCGGCGCCTTGTCCTTCTTCTTGTTCTTGTTCTTGTTCTTCTTCTTCTTCCGATGTTGACCCGACGCTCTCTCTGCCCGGAATGCCTGTGCCGCTCTGCGCTGAGACTTATATAGGGGAATGGGGACAGGGTCACATGCACATGTCACATGGTGACCCCGCCCCCTTGTGTTGTCACAGTCCCGGAGGATGCTGGGACTGTGACATCGCAAGGGGGCGGGGTCACCATGTGACATGAACATGTGACCCTGTCCCCCATGTCCCTATATAAGTCCGAGCGCAGACTGGCACAGGCATTCCGGGCAGAGAGAGCGTCGGGTTAACATCGGAAGAAGAAGAAGAACAAGAACAAGAAGAAGGACAAGGCGCCGGCGGTGCGGAAGACGACGACCGCCGCAAGAACAGAAGAGACCCCCGGAAGACCCCCGAAGGCGGATCGAGACCCCCCAGACGACGGCGGCGGCGACGACGAAGAAGGTAGCCGGACTTCCCCCGCTCGGTAAAAGAGCTTGGTAAATGGCGGGGGAGTCCGGCGAGAAGACCCCCAAGACGGAAGAAGACCCCCGAAGGCGGATCGAGACCCCCAGACGGCGGCGACGACGAAGAAGGTAGCCGGACTCCCCCCCTCGTGAAAGAGCTAGGTAAAAGAGCAGAAGAGAGCGGGGGGAGTCCGGCGAGAAGACCCCCAAGACGGAAGAAGACCCCCGGAGCAGTGCAATAAAATATTTTTTCAAAAGTGTGTGTGTTTTTGTACTTTACATTTTACACCTTAGGTGAATGGGTAGGGGTACATCGTACCCCATACTCATTCACATAGGGTGGGGGGCCGGTATCTGGGGGCCCCCTTATTAAAGGAGCTCCCAGATTCCGATAAGCCCCCGCCCGCAGACCCCGACAACCAACGGCCAGGGTTGTCGGGAAGAGGCCCTTGTCCTCATCAACATGGGGACAAGGTGCTTTGGGGTGGGGGGGCCGCACGGCCCCCTTTCCCCAGGGCACCCCCATGTTGAGGGCACGCGGCCTGGTACGGCTCAGGAGGGGGGGGGCGCTCGTTCGTCCCCACCCCTTTCCTGGCCTGCCAGGCTGCGTGCTCGGATGAGGGTCTGACATGGATTTGGGGGGAACCCCCACGCCGTTTTTTCGGCGTGGGGATTCCCTTTAAATCCATGCCAGCTTGCGGAGCTAGCGCGGCGGCATTTACTGCCTACGCTAGCTACGTAACCTGAAGTTACGTTCGAAATGAACGGACTGCTCCGTGTGTGGGCAAGTCCGTTCATTTTCAAAAGTCCCGCGGACTTTTGGCCGGCGGATTATCCGCTGGAGAAGTCCGTGCGTGTGTGGGCAAGTCCACACGCTCGGAAAGTCCAGCGGACCCCGCTGGAAAGTCCCGCGGGATTGTCCGCTGGACTAGGTCCGCCGGCAAAAGTCCGCACGTGTGTACGCGGCATTAAAGATCCGTAGCTGGAGCAGTAAAAGAAGACATATAAAAAATAATATATTCAACAAATGCAATATCAACAGATAAAATATCAACGAAATAAAAAATCGTGTAAAAAGTCCATAGAAATCATAAGGTGCAAGTAGTGTCCATCAATCCAATAAAAGTGCAAGTGCTAAAGGTTGAGGTAGTGAACTCTGATATGCAGTGTTATCCGTGGGTATCCTGTGCGATTTCTCGTGTTCTGTGCAATCCTAGTGGGGGTAGTATAAGTGGCCCCTTACCTTACAGCTGTAAGGTTACAGCATAGATGTATGAGCCTTTGTGGTCCTTGGTGACCATCCTCCTATGGATCCCAGATTGGTGGCCTAGATCCTGTTTGGCGTTTCCTATCAAGTGTTCCCTTGCATCCCCTGACTTCATCCCCTGATGAAGTCACTTGACCGGTGTCGAACACGCGTCGGGACTGACTTACACCTACCGGAAGTGACGCCAATCGAGCTCGCCGCTCGTTTATACTCTGCCTGTATTTACCACTGATTTGTGAGTACCCATTTTAATGAATTTTAATGCTTGAATAAACGCTGTTATAAATTTACTACACTATGAGGCCTACTTCCTTTCCCTAAATATACTGACGAGAACCCCCAAACCCAGACACATCAACACCCACATGAAAGGGAACACTTGATAGGAAACGCTGAACAGGATCTAGGCCACCAATCTGGGATCCATAGGAGGACGGTCACCAAGGACCACAAAGGCTCATACATCTATGCTGTAACCTTACAGCTGTAAGGTAAGGGGCCACTTATACTACCCCCACTAGGATTGCACAGAACATGAGAAATCGCACAGGATACCCATGGATAACACTGAAGAAAAGAGAGAGAGCAGCGCCGCTCTAAGAGTAGTGGGTCTGATTACAGTGGGAACTGTATGTGAAAAGAAAAAGAAAGTATGTACTCACACTTTGTTTAAAAATATCAGGCACGTATCGGTATCTTTATTTTGTCTGAAGTCCTCGGCCGTCCTCCGGTGTCATGGCTATGGTGGGGAAACGCACCCCGGTCCCTTGCGTCTCGTGGTTCCGAGGTGAGTGCGTCCCAGGATAGGCACGTCAGCAGGATTGATGACGTTGGTAGGCGTGGTTGGAAGCGCTCGCGTTCGGAGCATGCGTGCTCCTTCATCAGGCGGTGTAAACAGCCGCAGCTTGTAGACACATATTTATAATGGGTGAAGGGGGAAGGGGGAGTGTGGGAGAAAAAAATAAATAAAAAATTAAATGGGGGCGGTATCTATCTTTATACTTTAAAAACTTTAAAAAACTTTAAAATTGGCCAACGCTGATCATGTATTATAAGTGTTGTGAGAAGTTTAAAAGGTTTAAAAGGATCATTCATGTTTGGTAACATAATTTGTGCTGAGATGTTTTGACTGTTAAAAACGTGTATAGCAAGAGCGGGGGGGGGGGGGGGGGGTGGGGAGGGAAAGGTGATGATGTGGAAGCAATCATGAGGAGGGGGAGGGAATGTGAGTGTGGGCGGGACTGGGAGAGAGAGGGCTGATGGGGATTGTAGTTTGGTGGGTCAATATATTATAGAATGACAGTAGTGTGGATGAGGTGAGGAATAAAAATAAAAAGGAAGGATGGAGAAAGGGGTGATAGATAATGGGTGGAAAATGGAGGATATATTATTTATATACAGTGGTGTGAAAAAGTGTTTGCCCCCTTCCTCATTTCCTGTTCCTTTGCATGTTTGTCACACTTAAGTGTTTCGGAACATCAAACCAATTTAAACAATAGTCAAGGACAACACAAGTAAACACAAAATGCAATTTGTAAATGAAGGTGTTTATTATTAAAGGTGAAAAAAAATCCAAACCATCATGGCCGTGTGAAAAAGTGATTGCCCCCCTTGTTAAAACATACTATAACTGTGGTTGTCCACACCTGAGTTCAATTTCTCTAGCCACACACCCAGGCCTGATTATTCCCACACCTGTTCACAATCAAGGCATCACTTAAATAGGAGCTGCTTGACACAGTAAGGTCCACCAGAAGATCCTTAAAAGCTACACATCATGCCGAGACCCAAAGAAATTCAGGAACAATAGAGAAAGAAAGTAATTGAGATCTATCAGTCTGGAAAGGGTTATAAAGCCATTTCCAAAGCTTTGGGAATCCAGCGAGCCACAGTGAGAGCCATTATCCACAAATGGCGAAGACATGGAACAGTGGTGAACCTTCCCAGGAGTGGCCGGCCGCCCAAAATTACCCCAAGAGCGCAGCGACGACTCATCCAAGAGGTCACAAAAGACCCCACAACAACGTCCAAGGAACTGCAGGCCTCACTTGCCTCAGTTAAGGTCAGCGTTCATGCCTCCACCATCAGGAAAAGACTGGGCAAAAATGGCCTGCATGGCAGAGTTCCAAGGAGAAAACCACTGCTGAGCAAAAAGAACATCAAAGCTCGTCTCAATTTCTCCACAAACACATCTTGATGATCCCCAACACTTTTGGGACAACATTCTGTGGACCGATGAGACAAAAGTGGAACTCTTTGGAAGGTGTGTGTCCAAGTATATCTGGCGTAGAAGGAACACTGCATTTCAGAAAAAGAACATTATACCAACAGTAAAATATGGTGGTGGTAGTGTGATGGTCTGGGGCTGTTTTGCTGCTTCAGGACCTGGAAGACTTGCCGTGATAAAAGGAACTATGAATTCTGCTGTCTACCAAGAGATCCTGAAGGAGAATGTCCGACCATCTGTTCGTGTACTCAAGCTGAAACGAACTTGGGTTCTGCAGCAGGACAATGATCCTAAACACACCAGCAAGTCCACCACCGAATGGCTGAAGAAAAACAAAATGAAGACTTTGGAGTGGCCTAGCCAAAGTCCTGACCTGAATCCTATTGAGATGTTGTGGTATGACCTTAAAAAGGCCGTTCATGCTCGAAAACCCTCTAATGTAACTGAATTAGGACAATTCTGCAAAGATGAGTGGGCCAAAATTCCTCCAGGACGCTGTAAAAGCTTCATTGCACGTTATCGCAAACGCTTGGTTGCAGTTGTTGCTGCTAAGGGTGGCCCAACCAGTTATTAGGTTTAGGGGGCAATCACTTTTTCACACAGGGCCATGATGGTTTGGATTTTTTTTCACCTTTAATAATAAACACCTTCATTTACAAATTGCATTTTGTGTTTACTTGTGTTGTCCTTGACTATTGTTTAAATTGGTTTGATGTTCCGAAACACTTAAGTGTGACAAACATGCAAAGGAACAGGAAATGAGGAAGGGGGCAAACACTTTTTCACACCACTGTATAGGGGAGAGTTTATAGTATGCATGAAATAATGTGGGCAATTGGAGTGTGCTGCAGAAGCGAGATATAGATGTGATCAGAATGAGAAAGAATAGGAAGAATAGGAAGTGATTAAAATGCTGTATTAAAGAGCTGTATTAAAAAAATCTATATAAAATCTGTATAAGTAAAATTTATATATAAAATTATATATATAAAATGTTTATAATATATATATATAAAAAAAGGATGTTTTTAGATAATAAGGAAAAATTCCATGAAAGTGTACATATATATACACATGTAAAAAGACGTGTATATATATATATATATATATATATATATATATATATATAATATATATATATATATATATATATATATATATATAAAACAGGTGCAATGGCTCCTAGTTTCAGGAAATATATGTAGATGATGGGGGAAAAATTAAAGAGATGGAAATGGTGTGATGGGGGAGGGAAGTGACTCTTGCTCTGATGACTGTTGGTGACTGGTAAAAATAATAAGAAGGGGGGGGGGCTTGGGAGGTTTTATGGTTTATTAGAGATTTTTTGCAAGCATGTATATATATATATATAACACACTTTACACAGGGCTGGTCCTTTGGAGTGGGGGAGGGGTGTTTCGAAGAAGGTGGTGGGGTATTTTTGTGCGGGGGGGATTTTTGGGGGAGGGGAAAAAAAAGGGAGATGGGGGACAACGAGTGGTGGCTAAAAAATGGAGTGGATTTCGATCTCCTCGTTGAGTCCTCCTGGCTTGAGACTGTCCAGGGTGTAGATCCAGAAGGTTTCCCTCTCGCATAGGCGTTTGATGCGTTCCGCTGTAGGGAAAGTGTCAGGGATGGTTTCTATGGCCCAAACATGTAGGCCATTGGTGGAGCCTTGGTGGAATTCCGTAAAATGTCTTGGGATAGTCAGGTTCTTCTTTTCCTCGATCGATCGCCTGTGTTTGCCAAATCTTTTTCGTAGTGTTCGGGTAGTGCGGCCTACATAGAGTAGGTTACATGGGCAGGAGAGACAGTATACTACGAATTCCGTAGAGCAGTTGTAGAATTGGTCAAGTTTGTAAGTTTGTTCTTTTGTGGTAAAATGTTTCTGTTTGTGTTGAACAAATTTGCATGTAAGACAGTTGTATTTTCGGCATTGGTACATGCCTTTGACTTCTAAAAAAGTGGTTGTGCGATTTGAATTGGTTTTTCGTGTCTTCAATTTACTGGGTGCTATTTTTCCTTTTAGGTTTTGTGCTCTTCTTTATGTAATTTTCGGTTTTTCGTCCAGACTATCTTTGAGGTGGGGGTCTTCTCGTAGTATGCTCCAGTGTTTGTGGAAGATTTCTTCAATTTTTCTGTGTTGTGTATGAAATTGATGAATCTAGGCGCTCGGGAAGATGTGATGGGTGATGGTTTGTTTGATCTTGGTACTTCGCTGAGAAAGTGATTGTAGGCATCATTGACTAGGGTGCTGGGGTATCCTTTTTCTGAAAATTTCTTTTTGAATAGTGTGCTTTGTTCTGTGTAATCTTCTAGGCGGGTGCAGTTGTGTTTTAGACGGCAGAATTTACTTTTTGGAATTTGTTCAAATCTACGAACAGGCCTCAGCTTTGCACCCTCAGCCACTCCCATTCCATTCACACTGTAGTAGATTTGAACAAATTCATACGCAATCTGACTGTCAAAAGGTTTTTTAACATTAAAGCCAATAAAAACCCCACTATTGAGGATACCACAGAAACAACACACCTCGACCTCACCCCAGATTTTGAATTAGACGCCTCAGGTCTAGCCCTTCTCAAGGAATTATACACTGGTGGTGGTGATGAAGAGACAGATATTTACTCATCATATCTCAATCAACATCTCCCCACCTCTCCACCAGTCCAACACACCACTTTCCGCCCAAAATCCATCTTTAACCCTACCCACGTTAAAGGCCCGTACCTACAGAGTTTCTACCAAGTGGTCTTCTCTGATATTAAACGTCTGTGCAAAGACACTCCGGCATTCACACACAATCATAACCTCACAGCATCAGAAAGGGCATGCCTCAAAGCCCTCACCCAAAACACAGATCTTGTCATAAAAACCGCAGACAAAGGGGGCGGAATTGTCTTGCAAAACAGAGACGCCTACATCAAAGAGGCTCATAGATTTCTATCAGACAGAAACACATACACCATACTACCCAGTGACCCTCTACCCAAATTTCTCATTGAAGCAGACTTACTAGTCAATAAAGCCACCAGCAACGGAATCATTACAAAAACTGAAGCTGCATTTTTGAAACGGGACAATTACAATACACCTTATTTTTATCATCTCCCCAAAATTCACAAGAGCCTGACTGAGCCCCCTGGACGCCCTATAGTGGCCGACATGGACAGCATCACTAATCCATTCTCCATGTATATTGATCATTTCCTGAAACCACTAGCCCAGAATCTGCCAGCATATATCCGTGATGGCATATATCTACTTAACACCCTAGCCACTTTCAGACCGGACCAATTTGCAGCCAAAGGACCAGGCCCCTTTTTGCGATTCGGCACTGCGTCGCTTTGACTGACAATTGCGCGGTCGTGCAACGTGGCTCCCAAACAAAATTGACGTCCTTTTTTTCCCACAAATAGAGCTTTCTTTTGGTGGTATTTGATTGCCCCTGCGGTTTTTATTTTTTGCACTATAAACAAAAAAGTGCGACAATTTTGAAAAAAAAACGCATTATTTTTAATTTTTTGCTATAATAAAATATCCCCCAAAAATATATAAAAAAAAAAACATTTTATTTCCTCAGTTTAGGCCGATACGTATTCTTCTACACATTTTTGGTAAAAAAAATCACAATAAGCGATTATTGATTGGTTTGCGCAGAAGTTATAGCGTTTACAAGATAGGGGATAGTTTTATAGCATTTTTATTAATAATTTTTTTTTTTTATTAGTAATGGCGGCGATCTGCGATTTTTTTTGTGACTGTGTCATTATGGCGGACACATCGGACATTTTTGACACATTTTTTGGACCATTGTCATTTATACAGCAATCCATGCTATTTAAATGCATTGATTCCTGTATAAATGACACTGGCAGTGAAGGGGTTAACCACAAGGGGGCAGTGTAGGGGTTAAGTATGCCTAGGGGTGTGTTTCTTACTGTGGGGGGCGTGGCTGTCAGCTAGTGAATGCTGATCTCTGTTCCTATCACAGGGAGCAGAGATCGGCGTCACTAGTTGCTAGGCAGAACGGGGAGATGCTGTTTATCTCGGCATCTCCCCGTTCAGCCTTCCCGTGAGACGATCGCGGGGGTCCCCGCGGCGATCGAGTCCGCGGGGACCGCGACCGGACTCACGGGGGGTCCCGACCGGCGCGCTTCCGATGGCACGGACAGGCAGTAAGGAGGGACTTATATATACACCCTCCTGCCTGTACGTGCCATTCTGCCGACGTATATCGTCGTGCGCCGGTCGGCTAATGGCTAGAGAACTATCGTTGGGAACCTACGTACTTATGGCTCTCCCTCGACGTTTGCTCACTTTACACATTAATCCCACATAACATTGGACTTGAACCCTCACATCAAGTCAAGACAGGCAAAATTCATTATAGAAACCACCAAATTCTGCCTGACCCACAATTACTTTCTATTTGAACAAAAACACTACCTGCAAACACAAGGCACAGCCATGGGGGCAAATTTTGCACCTAGCTACGCCAACCTGACCATGGGCCTCTGGGAACATCGCTCCATTTGGAACAATAACCCCTTTTCCAAACATATAGTTTACTTTGGCCGATACATTGATGACATCGTCATCATCTGGGATGGCTCCCGGCCTCAAGCAGACACCTTTGTCACTTATTGTAACGCCAACAACCTAGGCCTGTCTTTTACTTCCGTTTGTGATCCAGACACTTTAGCCTTCTTGGACCTAGAACTCAGTCATTGCAAAAACCTTACTCAAACACCTATGCGAGAGGGAAACCTTCTGGATCTACACCCTGGACAGTCTCAAGCCAGGAGGACTCAACTAGGAGATCGAAATCCACTCCATTTTTTAGCCTCCATTTTTTAGCCACCACTCGTTGTCCCCCATCTCCCTTTTTTTCCCCCCCTCCCCCAAAAAATCCCCCCCCCCGCACAAAAATACCCCACCACCTTCTTCGAAACACCCCTCCCCCACTCCAAAGGATCAGCCCTGTGTAAAGTGTGTTATATATATATATACATGCTTGCAAAAAATCTCTAATAAACCATAAAACCTCCCAAGCCCCCCCCCCCCTTCTTCTTATTATTATTATTTTTACCAGTCACCAACAGTCATCAGAGCAAGAGTCACTTCCCTCCCCCATCACACCATTTCCATCTCTTTAATCCCCCCCCCCCCATCATCTACATATATTTCCTGAAACTAGGAGCCATTGCACCTGTTTTTATATATATATATATATATATATATATATATATATATTTATATATATATATATATATATATATATATATATACGTCTTTTTACATGTGTATATATATGTACACTTTCATGGAATTTTTCCTTATTATCTAAAAACATCCCTTTTTTATATATATATTATAAAAATTTTATATATATAATTTTATATATAAATTTTACTTACGGTATACAGGTTTTATATAGATTTTTTTAATACAGCATTTTAATCACTTCCTATTCTTTCTCATTCTGATCACATCTGTATCTCCATTCTGCAGCACACTCCAATTGCCCACATTATTTAATGCATACTATAAACTCTCCCCTATATATAAATAATATATCCTCCATTTTCCACCCAGCATCTTTCACCCCTTTCTCCATCCTTCCTTTTTATTTTTTATTCCTCACCTCATCCACACTACTGTCATTCTATAATATATTGACCCACCAAACTACAATCCCCATCAGCCCTCTCTCTCCCAGTCCCGCCCACACTCACATTCCCTCCCCCTCCTCATGATTGCTTCCACATCATCACTCCCCCCCCCCCGCTCTTGCTATACACGTTTTTAACAGTCAAAACATCTCAGCACAAATTATGTTACCAAACCTGAATGATCCTTTTAAACTTCTCACAACACTTCTAATGCATGATCAGCGTTGGCCAATTTTAAAGTTTTTTAAAGTTTTTAAAGTATAAAGATAGATACCGCCCCCATTTAATTATTTTTTTCCTCCCACACTCCCCCTTCCCCCTTCACCCACTATAAATATGTGTCTACAAGCTGCGGCTTTTTACACCGCCTGATGAAGGAGCACGCATGCTCCGAACGCGAGCGCTTCCAACCACGCCTACCAACGTCATCAATCCTGCTGACGTGCCTATCCTGGGACGCACTCACCTCGGAACCACGAGATGCAAGGGACCGGGGTGCGTTTCCCCACCATAGCCATGACACCGGAGGACGGCCGAGGACTTCAGACAAAATAAAGATACCGCTACGTGCCTGATATTTTTAAACAAAGTGTGAGTACATACTTTCTTTTTATTTTCACATACAGTTCCCACTGTAATCAGACCCACTACTCTTAGAGCGGCGCTGCTCTCTCTCTTTTCTCCTCTACACCAGAGTCTCTTCTGCTCTATGGAGCCGGCTGCCGCATCTTTCAAGCACACACTGTTACTCCTGGACTGAGAAAAAAACTGTCCAAAAAACACATTACAGTGTTTCTCCCCTTCAGCCCCCACTCTCTCTCGCCCACCCTCAGTGTCACTCCATCTGTGACCCCCCATACTCGCTCATCACTAGCTGTCGTCGGCGCTCCATCCTCCCCCTCTCCACTCCATGGATAACACTGCATATCAGAGTTCACTACCTCAACCTTCAGCACTTGCACTTTTATTGGATTGATGGACACTACTTGCACCTTATGATTTCTATGGACTTTTTACACAATTTATTATTTTGTTGATATTTTATTCGTTGATATTGCATTCGTTCAATATATTATTTTTTATATGTCTTCTTTTACTTCTCCAGCTACGGATCTTTTAGTGTTATTTATTTGATATTTCATTACCACTGGCATACAGCCATATCCAGCTCCTGGCTTTTCTTTGAACTTATCTATTCGCTTTTTTTGCACTTATTTATTTCACCTATTTGATGTTTTGATGCACTTAACTTGTTGCACCACCAAATGATATATCAATTATCATTCAGGATTATTGTTTTACCGATGATTACTATTTGCTGATTCCTTCACATTTTGATGCACTTTATTTCGATGCACTTTACCTAGTCACTTATTTGGATTTTGCTATTTCCATAGCCATTTTGATCTGATATTATTCGACCTTTTTTGTCTTTTATCATTTAGTTTAGCTTAATTTTACCGCGCGCCACTACTTTCTTTTTACTTAATACCAGATTATGTTTCTGATGCTCATCAGAAGTATTGAAGAAGTTTGGATAGGCTGCAAAATGTCTTTTAACTTTACAGAACAAGTCCAGTTGAATGTGACTAACTTCTACCACATTTACCATGACATGGATAAATGAGAACCTTCACACATGCATTTTCTTTCTTTGATAGCTGTACAGAAACAAAGATGATTTCAGGCCACCAATAGGTAAGAGAGAGAAACTGAACATGCAGGGAATAGTGGATAATCATATTAATAAAACTATTACCTGTACACTGATTGACAATATTCTTGAATCCCTCCCGGCAGACACACACGTATAATCCAACTGTGTTTATGCAATCACTATTAAGGCCACAGATGTTAGGGTTTGTTTTACATTCATTAATGTCTGTAGAGAGAAAAGATGTTATGTAACAAATTGTAAATATGATCATGTAGATACAAATTAAGAAATAAAGATTTGGAGCACATGGGTCAAGGTGTAGCTACAGATAAAGCGGACTTTGTTTTTTTTATATATTCTTTATTTTCTTATTTTGTTAGGTTTTACAAACATTTAATCTTTTACATTCATAGTTAACGTACAATTGTTACCTCCTTTACCCTGACCCCCCCCCCCTACAAAAAAAGAAAGAAAAAAAAAAGGAAATTATATAAAAACATAAGGAAAAAGCCTACCCCGTCTCGCTCACTGCCTTCCTTCTCTGTCAACACTCTCTTTCCATTAACCTCAGGTATATCTCCATTTTCCTAAACACCAGCCATTGCTGCCATGTCCTATGATGTTTCTCCTCTATGTCCTCTGTCTTGTGAATCGACTCTTCTATAGTTCTTATCCACTCTACCCTTTCGATCCACTCTTTCATGGACGGGGTCTCCTAGGATTTCCACAAGCATGGGATTAGGGCCTTCGCTGCATTCAATAGATAAGGGATTAAGGTACGCCCGTATTGTCTCACCTCCTTCTCTGTGTCATGGAACAGACATACCCATGGTTGTTTTTTGATCCTTTCTCCCGTTATATTAAAAATTACTTCTAATATTTGGTCCCAGTAAATTTGTATTTTAGGGCACTCCCACCACAAATGTGCGAAAGTCCCCACTACAGAACAACCTCATCAACATGTTGGGGAGTTGTATCCACTGTAGGCATTTGCTCTTTGTGGAGTTACATACCACCTCACTAGGAGCTTATACGACATTTCAACT
This sequence comes from Lithobates sylvaticus, assembly GCA_028564925.1. Taxonomy (NCBI): domain Eukaryota; kingdom Metazoa; phylum Chordata; class Amphibia; order Anura; family Ranidae; genus Lithobates; species Lithobates sylvaticus. The sequence continues at coordinate 95,135,540 of CM053029.1, forward strand.
GTTTGCATGTCCTTTGCTACAGAGTAGACAAGCCTTATTATCTTGTTCCTATGTTCGTCACTACTTAAGGGGCCTATCTCTCTTTCCCATTTTTCTAGGTAGGATGGGTATTCATGATCCGCCTTGCGCACCAGTATTTTATATATTTTGATATCCTTTTCTCTAAGCTTTGGGGGACTCCAGTAATTTCTCTAGGGGTCTCAGTTGTCTCTTTCCTCATAATGGCTGTGGCAAAGTCTGTGCAAAGTGTTGTAATTGAGTGTATCTCCATTTGTCTAGTGGTTTCTGTCCCCATTCCCGAGTGATTTCCTTGTAAGTGTATAATCTATTCCCTTCCATAACGTCCTGCAATCTTAAATTCTCCTTATTAGCCCACCTACTAAAATATATATGCTCCTCCTTCCCTGGTATGAAGAAGTTTGTGTCTAAAAGTGGTATTAATGGTGAATTATAGTCCCATTTGTGTCTCTTATTTATTGCGTCCCAAATCTTTAGTGAATTTTTTGTCAGTATATTTGTGTTTGATCCTAAATCTCAATATTGTGACGGTATCCATATAATTTTCCCTATATTTGTACTGCTTAACCTCCTTTATAACTTGACCCAGCTCTTATCCTTCTTGTTATGAGTCCATTCTATTAATCTGGAAATCACTATAGCTTCATAATATTTTTTAAAGTCTGGTGCTGCTAAACCCCCTCTATCTTTAGCTCTGATTATTATATTGTATGCGATGCGTGCCCGTTTACGTACCCAAATTAATTTTATAATCATAGATTTTAATTTTCCAAAGTACGTCTGTGGGAGGGGGATTGGAATCATTTGACACGTATAAATTAATATAGGCAGTACAAACATTTTGACTGCATTTATCTTTCCGATCCAAGAAAGTGCTTTATATTGCATCCCACTCAGTTGCTCTTTGATTTTATCAAGGAGGGGAATATAATTAGCCTCAAAAAGGTCGCCCGATTGTGCTGTCAGTTTTATTCCTAAGTAGCCCAGTTCTTTCTTGCTCCACTTAAATGGTAATTTAGCTTGAATTGCACTCTGATCTTCTATTGGTGAAGTTAAATTTAATATCTCAGATTTAGTCATATTTACTTTAAAGTTCGATAGTTTGCGATATTGTTTTAACCCCTGCAGAACTGTGGGAATTGATGTTCTGGGCATGGAGATATAGAGAAGCAAGTCATCCGCAAATGCGAATGCCTTGTACTCCCTCTCTCCTACCCGAATTCCATGGATATCTTGATTTTTACGTATCGCGGCCAATAAGGGTTCTAACGTGATTATAAATAAGAGTGGGGAGAGTGGGCAACCCTGTCTTGTCCCATTAAATAAACCGAGGGGACAAGACAGGGTGCCATTAACTCTTAAGCCCCATACACACGGTCGGACAATCCGCGGACCAGGTCGGTCGGATCCTGTCCGTCGTACTTTGTCCGATGTTGGTGTTGCGTACACACGGTCGGACTACGTTGTCGGAATATCCGGTCTGCAAGAACGTCGTGACGTAAGTCGTCGTCCACGAGATTAGAAAAGGGAAGTTCAGCACCACGTCAGGCACCCGTTGGGCTCCTTCTGCTGATCCCGTGTTTATCGAGATTTAGTCGAAGTTTGGTGACTTAAGATTCGCGCTTCTCAGTTTTCTGACTCAGATCGTTACTGCTCTTCAGTTTGTGCTTGTCGTGCGTATCTGTTTATTAGTGCGTGTAGTCAGTTCGCATTTGTTGGTCATTGCGGCCTATATCTTGATATAGGACGCTTTGATTTGCACTGCTTATTGTCTGCTTGTTTCTGGTATTTATTTCGTTCTTTCAGGCCTTGCTGTTTATCGGTGCTTTCTGTTTGTCCGTTCTGACCAGCCGACCTTTTGTGACCTTGTGAGCAATGTTTCCCATGCGTACTCGTCGCCGAGTTCGTGCTGTACGCGGAATTGGTGTCTGGCTTTTAGCTTTGACCCAAGACCCGTCCATGAACAGAGTGACGAGGAGTATGTGGACCAAGAATTGGTTGCTTCAGCGTGACCAATTCTCGCACATGCCTTTGCTTCGTGAGATCCGGGAGAATAATCCTGATGATTTCAGGAACTTTCTCCGGATGACGGACCCCGATTTTCACCGTCTTTTGGCTTTGCTGACCCCCTTTATCAGCCGGCAGGATACCTGCATGAGACAAGCCATTACTCCGGAGCAGAGGCTTGTTGCCACGTTGAGGTACTTGGCGACAGGGAGAAGTCTTCAGGATTTGAAGTTCTCTTCAGGTATCTCTCCCCAGGCCCTGGGAATCATTATTCCAGAGACCTGTTCTGCCATCATCGAGGTCCTGCAGGAGGACTATATTAAGGTAACATTTATACTTTACTATTCCCTTCTATGTATGCTCTGTTTGCTAATGTCTTCTATTTTTGACCTCTGTGCCCCTTTTCTCCTTCATGCATTTTTCCTTTCACTTACCTCCCCAGCAAGCTCTTCTGCCCCAATAGACACCTATGGCCTAGTCACTTAAGCAATGTATTTTGTCTGCTGCATAGTATTGTTTGCCCCCAAACACCCCCTAAAATATGCACAAATGTTTGCTGTGTGGTTTACTTCATGTAGAGCCCCTTTTTTTTTTTTTTTTTGGGGGGGGGGGGGCAATTGTCCAACCCCCCCCCCCCCCCAAAACCCTAGTTATTGCCAATGGCCCATCAGAAGTGGTGGGATTGATGGGGGGTGAGTAATCTGTGAAGGGGAGCCTGTACTTTTCTGTGCAAATACTTTCCAGCCTCAAATTTTCAAAAATGCTCTTGTTCCAAGATGTTGATTGTCTCATCTGCTTGCAATGTTTAGGTGCAAAGTGACTAATTATTTTTTCTTGTTTCACTCCACAGTTCCCTTCCACGCCACAGGAATGGCAGACTGTGGCCTCCCACTTTGCCAGCCGTTGGGACTTTCCTAACTGCGGAGGGGCAATTGATGGGAAACACGTCCGCATCGTCCCACCGCCCAACTCGGGGTCCTACTATTATAATTATAAAGGGTTTAATAGTGTAGTGATGTTGGCGGTGGTGTCGGCAACATACGAGTTTATGTATGTGGACGTGGGGATGAACGGCCGGATCTCGGATGGTGGTGCCATTACGCACACGGAGTTCTACTGGCGTCTCCAAAGTGGCAGTCTGTGCTTGCCACCTCCAGAGGAGAATGCAGAAGGACTCCCCTTCGTCTTTGTCGCAGATGAAGCGTTTGCGTTGACTCCCCATGTGATGAGGCCGTTCCCGATGAGGACCCTCACCCCAGACCAGAGGGTCTTCAACTACAGGCTGTCCAGAGCCAGAAGAGTGGTGGAGAACACTTTTGGCATCCTGGCCAGCCGCTTCCGCCTGTTCTTGACGGCATTTAACTTGGCGGAATACAAACTGAACCACATAGTTCTTGCCTGTTGCATATTGCACAACTTCCTCAAAAGACATAACAGGAACTATGTGGTGCACGTTGGCCCAGATGTGGAGGGCCCTCCAAATGCGGACCTCACAGCCCTTCAAGTGGCACGTCCAGGCTTGCCCCCTCTAAATGCCCGCGCGGTCCGCGAGCAATATATGGAGTACTTTGTGGGTAGGGGGGCCATTGCTCTGCCTGACGATGTGTGAGAGGCATTTTTTAATAAATCTGATATTTCAACCAACCTATGATTTCTTGTCATTTCAGTATTCTTTTTAGCTTATTTTACCTTGAAATTTTTTCCCTTTGCCTTCGACAGTGGGAATGCACTTTCTGGGCAAAAGGAGGTAACAGTCTCTTCTTCCCAAAAATATTATTCTCATGTTGTGTGTTTGCTACCTAATCTTTGGTCTAGAGAAGGTTTGTAGTGCATAACTGACACCCAAAATACTCCTTTTCATCACCAGGTCAGACATGTGTGTATTCTCAAAAATGCTGTGCTCCGTGTTTTCGTACAAAGCACTGTGGGTGTCATTTACATAAGTCAAATCCACTATGCTCTACAAGTGCAGTGAAAAAGTTCCCTGGGAAAGAAAATTGCAGTGCAAAGTGGATTTGCCTTTAGTAAATAACACCCATTGCCCCCCATACCCTTTACATTTGACATACATAATGCATTGTGTTTTTTTAAATAAGGAAGCCACACATTTTGAAAAATAAAAAAGTTTACTTGGAAAACATTCACAAGTGCGTTTACAATCTTCACGCCCAAACTGACAACATCTTGGTTATTTACAACATTGTTTACAAACATTCCGCAATTGGTAAAACCAGGCATGGAGCAAAACAGAACCTATGAACTAGGAAAGTTCAACTTTGTAAAGTGAAGACAAGATCAGACATGACTATATGTTCAAAGTGTGTTTGATCTTGCCTTCATCACATGGGGGGGTCACCCCTGGAAAGTTGAAATTTAGAACATGCACACACTTTGGGTCGGAAAATGGTCATTAGATGGTAAAACACATGCCTAGAAGCTTCAAAAGTGCCATTTTCCATCATGGGGATGAATGGACGTTTTTTGGGGGTGCAACCCCTTCACCATAACCACTTTCGTAGTTCGTAAAGTGGTTGCACCCCCAAAAAAACGTTGCCATTCATCCACCATGATGGGAGCTAGCACATGTGGCCACAATGTGTGCATGTTCCAAATTTCACACAGTTCTTAAGTTGCAAATGTGTTCTGAAGCTGGCACAAATGTGTGTAAATTACTTGGTGCGTTTTCATATTTTTCCTAAAACATCAATGATGTTCTTCAATTTTTGTTGAACATCATTGATGTTTTGCTTTATGTAATCTAGATCTCTATTGCAGACCATTATCTCCCCGATGAGTACGTGGGCACTCTCTGTGGTAAAGTGCGATTTTTCTTCCACAACATCCACGTCACCTAAAAAACACAAACATAAAAAAATCTGGTGTTGGAAATGAGGCAGCCATACATTGATTAGCTTACCAGTAGCTGTGTTCTCCCACACTCACCTGTTGTGGTGACAATTTCTCCAAGTTCGATGATCTCTCCTTCCTCCTCCTCCTCCTCTCTCTTTCACCTTTTTTGGGAGGTGTTGGTTTTGGGGTTTCCTCAGACGGCCCAAGTTTTCGCTCCCCTATGAGAATGTACAAAAGGAATATTTAGCAACACAATCTATTGAGGGCAGAAATAGGAAATGACAAACATTGCTTGAAAGTGTCGGACACTATTTTTGTTTGGCCAGTTACAAATGCCAACTACATGAATGTAGTCACTTTGTAAAGGTGCTAAACTTACTAGCTTTTTGGTAGAAGTTTGTCTGATGGAGACCCCCCTCTAGTATCCACTGGAGCACATGTGTGGAAAAGCATAATAAAAAGGGGGTTTGGGTGTCCCAGCACTAGTGCTCTAGAGTCCAGATGGGTAAACAGCTACTGGGTGACCTCTCCTTTACATTGAATAAATTGGCTTTACATTCTTGATGACATTTCTAGTGAGAACAAACTTCCTTACCACAAAAAAAGCACCAAACATCGTATTATAAGTGGCCGAACGATCGAGGTTGCGTACGATCGAATGGACACACACGATCATGCCAGTGGCAGAAAGATCGAGGCTGAGTACGATCGAATGCACAGACGAACCTGAAAGTGGCCATTTTGGAATGTACAACTTTGTAAAAATCAAACCACATGGAGCAGTATGCAAGCAAGAACTAAAACACAAAACCCAACTACTTACTTTTTTGAAGAATTCGCTTGATCTTTCTGTACTGATCGGCCTCCCTCAGTTTCAGGTCTGACCAGCGTTTCCTCAGTTGCTCCTTGGATCGTTGTACCCCAAACTGATTGTACAGCCTTCTCACAACTTTAGACATGATCTTGGCCTTGCGGACATTGGGGTTGAGGTAAGGCCCATACTTCCCATCATAGTCGCTCCTCTTTAATATGTCCACCATCTCCAACATTTCTCCAAATGACATATTGGAGGCCTTTCCTCGTCCTCCTCCTCGTTGGTGGGATATTTAGGGCGCACCTGCTGTGTCCACGCCATGTGCTCTCCCCACTGCGCCGTAAAGAGAAGGGGTGGGGAATAGACGAGAAAGATCGTCAGGGGCGGGCGGAGTTTGACGCATGCGCACTGTATATAAAACGTCACACGCCTGTGTCGTAGCCACGATCTGGGAGACGAGGGGAGAGAAAACTCACGCACGAGACGATCGCTACAAACGAAGGTACAATTTGACGTTGGTACATAACTAGCCTAGACTGATTCGAACTTGAGGCCTCTTTATGGAGAAGATTAGGAGAGTTTAGCCTGACATAATTTATAGGGTTTGTTGTGGTGTTGTGTCTTGCAGAGATTATGAAGGGATTCAACAACATGAGTTTTCTCCCCCTCTTCATTGCCAAATACAGGGAATTTCCCATTTTATGGCAGGGTAAACACCCCCATTATAGCAACAAACCAAAGAGGCACGCAGCCCTGGAGGAACTTGTGGAATTTGTCAAGCCAAGGTTCCCCGCGGCAACTGTTGATGATATAAGAAAGAAAATTGGCAGCCTGAGGAGTGCGTATATCAGGGAGCGCAAGAAGGTCCGGAAGTCGGAAGAAACTGCAACTGCAGCAGATGAGGTCTATGTCCCCAAGCTCTGGTACTACCAGAGTCTACATTTTCTCAAAGACCAGGCTGATGTCACGGAGCCACTCTCGACTCCTCCTTCCACGCTTCCTTGCGCGCAGGCCACCCCTGATGAGGCTTCCGAGGAGCAACCTGGACCTTCCAGTCTGGAAGAGGTGGAGGAGCCCAGCTTGTTCCAGGTATAGTAGTTTTGTTACCATTTATGTGAATAATGAATGATGTTCACTTAATTCAGGATCCCCAATTGCTTAGTTCCTAACGTGTTTGACATATCAACTGACAGTAGTGTTGGAGACATTTGGGGCCAGAATCTAAACTGCAGGGCTGAGAATTGTATGGTTTTCTATTTGTAAACATTTTGCAACAGTCACTAGATGAGAATTGTGTGTGTTTGATGAACAAATAACTGAAACTATGTCCCTTTTTCATACACAGGAAAACCTCAGCCAGGAGGTGGCTGTGGAAGGTGGCAGTCAGGAGGAGGCATGGGTTAGTGGCAGCCACGAGGTGGGTAGTGGCAGCCAAGAGGGGGCTAGGCCTCGGAGCCTGACTGACACCCAAACCCCTCCCCTCCGCCTTCCGTACAAAAGGGCGAGAAGGGGGTTATGCGGCAGAGTCAGCGCTCCGGATGATAAGAGAGGCTTCAGACTCCCTACATGCCACACCCGCCGACGAGGAGACCTTTGGCTCCGTGGTTGTCACGAAGATGATGGGTATGGAGGTGAGGCAACGCAACATGTGTGAGGGGCTCATCCTCCATGTCCTAAATAAGGGTAGGGCTGGGGAGATGACCCCAGTCACACATGTTTGCCATAGTTACCATGCTCCGCCTCCTCCTCCTCCTCCTCCTCCTTCTGCCACCCCACCAGCACGACAGCCACAGCGTGCAAGGAAGCGTGGAAGGAAGACCTGAGAGTGACGACCTGGATTCAGTCTGGTCTGAGAGAAGATGGAGCCTCTCGTAGTACCAGAGCCTGGGGACCTAGATGGCATCTGCTGCAGTTCCGGATGCTTTGGACTTCAGGACCAGATTGCACTCCCCTTAATATACGTACTCCTCAGGCCCCCAATTTTCTACGCTTGAAAAATGATGGTTGCCGTGGGGGGCCAAGGCTTTGCAAATTCCCCAAGTTTCACCATGGCTGCGTTCCTCTTTGGTTTGTTGCTGAGACCTAAATAAAGGTTTTTTGGATTTGAAATAATCATTGACTATTGTGTTTTACTTTTCTACAATGACAGTTTTTCTTTGAGTAGGCAGGTACATTTCACTAATCCTAAAGTAGAATTAACAAGGGGCACCAACAACCAACAAACTCCTAGTAAATTTAAGCAAGAAATACAAATGTTAATAATGTGGTTTTGCTAAGTTGAGACACACAACCCCCCTCCAAAAAAAAAAAAAAAAAAACCTTCAAATATGTATTCCCAAAAAAAAAAATAAAAGACAAATCATGGTAAAAATATAACAAAGATTCTTTTACGATCTGAGTAAAAATAAACATGTAGTGTATAAATGCTGCAAAGTAATAAAGAACTAAGTTTGTGAGAAGTGCGGGTGAATAAGAGCAGCTAAAACATGTCATTCTTGTTGCATTGTAAAGAAAAAGAGAATGCGCTGCATTAAAGACATTTTAACATTGCAGCGTGACGAATGTGCTGTGTCGATTAGGAAAGGTAGTTTTACCTGACCGAGCGCTTCCGTCACAGAATTTCTTCTGAGCATGCGTAGCACTTTGTCCGTCGGACAACCGTACACACGATCGGATTTGGTGTGATCGGACCTTGTTGACGGCAAATCTTTCCAGCAGGAGATAAGACTTTGTCCGTCGGACAATCCGACGTACACTGTCCGATGGTGCATACACACGGTCTGATTTTTCAACAACATTGTCCGATCGGACAGAATCCATGAAAAAGTCCGACCGTGTGTATGGGGCTTTATTCTGGCTGTCGGGTGGGAGTAGAGGGATTCAATCCATCCCATCATCTTCTCACCTAATCCCAGCTATCTCAATGTTTCGAAAAGGAACCCCCAGTCGACCCTGTCAAAAGCCTTTTCAGCATCAATTGACATGAGGACTGTGGGGGTACCCCTCTTGATGACTTCCTGTATCAACATTATAGATTTCTATGAGTTATCTCTTCCTTTGACTTTGTGATTGCTATGGGACTCAGAACCAGAGAACTGTATACCTGTGTAGTAATTTTTCCAGGCAGTAGTAGGTTCTAGTAAATGTGGAATACAATGGTTCAAGAAATGCATTATTATGTTGGAACCCAAAGTGCTGTTTTAGAGCAGCATGGGTTTTAGGTAATACAGATAAATACAGTTAGAGAGTCAGACCCTATTATGGGGGTGCAATGTATTGAACAGCCCCTGCGGACAGGCATTGAAAACTTTCTTTATACCAAATGTTCATGCACCCACTGAATGCCAGAATTGGAGATGCTCTGTGTACCTTATACAAAAATTAATATAATCCCCGATCAGGGTAAACAGCCAATGAAATTGGCTGTTTACCATGTGATCGGCTGTGTCCAATAACAGCCTGTCACATGTCAAAACAAATCGCGCGCCGATCGGAGGTGGTGTGTTCCCTTGAACACAGCGCTTACCCGATCAGGGTAAACAGCCAATGAAATTGGCTGTTTACCCACGTTACCGGCTGTGTCCAATCACAGCCGGTCACAAGTATAAACATTGTGGCGGTTTCCAGGGATCTCTCCTTCTCTCTCCTCACACCGAGAAGGAGAGATCTGATTAGTAAGTGAAAGTTTTTCTATTAGTTTCTGCACAACACGACCCCCCCCCCCCTTACCAATAAAGAGAACCTGTCACAGCCCATCAGGATCTGTCACAGCCCATCAGGATCTGTCACAGCCCATCAGGACTTGTCACAGCCCATCAGAATCTGTCACAGCCCATCAGAACCTGTCACAGCCCATCAGGACTTGTCACAGCCCATCAGAATCTGTCACAGCCCATCAGAACCTGTCACAGCTCATCAGGACCTGTCACAGCCCATCAGGATCTGTCACAGCCCAGAAGTACCCGTCACAGCCCAAAAGTACCCGTCACAGCCCCCCAGCAGGACCCGTCTGGATCTGTCACAGCCCGCCAACAGCACCGCCATCGGTACCGCCATCAGCACAGCCACCACCATCAGCACTGCCATCGGTACCATCAGTACCACTAATAGTACCGCTATCAGTACTGCCATCGGTACCATCTGGATCTGACAGCCCATCTGTCACACAGGCCTGACATCACTACCGCCGCACAGTCCCAGTACCATCACACAGGCCATCAGTAACCTGTCAGTCCCATCACACCACCTGTTCCGTCACACAGGCCTGCCAAAAGAGCCACCATCATGTCCCAAAAAGTTTACTAAGCTGAGGAGGCATATAACATCCTTACCATGTCAGATGATGAGAGCAGCGGGGAGCTCTCATTATTCTTCCGATTCTGGTTCGGAATACGAGCCAGTGGAGGGTAGTGGATCGGAGTCAGAGTCAGCGGAGGAAACCCCCCCTCCTAAAAGAGTAAGGTGATCAGGACCAAGATCAGAACACCTGCCTACCGCCAGCAGCGCCAGACCCCAAGAAGAGGAGCCCAGTACAAGTACTGGAATTGCACATCCAGCCTAAAGAATCCGGGCCCAGTCCTACCTTTCCGATGCCCTGGCAAACCCCTTATGGTTGCCTGCCAACTCAGGATCCGCTACAATCCCCCCTTTCACTGCACAGCCAGGTGTGCAGCCCAACACTTCAAATTTTGCAGATTTGGACTATTTCTATTTGTTTTTCCCCGAAGATTTTTTGCAGTACATGGTGGACCAAACAAATCTCTATGCAGAGCAATTTATTGCTGCCAACCCTAGTTCATCCTACGCCCGTATGTTCCATTGGCGACGTCTCACACTAGATGAATTCAAAGTGTTTTTGGGCCTTACTTTTAATATGGGGCTTACAAAGAAAAACGAACAGCATGGCTACTGGTCCACCCACCCCATCCATCACATGCCCTTATATTCTTCTGTTATGTCTAGGACACGCTACAATATGATTACGCGTTTCCTACATTTCAATGACAACGCGCAGTGCCCTCCCCAAGATCATCCCAACTACGACAAATTATATAAGCTTCACCCCCTAATAAATTCTTTTAACAAACGATTTTAATAAGTCTTTATCCCCGACCAAAATATTTGTGTAGACAAATTCCTTATCCACTTTACTGGCCGTCTGCATATGAAGCAGTATATCCCATCTAAGAGAGCCAGGTATGGTGTAATATTTAATAAATTATGTGACCTAGCCACGGGATACGTGTACTCATTTCGTATTTATGAGGGCAAAGACTCCCAGCTCCAGCCCCCTGAGTGCCCCACATATATAGGAACCAGTGGTAAAATTGTGTGGGACCTTGCATACCCCCTGTTCAAAAAAGGTTACCACTTATATGTAGATAATTACTACAGCAGATTGCCCCTTTTCCGTCACCTGTATCATGAAAAGACCCTGGCCTGCGGTACCTTCCGAAAAAATAGGAAGGGCTTCCCACAGAATTTACTGTCAAAACAGCTACAAAAGGGGGAAGCCGCATTCATGAGGAATGAGGAGGTGTTGGCCATGAAGTGGTGGGACAAGAAGGATGTTCACATGATGAGTACCATTCACAATGACACCTTGGTGGAGATTCAGAGAAGACGTGGCCCTGTACTAAAGCCTGAATGTGTCAATGACTACAATCTTTATATGGGGGGGTGGGGGGTGGATTTAAATGATCAGATGCTGCAACCATATTTGTCAACCCGCAGGTCCTATTATTGGTATAAAAAAGTTACGATTCATCTGTTTCATATGGCCCTGTTCAATTCATTTGTCTGCTATCAAAAATCACCCGAAAACCAACCCATCACCTACCTCAAATATTTTGAAAACATTATCACTGCCCTTATTTACCAGCAAGGACCCGCCCCAGGAAGCATTCGCTCTGATAGTATGAGTCGGCTTCATGAGCAACATTTTCCCTTTAACCTTCCCACCACAGAATCCGGAAGAAGACGCCAAAAGAGATGTCGTGTATGCACAAGTAGAGGAGCTAGAAGAGATACATGTTTTTATTGTCCCAATTGTCCCTCCCAACCTGGCCTATGTATCGGTGATTGCTTCAAACAGTATCACACATCCATCAGATATTAGTTCCCCTTATTAGTAACAGACTGCCATTTCCCCATTTCAATTACCTGTGTGCATCATTTGCCTGCCTGCCACCATGTTTCTACCTTCCATGTTAACTGACCCTGGCCTGTTGGAATACTGCCCTGCGGCCCAGTCTCTGAAGGGAGGGGATCATGCTCTGCTTTAGTATGTCACAGTACATGTTGGCATTCATTGTTCCCTCAATGAACTGTAGCTCCCCAGTGTCGGCAGCACTCATGCAGCCCTAGGCCATGACACCCCCACCACCATGCTTGACTGTAGGCAAGACACACTTGTCTTTGTACTCCTCACCTAGTTTCCGTCACACACGCTTGATGCATTATCTGAACCAAATAAGTTTATCTTGGTCTGATCAGACCACATCACATGGTTCCAGTAATCCATGTCTTTAGTCTGCTTGTCTTCAGCAAACAGTTTGTGGGCTTTCTTGTTCATCATCTTTAGTCCGTTCCTGGTGTACTGTTTCTAATATACTTCAGGCAGGCAGGTGATTCAGTTAGCTGCAGTGTATTTAATATATATATTAGGGCTGTTACTGATTAAAATTTTCGTGTTTGATTAATCTATTTTTTTTAATCGATTAATCGACTAATTTCAATTAATTAAAACGCACATACAGATCCAACTACTTTTAGCTGATCTCCTTGCATTGCAACTCTGCATTAGTCAGTGGTAAATGTTGTATACACTATATACAATCACCCAACACTAGTTAGTTTCCACAATCCATGACTTAACTTCACAGTTCACACAAATACATTTTTAAATTCAAACTGTAGCACTGACGTAAGTAATTTTTTTTCCCACAGTAGCGTGACAATCCCTCCACCTCCGGTCTAACTAATCACTCTCACCTTATGGCATGGACCCCTGTGCAAACAGGTGGTCATGCAAGCGGGTATCAAAAGGGTTAACATGGACCATAAACTTCTCTGACGTCTCCTTAGATCTCAGCAAGGATGCCAGGTCATGGGTAGAAAGAAAAGATCTAAGTGCTCACCGCTTAAGTATAAGATTAAATTTTTGTGTTCAAACACAAACTACTCACATGAAGATGATAAAAACACAGCATGCAAAGCTGACAATCATGTAAGTTCTGTAGGGCAGCAGCGGGTGACGTCATGCGTAGATCCTCCCCGTACGTGTTAAGTTCAATCAGAACTTCAACGTCACCGGACTCCTCCTCCTTCCCTTCGTTAGCAGATGGAGGCACTTGGGGAAGGGGGGAGGAGTCCAGTGACGTCGAAGACCTGGAAGCCGGCGCAGAGATGAGTACCGGTCAAAAGAATTTTGATCGATGAAATTTTTTTTTAAGATTAATCGAGGAATTAATCTTTCATTTCCACAGCCCTAATATATATACAGTCAGTCTCATATATATATATATATATATATATATATATATATATATATATATATATATATATATTGTGGCAGCAGGCAGGTAAAATCACCTGGTTGTATCCAGGATGGAAAATATGTATGCCCTAGATTCAGGCTTTATGCAGACTTATACCACTAGAGGGGAGTGCTGGGAGTCCTATAGGGGAAGAGTTAATGAGCTCAGCTGAAGTAAGTGGGCTCATTAAGATCTCTACAAAAAAAAAACAGCATGCTTAGGGAGATGCTCCATCCTGGAACCAGTTTTTTGTAGACTGGGGAGTGTGACACCTGTTCTGTGCGGTGAGTTAACGCCTGTGTGGCAAACCTCTACAACAGAGATAGGGACTGGTGCAGCACAAGGCTGCACTCAGTTGTTAGACAGGGAATCTACGTGTGTAGTTAGCGGTCAAACTGACCAGGATTTATTTTCATGTTTTTTTTTTTTGTTTGGCTGTTATATTTTTCACTGCATGTAGCATAAATAAACCGCACCTTTTGTTTTTTCCACCTACAACGCTGTCTGCTGTGCCTGATTTTGTGTTGTGAACCCATCCAGGGGGTCACACACACCCGCTGCCGAGCTAACCCCTCACAGTTGGTGGAGAAGCAGGGGAAGTTTGGAGGAGATACTGAGACAGCTGGCTCTAGCAAATGCAAATCAGCAGCAGACAAATGCGGGTTTACAAAAGAGCCTTGCAGCCCAGCAGCAGACAAATGCAACTTTGCAGCAGAGTCTGGAAGCTCAGCAGAAAGCTCACTTGCAGAGTCTGGAAGCTCAGCAACAAGCCCAGCAGCAATCTGAGGCCCGCTTCGTAGATCTGTTGCAGAAGCAAGAGCAGAGTTTTCAACAACAAATAGAGACATTAATACAGCAACGTCCGCAGACCAATGAGGCAAGTGGTTACACTAATACCGCATCCTTTGGTGTGAGCCGTTTACTGACAAAAATGACTGGAGAGGATGATCCGGAGGTGTTTTTGACCACATTTGAAAGGACTGCTGAAAGGGAAAAGTGGCCTAAGGAGCAGTGGGCTGGACTGGTGGCCCCTCTGTTAACTGGGGAATCGCAGAAAGCTTATTATGACCTAGAGCCTGACCAAGCAAAAGACTATGTGGTGCTAAAAACAGAAATATTGGCACGGCTGGGTGTCACCCTGGCCGTCCGGGCTCAGCGTGTGCATAATTGGACTTTTCAGGTTAGAAAACCCCCCAGGTCTCAAATGTATGATCTCATTCACCTGAGCAGGAAGTGGCTGCAGCCAGAGACTTTGACCACACCAAACATTGTGGAATGTGTTGTTATGGATCGTTTCCTGAGAGCTCTTCCTACTGCCATCCAAAAGTGGGTAAGCCATAGAGACCCAGAAAATGCAGATAAACTTGTGGATCTGGTTGAGAGGTACTTGGCTACAGAGAACCTGACCACCTCTTCCAGGGACTCACGGACTTTCCACCCTAAGACCAGATCATTCCCAGTGGCAGGTAAGATGACTCCAAGGGGTGAGGGTGGAGAGAGTGAGAGGGTGGGAGTTCTACCTAAGGTCTGGCGGGGGAAGCCCAGGCTGCAAGAGGCAGCGAAAAAGATTATTTTCTACCACTGCCGGCAAGAGGGACATATTGCAGCCAATTGCCCAGTTGTGGATGAGCCTATGCAATGTGACTTTATAAGGGAGAGACGTCAGTCGCTGTTTGCGACAGTTGCATGCACTGCCATTTGGGGACCTGAGAAACATTTATGTAAAATGTGTATTAATGGTAGAAATGTTGATGTGTTGCTGGATTCAGGTAGCCTGGTAACATTGATAAAAGCTGAATTAGTTACTACAGAGGTCTCTGGGAATAACAAGGTGGCTGTTATTTGTGTGCATGGGGACACCCGAGAGTATCCTGTAACTTCAGTGTTTTTTGAGACCCCCAAAAGTAACCTCTCTCATCAGGTGGGGTTAGTGTCTCACTTACCACATGATGCCATTGTGGGAAGGGATTTTCCAAAGTTCTGGGAACTCTGGGATTGTGCTGAGCCCCCCACTGGTGCCCCTATAGACCAGGAAGATGACCAGAATTCCTCTGAGAGTGGTGAGGACTCTCCCGAATTTCCCTTGTCGGTATTGGCGGGGGAAACTCGAGAAACTGGGGAGGAGCCAACATCCTCAGATGAAAACATGCTGTCTGTGGAGTTTTCGGATCTTGAGGTTCACAGGGAAAATTTTGCCACAGAACAGTTAAAAGACCCCACCCTAATAAAGGCACGGGAAAATGTGGTGAAAATAGATGGCGAGTTAGTGAACCCAGATAAGACTTGCACTTACCCGTACTTCACTATGGAAAGGGACCTGCTGTATCGAGTGGCTCAAAGGGCAGAACAAACCATTGAGCAACTTGTGGTGCCCAAACCTTACAGGAAGTTGGTGTTAGAATTGGCCCATGGGCACATTCTGGGAGGTCATCTGGGGACCGAGAAAACCAGAGAGAGGGTATTGCAGAGATTCTATTGGCCTGGGGTCATGAAGGAAACAGAAAATTATTGTTCCTCCTGCCCTGTGTGTCAGAAGTCGGCACCTATGCCACATTTCCGTAACCCGCTGGTACCTCTTCCTATCATTGAGGTCCCCTTTGAGAGGATCGCAATGGATTTGGTAGGTTCGATAATGAAGTCCGCTAGGGGGCATCAGTACATTTTGGTTATATTGGACTATGCCACCCGATATCCGGAAGCAATTCCTCTTCGAAATACCTCGGCCAAAACCATAGCCAAAGAGCTATCTCTGGACCTGCTTACGGACCAAGGTACACCCTTTATGTCCCGGGTTATGAAAGAACTATGCAAGTTGTTCAAAGTAACACAATTGCGTACATCTGTGTATCACCCCCAAACAGATGGGTTGGTTGAAAGATTCAACAAAACCCTAAAACAAATGTTAAAGAAGGTGGTGGATAGAGATGGAAAGAATTGGGACTGTCTAATACCCTATCTGATGTTTGCCATTAGGGAGGTACCCCAATCCTCTACGGGTTTCTCACCCTTCGAGTTGCTCTTTGGGAGACACCCAAGAGGGCTGCTGGATATCGCCAAGGAAACTTGGGAAAATGAGAGTTCTCCCCACAGGAGTGTGATTGAGCATGTCACCCTGATGCAAGATAGAATTGCACAGGTAATGCCAATCGTAAAGGAACATTTGGCCCAAGCGCAGTTAGCACAGCAGAGAGTGTACAACCGTGGGGCCAAGACTCTTACTTTTTCCCTGGGGGATAGGGTCTTGGTGCTAGTCCCTACGGTTGAAAGCAAATTTCTGGCCAAATGGCAAGGTCCATATGAAATAATTGAAAAAATTAGTGAGGTGAACTACAGGGTCAGACAGCCAGGAAGGCGAAAGCCGGAACAGATCTATCACGTCAATCTGCTGAAAGCCTGGAGGGATAGGGAATCCCTAGTCGCAGAGACTTTGTCCCAAGCCCAGTCTGATGGCTTAGTTCCTGAGGTTGGGATAGCAGTCACCTTATCGAAACCCCAACAACAGGAGGTTAAAGAGTTTGTACTTCGCAACAAAGAGATTTTCTCTGAGCTGCCGGGACAAACATCTGGCGTAGAGCATGACATTATCACCCCGCCAGGAGAAAGGGTAAAACTAAAACCTTATAGAATACCAGAGGCCCGACGGGAGGCAATACGTGGGGAGGTTCAAAGGATGCTGGAATTGGGTGTGATAGAAGAGTCCCAGAGTGACTGGTCCAGTCCTATCGTACTAGTGCCCAAACCTGATGGGAGCTGGCGGTTTTGTAACGATTTTCGACAATTGAATAAAGTTACAAAATTTGACACCTACCCCATGCCGCGTATAGATGAGTTGATTGACCGGCTGGGAACAGCCCGATACATGACAACTCTTGATCTCACCAAAGGGTATTGGCAAATTCCCCTGGTCAAGTCGGCTAAGGAGAAAACTGCGTTTGTAACCCCAGATGGGGCATTCCAATATAAGAGAATGCCGTTTGGGTTACAGAATGCACCGGCAACATTCCAGCGGAAAATGGATAAGATTCTGAGGCCCCATCAGAAATATGCTACAGCTTACCTGGATGATGTGATTATCCATAGCACAGACTGGGTCTCACATTTGCCAAAAGTGCAAGCAGTCCTAGACTCTATCTGGGAAGCTGGGTTTACGGCCAATCCAAAGAAGTGTACCATTGGACAAGAGGGGGCCAAATATCTTGGGTACACTATTGGGAGGGGGGTGATAAAACCCCAAGTCAATAAAGTCGAGGCCATACAGAGTTGGCCACGTCCCAACAGCAAGAAACTGGTATGAGCCTTTCTGGGAATCGCTGGCTATTATCGGCAATTCATTCCCCATTTTGCTTCTCAGGCTGTGCCCCTCACCAACCTGACAAAAGGGAAAGAGTCTGTCATGGTTAAATGGTCCCCAGAGGCTGAAGAAGCATTTCAGTCTTTAAAAACAGCCTTATGTAGCCAGCCAGTGTTGTACTCACCAGACTTCTCAGTACAAACTGATGCATCAGACGTTGGGTTAGGAGCAGTGTTATCCCAGGTCTGGAACGGGGAAGAGCACCCAGTCATTTACCTCAGCAGGAAGTTTAAGTCCCATGAGGTAAATTACGCCACATTTGAGAAGGAATGTTTAGCGATGAAGTGGGCTCTAGATTCCCTTCGGTACTATGTGCTAGGTAGGCACTTTGACCTGGTGACTGATCACGCCCCTTTAAAGTGGATGGCTCAAAACCAATAGAAGGGTAAATAGGTGGTTCCTGGCCCTACAGGAATTCAACTTTACAGTTAAGCATCGCCCTGGTGTTAAAATGGGGAATGTGGATGCTTTGTCTCGGATACATGCGTGTCTGACTGCTTGTGTTACAACCCCAAGGTTGAAACAAGAGGGGGGGGGGGGGGTACGTGGCAGCAGGCAGGTAAAATCACCTGGTTGTATCCAGGATGGAAAATATGTATGCCCTAGATTTAGGCTTTATGCAGACTTATACCACTAGAGGGGAGTGCTGGGAGTCCTATAGGGGAAGAGTTAATGAGCTCAACTGAAGTACGTGGGCTCATTAAGACCTCTACAAAAAACCCCAGCGTGCTTAGGGAGATGCTCCATCCTGGAACCAGTTTTGTGTAGACTGGGGAGTGTGACACCTGTTCTGTGCGGTGAGTTAACGCCTGTGTGGCAAACCTCTACAACAGAGATAGGGACTGGTGCAGCACAAGGCTGCACTCAGTTGTTAGACAGGGAATCTACGTGTGTAGTTAGCGGTCAAACTGACCAGGATTTATTTTCATGTTTTTTTTTGTTTGGCTGTTATATTTTTCACTGCATGTAGCATAAATAAACCGCACCTTTTGCTTTTTCCACCTACAACGCTGTCTGCTGTGCCTGATTTTGTGTTGTGAACCCATCCAGGGGGTCACACACACCCGCTGCCGAGCTAACCCCTCACAGTATATATATATATATATATATATATATATATGCACTCTAGTTTTGCTAGATCTGACTGCAGTCCTTTCCTGGTGTACTGTTTCTAATATACTTCAGGCAGGCAGGTGATTCAGTTAGCTGCAGTGTATTTATTATATATATATATATATATATATATATATATATATATATATATATACAGTCAGTCTTGTGTGTATATATATATATATATATATATATATATATATATATATACACTGTATCCAGTTTAGCTATATCTCACTGCAGGCCGTTCCTGGTGTACTGTTTCTAATATACTTCAGGCAGGCAGGTGATTCAGTTAGCTGCAGTGTATTTAATATATATATAAATATATATATATACAACTCTCGTATATATATATATATATATATATATATATATATATATATATATATATATATATCTATATATATATAGATATATATATCCACTGTATCCAGTTTAGCTATATCTGACTGCAGGCTGTTCATGGTGTACTGTTTCTAATATACTTCAGGCCGTGTACACAGTATACAGTGCTGTGCACCCATAGTGCAGTTGCTCATACCTTTCTGGTGGTCAATACAGCATACCTCCCAACTGTCCCTGATTTCGAGGGACTGTCCCTGATTTGGAGCAATGTCCCTCTGTCCCTCATTCCTCCTCGTATGTCCCTCATTTTGGTCTGATCTATATAGATGTATATAAAATGCACTTTTTTATCTATCTTAAAGTGTTTCCCAACGCTAAACTTTTCATCTGATTTCTAAATTGCTGCATTTGTAAATTCCAAAAGCCAATATGAAGGAATAGAAGTGGTAATAAAAGCACTTGTGGGTTTAACCAATCTTGTTTTTTTGTACAATTCACCTTTAAGAGGATGTGGCAAGGGATGTGTCCTATGCCTGCATACTTTTGCTGATAGGTGTCCCTCATTCCCATCTCAAAAAGTTGGGAGGTATGAATACAGTACACCCATAGTTGTTGTTAAACTTCTGTTGGTGTACACAGTACCGTGCACCCATAGTGCAGTTGCCAATACTTTCCTGGTGGTGTATTTAATACATACAGTGCACCCATAGTTGTTCTTACACTACTGTTAGTGTACACAGTACCGTGCACCCCTAGTGCAGTTGCTAGTACTTTCCTGGTGGTGTACACAGTACACAATACAGTGTAGTATTTTTTTGCTAAACAAAATTTACAGCATGTCCGGAAGGCCACCAAGGAAGGCAGATGCTCACAGGCCACTAAAAAAAGGCCAAGCAGGCTCTGTGTCTACAGTCGACAGTGCTGGTCGTGGACACGGTGCATCCTCAGTACGTGGCGTGGGGCACGCTTGTCCTTTTTTCCTGCAGCTGGCCGTGTTATTGAGCCACAACATGCAGAAGAGTTGGTGGAATGGATAACAAAGCCGTCTTCATCCTCCTCATCCTCCTCATCCTCTGTCACCCAGGCTCAAAGTAGTTTGCCTGCCAAAGCGGCCTATTCCATTGGCTCCATGTCAACAGTCACTCCTTCATTAGCCCCACCATCATGCACGGAGGAGTCCCCCGAACTATTCGACCAGAGTGTCGGGTACATGCTGCAGGAGGATGTGCAGCGATTTGAAGGCTCCAATGATAGTACCCAGGTTGAGGAAGGGAGTAACGTGAGCCTAGAGAGAGGGGATTCCCAAGAAGGTCAAGAAACTGGCAGTCATGTTCCCCCAGCTGCAGCATACTGCCAAGTTTGCTCCAGTGACAAGGAGGGAGGGGATGATGAGGTCACTGACTCAACTTGGGTGCCTGATAGAAGAGAGGAGGAGGAGGCACATCTCCAACGAGGTAGGATGCCCTCCAGGGGGCAGCTTAAGGGCAGCCACCCTATTGTATCACACCGCAGAGCTAAGCAGGTGCAGGGTGCTGCTGACTCCCCACATATTTTGAAAAGTTCTTTGGTGTGGGCCTTTTTTGAAACGTGTGCAGCAGATCGCACCGTTGCTGTTTGCAACATATGTCTGAAGCGTATCAAGCGTGGCCAAAACAGCAGGCGCTTGGGTACCACATACTTGACCAGACATATGAAGACCTCCCATGCAGTCCGTTGGCAACAGCACTTAAAAGACCCACATCAAAGAACAAGGCGGACCTCTCCTTGCTCCTCATCAGCTGGGTTCTCCAACCCCCCCTATACCTCCAGTCCTCTTAGAAACCTGAACTGAGAGGAATGAAGGTATAGAAATAGGTGTTCCAAGTACTTGCGGACAATCTGCTAGCGGTACACCAACATCGGATTATAGCAGGCAAATTTATCTACCCCAGTTGCTAAACCGTTGAAAGAAATTCGGGCCCAGCCATCCACATGCTCACCGTCTGAATGCTAGCTTGGCCAAATTGCTAGCACTGCAACTGCTGCCTTTTCAGCTGGTAGACTCTGCCCCATTTCGTGAATTTGTGGAATGTGCGGTACCTCAGTGGCAGGTTCCCAAACGCCATTTCTTTTCATGGAAGACTATTCCAGCTCTCTATCAGCATGTGGAAGGCAATGTCTTGGCCTCCATGGACAGGGTGGTCAGCAGTAAGGTGCATATTACTGCTGACTCATGGTCCAACAGGCATGGTCCCTATCTTGTTTGTAACCCGGGGACCGCCTGTATACTGCTGTTCAGAGTATATAGGGCCTGGGGGCCCCACACCTTATTTTTTATTTTATTTTTTATTTTTTTATTTCTATTGAAGTTTTCAATAGAACAAGGAAAATACAGTACAGCTTTTAGATGTTACAGGAATAACACGGTTTGAGCATATACAGTACAATTTCAGTACAACATAAGAAGTTCTGTAAATCAATAAACTATTGGCGATTTATTAAAGCAGGGAATGAGGTTTGGTGTATGTAACTTGGTTAGGGTAAAAGACAGGTTTACTCCTATATGATCCCCTGATATCCAAACACCCCTGTCGGGCTCTAACTGTGTTTGGATGGGGGAACTATGGATCTTGATAGGTATTGTCAGTAGAGGGGTAGTTTACCTGTGAATGGTTTGTTGTATGTTATGCCAGTGAGACAAAATAGTTTGGGTGGTTAGCTCCGGAGGGAGTATGACTGGGGAGGCTTCTTTGGTACAAAATGACGACACTGTGAGGGGTATAGAGTCTCGTGGAGACCTAATGTCATCAGGACATCAAAGGACAACCTCAGGTAAGAGTAGTATGGAAGGGTGGGTAGTGGTATGCGGGAATATGTCTCCTTCAGGTGCCTAGTATGGGCATATAGTATTATGTGGAATACCCCGGGTTGGAAAAAAAGTGTGTTAGTGTAGAGAATTGTGGTAATTGACTGATTCTTTAAAGTGCGACCAGCAGGCCCAGGTTTTCTGAAACTTTGATGGGTCCTCGCTAGCCTGGTGAATGAGGGCTTCCATTTCTGCTATTCTTTCTATGTGGCAAAACCAATGAGAAGTGGTTGGGGGGGTCGGTCTGTCTCCAGAACATGGGTATGCATTGTTTGGCAGCGTTCATGAGGTGTAGGGTGAGGGATTTGTAGGCCGCGTGGGGTATAGATGTGTGGTGGAGCACCTTATTTTTTTTTTTTTTGGGTGCAGGGTTCACCTTAATATCCATACCAGACCCAAAGGGCCTGGTAATGGCCTAGGGGAGGGGGCAACCTTACATTACAGCCACAAGCAGTTTTAAATGACTTTTTTTCCTTTAGAAATTTCATTTTGTGCAGGGACTGTTTCAAACACAGGAAAAAATGCACCACTTTACAGTCATACTATAGACACCCCCCAGGCATGATATTTAAAGGAATATTACACTTTTATTGTTTCACTTTAAGCATTATTAAACTCACTGCTCCCGAAAAAATGGCAGTTTTTTTAAACTTTTTTTTGCATTGATACATGTCCCCCAGGGCAGGACCAGGGTCCCAAACACTTTTTATGAAAATAACTTGCATATTAGCCTTTAAAATTAAAATTAAAATTTTGATTTTTCACGTTCGTTTCCCATAGACTTTAACAGGGTTTGCGTGTTCGCACAAATTTTTGGTCTGTTTGCATGTTCTGCCACTGACCGAACCAGGGGGTGTTCGGCTCATCCCTAGTCATCAATCCTGTCCTCAGGGCCCACTAACAGGCCAGATTTTATGTTTTACCTTGTGGAGATGCAGACTAGAATACTGCAATCACTGAGCAGCAAATTATATCACCTGTGATGTATTTCAGTTATCTTGCAAACCTGGCCTGTTAGTGGGCCCTGGGGACAGGGTTGATGACCACTGGCTTAAATGATCTGTATTTTAATCCTTAACCTCCCTTATCCTCCAAATCTGCAAATTAACCCCCTCAATTCCACCTTCCTACTGCATGTGACCTGTACATTAATGATGCACTATTACTGCCGTGTTTTAACCACCTCATTATCATCATGTTCATTTCAAAAAAATTGTGGCAAAAAATAAAAAAATCACCTTGGCGTGACTACTTTCTAAATAGGGATTACTTAGGGAGGGGGCTCATGCTGTCATAGCATTTTATTTGACATGTTTTATAATAAAATGTAAGAGAAATAGTTTGTATTCAAAAGTTTTTTACCCAGTGGTTATTATCAAATGCATCTCAAACTAACTATTTGAAATTCATTCAGGTACATGATGGAGTAAATGTCAGTCAAACTATCACAGCACTGAAAAATGGCCTGGTAATGAAAGGATATTACAGACTGGTACTCAGGTGGTTAATGTCATTGGAGAAGGGAGTACCTGGAAGCAGAAAGGTGAAGTCCAGTGCTGACTTATCTCGGGGATAGGGATAGGTGTCCTAACCTAATCATTACTTGTTACTCAGTACTATGGAGAACAGACAGACATAAGATCACCACCCAGCTGAATAAGACAGAATCTCATATCTTTGGGCATCATTAGTGAATGGTGATATCTAATAAAAATTAGACACGTGCAATTTGTCAAAATTCTGTATATTTGTTAATTCGGAAACATCCGAATTAACCAAAGACAGTTTCACAAATTTTTTCAAAAACAAATTTTCTAAAAGAACGAAAATTTGAAAGAACGAAAATCCAAAAATTCAAAAGAATGTAAGTCCAAAAATTTGAAAGAGGAAAATCTGAAAGTTGGAAAATCAGAAGGAACGAAAATACAAAAATTCAAAGGAACGAAAATCCGAAAATTCGAAAGAACGAAAATAAGTATGAAAATCAGAAAGAACAAAAACCATTCGGATAATTTCTATTATAATTAAAATATTAAGTTTATTTACCATTATTATAGTTTTTTTTATGATTATTTATTAATAATAAATAATAATAAAAACTATAATAGTTCTAAACTTTCTAAATTATAGGTTTTGGAATTTCCTTTCAAATTTGGCTGTTATGCCGCATACACACGGCTGGACTTGCCAACGGACTAAGCTCCGTCTGCATTTCCAATGGCATACACACGGTCGGAATGTCCGATGAAAAGCTCCCATTGGCCTTTTTCTGCCGGAAAGTCCGGCCCTGTGTACGCGGCATTAGTGAACAGAACGTATACAAATTTATCCAAAATTACGAATTATCCCAAGTAACGAATGCCGAATAATTTGTAACTTTGGATAAATGTATTTGTTACGTTCACTAACAGGCAAATTTGAAAGGAAATTTCAATACCTATAATTTAATAGTTTAAAACTAATATTATTATTATTATTATTATTAATAAATAATAATAATAAAACAACTATAATAATGGTAATAAACGTAATATTTTAATTATAATAGAAATTGTCCTAATGTTTTTTTGCTCTTTCAGATTTTCATATTTTTGTTCTAATTTTCGTATTTTTGTTCTTTCTGATTTTCAGATTTTTATTCTTTTGAAATTTCAATTTTCGTTCTTTAGAATTTTTGGATTTTCTAATTTCTGATTTTTGTTCTAATTATTTAGAATTCTCAAAATAACGAATACCGCATCTAAATAAATGGAAGGTAACGAATTTGAATTTATCTGAAGTTACAAATTTATTTGAAATAACAAACATCGATCATAACGAATGATCTGAAAAACAAAAAACGAACAAAACAAAAATTTGACACTCACCTGTACAGATATTAGAGATATTCTGGTATCCTTCCCTGCATGCACACGTATATGATCCAATTGTGTTCATACAATCACCATCACAGATTTTGGGATTTTCTTTACATTCGTTAATGTCTGTAGGGATAACAACAGATGTCAGCATAGGCGTGCACAGCCTATTGCATTAGGGTGTGCACCTCAAACCAAAGCTCAAATACACATGCGTCTGTGTGTGTGTATATATATATATATATATATATATATATATATATACACACACACACACACACACACACACTTACTCTTTTGCTGACAAGCCAGGCAGGGTTCATATTAATTTTAATATATATATATATATATATATATATATATATACACACACACACATCCAATTTTTTTTTTTATTTATACACATTACATATAAAATTCAAATCATTATGAACCCTGCCTGCCAGCAAAAAAGTAAGTGTGTATATATATATATATATATATACAATTATAAATATATATAAAACGCACACTTACTTTTTTTTTAAGTCAGGTAGGGAGGGTTTTGGTCCATCGTGTGTCTGGCTACCAGTGCCCCTGTGTTCTGTCGAAAAAGGTCCCCGGCGGATTGCAGGGGGGAGTGCAGATGTATATCACTCCGCCGCCGCCCACGGCCGAAACTATAGAAGTCGCAGCGGCAGCAAACAGATGCTTTTGCTTGCCCGCCGGATCAATTAGAGCTCAGCCAGGGATTAGGGTGTGCCTGTGCACACCCGTCACACAATGTGCGCACGCCTATGGATGTCAGAATATGAAAGCTGTCATTGCAGACTTGCCTCTCAGAAAGTAATAAAGATGTATTGGAACACAGTGGTGTATCCTTAGGCCTCATGCACATGGGCATATGAATGTTACCCCCTTCACGCCGACCGTACGCAAATATGCAGCCTTGGCTTGAAGGGGTCGTACCAGGGTAATGCATGTAGCTGCACGCATCACCCCACTACCGTTTTTTAGAGCCAACGGTCGGCTTTCTTGGGATAACAAACGATGCTAGCCGCTCAGCTGTTATCCCAAGGAGCAGGAGTTGGCGACCCCCCTCCTCCCACCAGCTTCTGCAGCTCGTCCGGGCTCTCCTGTCCCACCGGAATGCCTGAGCGACCAGCCGGCACGTCCGCCGGCTGGCCGGAGACACGATAGAAGCTGGAATGTTTACAAAAGACCTAAAGGCACCAAATTTAAAAAAATTACAGCATTCAAAACGCCCAAACTTGGGATGTTTACATTCCTTCTGACATAAATAAAAATGATAAGAATCATTTTTTTTAAGAGACAGTGTAAAAATAAAAATAAATCAATAAAATAAGAAAAAAAATAAAAATGTAAAGCACCCCGTCCCTCCCTGCTCGTGCGCAGAAGCGAACGCATACGTAAGACAGACCCGCAAATGTAAACGGTGTTCAAACCACACATGTAAGGTATTGCCACGATCGTTAGCACAATGAATGAATGAATGAATGAATGATTTGTATAGCGCTGCAACTGCGAACTGAATCGCCTCGAGGCGCTTGATCCGACCTGCGTTGATTCCTTCTTAGAAGAGGTAGGTCTTGAGTTTTTTCCTGAAGGCCCGATGGTCTTTTTCCAAGCGGATGTTCGTAGGTAGAGCGTTCCATAGCCGTGGTCCTTGGACTGCAAATCTTCGTTCTCCCCTTGACTTGTACCGGGATTTGGGGACAAGGAGGAGGTTTTGGTCGTTAGATCGGAGGTTGCGATTGGGGGTGTAGTGTTGTATTTTTTCGCATAAGTATTGAGGAGCATCTCCTTGTGTGCATTTGTGGGTCAAGCAGAGGGTCTTGAATGTGATCCGATTCTTTACGGTTAGCCAATGGAGGGTCCTCAGGGATGGGGAGATGGATTCCCATGGTTTTTTTCCTGTGACTAGTCTTGCTGCCGTGTTTTGAACGACTTGTAGTCGTGCAATCTGGAATTTAGGTAGTCCTATGTAGAGGGAGTTTGCGTAGTCGAGTCGAGAGTTGATGATTGTTCCTACCACTACGGCTTTGTCCTTTTCTGGAATGAAGGGGATGAGTCTACGTAGCAGGCGTAGAAGGTGGTAGGATCCGCTGACTACTGATCCTATTTGTGCATTCATTGACATTTCTGAATCGAAGATGACACCGAGACTTTTGGCTTTTATGCTTAGGGGGATGGTCTGTCCAAGGATGGTGGGCGGAGTCCATGGTGTCGTAGATTTAGTTTTCCGGTTTGCATTTAGGAGAAGGAGTTCTGTTTTGGTTCCGTTAAGTTTGAGGGAGTTTGTGGACATCCAGTCGTCTATTGATGCGAGGCATTTTTCTAATTCCTGATATTGGTCTTTTTGTCCGGGGATCCGAAGGTAGAGTTGAGTATCATCTGCGTATGAGTGGAAGCATAGATCAGATTTGCTGATGATTTTTAGGAGTGGACGGATGTAAATGTTGAAGAGCACGGGTGACAAAGGTGATCCTTGAGGGACTCAATAGGAGACTGCACGGGATTCAGATGTGAAGGCTCCAAGTTTCACTGTCTGTGACCGATTTCCTAAGAAGGAAGTGAACCATGGTAAGTCTGAAACTGTGACTCCTGCTACTTCTTTGAGGCGGGTGAGTAAAGTGTTGTGATCCAGTGTGTCAAATGCTGCACTAAGGTCCAGGAGTACCAGGAGACATGATTCTCCATCATCTGCTGCTTCCAAGGCATCATCCCATATTTTGAGGAGAGCTGTTTCTGTGCCATGGCCCGGGCGGAAGCCTGATTGCAGAGGGTCCAGGAGATTGTGTGTGTCCAGATGGAGTTGTAGCTGTTGTACCACTACTTTCTCCATAATCTTGGAGATGGTGTTCAAGCTAGTTATCGATCTTCGGTGGTTGGGGTTTCTTGGATCCAAGTTGGGTTTCTTTAGGAGGGGTTTGACTATGCCTTGCTTGAGGGAGTTCGGAACAATTCCTTCTTTGAATGACTGATTTATGAGTAGTGTTATAGTAGGTGCCAAGATGTCAGAGCATTCTTTCAGAAGTTTTGTGGGGATGATATCGTTGGGTGAAGTGCTGTCCCGGAGGCTTCTGATGATGTTTCTTGTGGTCTCTATGGCGATCGGGGTCAGCGAAAAATTCAGTGGTTGTGCGATGTTTGAATCGGCTTCCTCTTTTTGGATGCAGTTGATTGTATTTTTCTGTTGGATATTTTCCCGAATGCTGTCGATTTTGTCGATAAAAAAATCCGATAACTCATTGCAAAATTCTTGAGTTTCGTTGGTAGGGGGCTCTAGGCAGGTAGGGTTCATAGTCTGGGCGACTAGTTTGAATAGTTCACGAGGGCGGTTTAGGGCTTTTGTGATGGTGTTTGAGAAGTGTTCTTTTTTTGCTTTGAAGATAGCTTTGTGATATTTCATTGTGAGAGTATTGTAGTTTGTGTGGTTTTCTTTAGAACAGTTTCTTCTCCAGGCTCTTTCAGCTCTTCTGCGTTCCTGCTTCAGTAGAGTAAGAGTTCCATTAAACCATCCAGAGTTTTTATTGCGGATGAGTGTTCTGCGTTTCGGAGCGATTGCGTCTGCTGTTTGTAGTAACGCTTTGTTTAAGGAGTTGAGTGTTTTTTCCGTCGAGTGGTTTAAATTTAAAGTTGTTATTTTGTTGGATAGTGTAGTTTTGAAGAGTTCCGAGTGTAGCTTCTTCTGAGATCTGGTCCAGTATGTCGTTGTTGAGTGGTTCGATTTCTGGAAGGTGTTGTTGGTGGTGATTTCGAATTTGATGGCGTGATGGTCAGTCCATGGTAGCGGCGAGTTGTTGAGTATGTTGATGATGATATTTTGTTTGAAGATGAGGTCCAGAGTGTGTCCTGAACCATGCGTTGGAGCATTTATCAGTTGTTGAAGACCTAGTTCTTCCAGTTGGTTTATGCAGGCAGAGGCGATGGGGTCTTCGGTGTTGTTTGCCCAGAGATTGAAATCTCCGAGTACCAGGACATTTTTGGTTTTCAGGGTGTGCATTGAAATAAATTCGGTGAAGGGTATCAGGAGATTTGTCTTTGGTCCTGGTGGTCTGTAGCATAGCAGTATATGAATGCTGTCTTGGGGTGTTGTTTGCAGCTGTAAAGAAAGTGTCTCCATAAAAGGCACTGGGTTCTGTAGCGTGGGTTTGCCGAGCGTAAGGTGAGATTTGAAGATCACTGCTAGGCCTCCTCCTTTTTTTCCTATTCTATGCTCCGTTAGGATCCTGTATTTTTCAGGGACCAATTCGGTTAGGATGGCGTTGCAGTCAGGTGTTAGCCAGCTTTCTGTAAAGAGGCAATCCAAGTTGTTTTGGGTGATGAAGTCGTGGACTTCTTGTCTGTGCTTGACTGCCGATCTGGTGTTAATCAAGGCGCATGTTAAGTGTTGCGGCTGAGTTGGGGTCTTCCTTTGATTAGTGGTTGATTGAGGGTTGATCCTTAGTAATTGCTCTTTTTGTAGTATTTTTTGAATGGGCGTTGGCAATGTTGAGGTGATGTTTCTTAGCCTGCGAAGGGTTTCCGCTGAGTATTTGTAGATGCACATGCTGAGAGAGCAAAAAAAATAGAAGTATGATGATGGTGATATTGATTTGGCGACAATGTGGTTGCTGCGGAGATAATGGTTTTGCAAGATGTGGCTGATGAAGGTCCTGCGAGTTGTGGCGATGATGTGGTTACTGTCGAGATGATAGTCCTGCGAGATGTGGCTATCGAATTGGCGAAGGTCCGGTTGATGGGAGGTGATGGTCCTCCGAGATGTGGCTGTCGATGTAGCGACGGTGTGGTGGCTGCGGTGATGATGGTCCTGCGGGATGTGGCTGATGAAGGTCCTGCGAGATGTAGTTGCTGAGGAGATGATGGTCCTGCGAGATGTGACTGACGAAGGTCCTGCGAGATGTGGCGACGGTGTGGTTCCTGAGGAGATGATGTTCCTGCGAGATGTGGCGACGATGTGGTTGCTGAGGGGATGATGGTCCTGCGAGATGTGGCGACGATGTGGTTGCTGAGGGGATGATGGTCCTGCGAGATGTGGCTGACGATGGTCCTCCGAGATGCGGCTGTCGATGTGGCGACGATGTGGATGCTGAGTAGATGATGGTCCTGCGAGATGTGGCTGTCGATGTAGTGACGGTGTGGTGGCTGCGGTGAGGATGGTCCTACGAGATGTAGTTGCTGAGGAGATGATGGTCCTGCGAGATGTGACTGATGAAGATCCTGCGAGATGTGGCGACGGTGTGGTTCCTGAGGAGATGATGTTCCTGCGAGATGTGGCGACGATGTGGATGCTGAGGGGATGATGGTCCTGCGAGATTTGACTGACGATGATCCTCCAAGATGCGGCTGTTGATGTGGCGACGATGTGGATGCTGAGGAGATGATGGTCCTGCGAGATTTGACTGACGATGATCCTCCAAGATGCGGCTGTTGATGTGGCGACGATGTGGATGCTGAGGAGATGATGGTCCTGCGAGATTTGACTGACGATGATCCTCCAAGATGCGGCTGTTGATGTGGCGACGATGTGGATGCTGAGGAGATGATGGTCTTGCGATATGTGGCTGACAACGGTCCCTGCACAGGTACTATGACCCCTGTTACAACCTCCTGTTATAAACTCCTGGTTTTAACTCACCACTTAGACAAGTTCCACTTGGACAGAGTTCAACCAGTCTCAAAGATGAGCAGGCTCACGATGAGCTCTACACAAACTTATATAGGCCTGAAACACCTGGGAGCAATTAGGCACTCCCCTTAATTAGTAAGCTGAAGGAAGGAAAGAAAAAAAAAAAACTGTTTAAAAAGTGTAAGAAGAAAAGGGTATTAAGAAGATAAAAAGGAAAAGGTCCAGAAAGAACCTAAAAATGCAATCCAGCAATCACCAGCAGTCAAAAAAGCAAGATTTGTTCACTCTCCACACAGTGTCCTCACTGTTTGGCTTCCAACCAAAATTCCAAGAGCAATAATTCTAGCACAAGATCTCCTCTGTACCTCTAAACTGGTAACCTGTAGACATTTTTAAAGCGTCGCCTATGGAGATTTTTAAGTACCGTAGTTTGTCACCTTTCCACAAGTGTGCAAAATTTCAAAGCATGAAATGCTAGTTATCAATTTACTCGGCGTAACATCATCTTTCACATGATAACAAAAAAAAGGGTGTGGTTTACGCAAAAAAAATGGGCGTGGCTTAACTGAGCATGTCTCAAATGGGGTGTGGTTAGAGTCTGAGATGAATGAGGGATGGAGAGGGAAAGGGGGGTAGAGGGAGAGAGATGGAGCGATAGCAGCCCTAGATCCTACACCACAATAGCAATGTGTATTCCAGAGTTTAACAATCAAATAAAGATACTCCAAACACCTGGTGTTAGCGCTTCAATCATCCCGGCACCATGGTTTTTATTATTATATGGTTTTGCATTATTTATATTATTACATTGTAATATAAAATGAAATCATTCAACTCACCATAATGTAGAATCAGTGGGGCCCCTAAGCGTGTCACCTGCCACCATACGCCATCAGGTGCCCCCAGCAGAGTCCATCCTTACATCAGGTGCCCCCAGCAGAGTCCGTCCTTACATCAGGTGCCCCCAGCGGAGTCCGTCCTTACATCAGGTGCCCCCAGCGGAGTGCCTCCTTCCATCAGGTGTCCCCAGCGGAGTGCCTCCTTCCATCAGGTGTCCCCAACGGAGTGCCTCTTACATCAGGTGTCCCCAGCGGAGTCCCTATTACATTAGGTGTCCCCAGCGGAGTGCCTCTTACATCAGGTTTTTTGAGAACATTGTTATGTTAGAAAAAAAAAACGCTAAATGCTCCTAAACACTACTAAACTCTCCTAGACATTCTTAAATGCTCATAAGGCCTCATGCGCCCTGGACTTTTTTTTTACAGCTACTGTTTTTGGCTTCAGATGTTTTTTTCTGCAGCCAATAAACTCCCCAGCATGTTCTCCTATGTGTCCATGCACACATAGGCTGTTATCAGCAGTTTTTGGCAGGGGAGTTTTCTGGCTGGAAAAAACAGAACTAGTGGGTTTTGAGAGGTGTTTTTCAGCTGTAAAACTGCTCTATCTCTTAAAAAAGCTTTAAAACGCCATAAAACGCTGAAAAACACGTAGTTTTAGCATTTATCAGCATATTTGAGCCATAAGCTTTTGCGGGATTTTGTAAAAAAAAAGATAAAAAACACTACTGCAAAAATGCTGAAAAACTCATTTTACAGCTACAGCTTTCCGCAGCTAACGCTACTGGCTTTTTAATAATGTCCAGTGTGCATGAGACCTAAATGCCAACACCCAGCTTTTTTTTTTCTTCCTAATGTTTTGTTGTAAAAACGCCTATAAAACCTAACGCTCCTAAATGCTGCTAGAAGCTGCTAGAAGCTGCTAAAAACCAGGACAAAATTGCGTGGGGTTCCCCCCAAATTCAATTACCAGGCCCTTCAGGTCTGGTATGGATACTAAGGGGAACCCTGCGTCAAATAAAAAAAAAATGACGTGGGGTTCCCCCTAAATATCCATACCAGACCCTTCAGGTCTGGTATGGATTTTAAGGGGAACTCCACGCCAAATAAAAAAGAAATCCATACCAGACCCTTTATCCAAGCATGCAACCTGGCAGGCCACAGGACAAAAGGGGGGGACGTGAGAGCGCCCCCCTCCTGAACCGTACCAGGCCACATGCCCTCAACATTGGGAGGGTGCTTTGGGGTCCCCCCAACGCACCTTGTCCACATGTTGATGAGGACAAGGGCCTCATCCCCACAGCCCGCGTGATCGCCTGTCAGTTGTAAACAGACCGAAGCATTACGGTTCAGCTCCCCTCTCCTTGCATCGGTACAGTGTGTGAGGAGAGGAAGGACCTGGGTGCAGCAGCGCTGTGGGCTGGACCTGAAGTGCCCACAGTGCTGATCTCTGCCCATCCATGCTCCAGCCATGATCATCCATGCTCCAGTCATGATCATCCATGCTCCATCCATGCCCAGCCATGCCCATCAATGCTTCATCCATGATCATTCATGCTCCAGCCATGCCCAGCCATGATCAGCCATGTTCAGCCATACTTCATCCATGCCCAGCTATGCTCATCCATGCCCAGCAATGCTCATCCATGCCCAGCAATGCCATCCATACCCAGCCATGCTCATCCATGCTTCATCCATGCCCAGCCATGATCATCCATGCCCATCCATGCCCAGCCATGCTCATCCATGTCCAGCCATGCTCATAAATGCCCAGCCATGCTCATCCATGGCTCATCCATCCCCACCCATGCCCAGCCATCACAAATACCAAATAATCTACACTTACTGTGGTGACTTTTACCAAAGATTAGAGTTTAAGCGGACACCTGGATGTTCGGGTTCGTCAGGTTCGTCATTCATTGAAAGTCATTGATAAAAAAAAAAGTCATTGATAAAAAAAAAAAAAGTTCCCCCAAATTCAATTACCAGGCCCTTCAGGTCTGCTCTGGATATTAAGGGGAACCCCGCGTCAAATTTAAAAAAAAAAAATGACGTGGGGTTCCCCCTATATATCCATACCAGACCCTTCAGGTCTGGGATGGATTTTAAGAGGAACCCCGCGCCAAAAAAAAAATGGCGTGGGGTCCCCCTCAAAATCCATACCAGACCCTTATCCGAGCACGCAACCTGGCAGGCCGCAGGAAAAGAGGGGGGGACGAGAGCGCCCCCCCTCCAGAACCGTACCAGGCCACATGCCCTCAACATTGGGAGGGTGCTTTGGGGTCCCCCCAACGCACCTTGTCCACATGTTGATGAGGACAAGGGCCTCATCCCCACAGCCCTGGCCGTTGGTTGTGGGGGTCTGCGGGCGGGGGGGGATTATCGGAATCTGGAAGCCCCCTTTAACAAGTGGACCCCCAGATCCTGCCCCCCAGTGTACGAATTTTAAAGGAGTATTACACTTTTATTGTTTCACCAAAAAATGGCCATTTTTAAAACTTTTTGTTTGCATTGATACATGTCCCCTGGGGCAGGACCCAGGTCCCCAAACACTTTTTATGACAATAACTTTTTAAAAATCAATGACTTTCAATGACTGGTCTCTGTATTATGCGTAGCCGTCAATTCATTATAGCCGCGAGTGCTTTTTAAAAAGCGTCATTACATTGCCGAACACTGAACTCTAACCCGAACATACATTGTTCGGGTTCAGGTCCGGGACCTAAAAACCCAAACCCAAAAGCCCGGGTTCGCTCAACCCTAGAGGAAACCAATTTTAGGAGAGGAGTGTTGTCCCATTCTTGTCTGATATAGAATTCTAACTGCTCAACAGACCTGGGTCTTCTTTGTTATATTTTTCGTTTCAAGAGGCACCAAATATTTTAAATTGGTGAAAGGTCTGGACTGGCCATTTCGGCCCCCGGACACTTCTACTGTGAAGCCATGCTGTTGTCATAGAGGCAGTATTCAGTTTAGCATTGTCCTGCTGAAATATGTAAGGCCTTCATCCAAAAAATTCATCGTCAATATATCTTTCAGCACTGATGGTGTTTTTCTAGATGTATTAGCTGTCCATTCCATGTGCATTATTGCACCCCATGCCATCAGAGATGCAGGCTTTTGAACTGAGTGCTAATAACGCTCTGGAAGATCCCTCTCTTCTTTAGTCCGGAGGATGCAGCTCCCATAGTTGCCAAAAACTTTGCAACAGACCATTTTAAATGATCTCTGGCCCAGAAAAGATTGAGGTGCTCCTGGATCATGTTCAGATATGGCTACTTGTTTGAATGATAGAGCTTTACCTTTCATTTTTGGATGGCACAGAGAACTGTGTTCAC
The DNA here is from genome assembly GCA_028564925.1 of Lithobates sylvaticus. Lineage (NCBI taxonomy): Eukaryota > Metazoa > Chordata > Amphibia > Anura > Ranidae > Lithobates > Lithobates sylvaticus. The sequence goes on from CM053029.1 coordinate 95,170,088, forward strand.
AAACAGTGGTTGGGTTGAGGTGTGTGCTACATACAGAGTGCAGGGCTGAGGTGTGCGTTATGTACTGAGTGCAGGGTTGAGGTTTGCGCAATGTACTGAGTGCAGGGTTGAGGTGTGCGCAACGTACTGAGTGCAGGGTTGGGGTGTGCTACATACGGACTGTAGCATTGAGGGGTTCGCTATGTACTGAGTGCAGGGTTGAGGGATGCAGTACATACAGAGTGCACGGTTGAGGTGTTCGCAACGTACTGAGTGCAGGTTAAGGGGTGCACTACATTCTGAGTGTAGCGTTGAGGTGTGCACAATGTACTGAGTGCAGGGTTGAGGGGTGCGCTACATACTGAGTGCAGGGTTTTGGGGTTTTTAAGGGAAACAAGGATTGGTGATAAATCAGTGGAGGAGACACCTTTTTCCAATATTAACTCTTACAGGAGTAGATTTACTCTCACTTCCTGTTGTCTCCCTCCATTTGTAAGTAGGAGTCATTTGTAAGTCAGATTTTTGAAAATAGGGGGCCGTCTGTATATACTATATGGCCTGCCCTATACACTCTGTGAAAAATTGGGCCTTAGGTTTTGGTGGTACCAGAACACTGTAAGCCCTCACAGTTACTCTTGCAGGGCACTGGAACGGGCCCTGCTGTGAAATATTATATCAAGAATTGTAATTACATGCCCCTGTTGAACAGGGGCATAATAATTGGGCCTTTGGTGGTGGTGTGGGGGTGGTGCCACAACACTGTTAGCCCTCACAGTTACTCTTGGTGGGCGCAGGAACGGGCCCTCCTGTGAAATAGTAGATCAAAGATTGTAATTACACGCCCCTGTTAAACAGGGGAAGAAAAATTGGGTCTTAGGCAGTGGTGGTGGTGCCACAACACTGCAACCCCTCACAGATACTCTTGTTGAGCGCAGGAACGAGCCCTGCTGCAAAATATTACAGCAAAAATTGTAATTACATGCCCCTGTTAAACAGGGGCAGAAAATTGGGCCTTTGGTGGTGGTGCCACAACACTGTAAGCTCTCACAGTTACTCTTGGTGGGCGCAGTAACGGGCCCTGCTGTGAAATAGTAGATCAAAAATTGTAATTACCTGCCCCTGTTGAACAGGGGCAGAAAAATTGGGTCTTAGGCAGTGGTGGTGGTGCCACAACACTGCAACCCCTCACAGATACTCTTGTTGAGCGCAGGAACGAGCCCTGCTGCAAAATATTACAGCAAAAATTGTAATTACATGCCCCTGTTAAACAGGGGCAGAAAAATTGGGCCTTAGCCACTGGTAGTGGTGCCCAGAACCAAAAATGTTCTTAGAAGCTATCAACATGAACATTGAGGAGGAATAGGATAGTCACTCTGCATCAGCATAGGCAGTCTTCAAGGGATCTTACATTCATAAAAAAAAATTTCGGTTACATCAGCATCAGGTGCTTGGTAGCTGGGGATCCAAGACTGATTCATTTTTATGAAGGTGAGCCAAACCACCGAGTTGGTGGACAGGCGCACTCTGTGATCGGTTACAAAGCCTCCAGTGGCACTGAATGTGCGTTCTGAAAGAACGCTGGATGCAGGACAGGCCCGTAGCTCAATTGCATACTGTGAAAGCTCTTGCCAGTGATCCATCCTTTAAGACCCAGTAACCCAGTGGATTTTCGGTTGCAAAGGTCTCCAAGTCTGATTTGGCCCCTAGGTATTCCTGCACCATGTACAACAGACGCTGGCGATGGTTGCTGGAACCAATCAGACCTTGGGGCTGCGGACTAAAAAATTGTCTGAATGCATTAGTCAGATGGCCACTTTCTTCACCGCTCCTTCTGTGACTGACCGAAGCCTCAGCAACAGGTTGTCCAGGAAACTGTAACCTCCCAGGCTCTGGAAACGCATTGCACAAACCTTTCTGCAAGGCCTCCAAAAGATGTTTCATCCTCTGCTCCCTCTGTGATGGCTGGATAAGTTCCACCACCTTACCCTTGTAACGTAAATCAAGAAGGGTTGCCAGCCAGTACTGATCCCTCTCCTTGATACCATGAATCCGAGGGTCCTTTCGCAGGCTTTGCAGGATTAGGGTTTGCAGCGTAGGTTTGCTGAGGCATTTGGTCCGGAGTCCTCTGGGTCACTAAGGACGACCTGATCCGCAGCCACCTCCTGCAAGCCACGTACAAGTTCATGGGTTTCTGGGCCTGAAAATGATCCCTTGAAGACTGCTGCTGATGCTGAGTGCCAGGCTCTACCTCCATGCTGACACAATCCTCCTCCTTCTCCTCTTCATGTGTGATAGGTGGGCCTGCAGGAATACTGTCTGGATAAAGGGGGTCTTGAGAGGTAAGGAAGTCCTCCTCTTCCTCCCTCTGTTCTGTCCTGTCCATTATTCCATGCAGAGTGTGCTCCAACAGGTAGACAAGAGGCACAGTATCACTGATGCATGCACTGTCACTGCTCACCATCCTTGTGGCCTCCTCAAATGGTGACAGGACAGTGCATGCATCCTTGATCATGAGCCACTGGCGTGGCAAAAAAAAGCCAAGCTCCCCTGACCCTCTCCTGGTGCCATACTTGAACAGGACCTCATTGATGGCCCTCTGCTGCGTGTGCAGCCGCTGCAGCATTGCCAACGTTGAGTTCCACCTGGTGGGCATGTCACAGGAATGGCCTACTGTTAGGTATAGGCTTGGCTGGACTACAATGCAGTGGATATATATTTTATGAACTGCACCTCAGTTACCTGCCGGAAAGTGTCTTTTAACACGTACTCCAGGAATGGCCTTGGCTAGACTATATATATATATATATATATATATATATATATATATATATATATACAAGCCTGTATATATATTTATGAAATACACTGCAGCTAACTGAATCAACTGACTGCCTGAAGTATATTAGAAACAGTACAGCAGGAACAGTCTGCAGTGAAATCTAGCTAAACTGGATACAGTGGATATATATATATAGCAGTCTGACTGTGTATATATATAACACTGCAGCTAACTGAATTAACTGCCTGCCTGAAGTAGATTAGAAACAGTACAGCATGAACAGTCTGCAGTGAGATCTAGCTAAATTGGATCAACTGCCTGCTTGAAGTAGATTAGAAATAGTACAGCAGGAACGGTCTGCAGTGAGATCTAGCTAACTGAATAAACTGCCTGCTCAAAGTAAATGAAATGACACACTCTCTCTTTCTCTATCTATCTCTCTATAACACCAGCAACACACTACACAGGGCCAACGTGCAGGCGGTGGCCTTATATAGTGTGGGGCGTGTACTTAACCCCCTGAGCCATAATTGGCCAAAGGCATCCTGCCTTTGGCCAATTATGGCTCTGTTTGCTTACGGCACTGTGATTGGCCAAAGCATGCGGGTCATAGTGCATGCTTGGTCAATCATTAGCCAGCAAACCACTGCGATGACGCAGTGCATTATTTGGCGCGAACGGCCCGTAATGTTAGATCTTCGTCGAACGATCGAACAGCCGATGTTCGAGTCAAACTCATGTTCGACTCGAACAGTCAGCCCATCCCTAACCCTGAGCTACAGTCTGCTTCCTGACAAAGACCGTACACACACGCACAATCAGTGTGCTGGTTACTGGCAAAATGCAGACCTAGGGTTGGAGGCTTCATCCTTCCCAAGTTTCTACAAAGCCTCTGAGCTCCAGGACCCGGATTTACTAATCCCAGAAGAAATAGAAAACCCTGTTTCCCCCTATGAGACATGCACCCTGGAACTTCTCACCTGAGAACCCTAGGTGTCACCAGTAATCTTTTACTTTGTGGCATGGCGCTGTCCTGTCACAACCCCTATGGGGTCACTTTCAGGAACAGACAATGGCCTACATATTTCTCTCGGTATGGATTTTCTTTAACCACCTGATTACTTTGCACTTAAACCCCCCCTCGTGACCAGACCAATTTTCAGCTTTTGGCGCTGACGCACTTGGAATGACAATTGCGCGGTCATACGACACTGTACCCAAATGAAATTGTTATCATTTTTTCCCCACAAATAGAGCTTTCTTTTGGTGGTATTTGATCACCTCGGCGTTTTTTATTTTTTGCGCAATAAACAAAAGAAGAGCGACAAATTTAAAAAAAAAAAAAACAATATTTTTTACTTTTTGCTATAATAAATATCCCCAAAAAATATATAAAAAAACTTTTTTTCCTCAGTTTAGGCCGAAACGTATTCTACATATTTTTGGTAAAAAAAAAAAATCGCAATTAGCGATTATTGATTAGTTTGCGCAAAAGTTATAGCATTTACAAAATAGGGGATAGTTTTATAGCATTTTTATTAATATTTTTTTTTTTACTAGTAATGGCGGCGATCAGCGATTTTTTATTGTGACTGCGACATTATGGCGGACATGGCGGACACATCGGACATTTTTGACACATTTTTGGCACCGTTGTCATTTATACAGCAATCAATGCTATTTAAATGCATTGATTGCTGTATAAATGACACTGGCAGTGAAGGGGTTAACCTCTAGGGGGCGGGGAGGGGTTAATTATGTTCCCTGTTAGTGTTTCTTACTGTGGGGGGAGGGGACTCACAAGGGGAGGAGACCGATCGGTGTGTCTCTGTACAGAGAACACACCATCGGCTCCTCTCCTCTGACAGGACCGTTGATCTGTGTGTCTACACACACAGATCCACGGTCCCGCTGTGTTACCGGGCAATCGCGGGTGCCCAGCGGACATCGCGGCCGCTGGGCACGCGCATCGGGTGCCCAGTGACACGGCGAGAGCGCGCGCGCGCCCCCGGCGGCGCGCACGCGCTCCCTGGAGTGCACAGAAGGGGAGGACGTCATATGACGTGCTCCCGGCACAACAGATCCGCGCTGTAGCCGTCATTTGGCTATAGCGCGGATCTCAGCTAGTTAAAGAAAATGCATAATGTTATATAGTGTGTATATATATATATATATATATATATATATTTTTTTTTTTTTTCATATGAATATTTCATATTTACCGTACATTTCCAAACAGCCAGAAACTCTCTGTCTTGAATTTCGATGCCTGTTTCTACCATACTCTTGTGAGTACATGTATCCGTTTGTGAAATTAAATCTACTGTTATACTGCACTCAGAGTGGTGCCTGTGTTTTATTCTCAACTGATTTTAGGAGGCTGTCCCTGTTACAGAAGTGTCTATTAATATGTCCCTGTTTCTCCATTTTCATTCCTGGCCAGTAGGCTGCAGAGTAAAAATCAACCAATAAGAAAAATGTTGCCAGTCAGATTATAGTAATCTACTTCTTATTGTTTGCCTGTGCCTGGAGAGAGTGTGAAGCTAAGGGTAAATCTTTTATACCTCCTGGGTCCATGCTGGTCCTGGTCTAATGATGTCACCCACATCCACCCTCCTAGTTTGTGCTGGTTTACCAGCAGGAGGTAAGGAGAGGGAAGAGATGCTGCCCTATTCCTGCAGCACAATGCAGCATCAATGCAATAGTTTGTGCTGGTGAATTACACTGGGTGAGGAAACAAATAGACAGGAGCTTGTGAAAGCGCTTGTAAATCCTTACATATACCCAGTGAAGTGACTGGCCTCAGGTGATACACAGAGATTAAACAAATCCTCATACATACGTTGTACCTGTTTATTTATAGCTGTCTTTTTCCTACACCCTTTCAAAGTGCAGAATTTACAAGGGATCGCTAGCGTTGAAAAGTAGGGGGTGGAGAGCTGAAGTTACATCAGTGAGGATAGCTCTGAGAACTGATTGGAGGGAAGGGACACACCTCCTTCACACAGCACACAGGAACAGAGCTGAGGCTGTCAATCAGCTGGAGCTCTCTCCCCCGTCGCTTTTTTTTTCTCTTGGTGTCAGGAAAATTTATCAAAAGTGACTCATGCTTATAACAGAGGAACGAGACAGCGGACATAAATGACACTTGGTGTTCTGGATTGAGTACACACTAAAGAGGGATATGCTTTGTTCATATTTCATACTTTAACTTTCTTTTGAAAGTGATCAGTAAGATGCAGACAGAGGGGAGGTCATGCTGCTACCTGTATTGCCTTATACTCACAATATATGTTACTACTGGATGCTACATTTTTCTTTACTTACTACTGACCCCTGAACTATATGTCACTTACCTCTGCTCTCTGCATCACATATTACTGACCCTGCACTCTATGTTACATATTACTGACCTCTAAACGTCACTTACTGCTGACCCTTTTACTCTGCAATAAATACTACTGACCTCTGAATCATTTACTACTAGCCTCTGACCTCTGCGTCACTTACTACTGACCACTGCGTCACTTACTACTGACCACTGCGTCACTTACTACTGACCACTGCGTCACTTACTACTGACCTCTGCATCACTTACTATCGACCTCTGCGTCACTTACTACCGACCTCTGCGTCACTTTCTACCGACCTCTGAACTTTGTTTCTATTTTTTGCCCATGTAGCATACCTGACACATACAAGAAAAAACATGGGCAGTTGTGGCATCATGACCCAATGAACTCACCAGCAAATGCAACACAAAGCCAGGGTCCCTTTGTACAATTCAGGAAGGCAAGTGAGAATTTGTGCTGGAGGTGGCTTTGGGGGTGAGAGGTTTGTATGGTGAGGGGAGGGAAAATGTTGCTCGGATGGCACACTTTGGCATAATTGCTTTTGTCCTTTACATTCTGTGCGCTACTTACTCCTGACCCCTGGACTGCATTAAAGACCAGAGCAGAGTAGACTCAGTTTTTTAAAATTACATTCCCTAATGATATTCCTCTCCAACTGTTAGCACAGCCACACCCACCATTTTGCACAGTGTGCCACTACTAGCCATGCCCCCTCTTCCACCCTGGTCCCAATCCCATTAAAAGTGGGTGTGGTCAGTATGGTGTCTCCAGCTTTTATTTTGAAAACCTGATCACCTTTTTGTACGGTATTGTGTTTGGAGTAAATGCTAACACTAAGGAGAAAGACTTTTTTCAGAAGAAGACATATGGGTAGATTTACTAAAACTGGAGCGACCAGAATCTATTGCAGCTGTGCCAATAAGCCAATCAGCTTCTAACCTCAACTTGTTCAATTAAGCTTTGGAAATACAACCTGGAAGATGATTGGTTTCAATGCAAAGCTGCACCAGATTTTGCACTGCCCAGTTTTAGTAAATCAACCCCATAGATCAAAAGCCTAACAGCAAACAATAGACATAGGTGGATATGGGACTGAATACAAATATGACACTCACCTGTACAATTATTGGAGGAGTTTGTGAACCCACTCATGCAGACACACTGGTATGATCCATCTGTGTTTTTACATGTACCGTTAGGGCCACAGATGTAGGGGTCTTCTTTACATTCATCCATGTCTGTAGATATAGATTTAGATTTTGTGAAATGTTAGACACATGAGGGGGTAACTACAATCATCACTCACTCATACCTCCCAACTTTTGAACTTCAAAATGAAGTACAGTTAAGGCAAGGGGTGACCTGTGGCGCGCTATGTGCGCTGCAGCAAATTGCGGGTGTGCCAAAATCTTACCAGTGGGAGGGGCTTAGGGGCGTGGTTAATCAAAACAAAGCTTCCTTGTACCTATAAAATATGCAGAGTGCAGAACTGAAGAGTACACTACATACAGAGTGCAAAGTTGAGGGGTGCCCTACACACAGTGCATGGTTAAACAGTGTGTAGAGTTCAGTAGTGCACTACATACAGAGTGCAGGATTGAAGAGGATGCTACGAACAGAGTGCATGGCTGAGGAGTGTGCTACATACAGAGTACAGGGTTGAAGGGTGCACTACATACAGAATGAAGGGTTGAAAAGTGCCCAACATACAGAGTGCAGGGTTGGGGTGCGCTGTGTACAGAATGCAGGGTTGAGGAGTGCTTTACATACAAAGTGCAGGGTTGAGGAGTGTGCTACATACAGAGTGCATGGTTGAGGAGCACGCTGTGTACAGAGTGTCGGGTTGAGGTGTGCGTTACATACAGAGTGCATGGTTAAGGTGTGCGCTACGTACTGAGTGCAGGGCTGAGGGGTTGCTACATACTGAGTGCAGGGCTGAGGGGTGTGCTACATACTGAGTGCAGGGCTGAGGAGTGTGCTACATACTGAGTGCAGGGCTGAGGGGTGTGCTACATACTGAGTGAAGGGTTGAGGGGTGCGCTACGTACTGAGTGCAGGGTTGAGAGGTGCGCTACGTACTGAGTTCAGGGTTGAGGCATGCGCTACATAAAGAGTGTAGGGTAGAGGGGTATGCTGTGTACAGAGTGCAGGGCTGAGGGGTGTGCTACAAACAAATGCAGGGTTGAGGGGTGTGCTGTGTACTCCCAAGTTCTACCCCCAAGTACAAAGTTCTCCCCTATTCCAGTACAGAGCTCTCTTCCTAACACAAATTGTCTCCCAAAAAAGAAGTGGTTGATTGAAAAGATTGCTGGAAACAGATGAGACATTTATAGCCCCTCAGCTATGGCCAACCTCCTGGGGGGTCCTCACAAACTGCTGTCTGTAGAGATTGCAGGGAATAAAGCCCAACCTATCCAGCAGGAGACCACTCTGACAGCAAAAAACACCAGTGGGGCTTCTGCAAAAGAGCAGCTACAACTTACAGTACATCATCTGTGCAGGCTGCAAGCGGGACTGGAGGAGATTCTACCGTGCTGCTAAGAGCGGCCCCATCCCCTCCCTCCTCTGTTTTGATCCACCCCTCCCTCCTCTGCTCTCCTAGATGGGAGGGTGTGGGGATCCTGTGTGGCCGATGCGTAGTGCTGTCAGTTGTAAAACAGGGAGAAGTAAATAGCGCCAGTGGTGGTGGGTGGAATTTTCCATCTGAAAAAAGCCCTGCTGGTACCCGCGCCCGCACGCCCCTGTCAGGAAAGTTGATGGAGCAAAGTGGCTCCTCTCGGCGACATAGTTTTGATTCACCAGGACACCAAGATTTAAATCAAATCCCAGAACGGTCCCAGGGAAGGACGGTTGGGAGGTATGCTCACTATGTTACAGCTCTGGGGCAGCAGTAAAGCATCACCATTATCAGTGCTGCAGAGCAGGAAACAGAGCCTGTGTATGTCGTGAGCAAATAGGGCTCCCCCTATGTACATACCGTATGTCATTCCAAACTATACCTAGATATAAAGTTTATAACACAACATGAACATAAATTGTTATTGTTATTTACATGATAACTAATCTCTTTTACACGAATATCTAAAAATCATTGAAAAGGTTATGCAATCTCTTTAAAACATGTTTTAAACTAGAATAGTGCAAATTTTTTTTGTTTTCTAGTGGTTAGCAGTGTTAATTTCTTTGTCAAAAAAACAAAGTTTGAAGAATTTCGGGGTGAATCCCTTCTTCAGGGGAAAAAAAGGGAAAGAAGAAGGGATTTGCCCCAAAATTCCCAAAATGCGTCAGCTATAGGAGAATTGTTTCTCTCATACTATATGTATATAATGTACTGTTTTATGTACGGTGTTGTTTCACACCATCACACTTTATAACTTATAAAATTATACATTTTTCTATGTTCAAAATACTTTGTTTTCAAAAGATTGCCCTTAAAGTCCCATAGTCAGCAGGGAATGAACAAGCAACCAGATCCCCTGTCACTGAACACAGCTTTGTGTTGTTTACATTCACAGAGCTGTGTTCGGGGAAGTTCTGAGCTGATCACTGGATGCCAGTGGACAATCATTGGCCGGGACTCAGTAATCGGCATGTGGTGAGACAAATTACAGCACAGCCGGGTGGGAGAACGCGCCCCTACCCTGAAATGCAAAATCATACAGGAGGTGGTTGCTAAGTGGTTTAATCTGTGTAGCTGGTGCCCTGTCTTTCTCCCGCACCTTGACGCTGCAAGTAGACAGGCTCTCCTGTGAGGGGGAGAGAGAGAGAAACTGCCAGTGTCTGTGGTGGATTTCTCCCCCCTTCTTTTTTCCTCCTCACTGACTCACACAGGGCTGCTCACTCTGCACCCTCCCCTGAGTCCCTATTGGAAGGAGAAGCAATTACAGGAGCCAATCAGAGGGACTTTAACAAGCAACAGCAGCTGCAAAGGATTCTGGGATATGTAGTCCCTATCACAAACAGCCCCATAACCTTGTATGGGGCAGGAACTACAAGAGCCAGCATGCTCTGGGGGCAAAGGAACTAGAGACTCCATCCTGGTGATCTGAGGAGATTTTCAGTTACCACAAGGCAGGAGAAGAGACTGGACTCAGGGGAGAGGTATTGCCTCCCGAGTCAGTCCACAGCTCATGTACAAGCTCCACAGCCAATAGGAGACATCCAGCCTGAGAGATGTGCACATCCGGACGCACCTGCATTGACGGTGGTAAAGCGTTCCAGTGTGAGGTGACCAGTCGGGTCACCAGAAGAGCCTGCCTGTTTCCAGGATGCTCATCTGGGCCTGACCGCAGGATTTTGGTGAGGGGGCACTTACCCATTTGCAGGAAACAAGGACACTGCACACAGACAGAGTTGTTTTACTTTGCCCATATCCTGTTTTTTTGAACACTGTATACAGACATCATTGCTCTTTGTCACCTTGCTGACACCTGTAGTGCCACAGGACACAAGGCCATTCAGATACAGAGACAGTGTATATAGACAGTCCTTTCACCTTGCTGAGGAAGATCCTGCATTCTTTACTTGATAATCTGGGCCAGGTGTGTTGTTTGGCCCTGCTATTCAGGAGTTTAAATGCACAACTAAAGTGGCTAGCATCTTTCTTCCAGGGGACTGAAGTTACTGGTGCCATACGGGCACGCACACACATACTCAGGTCTCCATATTTGTAGTGTGTGTGCTGGATAGTCTAACTTGGGAGTTACTGACAGGGGATTACACTGAAATCTTGTCTTTCTGCTATGCAGGAAGACGGATCTCTGTGTTATCCCAGGCAGCCCATTCCCCATACAGTTAATAAACACACCCAGGGAACACAGTTAACCCCTTGATCGCCCCTGATGTTAACCCCTTGATCGCCTCTGATGTTTACCCCTTCCCTGCCAGTGTCATTAGTACAATGTCAGTGCCTATCATGCCCGGGGACTGTGACATCATAAGTGGCGGGGTGACATCACCCGGAGACCCTGCCCCATGCCTATATAAGTCGTTGTGCAGCGGGAGAGTGTGTCGAGTCAACTTCGGAAGAAGAGAAGAGGGAATAAGGCAACGGAGAAGACCAGGCATCCGCTAGCAAAAGAGCGGGCAAAAGAGCAGAACATAGCGGAGGAGCCCAGCAGAAGACACCGGAGAGCGTGGAGAAGAGGCCTGAGAGAGTGGAGAAGTCGGAAGAGACCCCTGGAGCTGCCTAATAAATTACTTTAAAAACCTACGTAATGTGTTTTTTTTTTATTGACACATTTCCCCCCAGGTGAATGGGTAGGGATACGGATTACCCCATACTCCTTCACATAGGGTGGGGGGCCGGGATCTGGGGGCCCCTTTAATAAAGGGGGCTCCCAGATTCTACACTTGTAAGTACACTTGGAAGTGCAGTCGCTGTAAATCTGAGGGGTAGATCTGAAATGAGGGGAAGCGCTGCTGATTTTATCATCCAATCATGTGCAAGCTAAAATGCTGTTTTTTTTTTTCTTGCATGTCCCCCCTCGGATCTACAGCGACTGCACTTCCAAGTGCACTTTCAGTACAATTTCAAGTGCACTTTGCACTTGTAGTTTGCACTTGTAGTGCAAAGTGGATTTGCCTTTCGTAAATAACCCCCAAAGATTTTAGGGCTAATAACACAAGATTTGCTGTGAATGTGAAATTAAAAACAAACTGAAGTTTGCCCAAATTAAGGATGCTGCAGAATTATTGATGGAATTTACCCTTGTGTTATAATGATCTGATATTTGCTGTGCTTCCTCATGAATTGTGTATAAAAATAAAGTGCTAACGTGTTGTATCATTCACTTATACATACAGTCATGGCAGAATTTTTTCCAGAAAATCAAGTATTTCTCACAGAAAAGTATTACAGTAACACATGTTTTGCAATACACATGTTTATTCCCTTTGTGTGAATTGGAACAAAACAAAAAAAGGGAGGAAAAAAAGCAAATTGGACATAATGTCACTCAAAATTCAAAAAATTGGGTGGTCAAAATTCTTGGCACCCTTAACTTAATATTTGGTTGCACACCCTTTGGAAAAAATATCTGAAATCAGTTGCTTCCTATAACCATCAATAAACTTCTTACACCTCTCACCCGGAATTTTGGACCACTCTTCTTTGGAACTTGTTTGGGGCTGCTTATCCACCATCTGGACTATCCTGCGTTGCAGTTTGCAAAGGAAGAGTGGTCCAAAATTCCGGGTGAGAGGTGTAAGAAGTTTATTGATGGTTATAGGAAGCAACTGATTTCAGATATTTTTTCCAAAGGGTGTGCAACCAAATATCAAGTTAAGGGTGCCAAGAATTTTGACCAGCCCATTTTTGGAGTTTTGTGTGACATTATGTCCAGGGCTCAAGTCCAGCGGGAACGCATGGGAACGGAGTTCCTGTACTTTTTCCACAGCAGGAACTCAGTTCCCTTTAGCAGCCGTGTCCTGCAAGACTTTGAAGTATGCGAGCTGTGTGGCAGGTGCTACACCAGCAGCTGACGATACAGCTCACAATAGTAAGTGCAGCACACCTGACCATTCAGGCATTGCCAGTAGGGGGCCCCATGACAGCTTCCTCTTCGATCTACCTGTCAATCACAGCTAGCTGACAGGTAGATCAGGTCCCTGCTGCTAAGAGATTGTGTTTAGTCAGACCTCTCGTGATGCGCTCCTCCCCGCCGGCCCCTGCTGATTTTCTGTCTCCTCATCCTCCCCCCCCCCAGTCTCCTGCATACTTGCTCTGTGTGTCCTGCTGAATCCCCCCTCCTCTATCTTCAGTGCCATATGATGAGAGAACCCAGAGGAGGAGCACAGCTATTCTGCTCACAGGACATGCAGGGAGAGAGGTGAGCTGAGGGAGGAACATCAGTTTGGGGTGGTAAGCTGAGCACAATACCTGGCAAAGTTTAATGCCAGGAGGGAAGTTTATGTGGAAATATGTGAAGGGTTGGAATAGCAGCGAGTGTGTGTTGGAGCCCTGCAGAGTTTGCAGCCCCCCAAGCTAACATACATCTCCTAAGCAGGAACACATCACTATCTCCCCAAGCATTCTGTCCAGATAATGTGCAGTTCATTTATGACCTTTCCGTTTAACCCTGTGTTAGCCAAACTCTGTTCAATGAAAAGTGTAAACTCACCACATAAACACTCTATATACAAAATAAAATCCCCTAATAAAGATCAGAACATGATGTTCACATTTGTATGGAAGCACAATTGAATGCTGATTATTCAGAGAATTACCGTATTTATGTTTATTGAGGATTGTTTTTTTTAATGTACGGTACTAACAGTTAAGCTTAATACACACAATACGAAAATTGGATGAAAAATACCACTTTTGAAGCGTTCGCGCATATGAGCGTATCATTTTTTTTTTTTTTTTTGGTGGGCGAGTGGATCTTGGGTTGAAGTTCCCATACTTTTTTCCCCAGGACTTGACCCCTGATTATGTCCAATTTACTTTTTTTCCTCCCTTTTTTTGTTTTGTTCCAATACACACAAAGGGAATAAACATGTGTATAGCAAAACATGTGTTACTGCAATACTTTTCTGTGAGAAATACTTGATTTTCTGGAAAAAATTTCTGGGGTGCCAACAATTTCGGCCATGACTGTATATCCACATATTCAGCAATACATGTATTATCTACATTGCTTATACATATACAAAAATTAAGGGGAGAGGAGAGAGAAGGAAGGATGGATTTGCTTCCCAATTATTATATAAAGCTAGGGGTGTTAGACAATGTTTTTTCAATCTGGATGGTAGGTCACATTCTTTATTCTTTTATGCAATATTATATCGTATGATCTTGTTGATCATGCTAATGTTCCATGAGCTGTACATACAGTATAATGATTTTGCTGTTTTTTTTTTTTTCAGAGATCTGGAAATTATTTCACTGGTTCCTTCATGGAAAAAGGTTGAGAACGGCTGGTTTATTGAGCTGTGCCTCATTATGAGAATGACTAGTCCTAGAGAAATTGCATACATACACTTGGGAGAAAAATGGTGACGGGGGAATGTCTCTCTGGAGGTAGGTGAGAGTATTGGAAAATTGCAATGATGGCTTCAAACATAGTAAATTGCCATAGTGTTGCCTGCAGATCTGTATGGAACAAATGAGTTTAGAAATCCAGCTAATTCATAAATTGTATGGTTCTCCGCAGATTGCAGATTTTTAAGTAGTTTGCTTCCTGCTTCAGAAAAGGAATTGCTTAAGAAGCTAAACAGATCCTGATTTTATACATTTACGGGGAGCCTTTCAGAAATGTCTGGAGAACATTCCTCTTACAGGTTATTAATTCCTCTGACTTGTATGACTTTCATTAAAGCTCCGAGCCAACTGCCTTGTGCTTTGCTACTGGTAATGGAATTCTGTCCACTGTCACCTCCAATGCCCTTGTTATGTACGGTGTGCAGGAAGGGTGAGGAGAGCAGTGCTGACGTATTATATTATTGAAGGAACCCTGACCATCACAGTGCAATACACTTTTTATGACCCTGAATTCAATTGGATATCACTATAATATAAATAAAGATATAAGGACTTGATGAAAATATGCTGTGTACTCTTCTATGCTGTGTACTCTTGCCTTGATCACTCACCTGTACATCCATTCTCTGTTCTGATATTGGTTGGACAGAACTCTGTTTCATTTCCTCTGCGGTAGCCTTTGTTACACACACAGGAATATCCTCCCTCTGTGTTGTTACAACTTGTGTGGGTGCCACACATATGTGTGCCTTTAATACACTCCTTTATATCTACAAAAAAACAAAGTGAGACACATAACTCATCTGTCAGTGTAAACAGTGGGACTCAATAACAAACTCTGCACTCATGGTTTCATTTATTCTCTGGTAAACCTCAGGCTTTTGTGATTGGTTGGCCACTAGAGATGGGTGGAGTGATTTTGTCAAAATGATTTCACATTAAAATGACCTATTTAATTACATGGAAACAAACAGGCAATCATTACAATATGCTCACAACAAACAAATCATGACAATAACTGGGCAGCAATCAGGCAATTGTTATCATAGGTGAGCAACAAAAGAGAATACATTTCAATCTGTAGGCAACAGATGGGCAATGATTACAACACACAGGCAACAAACTGGCAATTGTTACAAAATATGGTAAACATACAGGCCATTATTGCTATAAACAGGCAACAAACAAGCAATTTTTATAATGTAATACGTGGACAGGAAACAGACAATCATGACAATCACGAGCAACATAGAGGACATTGTTACAATACATGAGAAACCAACACACATCTGTGAATTGTGACAATATATGGGCAAGAAACAGGCAACCATAAGAATGTGTGGGTATATTGCAACAATTGACTGAGAGATAAACTTCTATTATCATCAGGAGCACTGTAATGCAATGAATAATGGCTTTTGTAACCTGTGTGCCAACTACTTATTTGTACTTCAGTCATTGTTTGCACACTGGACCAAAGTATTCATTCATCCCACTTACACCCACTGGCAACTTTATTAGGTACACCTTACTAGTACTGGGTTGGACCCCCTTTTGCCTTCAGAACTGCCTTAATTCTTTGTGGAATAGATTCAACAATGGAAACATTCCTCAGAGATTTTGGTCCATATTGGCATGATGGCATCACGCAGTTGCTGCAGATTTGTCAGCTGCACATCCATGATGTGAATCTCCCGTTCCACCACATCCCAAAGGTGCTCTATTGTATTGAGATCTGGTGACTGTGGAGGCCATTGGAGTGCAGTGACCTCATTGTCATGTTCAAGAAACCAGTGGTGAGATGATTTGAGCTTTGTGACATGGTACATTATCCTGCTGGAAGTAGCCATCTGTAGTCATAAAGGAATGGGCATGGTCAGCAACAATAATGAGGTAGGCCTGTTGCATTTAACTGATGCTCAATTGGTACTAAGGGGCCAAAAGT
This sequence comes from Lithobates sylvaticus, assembly GCA_028564925.1. Classification (NCBI taxonomy): domain Eukaryota; kingdom Metazoa; phylum Chordata; class Amphibia; order Anura; family Ranidae; genus Lithobates; species Lithobates sylvaticus. The sequence goes on from CM053029.1 coordinate 95,186,128, forward strand.
GTGCCAAGAAAATATCCCCCACACCATTACACCACCAGTCCGAACCGCAGGATAGATCCTTGTTTTCATATTATTTACACCAAATTCTGACCCTACCATCTGAATGTCACAGCTGAAATCGAGACTCATCAGACCAGGCAACATTTTTCCACTCTTCTATTGTCCAATTTTGGTGAGCTGTGCAAATTGTAGCCTCAGTTTCATGTTCTTCGCTGACAGGAGTGGCACCCGGTGTGGACTTCTGCTGCTGTTTCAAGGTTTGATGTGTTATGCATTCTGAGATGCTATTGTGCATACATTGGTTGTTTGACTTACTGTTGCCTTTCCATCATCTCCAATCAGTCTGCCCATTCTGACCTCTGACATCAACAAGGAATTTTTGTCCAAACAACTGCCGCTCACTGAAAATTTTCTCTTTTTTGGACCCTTCTCTGAGTAAACCCTAGAGATGGTTGTGTGTGAAAATTCCAGTAGATCAGCAATTTTTGAAATACTACCATACTACCAACAACCATGTCACGGTCAAAGTTACTTAAATCCCCATTCTTCCCTATTCTGATGTTTGAACTTCAGCAACTCATCTTCACCACATCTACATTCCTAAATGCATTGAGTTACTGCCATGTGATTGGCTGATTAGCAATTTGTGTTACCAAGCATTTCAACAAGTTCACCTAATATAGTGTCCGGTGAGTGTAATATTGCCTATAGTTCTAGTAATTTGCAGCATTACAATTAGCTCATGAGTTCAAGCTCTTGTGTTGGCACAATATTCTATTGTATTACAGCATCATTAATTGCACAGTTTTACATTTATTTATACTTTAAATGACATACAGTAAATGTGTGCCATGAGACTGTTTCTAGCAAAGGGATGTACTGAAATTATAAAATATTGGTGCCACACTAACCTGATACAAAGGTAAATATTCCTTTTCCCTTATGCGTATCTCCATAGATAGGGCTCCCAGTTTCTTCTCTGCAGAGCCTCCCCATAATCAAAGCTGCCAACCGGGGTATCATGGAGTCCCATAGCAAAATTTTGGTGGAGCCCCCCCCCAGTGACCTCTCTATGTAGCACCTGGAAGTGTCAACTGGGGAAATACTGTTGTTGCTGTAAAAGCACAATTGAACTATCACTTTAAGTCATCGGGTACATTCCAGTTGCACCAAAGCAAATGGTGTGCAAAGTCTAAGGGCCCGCTTACACCTTTTGCAATGCATAATATGTGCTAACAAGCGTTATGTGGTGTGTTAATGTGTGTCATGTGCAAGTCAACTTATCTAAAGGTATTGCCTAATGCCTCAAAATGCATTAAAAAAGGTGCATGCATAATTTTTTTAGCAACGCAGCGCAATACAATGCACAATGGTGCATTACTATGAGGTTGATTTACTAAAACCAGAGAGTGCAAAATCTAGTGCAGCTCTACATAGAAACCAATCAGCTTCCAGGTTTTTTTTGTCAAAGCCTAAATTAAACAAGCTGAAGTTAGAAGCTGGTTTCTTTCTATGTAGAGCTGCACCAGATTTTGCACTCTCCAGTTCTAGTAAATCAACCTCTTTGTGTTTCTGTGTTGTGCATCGCAAGTGTGGTGGGATGCCCTTCCAAATAAATGGAACCCCAACGCACCAACATAAAGTTCATGGCCACACATTACCACAACACAGCATTGTGAAATTGACCGTTTAGTTTGTTTTCTTTAGAAAAGCCTGTCTCCTGCCAACATGCTGTAGAGAAGGGCCCTTCTGTTTAAGGAGTGGTAATACTCATACTTTATAAAGAAATGCAGCGCTTAAATGTACTTGGTAACAAATAAAATCAAAAAAAAAAAGTCCAGAGAGGCACCCAATAGGTGATCTTGATTAAAAGGTGAACGGTAATCTTCCACCAACACCACAGTGAGCCAAGCCTCTTACCCTCACAACTGGACCACTAGATTATAGGTGGTCAAAAACTCCAAAACATCAATCCACCACAGCGACGCCGCACGATTGTCGATGACCGTTGGGTCCACCGGACCCGGTGCATCATGGGACGGGGTAAAGGGCCAATGACAGCGGCCCTTTACCGCGTGATCGCCTGTCAGTTGTAAACAGACCGAAGCATTACGGTTCAGCTCCCCTCTCCTTGCATCGGTACAGTGTGTGAGGAGAGGAAGGACCTGGGTGCAGCAGCGCTGTGGGCTGGACCTGAAGTGCCCACAGTGCTGATCTCTGCCCATCCATGCTCCAGCCATGATCATCCATGCTCCAGTCATGATCATCCATGCTCCATCCATGCCCAGCCATGCCCATCAATGCTTCATCCATGATCATTCATGCTCCAGCCATGCCCAACCATGATCAGCCATGTTCAGCCATACTTCATCCATGCCCAGCTATGCTCATCCATGCCCAGCAATGCTCATCCATGCCCAGCAATGCTCATCCATGTCCAGCAATGCCATCCATACCCAGCCATGCTCATCCATGCTTCATCCATGCCCAGCCATGATCATCCATGCCCATCCATGCCCAGCCATGCTCATCTATGTCCAGCCATGCTCATAAATGCCCAGCCATGCTCATCCATGGCTCATCCATCCCCACCCATGCCCAGCCATCACAAATACCAAATAATCTACACTTACTGTGGTGACTTTTACCAAAGATTAGAGTTTAAGCGGACACCTGGATGTTCGGGTTCGTCAGGTTCGTCATTCATTGAAAGTCATTGATAAAAAAAAAAGTCATTGATAAAAAAAAAAAAGTTCCCCCAAATTCAATTACCAGGCCCTTCAGGTCTGCTCTGGATATTAAGGGGAACCCCGCGTCAAATTTAAAAAAAAAATGACGTGGGGTTCCCCCTATATATCCATACCAGACCCTTCAGGTCTGGGATGGATTTTAAGAGGAACCCGCACCAAAAAAAAAATGGCGTGGGGTCCCCCTCAAAATCCATACCAGACCCTTATCCGAGCACGCAACCTGGCAGGCCGCAGGAAAAGAGGGGGGGACGAGAGCGCCCCACCCTCCTGAACCGTACCAGGCCACATGCTCTCAACATTGGAAGGATGCTTTGGGGGTCGGTGACGCCGACGCCGTGGAAGACGATGCCGGACGAGAAGACCAGAGCAAGAAGAATCGGATCGGAGGAAGAAGAAGATGGAAGAAGATGGAAGAAGAAGATGAAGAAACCGAAGGATGAAGAAAGGAAGAAGGAAGAAGACCAGAAGAAAGAAGATGAAAGAAGACTTTAATAAATGAATTGTCAAAGACCGTCTCCTGTCATTTTTAAAATTTTTGTCACTTTTTTGGTGAAATGGTAGGGGTACTTTTGTACCCCCTTACCATTTCACACAGGGGGGAGGCCGGGATCTGGGGGTCCCCTTGTTAAAGGGGGCTTCCAGATTCCGATAACCCCCCCGTCCGCAGACCCCCACAACCAAGGGCCAGGGTTGTGGGGACGAGGCCCTTGTCCCCATCAACATGGGGACATGGTGCTTTGAGGGGTCCCCCCCTCTTTTCCTGCGGCCTGCCAGGTTGCGTGCTCGGATAAGGGTCTGGTATGGATTTTGAGGGGGGCCCCTCACCATTTTTTTATTTTGGCGCGGGGTTCCCCTTAAAATCCATCCCAGACCTGAAGGGTCTGGTGTGGATATTTAGGGGGAACCCTACGTCATTTTTTTTTAAATTTGACGCAGGGTTCCCCTTAATAGCCATAGCAGACATGAAGTGCCTGGTAATTGAATTTGGGGGAACCCCCACGCTTTTTTTTTTTTTTTTTTTATCAATGACTTTTTTTTTATCAATGACTTTCAATGAATGACTGTTCTCTGTATTACGGGAGCCGACAATTCATTAAAGCCGCGAGTGATTTTAAATAGCTTTTTTTCCTGCAAAAATTACACTTTGTGCAGGGACAGTTCTAAGCACGGGAAACATGCGCCCTTTTACAGGCATACTATAGACACCCCCCAGGTACGAAATTTAAAGGAATATTACACTTTTATTGTTTCACTTTAAGCATTATTAAAATCACTGCTCCCGAAAAAACGGCCGTTATTAAAAGTTTTTTTTGCATTGATACATGTCCCCTGGGGCAGGACCCAGGTCCCCAAACACTTTTTATGACAATAACTTTTTAAAAATCAATGACTTTCAATGACTGTTCTCTGTATTAAGGGGAGCCAACAATTCATTATAGCTTTTAACTTCTAACCGCCGCGTCGCTGGGGACCCGATGCGCGTGCCGGCAGCCGCGATGTCCGCCGGGCACCCGCGATTGCCCAGTAACTAAGCAGGACGTGGATCTGTGTATGTAAACACACAGATCCACGATCTGTCACTGGAGAGGAGACCGATGGTGTGTCCCTTCTACATAGACACCGATCGGTCCCCTCCCCCAGTCAGTCCCCTCCACCCACAGTTAGAATCACTAACATAGGGAACATATTAACCCCTGCAGCGCCCCCTAGTGTTAACCCCTTCCCTGCCAGTCACATTTATACAGTAATCAATGCATTTTTATAGCACGGATCGCTGTATAAATGTGAATGGTCCCAAAAATGTGTCAAAAGTGTCCGATATGTCCGCCGCAATGTCGCAGTCATGATAAAAATCGCAGATCGCCGCCATTACTAGTAAAAAAAAAATAATAATAAAAATGTCATATATCTATCCCCTATTTTGTAGACGCTATAACTTTTGCGCAAACCAATCAATATACGCTTATTGCGATTTTTTTTTACCAAAAATATGTAGGAGAATACGTATCGGCCTAAACCGAGGAAAAAATTTGTTAAAAAAAAAAAAAAAAATTGGATATTTATTATAATAAAAAGTAAAAAATATTATGTTTTTTCAAACTTGTCCCTCTTCTTTTGTTTATAGCGCAAGAAATAAAAACCGCAGAGGTGATCAAATACCACCAAAATAAAGCTCTATATATGGGGAAAAAATGATAAAAATTTTATTTGGGTACAGCGTTGCATGACCGCGCAATTGTCATTCAAATTGCGACAGCGCTGAAAGCTGAAAAATGGCTTGGTCAGGAAGGAGGTGTTCGTGCCTGGTGGGCAAGTGGTTAAAAGACATTTTAGAAATCACCATTACATCGCCGAACACCGGACCCGAACCTGAACCTACAGTCAATTGTTCGGGTCCGGGACCCGAACACCCAAAAGTCCGTTACGGAAATATAGCAGTATAAATTTTGGTCAAAATTTAAGAAGAATAATTACTAATTTGCAAAATTTTTTAACCAAAACAAAGAAAAATGCATTTTGTTTACAACATTTTCGGTCTTTTTTTATTTATAGCGCAAAAATAAAAAACCCAGTGGTGGTCAAATACCACCAAAAAAAAACGTTATTTGTGTGAAAAAAAAGGACACAAATGTCATATGGGTACAGTGTTGCATGACTGAGTAATTGTCATTCAAAATGTGAGTGCACTGAAAGCTGAAAATTGGTCTGGTTAGGAAGGGGGTTTAAGTGCCCAGTGCAAGTGGTTAAAGCTCCCTCATTTCACCAATCCCATTGCACTGTGGAGTTTATTCATCTTAGGTGCAACAATATTCTTCCAACTAGAGTATGAAAAACCATACCCATAATTATCTCTTACTTTTTCATTGTACAATGTTGTGTTTTCTTGTGCATCTTGTGAAGCGCCTTGAGGCGATTCAGTTCGCATTTGCAGCGCTATACAAATCATTCATTCATCCCCATTGCTACTTTTGACATAGATCATGAGCAGTGCAGGAATTAGAGGGTTTAGCATGCATTTGTCTGTATAGCAAATTGTTGCTTCTTACTGCTAGTCAGTATGTGGTCTGGGGTCACCTGAACAACCTTTGTGGGGAGATCAGGGGACAGCATCAGTAGCCTTTCCACACACAAACAAAATGCAAATCCCCCCATTGTACATGTACTGACATCACACTCAGTGATGACATTGCCATGCTGCCTCCTTGATGACATCACTGAAGAGACCGTAGGAATGAATGTTTGTAATTGTTTGTCAGTGGGTCATCATACACCAAGTGCAGAATCACTCACCTTCACAATTGATTATTATTTGTTCCCCTGCTGTATCATTATGAGATTCGTATCCATCCATACAAGGACATTGTGAAGGGTTACCACAGTTGTCATTTACGGGGCACTTCTTATTACCAGGACACTCTGTTCCATCTACAGAAAGATAGCAAGATACACAGAGATAATATAGAATACACATCACATCATATTTTATTTGTATCATTGATGTAGTCACTTAGCATTGTGTCCAGTGCTGTACATGATATCAGACTGTTAGCACTATTAACCACTTTAAGACCAGCCTCGTTTTGGATTTTAGGTGTTTACATGTTTAAAACAGTTTTTTTTGCTAGAAAAAAACTTAGAACCCCCAAACATTATATATTGTTTTTTTTCTAACACCCTAGAGAATAAAATGGCGGTCGTTGCAATACTTTTTTTCACACCGTATTTGCGCAGCGGTCTTGCAAGCGCACTTTTTTTGGAAAAAATTCACTTTTTTGAATAAAAAAATAAGACAACAGTAAAGTTAGTCCAATTTTTTTATATATTGTGAAAGATAATGTTACGCCGAGTAAATTGATACCTAACATGTCACGCTTCAAAATTGCGCCCGCTCGTGGAATGGCATCAAACTTTTACCCTCAAAAATCTCCATAGGCGACGTTTAAAAAATTCTACAGGTTGCATATTTTGCGTTACAGAGGAGGTCTACAGCTATAATTATTGCTCTCGCTCTACTGATCGCGGCGATACCTCACATGTGTGGTTTGACCACCGTTTTCATATGCGGGCGCTACTCACGTATGCGTTCGGTTCTGCGCACGAGCTCGTCGGGACGGGGCGCTTTAAAAAATTTTTTTTTTGTTTTTCTTATTTATTTTTCTTGATTTTATTTATTTTTACACTGTTTTTAAAAAAAAAATTAATTGGCTCACTTTTATTCCTATTACAAGGAATGTAAACATTCCTTGTAATAGAAAAAAGCATGACAGGTCCTCTTAAATATGAGATCTGGGGTCAAAAAGTCCTCAGATCTCATATTTGGACTTGAAAATGACAATGAAAAAAAAAAAAAAAAATGTCATTTAAAAAAATGACATTTGAAAATTCCTCTTTAAGAGGTATGGGCGGAAGTGAAGTTTTTGACGTCGCTTCCGCCCTCCTATGGTATAGAGATGAGTGGCGGCCATCTTAGCGTCACTCATCTCTAGACACAGGAGGGGAACGGACCCGATCGCCTCCGCCGCTGCCAACGGTTCCGGTAAGCGTCGGAAGGCGCGGGAGAGCGGTGGGAGGGGGGGGGCACCTCTCCCAGCCGCCGATAACGGTGATCTCGCGGCGAATCAGCCGCGATGACCACCATTATCGGACAGCCGACCGGCGCCTGAAGAGATGGATACCTCGGTTGTGGCAGCAGCTGCTGCCGTTACCGAGATATCCCTCTTCAAAAAATGGACGTACATCGTCGTGCGCCGGTCGGAAAGTGGTTAATTAGGAATTCTTTTCAATTGAATACAGTGTAGCTAAACTGTAAAATATCATCTTGCGCCAATACTGATTTGAGACTATGAGATGGATTTGCCACCAATAGATAAGCAGACCAATAATGTATGGAAGTGGGATAGATGCAGCAGCAGAGACATTATACACGGGCTCCTCTGTGCTTTAGCATGTTCTAATATGCAGAGAAAATACTAACGTTTTAGACTGTTATGACTGAACTTATTGGCAAAGCTCCCTTTGAGACAGGTGGGCAGGATGGGACCTGAGCAGGGGCACATGGGCACCACCCCCCCTAACCATGCATCCGGCCCCCTAATCTACATGCAGGGCGCTGGACGCATGGATTCCAATGAGGGGGGGGGGGGTTAGCACATGATTAGAGCCAGAGGCTCTATAGCAGGGGTGTCAAACTCAATTTCATCGTGGGCCGCATCAGCATTATGATTGCCCTCAAAAGGGCCGGTTGTATCTGTAAGATTAGATGTCCAGCGCATCCCCTCCCCTTACATTAGATGTCAAGAGCCACCCCACCATCAGAGGTTGAGTCCCCTACTCTCCCTAACATCACAGTCTTTCCTTATGTTGCTGCTGGGAAGAAACTGGATGCATTGCTTGAAAGCAGAAAAAAGGGGTCTGGAGGAGGACCAGAGGAGGGCTGGAGCTCTCCTACAGCTGCAGTAGAGGTGTGAGGGCCACATGGAGAGGTGTGAGGGCCTTGTGTTTGACACCTGTGCTCTATAGGCTTAAAAAAAGGGTAGACTCGGGTGCAGAGCACTGCACCCTGAGCACTGAGCCCACCGAGTTGTGTGACTAAAGCGAATGAATATTCACTTTTGTCACACTGAATCTCCACCCGGCCAATCAGGAAGCAGGACCCGTTTCCCGATTTGCCAAAAGGTGAAGCGAGTCTATCGGGCCACGATGAGGAGAGAGGAGGAGGGAGGAGAAGCGGAGGCCATTGGAGAAAATGCAGGGGATGAAGCCGCCACCGCCCGGTGGGAAGTGCTGCCCATGGGGCTGTGCTGGCGACCGGACCCTAATGACCCACAGGGGGGAATTTTTGATGTGCTGCGGCGGACCTGACCAACCCACGGTGGGGGGGGGGGGGGTGAGTTGCGAGTGACCCAACTTGTTTGCCACACTCAACCCCCCCCCCCCACTGGACCTGAGCTGTACCTCTCCTACAACCACAAGTATGGCTTTGTCAGCATTTTAAAACCCCTCAAAGGAGCATAGTAAGTAGTGGTAGGACTAAACATAAATCCTAACTTCAGCCCAAACTTTTTTGTCCTAGCATGAGGAACCTTAAAATTTCTGTTTTATATGCTGTCAGTGTCCCCTTCAATGAAATTTATCTACGAGACTTTAAATATTGTCTTTGTCTCCTCAGGGGGAAGTTTCTCTTCCTGTACAGTCTGCTACCCATCATCTGGACAGGAAGTGAGGGGAGATCTCCATTATGGGTACACAGCCAGCAATACACGTGGGACGTGGCAAGTAACAATCCATAATGTGTGGCTAATTACCTAAAAGAAGAAGCTACATTATTGCCACGTCCTTGATGATTAAGTCCCTCCCAAGGTGAAATGCGTTGTAGGAGGAAAATCATGGTCTACTGGGTGAATTTGCATGTAGGACACTGTCCATTGTGGAATAAAGTTTATTGAATGAAAGAAAAAAAAAAAAAGGTTTGGCAGCTAATTCTTTTATTGCCAGCTTTTATATTGGGGGTTAGGATGGACCCCTTGTGGTTACAGTACCCAAAGCCAGTGGTAGAGCTATAAGTCTGCCTTGAGTGGTACCATTTGTTACAAAATTTTAGATTTTATGTAAGTACAGAAGTACATTTTATTTTTGAGTGCTTCTCATTCTTAAAAACATTTCTTTAAAATGTAAGAAATGCCAATAATAATATTTTATGCTGGCCTCTGGAGTTCTAATCCCTTATTTTAAAGTGGAGCTTCACTAAGTTTGAAAGCATAAGGGAAAAACCATGACAGACAGGAAATTTGCATTTGTTTGATTTGCATTTGTTTGAGAAAGCAATGATAGCTTGTTTGTTTCCCTTATAACAGTTTAACTTCTGAGTATATCTCTTTATCAACATATACCTGGAAATATGATAATATGAGTGGTAGAAACCCTCCACAGAAATAATCAACCCAGAAATGAACACCACTCTCCCTCTTACTCTTCTCTGCTTCTTTTACCTCTACATATTAGAACTTAAAGGTTAAGAGGAAACACTTGAAGCAGTGTCATATTCTATAATGGGCCAGCTCCCTCCCTTGCCCAGATGCTTTGTCATTATCATTTTAGAATGGCCTTTAGTAAAGGCTCACACTGAGGCTGACAGCAGTTGTATTCACTCACTTTTGCTTCCCTGAGAGTCATGCAAAAGACAGGAGGTAATAAGAGATAGAGTGGCAGTACAAGTACTGTATGAATTATATTTGCTAAATTAAAAAAAAAAAAGCTTCATATTAAAGGAAGAAAACTGGTGACATTGGGGGTTATTTACGAAAGGCAAATCCGCTTTGCACTGCAAGTGCACTTGAAAGTGCAGTCGCTCTAAATCTAAGGGGTAAATCTGAAATGACGGAAGCTCTGCTGATTTTATCATCCTATCATGTGCAAGCTAAAATGCTGTTTTTTATTTTCCTTGCATGTCCCCCTCGGATCTACAGCGACTTTACTTCCAAGTGCACTTGCAGTGAAAAGTGGATTTTCCTTTAGTAAATAACCCCCATTGTCTCTGTAAGAATTAGCGATATGAGAATCAATTTGCAAATTGTCCAGTTGTATTTTATGTGATTGGCCTCTATACATGCATACAGATTTGTCCAGTATAACTTATGAATTATGATTATGTAGATTCCTGATCCTGAATTTCAAGACCCTCTCATGTAAGCATGGGCTTGGCAGGTACCTTCAGGATATGGAGGTGTGAGAATAAAGTGTGGACATCAGAATGCTGTCTGATAACCCCTCTGTGTAGTATCTGTTATCTGGAAGATGTTCACTAAGACTGGGGTGTGTTAAGTCATTCTTAAATAAGTAAATCATTGGAAAAGCAGGATCTCACTGAACATTTTTTAATAGGGAGTGGGCATCTGGATTCCCATTGCAGAGCCTTGGACCTTGAGTGTATGTACGGAGATGAGATGGCAGAGCCTCCCCTGAGGGCAGGAGAGTTGGCAAACCCCAATCCCCTTGTGTTCCACATGGCAGCAGTAGAATGTCCCTAGCCCAGCAATTGCTGGCAAATACTAGGGGAACTGATTTCACACAGATCTGCAAAAAAATTATCAGGAGACTTTTCAGAAATGACAGTGCCAATAGTTTAGTTTAGAGTTATGGGACCATTCTGCTGTCTTCTGGATCAAATAAGGTGTAGTGGCCCTCAGGAGCTCCATCACCTACAATGTACCCTGGCACCCCAGTAAATCTGGTAAATGCTAGAATTACAAACTGCCAATTTGGGCCTGGGGTTATCAGGTTGTATTCATTCTTTTTGACTGAACATGTAGTAATTGGAAGTTTCTTAGTGATTGCTGGCATGACCAGATACATTTCCTTTTTTCTTCTGTATTAAAAATGTTTTGTCCATGTCACTTACTTATTACATTTTTGCGACATGAAAGGTTCCCCACAGCTTCAACTGTAGCGGTGTATGAAACTGTAATAAAAAAATGCCAATTTGATTATATTTTAAAAGAGACTTAAACAATAATCACACAATGTGGCAAAGCACCTCACATAGCATGGGAAATCACAGAATTAAAAAGCGCACTTATGATAGGACTTTATATATCAGTAGATGTACTTTAGAATAATTTGAACATCAATTTAATTTATAAATAGAAGATTGCTTGGCATCAGGCTTGTCCAGTTTTCTTGTGCGAAAACGACTCAAACTTTGCCCCTATACTTTTCTCCATCTTTGTGAAAATGAACGGAGTCTGTATTGTCCAACAAAGCACATTTCATTCATCTTTATTAACTATATAATGATTTTACCTGACAGTAAATACCACCGTTTTTAATTTATCAATGCCATCAATACCAATTCAAAACCTAAGATTGCTAAAAGAAGTAAAAATTAAAAGCTATATAGTCACAATAGCAAAAAAAAAAAAAAAAGATTTTTGATTTCTGATTACATGCAATCAAATTATTAATATGATCCAAAATTAGAGGTAAATTAATAATGCATTTTTTCCATCATTGTTCCCCTCTAAAGGCCCATACACATGATAGGACTTTTTGACAACAAGCATGCAAATTTTCTGTTTTAAGGCAACATCCGACCGTGTGTACGCTCCATCGGACAAACTTTTTCGGTTTTTATCAGACTTTTGTTGGCTGTACGAACGGACAAACTTTCTGGCAACAAAAGTCCGATGGAGCAAAGTCTGATCGTGTGTACAGAAAACCATAGGACTTTTGTACAAAGTACAAACACGCATGCTCAGAACCAATGCAAAAGATCAGACAACAATACAGAAGTTGACCAAAGGTGGTGGTAAAGAGCAGAAAAACCATGTCATTTGGTGAAAGTTGGCTAAAAAAAAGTCCTGCCGTGTGTATGCAATACAAGTTCCCGGCCGACGCCCTTGGTACAAAATTCCACGGGAAAATTTGTACAAAGTCCGATCGTGTGTATGAGGCTTTATATTAGCAACAGTATATCTTTACCCTGTATGGTTTGGTCACAGCAGTATTGCTAGGAGCAATCAGCATCAGCAATAGTTGCAATAGAGTCACAAGAAATGTTAATAGATACACCACTTTTTCCCCATAGTCTCACAAGTCTCTGAAAAAAATGTAATTGATGTCCATGATAACAGACTCCAATCTATTAAATCTTTCAAACTATCATTTAATTCCTGGTATTGTGGAATAATACAATAATTAGATGTAGCATAGTGATGTTTAGGCAGGGTGGCTATTAAATTTAGTAACCAGGCAATAGTTGCTTTGGCCAATTGTTAGGAGATCAATTGATCTCCTAGAATTGCTGCACTTTTCTCTTCTGTCACTAGGTGGCATTGTAGCTGGTGACAATAGATAAGACAAGGGCATAGCAAGGCTAGATTATGAGTGAATGGGGTATCTCAGCCAATTGGCAGGGGTTTCTTGGCCTGCTGGGAGAGCCTATTTATTTAGGTGGAGTCAGGTGACCGGTGTTCTGTGCCACCTGGATGGCTGTCTGGGTGGACGTGTGTCATGCTGCCCCAGGCTGCTAGGCCGTAAGCCTGAGGCCTATCCAGGGGACATCTGGCTTCTAGGCTGTCTGAGGGCCTATCCAGAAGCAGAAGAGCAGCGTAAGGTTGGGACTGCGGGTTTGTAGTCCAACCAGAAGAAGCGGTTCTGCTGCTCGGAGAACCAGTTTTGGTCGGAGGTAGAGGGGAAGCTGTCGCCACTAAGGGACCATCCACCTTGTTACCGGAGACCACTGTGATTAAGCTGAGGACAGTACCAGAGCAGACTTCTCACTAGCTGGGGACAGTGAAGAAGTGGGAAAACCTCAGCAAGTGCCAAGCCAGGGACCCAGCGGGACAGCAGAGGTGAAATTTGTGGAGCATCAGTGAGTGCCAAGCCAGGGACCTAGCGTGTCAGCGGGGGTGACGCTTGAAGAGTATCTGTGAGTGCCAAGCCAGGGACTCAGGGGCGACGCTTGAGAAAGATACTCAGCGCTAAAAGTAGAAGAGCTCAGGGGATCCAGTAGCTATTGGATCTTAAGGCCCCTTTTACACTGGGGCGGGAGCCGCGGTAACGGTAAAGCAGCGCTATATTTAGCGCTGCTTTACCATCATTTTAGCCGCGGTATTTGGCCGCTCGCGGTGCGGTTTTACCCCCCCCCGCGAGCGGCTGAAAAAGGGTTAAAGACCCCCCGCTTTGCGGCGGTATTGCCGCGGTATTACCGCGGTGTCCCATTCAAATCAATGGGAAGGAGCGGTATAGGAGCGGTGAATACACCGCTCCTATACCGCTCCAAAGATGCTGCTAGCAGGACTTTTTTTACCGTCCTGCTAGCGCACCGCTCCAGTGTGAAAGCCCGCCAGCTTTCACACTGGAGTGAATGGGGCCGGATTTTTTCAGGCGGTATACAGGCGCTATTTTTAGCGCTGTACCGCCTGAAAAACGCCCCAGTGTGAAAGGGGCCTTAGTCTAGTGAAAGACTGGGAGTTCATTGAGAGAAGACCCACAGTGAGTGATTGTAGAGTAAGCTGAGAACTGTTCGTGTTGCAAATAGTCAAATACAATTGCCGTTAGTAACTGCTACAAGATTGTTGCCATAGGAGACAGCAGTCCTATCTATACAGAAGTGGTGTCCGACTGGAGGCCTTCACCTGTATAGCTGTCTACCTATGGACGTCTCGGAATGTGCCAATTACCATTGCATCTACTTAAGGGTGTCCTGGCCCTAACCCTCTCTTCCTAAGTTCTGTTCAAGAGACAATAAATCTCTTTGCATTCAAAAAGTGTCTGGCGCCCACTATTTCATCTTGCATTACACCCACCATGCTTGTAACCCACTCTACACAGAAGGATGTCAGCTGTCCCTAACTCTGGAGGTCACCATTAGGCCTCAAGGGACCCGGGAATTTGCTACATGTAATAGAGTCAGGTACAGAGTATAGTTATGCCCTAACTTTAACACATTAAAATACGGCAAAACAATGTGACCAGCAAGACTCTTCAGAGAGCCGTAAATCAGGAAATGGCCTCTAACAGATCCCAGAGATGTCAGCGGTACAATCACACAGAGTATTACCTGATATCACAAGGATCATCATTATAGAAATTCCAGGTTTCACACAATATTCCATTGCTTGTTACTGTGTCCAGGTTTAAAACAGTAATTATTTTGCCAAAATCTGTTCTTAAAGTTAGTCCTGTAAATTAAGCTTGTACTATGAAAGCTATAGGCTTCAGCATTCCACTCATTTTCTATGATCCTTTTTGTAGTTATTTATTGCTTACACATAAGTCCCTGTGCCTACAAAGTCCATGTAGTTCAGTATTTCTCCAATGTCTCTGTAGTCCCCAAGGTTATTCTTCTATCACAGGAATTTAAAGGATTAGTCCCTCTGTGTACCGTGGGTCTGTACAAGTTGCTGTCATAACTGTCTGAGCTCAAACTTCTGCTTCCCTTTCTCTCAGTGCTGTGCAGTTCTTTGTAAGTGTAGGGGAAGTAACTGCAATTGTGAGATCATAATATGATAGAAGAGAAAGGGGAAAGTAGATATGAGTGCAGATCAGATAAGAAAATAACATAAGGGTTAAAATACAAAAATAATTTTTTAACAGAAAATACTGAAGCTGATGTGGACAGATAGCAATTTTAACAGAAATAATAAGCATTTTCCAAGGAAACACATTAAGGGCCTGTATCTACTGGATCAGAACCGCTTCTCCCCCCTATCACTCCCCTATTCTCTCCCCTATTTCTATGGAAATGCAAAAAACATTTAGAAAATTATGAATGTCAAAATCACACTGCATTTTTGCATCAACACAAGCCCAAAGTCCATCAAAACAGGCCATAAGGCACTGTGTAAAATATACTGTATATAAATTCTTCAAGTGCTGTGCCTTGATTGCACCAATCATAGTAAACTAGTCAACAACCAGGAAAATAAATGTGGCATTTATTGGAGTATACAAAATGTACACTTTACAACACAAATCCCCCCCCCCCCCCCCCTTAATTCTCCTTCCCAACACAAACCCATTTCTCCTCCAAGCATAAATCCTACCACCACCCCCAAATCCCCCCACCACAAGTCCTCCCTCCCTCCAATCACCACTCCCAGAACAAATCCATCTGCCCCCCCAGAACAAAAAGTCTCCCCCATCCTACCACAAATCCCACCTCTTAGCACAAATCACCTCCCCAAAACACACATTCTCCACCTTAAATTCCCCTCCCAGCACACAAACAACCACCACTTCTAGCACAAATCCTTCACCCCAAATTCCCCCTTCTAGCCCAACCCCCCCCCCCCCCCCCCCAAATTCCCCCTCCCAGCATGAATCAACTTCATCTTCCAGCACAAATCTCTTTGACCCCCCATCACCCCTTCCAGCACAAATCTTCCCTCCAAATCCCTTCCTGCTAGCACAAATAACCCCAAAATTCCCACTTGCAGTACAAATCCTCTTCCCCTTCCAGCACAAATCCTCTCTGTACCCTTTCTAATCACCCATTCCAGCACAAAACTCTTTCCCCATTTCTAGCACTAATCCACCATTAATCCTCCCTTCTAACTCAAATCTCCCCTCCCAGCACAAATCCTCATTCCTCTTTTAAGTCAAATTCTTCCCCCTCCCAAATCTCACCTAAGCAATTCTCTTATGAACCCCCCAAATCACGCCTCCTAGCATAAATCCTCCACCCTCCGCACAAATCTTCCTTATATGCCCCCCCCCCCCCCCCCCCAGGTCAATGCAATTCTCTTTCCCTGAAATGTACAGACTTTAGATACAGCACTTCTTCTTAATCCAGGACGACATCCTTCCCCCTCCTCCCCCTGTTATGCATGATACAAGTCAGATCCGAGAAGGAGCTTAGGTGTATTGTTGTAATAGGCAGCCTGCAGGAAGAGATGGCAGCTGGTGCAGAGTGGGTAATTGCGGTGTTAGGAACCTGGCCACCCCGCAGGAGATGCAGGGCACAAGCCCTAGGTGCCTGGTGCTAGAACGCCCCAGAAACGTAAATTAGTGGAGCAAAGTGTTGGAACTCATTCTGGCACCAAACACTGGGATTCCAGCCTGGATACATATATAGACAATCTTAACCACTTCAGCCCCCCGGAATGATTTGCCCCCTTAATGACAAGGCCATTTTTTGCGATACGGCACTGCGTCATTTTAACTGACAATTGAGCGCTCGTGCTAAGCTGTACGCAAACAAAATTGATGTCCTTTTTTCCCCACAAATAGAGCTTTCTTTTGGTGGTATTTGATCACGTCTGTTGTTTTTATTGTTTGCGCTATAAACAAAAAAAGACCAACAATTTTGAAAAAAAAAATGTATTCATCAGTTTAGGTCAATATATATTCTTCTACATATGTTTGGTAAAAAAAATCGCAATAGGCATATATTGATGATTGTTTGTGCAAAAGTTATCGCGTCTACAAACTACGGGATTGATTTAGGGACTTTTATTTATTTTTTATTGTTTTTACTAGTAATGACAGCGATCTGCGAAATTGCGGCCGACAAATCTGACCCCAAATTACACTTTTTGGGGACCAGTGACATTATTACATTGATCAGTGCTATAAAAATGCACTGATCAATATAAAAATGACACTGGCATGGAAGGGGTTAAAACTAGGGGGCGCTCAAGGGGTTAACTGTGTTCCCTAGGTGTGTTCTAACTGTAGGGGGGGTGGGCTCACTGGGACATGACAGAGATCACTGTTCCCGATCACTGGGAACAGTAGATCTCTGACATGTCATTAGGCAGAATGGGGAATCGCCTTGTTTACATAGGCAGATCCCTGTTCTGCCTCTGTACACATCGATTGCGGGCCCCCCGTGGACATCGAGTCCGCGGGTCCTGTGGGCACGCTTCCCCTCCGGCAGGGGAACTCGCACCGGCTATCCTTATTGCACGGACCAATGTACAGGTACGTGCAGGAGAGCCAACCTTCCGCAGTATATGTGCGTGAGCTGGTCGGCAAGTGGTTAAAGGAATGTACTGTAGGTACTCTTCTTAGAAATCCCTGATGTTGGGCATTCTTTTGCCACTTAGTTACTTTAGGGATTTCTCCTATAAATTGAAGCTGCTTGGTTATCTTTGTAAGCCTTGTATAAATGTGGTTATATTTTAGATGTGCCCAGAGTATTGGGCTTACAAAATACTGATAAAATTAATAGTATACTGCCATCTAGTGCACCTATTTTATTTCATTTGGCGTGTATCAAATCATTTTTTAATATCATTAAAATCTTATTTTTAGTGAACTAATACAAACATAGTAAAGTTTATTAATGTTTATTTTATTTGGACCAACTTTGGATACTTAGAGTATGTTACATTTTTATTGGTTTTAATCGTTTTTTTTTATATGATATATTTTCTAAACTACTTGTATTTTATTCTGTTTCTCTCTATAATCCTTTTTGATCCACTTATGTGATAGAGGTGGAGCCAGGAGGATAAGCAGTATTGAGTTTTTATAATTGTAACCATCTCTAGTTAAGACTTTTCATCCCAAAAGTGTCAGAAGACTGGTTATTTCAGAGGCATGTGCAGTTTAGGGGTTGACATGTTTGGTATATATTTTCTTGAAGTAACTTCATCAGATTATTTTCATCACAAAGTTCTATATTAGTGTTAAATACAGGCAAACAGTCCTTTGTCTTATACTCTTGTAGAGTAACAGGACCCAGTACATAGAAACACTCCTTCTTCCCCTGCCTACATCCAACACTAATGCCGCGTACACACAATCACAATTTCCGACAACAAAACCGTGGATTTTTTTCCCGAAGGATGTTGGCTCAAACTTGTCTTGCATACACACGGTCACACAAATGTTGTCGCAAATTCTGAACGTGAGAATGCGGTGACGTACAAGACGTACGACGAGCCGAGAAAAAGGAAGTTCAATAGCCAGTGCGGCTCCTTCTGCTTGATTCCAAGGATGCGTGAGCTTATGTGCGACGGACTTGTGTACGCACGATTGGACTTTCCGACAACAAGTAAAGTTGTCGGAAAATTTGAGAACCGACTGTCAAACATTTGTGTATGTTCGATGGAGCATACACACGGTCGGACAAGCTCACATCAAACATTTCCCATCGGAAAGTCTGACCGTGTGTACAGGGCAATAAGAGATTGCGGGAAATGTCAGGGCACAGTACCTTGGGGTGTCCAAACAATTCTGGAAAACACTCTCTTTTCCTCTGCTCCCTCAAAGTTCCATCAGAGTCTGGTGCAGGGAAATTCTTGTTTTTCCCCTACCCTCCTCCAACACACTGAGATGTTGCAGAACCATTAGGGACCTGCGGCTCTGGCTCCTGGATGGTAGGCACATACTGGGAGGCTTGGTTGCCCAGGTCAGTACCCAGTAATATGCTAATGGCATCTGATAAGTCCACTTCTCTCATTTTGCTTCTGGATTCCTGAATCAAAGAAACCCAAGCCATGGTCATACAGGGATGACTCATCCAACCCCTGTGATGACCATGGCTTCTCTTGCAATTACAACCTTACAGCTCTATAATCCTGGAGGAACTAAACTATCATCTGATTAGTGATGAGGTTAAGGTCAGCAGCAGAGCAGGGTCTGCACCAAACCCTGCTTGTTCGCTGCTCATGGACTGAGCAAACAATTTAGACTGTTTGCCCATGCAAAAACACTACTGCTGCAGCAGGATATCATTAATTTATTAGCAGTATTACTTCCACCAAAGAAATCTCAGTTTTCCACTGTGCAGACCACTATTGTATTTGATTGCTAAGACACTAGCTGTGGCACAGTGTCATTGGTTGTTAGGAGGCAGGAGACCGTCAGTGTTCAAGCAACCACTATCCTGCTGCCTTATAAATTGTAAATAACAAGCCAGCGGCATCCCGGGTGACGTCAGTGACCACATACGGTCATTACCACAATTGGTGAATGATGTCAGCCAGCTCCCTGCCCCTTTGTTTACCAGCTATGGGGCCTGGAGCTGTCATTTATGAGGAGAACATCATTGTGTGTGTTCTGCATTTTTTCTTTTGACAGATCATGCGAATCATCAGGTGTTGCTGGATGTTATGATTGACAATGAATTTACACCGTAGTTGTTTGTGTGTTTGTTTTTTGTTTATCGAAGGATTTTTTTAAAGGTGTATGTGTTTTTCTTTATTTACATTCTATCTCTTTTTATAAATGAGTAACCAGCAGTATGTACTCTTTACTAACTCACGTGGGGGGGGGGGGTATTTGGGGGCCCTCTAATAAGGGGAGTTTGCAGATTCTGGTAAGTCACCCCCCCCCCCCAAAAAAAAGCTGTTCCTTGCCAAACTACTATATATTTTGCTCTAAAAAAATGCTCATTGTGCCCTTTGTTTTACCGTTCCCTGCAAGTTGCCAAACTTGCCCTCGAATTGAACCTAAGCATATTCGCTCATCACTAACGCTGATCCAACATCTCTGAGTTTAACTGTAACGCTGTTACCCATTATAGTCAGTTATAGTTTATATACAATACACAGCCTCCTACTTGTTCCCCAACAAGCAGCACTGGAGAAGATACACCTGTTGCATTAGCTGATGGGCTAGGCGTCCTCCTCTCTTGACAGTGTCCTACAACATTCCCATCTTGGTTCCCTTTTTTTTTGCATATTTGTCACACTTCATCAAACAAATTTTATTATTACACAAAGATAACCCGTGTAAATACAAAATGCAGTTTTTAAATTATGGTTTCATTTATTAAGGCAAAAAATCTGTCCAAACCTGCCTGGCTTTATGTGAAAAAGTAATTGCCCCCTAAACCTAATAACTGGTTGTGCCACCCTTGGCGGCAACAACTGCAATCAAGCATTTGCTATAACTGGCAATGAGTCTTTCACATTGCTGTGGAGAAATGTTGGCCCACTCTTCTTTGCAGAATTGTTTTAATTCAGCCACATTGGAGAGTTTTTCAGCATGAACGACCTGTGTAAGGTCATGATACAGCTTTGACTAGGCCACTCCAAAACCTACATTTTGCTTTGTTTGAACCATTTGGAGGTGGACTTGCTGTTGTGTTTTGGATCATTGACCTGCTGCATAACCCAAGTGCACTTGAGCTTGAGGTCACGAACTGATGGCCAGAAATTCTCCTTTAGGATTTTCTGGTAGAGCTCAGAATTCATGATTCCATCAATTATGATAAGTCGTCCAGGTCCTGAAGCTGAAAAGCAGCCCCAGACCATCACACTACCACCACCATGTCTGACTGTTGGTATGATGTTCTTGTTATGAAATGCTGTATTCATTTTATGCCAGATGTAACGGGACGCACACCTTCCAAAAAGTCAAATTTTTGTCTCATCAGTACACAGAATATTTGCCTAAAAGTCTTGGGGATAATCAATAGCGAACATATTACAGCGCACACATTCAAGAATGACGTTTCCTGCAGGGCTAGTTAAAAACACCTAAATATATTCAAAAAATACGGGGGTTTGGTCACACTATATGGTTATATAGTGCTAAGCCCACTTACTGCGACAAAGTACCCCGAAATTAGTGGGTCCTACCCTAGTAATAGAATGAAAGATCCTGCGTCTCAACCATGGGAGCCAAACTCCTCTATGTGGGAGAACTGAAAGGATTCCTCCTATACACTGGTGGTCATTATTGGGGATAATCAAGATGTTTTTTGGTAAATGTGAGATGAGCTTTTGTGTTCGTTTTGGTCAGCAAATGGCTTTGGCATTGGAACTCTTCCATGTATGCAATTTTTGCCCAGTCTCTTTCTTATTGTTGAATCATGAACACTGATCTTATCTGAGGCAAGTGAGGCCTGCAGTTCTTTAGATGTTGTTATGGGTTCTTTTATGACCTGGATGGGTCACATTGTCCTCTTATGCCGCGTACACACGGTCGGAATTTCCGATGGAAACAGTCCGATGGGAGCTTTCCATCGGATTTTCCAACCGCGTGTATGCCCAACGGTCTTTTTCTGTTGGAATTTCCGACGGACTTCGAATTGAGAACCTGTTCTCAATTTTTCCGACGGAAAACCTTTCTATCGGATTTTCCGATTGTGTGTATGCAATTCCGACCGGCATGCTCGGAAACAATTTGACGCATGCTCGGAAACAATTCGACGCATGCTCGGAAACATTAAACTTCCCTTTTATAGTGCTGTTGAACGTGTTTTATGCCGCTGTGTTATTGACCGTCGGAAAAACCGTCAGAGTTTTTTCCGACGAGAATTCCGATCGTGTGTACGCGGCATTAGAGTAAATTTGGTTGGCTGGCCACTCCTGGTAAGGTTCACCACAGTTCCAAGTTTTCTCCATTTGTGGTTAATGGCTCTCGCCTAGACATGTGCAAAAGGAAAAAATTCGTTTCGTTTAGTTTCGTTTTAATTCGTTAATTAATTAATTTCGTTTAGTTAGATTCGTTACATTTGTTAAATTCGTTTTCGGATTTCGTTTAGTTTTCGACCGATTTTCGAATTCGAAAATATTTTGCGACCCGACTTTGGGTCCACGTATCTCGGGGTTACTTGGTGATAGAAACACCAAATTTGGATATGTAGTAGTGCTAGTTCTACTGAGTTTGCATACCAAATTTGGGGTTTCTAGCTACAAGTGGCCCCGAGATATGTGGCCCCAAAGTCGGGTCGAAAAATGTTCTTCTCTGCTGCAGAAAAGTGCTTGACATTTTGTGACCCGACTTTGGGGCCACGTATCTCGGGGCCACTTATAGCTAGAAACCCCATTTTTGGTATGCAAACACAGTAGAACTAGCACTACAACCTCTCCAAATTTGGGGTTTCTATCACCAAGTAACCCCGAGATACGTGGACCCAAAGTCGGGTCGCAAAATATTTTCGAATTCGGTTGAAAAAATTTCAAATGCAGTTGAAATATTTTCAAATCTGGTTGAAATTATTTCAACTGCATTAGAAACTATTTCAACCAGATTTGAAAATATTTCATCTGCATTAGAAACTATTTCAACTGCATTAGAAACTATTTCAACCAGATTTGAAAATATTTCATCTGCATTAGAAACTATTTCTATCACCAAGTAACCCCGAGATACGTGGACCAAAGTCGGGTCACAAAATATTTTCGAATTCGGTTGAAATAGTTTCAAATGCGGTTGAAATCATTTCAAATGCAGGTGAAATAATTTCAAATCATGTTGATACTATTTCAAGCGGATTCGAAAATATTTTGCGACCCGACTTTGAAAAAAAAAATGAAATTGATTCTAAAGTCTGCAGAAGATCTGCAAAAAAAAAAGAAGTGAAATGGCTGTTAATAGTCTACAGGAGATCTGCTATTAAATTATATATGTTTTTTTATTCTGTTCTAATCTTTTCTATTTGAATTATAAATTTTGGAAGATGGTTATTTATTATACACATCTGTCACATAAAAAAAAAAGATGTGAAATGGCTGTCACAGATGTCGGTCGCAAGGCAAGTACATATGCTGTATGTCATTGTCCACTTGCCACAACACCTGCCACAAGTGCCAAGACACCTGCCACGATTGCCACATGACCTGCCACGAGTACCACGTGACCGACCGCAAGTGCCACGTGACCTGCCCCGTGACCAAGTTGTGAATTGTCCACTTGCCATGTCACCTGCCACAAGTTATGGGGTTCCTAGCACCAAGTGACCCCCAGATATGGGGCATATGTCAAGTACTTTTCTACAGCAGAGAATTACATTTTGTGACCCGACTTTGAGGCCACGTATCTCGGGGCCACTTAAAGCTAGAAACCAGTAGAACTAGCACTATAACCTCTCCAAATTTGGGGTTTCTATCACCAAGTAACCCCGAGATACGTGGACCCAAAGTCGGGTTGCAAAATATTTTCGAATCCGGTTGAAATAGTTTAAAATGCGGTTGAAATAATTTCAAATGCAGTTGAAATAATTTCAAATCATGTTGATACTATTTCAAGCGGATTCGAGAATATTTTGCCATCCGAATTTGAAAAAAAAATGAAATTGATTCTAACAGTCTGCAGAAGATCTGCAAAAAAAGTGAAATGGCTGTTAATAGTCTACAGGAGATCTGCTAAAAAAAGAAATAGATGCTAATAGTCTGCAGGAGATCTGGTGAGAAAACGAAATAGATACTAATTGTCTGCAGGAGACCTGCAAAAAAAAAAAAGTGAAATGGCTGTTAATAGTCTACAGGAGATCTGCTAAAAAAAGAAATAGATGCTAATAGTCTGCAGGAGATCTGGTGAGAAAACGAAATAGATACTAATTGTCTGCAGGAGATCTGCAAAAAAAAAAGTGAAATGGTTCTTAATAGTCTACAGGAGATCTGCTAAAAAAAGAAATAGATGCTAATAGTCTGCAGGAGATCTGGTGAGAAAACGAAATAGATACTAATAGTCTGTAGTTGTAGTGCTAGTTCTACTGTGTTTGCATACCAAATTTGGGGTTTCTAGCTACAAGTGGCCCCGAGATACGTGGCCCCAAAGTCGGGTCACAAAATGTAATTCTCTGCTGCAGAAAAAGTACTTGACATATCGCCCCTATCTTGGGGTCACTTGGTGCTAGGAACCCCACAACTTGTGGCAGGTGACGTGGCAAGTGGACTATCCACAACTTGGTCACGTGGCCGGTCACGTGGCACTCGTGGCCGGTCATGTGGCACGCGTGGCCGGTCACGTGGCACTCGTGGCAGGTGTTGTGCCACTCGTGGCAGGTGTCGTGGCACTTGTGGCAAGTGAACAATACACAACTTGTGGCAGGTGATGTGGCAAGTGGACAATGACATACAGCATATGTACTTGCCTTGCGATCGACATCCGTGTTAGACGTGCAAAAATAAAAAAATTATTTTGTTTCGTTTTAATTCGTTAATTAATTCATTTTGTTTAGTTAGATTCGTTAAATTCGTTTTCGGATTTTGTTTCATTTTTGACCGAATTCGAAAAATCAGTCGCATTTGAAATTATTTCAACCGGATTTGAAAATATTTCAACCGGATTTAAAAATATTTCAACCGAATTTAAAAATATTTCTACTGGATTTGAAATTATTTCAACTGCATTAGAAACTATTTCAACCAGATTTGAAATAGTTTCTAATGCAGTTGAAATATTTTCAAATCTGGTTGAAATAGTTTCTAATGCAGTTGAAATAGTTTCTAATGCAGATGAATATTTTCAAATCTGGTTGAAATAGTTTCTAATGCAGTTGAAATAATTTTAACCAGATTTGAAAATATTTCAACTGCATTTGAAATTATTTCAACCGAATTCGAAAATATTTTGCGACCCGACTTTGGGTCCACGTATCTCGGGGTCACTTGGTGATATAAACCCCAAATTTGGAGAGGTTGTAGTGCTAGTTCTACTGTGTTTGCATACCAAATTTGGGGTTTCTAGCTATAAGTGGCCCCGAGATATGTGGCCCCAAAGTCGGGTCACAAAATGTAATTCTCTGCTGTAGAAAAGTACTTGACATATGCCCCATATCTGGGGGTCACTTGGTGCTAGGAACCCCATAACTTGTGGCAGGTGACATGGCAAGTGGACAATCCACAACTTGGTCACGTGGCAGGTCACGTGGCACTTGTGGTTGGTGACGTGGCACTCATGGCAGGTGTCTTGGCGCTTGTGGCAGGTGTTGTGGCAAGTGGACAATGACATACAGCATATTTACTTGCCTTGCGATCGACATCCGTGACAGCCATTTCACATCCTTTTTTTTTATGTGACAGATGTGTATAATAAATAACCATCTTCCAAAATGTATAATTCAAATAGAAAAGATTAGGACAGAATAGAAAAAAATATATAATTTAATAGCAGATCTCCTGTAGACTATTAACAGCCATTTCACTTCTTTTTTTTTTTTGCAGATCTTCTGCAGACTGTTAGAATCAATTTCATTTTTTTTTTCAAAGTCGGGTCGCAAAATATTTTCAAATCCACTTGAAATAGTATCAACATGATTTGAAATTTTTTCAAAATTTTTTCAACTGCATTTGAAATTTTTTCAACTGAATTTGAAATTTTTTCAACCCGATTTGAAATTATTTCAACCGAATTCGAAAATATTTTGCGACCCGACTTTGGGTCCACGTATCTCGGGGTTACTTTCTGATAGAAATAGTTTCTAATGCAGATGAAATATTTTCAAATCTGGTTGAAATAGTTTCTAATGCAGTTGAAATAGTTTCTAATGCAGTTGAAATATTTTCAAATCTGGTTGAAATAGTTTCTAATGCAGTTGAAATAGTTTCTAATGCAGTTGAAATATTTTCAAATCTGGTTGAAATAGTTTCTAATGCAGATGAAATAGTTTCAACCAGATTTGAAAATATTTCAACTGCATTTGAAATTATTTCAACCGAATTCGAAAATATTTTGCGACCCGACTTTGGGTCCACGTATCTCGGGGTCACTTGGTGATATAAACCCCAAATGGAGAGGTTGTAGTGCTAGTTCTACTGTGTTTGCATACCAAATTTGGGGCTTCTAGCTATAAGTGGCCCCGAGATATGTGGCCCCAAAGTCGGGTCACAAAATGTCAAGCACTTTTCTGCAGCAGAGAATGACATTTTTCGACCCGACTTTGGGGCCACATATCTCGGGGCCACTTGTAGCTAGAAACTTGAAATTTGGTATGCAAACAGAGTAGAACTAGCACTATAACATATCCAAATTTGGGGTTTCTATCACTAAGTGACCCTGAGATATTTCGAATTTCGTCCGCGATTTTTCGATTCGAAAAAAATTCGGATTCGGTAAAATTCGTTAGTATTGTAATTCGGTAATTCGGATGCATCCGAATGTCTGAATAATGAAAAATTCGTCCGAATTTCGATTCGGAACATAACGAAATGCACATGTCTACTCTCGCCATGGTTAGAAATGGCTTTGTAATCCTTTCCAGACTGATACATGTCAGTGACTTTGTTTCTCATCTGTTCTTGAATTTATTTAGATCATGGCACAATGTGTTGCTTTTTAAGATCTTTTAGTGTGCTTCACTTTGTCAGACAGCTTCTTTTTAAGTGATTTTTTTGATTCAACAGGTCTGGCAGTAATCAGGCCTGGGTGTGGCAAGTGAAATTTAACTCAGCTTTCCAAAAAATTGTGGTTATCTTTGTGTAATATACAAATTTGTTTGATGATCTAAGTGTGAGAAATATGCAAAAAAAATAAAAAAATCCGGAAGGGGGCAAATACTTTTTCACAGCACTGTAGGTCTGGTTGCTGTAGATCCTCATGTCGATGGCTGTAAAGATGCCTTCCTGTACTGATGTTGGGTCATCTCCAGCTCCTGCTCTTTTT
This sequence comes from Lithobates sylvaticus, assembly GCA_028564925.1. Lineage (NCBI taxonomy): Eukaryota > Metazoa > Chordata > Amphibia > Anura > Ranidae > Lithobates > Lithobates sylvaticus. The sequence goes on from CM053029.1 coordinate 95,212,665, forward strand.
TTCAGCTTGTTGGAATTCTAAAATGAGCTGAAGGTGCAATCAGGGGGCTTTGGTTTCCAAAAACAGTAGGGCTGTTTTCAGATGCAAAACACTTTTGCATGGCGATTTCTTCTGCAGAGACTGTCCAAGAACAGAGTCACACCGTTTTATGCAGTTATCTGGAATAGCATGTTTGTTGGCTTTGAATGGCATGGTAATCTGTTTTACATTATTATCTAGCAGCACTCATAAAAACTTGTTACTCATCTTGCAAACCACATCAACCCATTTTAGCTTAAATAGGTTGATCAGGGTAATTTGTAATTGCCTTTTACAGTAGATTACCGTCTCACCGAAGGTTGCTATCTCAAAGTATTTAAAAAAGAAAAAAAAAAAAAGGAAAAACAGGAAGGGAACAACTGTTTGGAAGTATGTCTCCAAAAACAAAAAATATGTGGTTTTCGATGTCTGTTTTCCTTTCAGAAGAAATTCTAGACCCTAATGCATTGTTTAATTCCATAATCCAGGCAGTAACTACCACCAATCTGTCACAGATAGGGGTCCTAAGGGTTTACGGATGATGTAGATGGGATGATGTGTGAGGCATCTTCACCCATTACTTGTCCTCAGAAATCAACCAGCATTGTGGCCAGTTATTGTGAGAACCCCAAAGTTAACCATAAGCACCATGCATACCATAAACACCATGCATACACTAGTAATTGAGCAGCCATCAGTCACAATTTACAGGCTTGTGAAAAACCTTGCTTCTGACACCTCTAGACAGTTTACAGCATCCTGGCTCACAGCACATGTCCGTGACTTTGGAAGATATGATAACCTCCACATACTGGTAAAAATCTGCAGACATTTAGATTGGCTGTCAAGTTCTCTCTGCCATCCACTGCAAATAAACACAGTGTAGTCAAACTATGCAACCCCGCAGATTAGCAGTGACTTACAACCGAACATATAGGCAATGATAATACAAGACAGCTACACACAAAACAGTCTTCAAATTTGTGCATACTTTAGAGCAATGTAAAACTAGATTTTTAATTCATATTTAATATCCCTAGGTGGAAAGTACATAGAAAAAGTTACAGAAAGCAGAAGTTACAAATTGAGACACGCACAAGCAAACAGTATTAAAGTAATAAGGAACATGGAATACAAGGGTCATACCTTTCAATATCGTTGGAATTGTTGGAAGAACAACAGCAGATAGCTTTCTATATTGTGACAATATATATATGCATTATATCTGGCTAAACCTGCAGGTGGCACTGCAGTGTTATAATCTGTTATCTATGGTAAGGTAATCAGAGGAAGTACCATCCCTATTGTGTTATATGCACTCGTTTGTGTTCTGTTCCAGTCTGTCTCCATGATAAAGACATGATGATGTAAAGACATGTTCTGATATTCCTGTTGGTGTTCCACTGTCCTGGTGTTCCAGGGCCTCCAAAAATGTGTTAGGTAGTCAGGAATGTAGGAACGTAGATGCATAATGTATGCTCCTTGAAAGTCCAAAGGTGCTCCTTGAATTTTGGGCCCCTCTGTGTATCTAGTGTGAGAACTAGCATCAAATGTAGAGCTTTTAAGGACACCGCCACTCGCTTTTTTTCTTTTTAAGGGCTTTTTCTTGCCCATTTTTGTTTAAATGAAACTTCAGCAAACACAAAACATGAGTTTCCCACTCTTGCTTCCAAACAAACAATCACTTGGCCCTTCTGGCTTGCACTTACAGTACACCTGCTCTGGCCTTACCCTTTAGGCCTCTGTCTATCTCCCACAGACTGGTTGCTCAACAAATAAGTGCACACAGCTAGCAGCCTCTTGCTGCACTGGCTCCCACTGGCTTCTTACCAGTGGCGGCTGGTGCTCAAAATTTTTTTGGGGGGGGCGCAAACAAACAGCCTCACTGTGCCATCAAACGCTGCCACTGTGCCCCAAACGCTGCCACTGTGCCCATTAAATGCTGCCACTATGCCCATTAAACGCTGCCACTGTGCCCATTAAATGCTGCCACTGTGCCCATTAAACGCTGCCACTGTGCCCATGAAATGCTGCCACTGTGCCCATTAAATGCTGCCACTGTGCCCATCTAACGCTGCCACTGTGCCCCCAAGTGCTGCCATTGTGCCTCAAATACTGCCACTGTGCCCATTAAATGCTGCCACTGTGCCCATCTAACGCTGCCACTGTGCCCATCTAATGCTGCCACTGTGCCCATCTAACGCTGCCATTGTGCCTCAAATGCTGCCAGTGTGCCCATTAAATGCTGCCACTGTGCTCCAATCACTGCCACCGTGCCCCAAGTGCTGCCACTGTGCCCATCTAACACTACCACCGTGCCCCAAGTGCTGCCACTGTGCCCATCTAACGCTGCCACCATGCCCCAAGTGCTGTCACTGTGCCCATTAAATGCTGCCAATGTGCCCTCTGCCCGCCATCTGCACTTACCTTGTCTCGGTGTGCAGCTGGTGACGGCGTCAGGCGGCGAGCAGTGTCTCCTCATCGACCCGACATCTTCTCCCGCGCTCCTCCTGTCTTCTGCAATGATTGGACGCCTAGGCGTCCAATCACAGCGCCTGTGACTTCAGCCAATCAGGTGACCGGTAACACAGACCCAGCAACCTGATTGGCTGAGAGGCGGGTCTGTGTTAGGGAAGCAATGTATTCGCTTCTCTAACACAATACTGTGTAAACAGCGAACGCACAGCATTGCGCCCGCTGTTTACACTTATGGAAGCCTATTAGAGCCCACCGCTCTAATCAGGTCCCCTATTAGAGCTTACAGCTCTAATAGGGCGCTTCCAAAAACACCCCCCCCCCCCGCTGTAATTCAGATGCCCGGCGCCCGACAAGGGGCCGGACACCTGAATAGGGGGCGGCAGCGGTGACAATAGATAGATTCATGCAATGCATGAATCTATCTATTGGTGATAGAGCGGTGCAGGAGAGAGGGGGCGGCGCTCCTGCGCTCCCTCTATGCACGCACCGCCACTGCTTCTTACTAAATACCTTGGACTGTCTACTTTCCCGAAAGGGGTTTTTAGGGGGGTATTTATACTGTCCTGTCATTTTAGGGCCTCAAGAAACGAGATAGGTAGCCAGTACATTAAGCTTGATCAATTTTTAAATATATACCATACTTTGTAGACTCTATAACTTTCGCACAGACTAAATAATATACAATGATTTGGGTTATTTTTACCAAAGAAATGTAGCAGAATATACTTTGGCCTAAATTTATGAAAAAATATTATTTATTCGCAAAATGTTATAAGAGAAATTAAGAAACATTTTTTTTCAAAAACCTCTATCTGTCTCAAAAAATGATAAAATAAATTATTTGGGTACAATGTCACATGACTGAGTGATTGTTATTTAAAGTGTGACAGTGCTGAAATCTGAAAATTGGCCTAGGTAGGAAAGGGGTGAAAATGTCCAGTATTTGCGTGGTTAAATACAATACCTGGAACTTGTTGGTAAAAACAACCCAAAAATACAAAAATATAGAATTTATTAGTATTAAAGATATATAATAGATATCACAGATGTAACACAATAAAAAAAATGCTTGGTACATAAAGGTTTATTTCACCGCTTTATCATTTACAACCATCAATCAATGCTTTCTCTCAGAATTAGGGTAAAATAGTCAGTTTGAGGTGTTATCTTTATGGTGGTAATTTGTTAATGTGGTCTAAAAAAATATAAATAAACAAATAATAAGCATAATCAAAAATTGCATATTGTTTCCTAGATAGGCATAATAAGTAAGTAGAATTGGACAAAAGATGAATGATTACATCAAAGAAACTGTGTATATATGCAATCAATTAGCTTTAAAAATAAACTTCCTAAACTCTGTCTTCCAGGTGGCCTGTCACATTGCTTCCCCATACGTCTAGGAATATCATATACAGTACATACGTAGAAAAAACATACTTATATTAACCCCAAATTAATTTTCTCCGCTAGAGTAAAAACCCTTTTTAACTTAATTTTTCTCCTGAGAAAGGAATAGACTGGGTGTGGGCAGAGATCTTCCTATAGAAGGGTACAAATGGCCAGCTTTAAAATGGGGTATACATCCTAATCCCCACCGACCAGACCCCACAGGCAGGCTCCTAACAAACACTGCTGCAACCACAGAACTTGGTAAGTACTGAGGTCTTTGGCACTATAGGCATTTTACATTAAAGGGGTTACCAATACTTTAACTCCTGGTGAGATTGTTTTCATCATAGTTGGTAAAGACACCGATCCATCCAGTTCAACCTGAATGTGTGTTTATGTCACCACCATTTCCCATATCCATGTACATTGTGTTCACTAAGGAACTTATCCAAAAGTTTTTTGAATTTATCTAAACTTCCCGCTGAAACCGCAAACTGTGGAAGGGAGTTCCACATCCTTACCACTCTGTTGTCTCTTATATAAATATGTCATGCTGTTGTTCAGATCTTAATACATTTATAATAAATTTACAACACAGTTTTGCCGAAACATCTCAAGTTGGATGATGTAAAAACCATACCTGCCAACTTTTGAATTTGTCAAAGAGGGATACTACTTACGAAGTGCGGCTTGCATAGCGCATTGGAGCAAAAGGTGGTTGTGCCCAGTAAAATGTGGGTGTGCCCATATGGGTGCAGTTTAAAAATATATCTACATAAACATGTGTAGCACCACTTAACATAAATATCCATTGATCATACAGTGGCGTGACGTCAGCACTAGAATCTCCGCCCAATGTGTTTCGTCCAATTGGGCGGTATCAAGGGCTCCCCTTGATTGGACAAAATGCATCGGGGCAGAGATTCTAGTACTGATGTCCCGCCGCTCTACGATCCCAGGTCGGCATTGGCTTTCTAAGGGAGTGATTTTATCCTTGTGCTTGTCATTTTGGTCTTACAATGTTTGAATAAAACTACTGCAATATTAGACATTATCTCTTGCTTGCATTGACCTTTATTTGTCCATAGTTGGAATCTACCAGAAGGTGCCATGGAATGTGAATTACTGTACTGCTTCCAGATGACACTTTTATGAATCACAGGCAATTTTGCTGTTGTAATGAAAGCCTATGGTTCCTGTGAGTGTTTCATTCTCAAGGAGTAGGTGGTTGGTCTTCTGGACACTGTGGCATCAACAAGCACATATGGTGTGGTGGATGGACGTTTTTATTATTTTAATACTACTTTTTTCCTTTGGATTCATTTTATATTGAGGTTTATGCGACTTTAATATGTTCTATGGACTTTTCTGTTTTTGTATATTTATGTTAAGTGGCGCTACACATGTTTATGTATATATTGTTTGAGATTTGCCCTTTTGTGAGAGCAGTCCTACACAATTTATTATTGTTCGCATATTTCACAGCCCAGATATTTATATATTCACTTAAAAATATATCTGCAACAACTTTGATAAAGAATCCCACCTGGCATACTGAAAGTTCGTAACTTTAATGGTGACTTACATTTGGGGTTCCAGGGAATTTTTTTTCCCTTTTTTTTTCCCTTTGCTGTGTACTGATACATTAGCTCTTGTTCTGGTTATCCTAGGACCAGATGGCCACCGTGAAAGGAAAAAATCCTAGTTTTAATAATATTAGATACTAATGTTAACATGGATCTTCTGGTACTAGGCTGAGAGCTGTGGGTCTCGTACAGTGAAGGGATCCTGCCATTTGCCAACGCCTCCTCTCCTCTCATCAATTCACAGAAAGCCATACTATTTGTGAACAGGATACAAGATGGTTTGTGAATGGACAGGGGGAGAGGAAGTGGAGAGTAAACAGCTAGTTCACATCACAGTATGAAACCCACAGCACTAGAAGATCACTGCTGAGAAAGAATAGGGTTTTCCCCCTATAAAACAGCCATCTTAACCTAGGATACCCAGCACTAGAGGCAACTTATCTGTACACAGCAAAAGTAAAAAAATAATGTTTATTTCCCTAAGCCTTGGTTCACAGTAGTGCTGCTGTATAATTATGTGTCTTTCAGTGCCTTGCAATATCTGCTGTGACATCATTGTTGCTAGGAGGAGGAGACCAGATTTCAAGCAAAAAAAAAGATCAAAACATGCTTAAAACTAGACCTGTACCATTCTTTTTGTTTCAAATAATTTTTTTAATGAATTTTGATTGGTGATGCAAGGTGATTGCATTATTTTTTTTTTTTTAGGCTTGTTTCCTTCTGTTTTCAACTGGTAATTCAGCCAGTAACATACTTCCTATATTAGACCTCATGAACATGGGCGTATAGATTTATGCTCCAAAGATGCTGGATGTTTTCTGCCAGAACTTGGCAGCAACAATGCCTCGTCTGGCATTGAGTGTAAATGCATTCTACTGGCCAGAATATTCATTTATTATGGCCACTGGAATATATTTATGCTTGTACTTGTGTATTTACGAGCATACAACTGTGAAAAAGGAAAGATAAAAATAAAGGGATTCTGTGTGGTTTGGCATAGTCATGAGTAGGGATATGAACAGAAAAATGCTCAAGTGTCATGTAGTGAATATGTGGTATAAAATTTTAATGATGATAAATACGGGGTATATTCAATTCAATGAAAAGAAGGGGCTTGGCGAATGGTAAATTATAAGTAAAAGGGTGGTGCCTGCATTATAATTACAGCTGATAGACAGTGCCTCCAGCCAGTAATGGCAATTAATAAATAACTTAATAACAATATGAATTTTTTTCAGACACCCAATAGTATACCACAAGAATTTCCTGAGTTCTTTCATCTATGGTGATTTCTTACCAATGTATAAATATCTCCCAATTAAATTCATAAGTAAATATTGTTTATTAAAATACAAGTATAATTATACAAATTCATACAAAACCGGAATTACTGGTGATTAATATTTCACACATATTATCAAAGACATCAATACAATAGGAAGGTAATTTCTTTTAACTTTCAAAGACCAAACCTGGGACAGCTACAACCAACCATAAAAAGGGTGATTGACCGTGCTTTAAAATATTAACATAAGAACCCAAAATACTCTTAAGACAATTTATGACTCTCTGCGGCCGGAGCAGAGAAAGGAATGTATCTTGAAGAGCAAAATGAAAATACTACTCAATTTAAAATAAGTCCTAAATTCACTAGAACTGTTAAAGTAGCGGGGACAATAAACAATCTTCCTGGGAAACCAACAATAGCCAATTTGGCAGCAATACAGATCTATATCTAATTTACCCGTACACAATTTCCTTGTTCAAGATTTTTTATTTCACATAAAAGAACAATACAGAACAAAAAGAAAGACAAAACGATATAGTGCATATATTTACATTCATATATGGGATATCGTAGCAATTAAACAACATGGATAAAAGTATGAGTATCTTGTGGTCTAAAGTATGAGATAGGAACTTATGATAGAAGAACACTATAGGAAAGACCTATGTAAAAACCTTGTATGTACGAGAACAGTGTCTCTGAACCTTACCTAGGGGTTGTAAAATCATGCCTCCAGACCACTCTACCACCCCAAATGGGTTCAAACTGTAGTAGAGTGGGGGCAATTAGGGGAAGTAGGTATTTTGTTAACCAAGGTTGTAGGCAAAGTATACAAGATAAAGAAAAAATTCGTACATAACAACGTAAATGTGTTGAGACACAAAATATGTTCATATCTTTAGTAGTTACCATGTTCCTATATATATTTATAAGTAATCTGTTTGAAGAACAACCATACTTGTTACAGAAAGAATTGTATGATGTCACAATGAGAAAGTCCCATATGCATATTTCATGCCCAATAAAAAAAAAAAGGGGAGGGAGAGAAATAAACCCGTACACAATTTCAACATATAACATAGACAGACTATGTAGGAAAACTTTAGTAAATAAATTGCCCTGCACACTGTAAATAATAATATCAAGAACAAGGAATTACAATACAATACAATAGTACAATTACAATACAATAAACAATACAAGGAATAAAAATATAATCCCCATAAAAAAAAAGTCAGTATACAGTGGGGATGGAAAGTATTCAAACCCCCTTACATTTTTCACTCTTTGTTATATGGCAGCCATTTGCTAAAATTATTTAAGTTAATTTTTTTTCCTCATTAATGTACACACAGCACCCCATATTGACAGAAAAACACAGAATTGTTGACGTTTTTGCACATTTATTAAAAAAAGAAAAACTGAAATATCTCATGGTCCTAAGTATTCAGACCCTTTGCTCAGTATTTAGTAGAAGCACCCTTTTGATCTAATACAGCCATGAGACTTTTTGGGAAAGATGCAACAAGTTTTTCACACCTGGATTTGGGGATCCTCTGCTATTCCTCCTTGCAGATCCTCTCCAGTTCTGTCAGGTTGGATGGTAAACGTTGGTGGACAGACATTTTTAGGTCTCTCCAGAGATGCCCAATTGGGTTTAAGTCATGGCTCCGGCTGGGCCATTCAAGAACAGTCACAGAGTTGTTGTGAAGCCACTCCGTTCGGCCGCTAGCGGGGCGCTTTTACCCCCCGCTAGCGGCCGAGGAAGGGTTAAACCCCCCGGCAATATGCCGCAAAAGCGGCGTTTTGCCGGAGGTATTACAGCGCTGCCCCATTGATTTCAATGTGGAGCAGCGGTGGAGGAGCGGTAAACACACCGCTCCTTCACCGCTCCAAAGAAGCTGCTGGCAGGACTTTTCCTGACATCCTGCCAGCCCCCCGCTTCAGTGTGAAAGCCCTCCGGCTTTCACACTGGAGACAATGGTGCAGCTGTTTTAGGGCGGATTGCAGGCTCTATTTCTAACGCTATAGCGCCTGCAAAATGCCCTTGGTGTAAAAGGGGTCTTAAACTAAACTCCTGCTAACACTTTTTTTTCCTTTTAGGATAAAGGTTTTACATAAATTAATAAAAGCCACCACATATAAGAATTGGTAAGCTGCACTATAATAATTTTTTGTTATCTTGTGTTTAATACCACTCTCTTGCAGGGTCACAGAATTCTCAGAGTTTGGGTACACGCAAAGAATTTCAGAGTACAGTTCATGCTGCTCATTGCTGAGAATTAAGTTTATTGACTCAAACAAATGCACAAAAATGACAGCTATCGAGACAAGCAGGTGGATTCCTAGACTTCTGTTTTTCAAAATATCTTTCCTAACAACAAAGCTCCTTTGTTGCCAAAAGCCTGTTCCTTACAGAGTTCAGTAGCTCAAGTTGAAGTTTTACACACACGTGGATGAGTCAGAGCAATGATTCCTCCCTCTTTTCTTTGTGTTCCTGAATGAAGATTGAATCAGAGAGAGTTTAAAGGCAAACCGCTTCTGCTAAATACTCTCTGTAGAAAACCAGTAATGATCTGGTCACAAATGCATTGTAATAAATGTTTATTTGTGAAACAAAGATTTTTTATTTTTATAGTATCTATTTATTATTATTATTATACAGGATTTATATAGCGCCAGCAGTCTGCGCAGTGCTTTACAACATCAGGGGAGACAGTATAATTACAATACAATTCAATACCGGAGGGATCAGAGGGCCCTGCTCGTTAAAGCTTACAATCTAGAAGGGAAGGTCAAGTGGAAACAAAAAGGTAATAACTGTGGGGGATGATCAGATGGAAAAAATGAAAATACAGTTGTTAGGTGTGGGTAGGATAGGCTTCCCTGAAGAGGAGAGTTTTCAGGGATCGTCTAAAAGCTAATAGAGTAGGAGATAGATGGACTGATTGGGGTAAGGAGTTCCATAGGCTTGGAGAGGCTCTGGAAAAGTCCTTGAGATGAGCATGGGAGGAAGTGATGAGAGAGCTAGAGAGCAGGAGGTCTTGAGAAGAACGAAGAGAACGATTAGGTTGGTATTTTGAGACTAGGTCAGTGATGTAGCTGGTGGCAGACTTGTGGATTGCTTTGTAGGTGGTGGTTAGTATTTTAAATTTTAATTCGTTGGGTGAGCGGAAGCCAGTGGAGGGATTGACAGAGAGGAGTAGCAGAGACAGAGCGGTTGGTAAGGTGGATAAGTCTGGCAGCAGCATTTATGACGGACTGAAGGGGGGTTAGAGTATGCAGAGGTAGGCCAATGAGGAGGGAGTTGCAGTAATCGAGGCGGGAGATGACCAGGGAGTGAATCAAGAGCTTTGTTGCATCATTGGTTAGAAAGGAGCGTATTTTGGAGATGTTTCGGAGGTTGAGGCGGCAAGATTTGGACAGTGATTGGACATGGGGCTTAAAGGAGAGTTCAGAGTCCAGGATTACTCCTAGTACCTTGGCATGTGGGGATGGGCTGATAGTTGTGGGGAAGAGGCATGTGGGGGAGGAAAAATTATAAGCTTGGTTTTGGATAGATTAAAGCGGTGTTCCGGCCGAAATTATACTTTTTAAATAAAAATACCCCTATAATACACAAGCTTAATGTATTCCAGTAAAGTTACTCTGTAAACTAAGGTCTGTTTTGTTAGTTTTTAGCAGTAGTTTGTTATTTTATAAACTTGAGGCAGGCCGTGGCCATCTTAAGTGTGGGCATCTGAAGCCAGACTGTATTTCTTCCTGGATCTCATCCTTGCAGATCTCGTACATGCTCAGTGCAGCATAAGCAGTGTAATAGGTTTCAGGTCAGGTTTCCATAGCAACGGCAGTTTGAGAGGAAGTTGCTGCCCCTTCCCAGGAGGCATTGCAAACAGGAAATGATGCAATGGGCCGCGGCCAGGGAGGAGGAAGTGAAAAATTAATACAGCAGATATACAGTCTGTGCTGAAAAAAAAATAAAAAAAATATCCAATTTGTTTACAGTGCACAGTTTAGTGAGGGATGCTGAAGAGTTGTAAAAGTGGGTGGAACTCCACTTTAAGTTTGAGGAAGTGGTGTGACATCCAGACTGATATATCCGATAGTAAAATAGTGATACGTGAGGAGACTGAAGGAGTGAGTTGAGGGGTAGAGAAATAGATTTGGGTGTCATCAGCGTAGAGATGGTATTGGAAGCCGTGGGAGGCTATTAGCTGACCCAGGGAGGAGGTGTAGATTGAAAATAGGAGAGGTCAAAGAACAGAACCTTGGGGGACCCCAACAGAGAAAGGAAGAGGAGAGGAGGCAGTGGAATTGTAGGTAACGGGTCGACGCATTATGGCCTGGGCTCATAGCCATTTCCTGTAGGTATGCGTCCATGTAAATGACAAGTGCATGTTTTAAGGAATTGGGGAAGATGCCAGAAGAGAGGGAGAGATTGAAGATGTGGGTTAGAGAGTGTAGAATAGAGCTAGAGGGTGACTTTAGCATTTGCGAGGGAACAGGATCCAGAGGGCAGGTGGTAAGATGGATGTTTGCAAGTAATTTAGCAACCTCTTCTATAGTGGTGGGGTTGAAAGAGGGAAGTAATGATTGTACCTGTGGACATGAGGTGTAAGGCATGGAGGGTGCTAGAGTTAGTAAATAGATAGGAAGGTATAATAAATCTACTTTTTTTCAAAGTTTTCTTTTATTTATTTTTTAAATTTCACCAGTTTCTTCCTGGCTTCTGGTCTAAGCCAAAATGATATTATACAGTGCCTTGAAAAAGTATTCATACCCATTGAAATTTTCCACATTTTGTCATGTTACAACCAAAAACGTAAATTTAATTTTTTGGGGATTTTATGTGATAGACCAACACAAAGTGGCACATAATTATGAAGTGCAAGGTAAACAAATGTTTTTCAATTTTAAAAAAATATATAAATATCTGAAAAGTGTGGCGTGCATTTGTATTCAGCCCCCTGAGTTAATACTAGCATTTTCAGTTTGTGATGCTCAGATACAGTTAAGTTCTGCTTTAGGAATGCACATTGAACAAGTCCTGAGTTTCAGAGAAGAATATGATCCTTTGAGCAATAATACTGCAACAGCAGATACATTGGCGTTGATTTATGAAGCAACCAAGCACAATCTTTGTTTCTTTTATATAGTATAGACTGCAGAATGAAAGCTGGAACATAAACAGCCCTGTTTTCCCCTTGCATCTCTTTTCATATATATCCATTTTCTTTCCTCAGATTATCTCAATCATCTCCTCTGGACAGCATGATTTTCCATTGGGTGTTACACACTTTGTTCTTTCATCACCCTTGAAGAATTGTCTGCACTGATTGCAGTCTTTTTACAGTCCGACATACTTGTCTGTAGAAAGTGAGAAGGACAGTCAGTGAGGGCACTAAGGAACACTCTTTAATACAGGCTGACCTCTCTTGTTTAATTTTTACTTACATCTTTAGAGCCTGATGGAAGGGTACCTGTGGTGGATGTATCCAGTTTTTCTTTTCTGCGACCACAAATGCTATAGAACATTCTGCAGTACGCTTCTCTGACCTAAAAAAATAAGACAAATAATGTGATTATAAGAAAAAGAGCATGTATGAATAAATATTGAAATCTTGAAATCTTTACACTGACCAGTATATGTATATATATAATATAGACAGTATCTCACAAAAGTGAGTACACCCCTCACAATTTTGTAAATATTTTATTATATCTTTTCATATGACAACGCTGAAGAAATTACACTTTGCTACAATGTAAAGTAGTGAGTGTACAGCTTGTACAACAGTTTCAATTTGCTACCAAAATAACTTGACACACAGCAATTAATGTCTAAACCGCTGGCAACAAATGTGAGTACTCTCCTAAGTAATGTCCAAATTGGGTGCAAAGTGTCAATATTTATTTAGTGTCCACCATTATTTTCCAGCACTGCCTTAACCTTCGTGAGCATGGAGTTCACCAGAGCTTTACAGGTTGCCATTGGAGTCCTAATGCACTCCTCCATGATGACATCACGGAGCTGGTGGATGTTAGAGACCTTGTGCTCCTCCACCTTCCGTTTGAGGATGCCCCACAGATACTCAATAGGGTTTAGGTCTGGAGATATGCTTAGCCAGTCCATCACCTTTACCCTCAGCTTCTTTAGCAAAGTAGTGGTCATCTTGGAGGTGTGTTTGGGGTCGTTATCATGCTGGAATACTGCCCTGTGGCCCAGTCTCTGCTTCAGTATGTCACAGTACATGTTGGAATTCATGGTTCCCTCAATGAACTGTAGCTCCCCAGTGCTGGCAGCACTCATGCAGCCCCAGCTCATGACACTCCCACCATCATGCTTGACTGTAGGCAAGACACACTTGTCTTTGTATTCCTCACCTGGTTGCCGCTACAAACGCTTGACACCATCTGAACAAAAAAAGTTTATCTTGTAGTAGTAGTAGTTTATTTTCCAGTAATCCATGTCCTTAGTCTGCTTGTCTTCAGAAAACTGTTTGCAAGCTTTCTTGTGCATCATCTTTAGAAGAGACTTCCTTCAGCCATGCAGACCAAATTGATGCAGTGTGCAGCGTATGGTCTGAGCACTGACAGGCTGACCCCCCACCCCTTCAACCTCTGCAGCAATGCTGGCAGCACTCATATGTCTATTTCCCAAAGACAACCTCTGGATATGACGCTGAGCACGTGCACTCAACCTCTTCGGTTGACCATGGTGAGGCCTGTTCTGAGTGGAACCTGTCCTGTTAAACTGCTGCATGGTCTTGACCACCATGCTGCAGCTCAGTTTCAGGGTCTTGGCAATCTTCTTTTAGCCTAGGCCATCTTTATGTAGAGCAAGAATAATTTTTTTCAGATCCTCAGAGAGTTCTTTGCCATGGGGTGCCATGTTAAACCTCCAGTGACCAGTATGAGAGCGTGAGAGCGATAAATCCAAATTTAACACATCTGCTCCCCATTCACACCTGAAACCTTGTAACACTAATGAGTCATATGACACCTGAAAGGGAAAATGGCTAATTGGGCTCAATTTGGACATTTTCACTGGGGTGTACTCACTTTTGTTGCCAGCGGTTTAGACATTAATGGCTGTGTGTTGAGTTATTTTGAGGGGACAGCAAAGCTACACTGTTATACAAGCTGGGCACTAATTTCTTCAAATTGCAGCAAAGTGTAATTTCTGCAGTGTTGTCACATGAAAATATATAATAAAATATTTACAAAATATGTGAGGGATGTACTCACTTTTGTGAGATACTGTGTATATATATATATATATATATATATATATATATATATATATATATATATATATATATATATATATATACTGTATATTTATATATATATATATATATATATATATATATATATATATATAATGTAGCACCCTCTAATGTGTGCTAGATGTAGTGAGTTGAATAGGCAAACCATATCCAGACTCATCTTGTACATTTGTCTGAAAACGGGTCAGGGTTATTAAAGGTCAGGACTCATCCTGGCAGCCCTCTGGTGCCTCTCCCTGGTGTCTGGAAGGTTGGAGAACCTTCTAGAATTATAAGCAGGGGTTAGGAGGAGTTGCCATGCATATTCATTAGACCTCAGCCAATCCCCAGTAGTGGGCTGAGTTCACCTCATAAATAGACATAGCAGCAATCGGGTGGAAGATGGAGATGCAGTGTGGAGGAGGCTGTCTTGGCCCCTTAGGGGTACCCCCTAGTCTGGGGGGGGGTGACCTGCTTTGAGCCTGGGCTCGGGTGCTAGAGAGATCCTGCCAGACACATGGGAGGAATCTTAGGTACAGGAGAAAGGAGAGGACAGACTGAGTAGTTCAACACTGGTGGGGACCAACAAATAGGGGAGAATGTCACATGTAGCCAGTCACCCTTAAAGACATGGTGAGCTTAAGTCTGAACTGGTGTGAAGAGGAAGCCAGGAGGGCTGGTGAAAGAGGCAGATGCAGCTAGGTGGGCTAGCAGGGCCTGAAGAGGTGGTGCTGGGATCAGTGAGAAACAAAAGGGGAAGTTACATGCTGTGTGACTCCATGTGTGCTACTGTTAAGGGACTGTGAGTTCCTGCCTGTAATAGGCCATTGCTTAACTGACAAGGACGCTGTCAAGTTCCCCCATGAGTGTACCAGCAGAGGCTGAGCAAGAGAGAGGCCAAGAGTGCAGGAGAAGAGTGAAGAGAAGGCTGTATATAGGAAGTTTGCTGAAGTCAAGTGGGCATTCTATAACTTCCCATCCCTTTCCAAGTTGTTAAACCCCTAATAAACAAGAAAGAAATAAAGCTACAGACTCTGTGTGCCTGTGAAGATTCGGTGGGCCTGGCTGTGTAGGAGTAGGGGTTTCCTGTTCATCTGCAGCTCCTGCATGGGGTGTGCTATATATATATATATATATATATATATATATATATATATATATATATATATATATATATTGTACAGGATGCACCACAATGGGCCACAACCCAAATAGTGTGGACACATAGTCAGGACCCATCCCTGGCATCCTGTACAATAATGTGTTCACACTAATTGGGTTGTAGCCCCTTTAGAGGGGACGATGTGAACACTCAGGGGTTCTCACCCATGCAGAATGAAGGATTCAAGGGCAATCTGGTGAGAGAGGAGAGGCCAGATTTAAAAGTGCTTTGGATTGGTAAATCCTCATTGGGATCCAGAATTCGGAGACTTGGAGAGACTTTGGGTAGGAAAGAGCCTCCAACCCTGAATACAAGGACTTGAATGGGTTACCTGCTTGCAGGGGAGGTCTGAAAAGCAGCAGAAAGTAATCAGCACCTGTCAGTTAGGTGGAGTTGAGTAGTTTACAGCTGTGAGCAAGTGAGACATTTTGTTGTTGAGTTCCCATGGCCTTTGTGGTACCCCAAAGCAGACAGGAACCCTGAACCCAAGTGTACTGGTATACTGGTGGTGAGCCATTATGCTGTTCTAACTGTACTAGAATTATGGACCGTTTGCCATTTTTTTAACAAAAATAAAGGCAAACAGTTTTTGTTTATTTTTTAGAAACTAATAAAGACTTTTATAATTGGCTGGCTGGTGATACCGGGCTCCCCATATTGCAAAATGGCTGCTGGTGCTTAGATCTCTGACAGTCCACTTGGTACTGTCCTATAGTTATCCAGCTGGGAAAAAATAAAAATGTTGTTCACTTTTTGCTAATAGGGAAACCACATAGTACTTTTGGAATCTATTGTAACGCCGAGCGCTCCGGG
Source organism: Lithobates sylvaticus (assembly GCA_028564925.1). Taxonomy (NCBI): domain Eukaryota; kingdom Metazoa; phylum Chordata; class Amphibia; order Anura; family Ranidae; genus Lithobates; species Lithobates sylvaticus. The sequence continues at coordinate 95,228,670 of CM053029.1, forward strand.
TGTCCCGTCCATCCCGGAGCGCTCACGGCGTCTCTCCTCCTGCAGCGCCCCGGCCAGCTCCCCTGGCCGTAGGCGCTGTTCTGTCTCTGGGATTCGATCCACGTGGCGTCCCCGGTCCGCCCGTGGATCGCATCCCGCTCTGCTTACCCGTCCCCGCCTGTCCTGCCGCCTGCCTCCTCCAGCACGCTCGTCCCCGCTCCCCAAGCGCGCGCGCCTCTGCTGCCTCTTAAAGGGCCAGCGCACAATTAATTGGTGCCTGGCCCAATTATGGTTCACCTGTACCTTTATTAACCCACTTCCCCTTCCTGTCCTTGCTGGATCTTGAGTTGCCTTAGTGCCCAGTGAAAGCGTTGTGTTACTCCTGCCTGTGTATCCAGATCTCTGCTGTTGCCCCTGACTATGAACCATTGCCGCCTGCCTTGACCTATTGCTACGTTTGACCTCGCCTCTGCCTTATCCCTGTGTACCTCGCCTGTCTCAGCTGTCAGTGTGGTCGAGTTGCTATTGGAAGATACGACCTGGTTGCTACCGCCGCTGCAAGTCCATCCCGCCTTGCGGCGGGCTCTGGTGAAAACCAGTAGCAACATTAGAACCGGTCCTCCAATACAACCCGTGCTATCGCCTCACTGGCATAGGGGATCCACCTCCTGTTTCCCGCCATACCCCGAGCGTGACAGTAGATCCGGCCATGGATCCCGCTGAGGTCCCGCTGCCAAGCCTCTCGGATCTGACCACGGTGGTCGCTCAACAGGGACAGCAATTGGCGCAGTTGACTGCTATGCTACAGCAGCTTCTACCATCTCCACCGCCAGCTCCTACATCTCCTCCACGAGTTGCTGCTGCTAGAGTCCCCCTGTCCCTTCCTGACAAGTTCAATGGGGACCCTAAGCTATGCCGAGGGTTCTTATCCTTGTGTGCCCTCCATCTGGAGATGTTGTCTGACCAGTTCCCCTCCGAACGGTCTAAGGTGGCGTTCGTGGTTAGCCTGCTTTCTGATAAGGCCCTAGCCTGGGCTACACCGCTTTGGGACCGCGGCGATCCTGCCACAGCTTCAATTCCAGCCTTCTTTTCTGAAGTTCGCAGTGTCTTCGAGGAGCCAGCCCGGGCCTCCTCTGCCGAGACGGCTCTCCTGAACCTTGTCCAGGGAGATTCTTCAGTGGGCGATTACGCCATTCAGTTCCGCACCCTGGCATCCGAACTCTCCTGGAACAATGAGGCCCTCTGCGCGACCTTTAAAAAGGGCCTATCCAGCCACGTCAAAGATGTGCTGGCCGCACGAGAAATTCCTGCTACCCTGTCTGAACTCATCCAGCTGGCCACCCGTATTGACATGCGTTATACTGAAAGACGCCTAGAGCTACGCCAAGAAAAGGACCTTGGTCGCGTCAAGCGGTTTCCTCGCCTGGCACCTCTTTTCCAGAACCCTCTACAATCTGTTCCTGTACCTCCCGCTGAGGAGGCGATGCAAGTGAATCAGTCACGCCTGACCTCACAAGAGAGGACTCGCCGCCGAGACCATAATCTGTGCCTGTATTGCGCCAGTCCTGACCATTTTCTAAAGGATTGCTCTATCCGTCCTCAGCGTCAGGGAAACGTGGGGGAGGTGTTGCTAGGTGTGGACTCTTCCTCTCCACGTCTGACTGTTCCAGTGAGGTTTTCTTTGCCCAAGAAGTCCTCTTTCTCCGCCGTGGCCTTTTTGGATTCTGGTTCTGCAGGAAACTTCATTGAGGCCTCACTCATCGACAAATTTAATATTCCAGTCACTCGTCTTGTCAAGCCATTTCTTATCACCTCTGTAAATGGTCAAAATCTGAACTGTATCGTGCGTTACCGCACCGAACATCTCCTCATGAGAATTGGAGTTCTCCATCATGAGAAGATTGACTTTTTTGTGTTACCCAACTGCACCTCTGAGATCCTTTTGGGCCTACCCTGGCTTCAGCTACATTCCCCTACCCTCCACTGGGCCTCGGGGGACATCAAAAGTTGGGGTCCCTCCTGCCACAGGCATTGCCTCAAAGCGGTGCCCACTAAGCAAGTTTTCATCGCTACCTCTCGGTCTAGTCTCCCCAAACCTTACAGGGACTTTGCTGACGTGTTTTGCAAAAAACAAGCTGAGGTCTTGCCGCCACATAGACTCTACGATTGCCCTATCGATCTTCTTCCTGGGACCACGCCGCCCAGTGGCAGGATCTACAGGATCCATCCCGGAGACAGAAGCTATGACAGAGTACGTCCAGGAGAACCTCAAAAGAGGTTTCATCCGCAAGTCCTCTTCCCCTGCTGGAGCAGGATTCTTCTTTGTCGCCAAAAAGGACGGGTCCTTACGTCCCTACATTGACTATCGTGGTCTTAACAAGATCACTGTAAAAAATCGCTACCCGCTGCCCCTTATCTCAAAACTTTTTGATCGTTTGCGCGGAGCAAGAATTTTCACCAAACTGGACCTCCGGGGCGCATATAATCTCATCCTTATCCGTAAAGGCGATGAGTGGAAAACCGCCTTTAACACCCGTGACGGACACTTTGAGTATCTCGTCATGCCCTTCGGTTTGTGCAATGCTCCGACGGTCTTCCAAGACTTCGTGAATGAGATTTTCAGAGACTTGCTATACTCCTGTGTTGTTGTCTATCTGGATGATATCCTGATTTTTTCCTCTAGCTTGGAGGAACACTGTCTTCAGGTCCGTCAAGTGCTCCAACGGCTTCGGGAGAACCATCTTTACGCCAAACTAGAGAAATGTCTCTTTGAACGTTGCAGTCTTCCCTTCCTGGGTTACTTGGTCTCTGGACAAGGTCTCCAAATGGACCCGGAGAAACTTTCTGCCGTCTTGAACTGGCCACGTCCTACCGGACTACGGGCCATCCAGCGTTTCCTTGGATTCGCCAATTATTATCGCCAGTTCATCCCTCACTTCTCCTCCATTGTTGCGCCTATTGTGGCATTAACCAAAAAGGATGCCAATCCTAGGTCCTGGCCCCCTCCAGCTGAGGAGGCCTTTAACCACCTCAAATCTGTCTTTGCCTCTGCACCCGTTTTTGTCCAGGCCTGATCCTCGCAAACCGTTTCTCCTGGAGGTCGATGCCTCCTCTGTGGGAGCAGGAGCTGTGCTTCTTCAGAAAGACTCCAAGGGCAAGAACATCACCTGTGTGTTTTTTTCTACGACCTTTTCCCCTCCCGAAAGAAACTATTCCATCGGAGACCGTGAGTTACTGGCTTTTAAGCTAGCACTTGAGGAATGGAGACACCTCCTTGAGGGATCCGTTCATCCCATCACGATCTTCACGGATCACAAAAATCTCTCTTATCTCCAGTCGGCCCAGCGATTAAACCCACGCCAAGCTAGGTGGTCCTTGTTTTTTGCCCGCTTCAACTTTGAGATCCATTTCCGTCCTGCAGACAAGAATGTCAGGGCTGACGCCCTGTCACGTTCCACCGATTCTTCTGAGTCCGAGCCCCCTGTACAACACATTATACCTCCTGAGTGTCAGCTCCTGCCTCCTTGGTGCAAGTTCCTCCTGGGAAGACTTTGGTTCCTCCACGTCTTCGTCTTCAAATCCTAAAATGGGGCCATTCCTCTCATCTGGTCGGTCATCCTGGAATTAGGAAGTCCTCCCAACTGATTTCCAGGTATTACTGGTGGCCTCCTTAAAGAAGGATGTGACGGACTTCGTACAGGCCTGTACTATATGTGCTCGAGACAAGACCCCTCGCCAAAAGCCTGCTGGTCTTCTTTATCCTCTGCCTATGCCTGAACGACCTTGGTCCCACATAGCTATGGACTTTATCACGGACCTTCCTCCTTCCCTCGGCCATACAGCCATATGGGTGGTCGTTGATCGTTTCTCTAAAATGGCACATTTTGTCCCCCTTCCAGGTCTCCCTTCTGCACCTAGTCTCGCTAAACATTTCTTCCTCCAGATTTTTCGTCTTCATGGACTCCCATCTCACATCGTCTCGGATAGAGGCGTTCAGTTCGTGTCCAAGTTCTGGAGGGCCCTCTGCAGTCAACTGAAAGTCAAACTGGACTTCTCCTCTGCTTATCATCCACAGTCCAATGGACAAGTGGAGAGAGTCAACCAGATCCTTGGGGCCTACCTGCGACACTTTGTCTCTGCTCGTCAAGACGACTGGGCTGACCTCCTGCCCTGGGCCGAATTTTCTTACAACCTGAAGGAGTCTGAGTCCTCCTCCAAGTCACCCTTTTTTGTAGTATACGGCCGCCATCCTCTTCCCCCCCTGCCCGTCCCCACTTCTTCCGGAGTCCCTGCCATAGATGAAGTCACCCAAGAGCTGTCGTCCATCTGGAAGGAGACCCAAAAGTCGCTTGCCCTGGCCTCTTCTCGCATGAAGAAACATGCGGACTGTAAAAGAAGACCTCCTCCTGTCTTCTCCCCGGGTGATAGGGTGTGGCTCTCCTCCAGGTACATCAGGTTCCGCATCCCCAGTTACAAGTTGGGTCCCCGCTACCTCGGTCCATTCAAGGTCAAGGCTCGGATCAATTCCGTGTCCTACAAACTACATCTTCCCCCTTCCCTCCGCATCCCCAACTCTTTCCATGTTTCCCTCCTCAAAACCTTTATTCTTAATCACTTTTCCCCCAAGGTCACCGCCCCTGCTCCTGTCTCCGGCTCCTCCGACATCTTTTCCGTTAAAGAGATCCTTGCCTCTAGAACCATCCGAGATAAACGGTTCTATCTTGTTGATTGGGAGAATTGTGGTCCTGAGGAGAGGTCCTGGGAACCTGAGGGTAACATCATTGACAAGGGTCTCATCCTCAGGTTCTTGAGCTCCAGGAGGAGGGGGAGACCCAGGAAGAGGGGGAGACCCAAGGGGGGGGGTACTGTAACGCCGAGCGCTCCGGGTGTCCCGTCCATCCCGGAGCGCTCACGGCGTCTCTCCTCCTGCAGCGCCCCGGCCAGCTCCCCTGGCCGTAGGCGCTGTTCTGTCTCTGGGATGCGATCCACGCGGCGTCCCCGGTCCGCCCGTGGATCGCATCCCGCTCTGCTTACCCGTCCCCGCCTGTCCTGCCGCCTGCCTCCTCCAGCGCGCTCGTCCCCGCTCCCCAGGCGCGCGGCTCTGCTGCCTCTTAAAGGGCCAGCGCACAATTAATTGGTGCCTGGCCCAATTATGGTTCACCTGTTAACCCACTTCCCCTTCCTGTCCTTGCCGGACCTTGAGTTGCCTTAGTGCCCAGTGAAAGCGTTGTGCTACTCCTGCCTGTGTATCCAGATCTCTGCTGTTGCCCCTGACTACGAACCATTGCCGCCTGCCTTGACCTATTGCTACGTTTGACCTCGCCTCTGCCTTATCCCTGTGTACCTCGCCTGTCTCAGCTGTCAGTGTGGTCGAGTTGCTATTGGAAGATACGACCTGGTTGCTACCGCCGCTGCAAGTCCATCCCGCCTTGCAGCGGGCTCTGGTGAAAACCAGTAGCAACATTAGAACCGGTCCTCCAATACAACCCGTGCTATCGCCTCACTGGCATAGGGGATCCACCTCCTGTTTCCCGCCATACCCCGAGCGTGACATCTATATTCAACGTTCTTAACCAGTAGTAAATGTAATTCAAGGGGTATTTCTGTTGGGTACAAAGGTTATTTCTGTTTGATTAAAATATATTTATCATTGAACTTTATTGTTTTAACAAATAAATATATTGAAAAGAAAACACAGAAATTAAGAATGAATGTTTGCACTGCCCCCACTCTCAGGTCCTGGGATTATACAGAGCACAGCAGGACTGGTAACTTTGGGCAATTATTAGCCAAGCTCCTCAAACCTGCCTGGATTGGACATGGGAAGTTGACAGTTTCCTGTCTGCAACTCTTTCTTCTGCTGTGTTGCAGAGGACGCAGTTGTGTGCACTATCAGAAAGGACTCATCCAGCACAGGGTGAGAATGCAGAATTGCTCCTCCCTTTCCTACTGCTAACACATGATGTAGAATGGGCATACTGCCTTGTACCCAGTCGCTGCCCCCTTATTTTATCTGCCATCATTGACATCAAGTGTGCACTGCTCATGCATGGCCAATCACTTGTAACAGCTGAGAGGTGGTTGTGCATCCATTTTGTGCTTTTCATGGAAGGATGGGGTGGATATTGGGAATTTTGTGTCAGAGCAGACATTAAGCAGCAGCCCCCTGGTTGTCAGCTACTGATCTTAAGTATGCATTCAGCAAGGGGAGCATAGTGTGCTGCGTGGGATCCCCTTCCCACGTGACAGTGCTGTGCCTGGGGAAGTTACCCCTTCTGACACTTGGCTCTGACATCTACTAAACACTGTGCATTATATTCATACCACTAGAAACTGTTCTAAGAATGAACATTGTATATCATGTTCATCGAGCAGGCATACCATGTTAGTACTACAGGTATATTAATCAAGTGAGCATCTTTGGAATCAAAGGGATTCTTTGGAAAACGTTTATAAATTGTACAGTATTTATCAGTGTGTTTTTGATATAAGCTGACTCACATTGAGGTATTTGGTAAACATAGTCTTTTATGGGGTACATGCTTTTATAAAGTTAAAGGGTTAATTTACCTTTATCAAAAAAAAAAAAAAAAAACAGTCTATACAGGTAAGGGGTGCCTGTGGATAAAAACAAGCTCTGCAGTTTTGGCCAAAGTTAAATAATGCCCTTGCTATAGGTGTAGGACATTTATGTACCTCCTGAAGCCTGGCCAAAAACTCCCAGAGACAGTATCATCCCATCAGATCTTGGGGGTGTACGTAAACAGCCTACACCTAAAACAAAGACATTATTCAACTTTAGTCAAAGCTGCACAGTTTGTTTTTATCTAAAGGTACTCCTTACCTGCATATGCAGTTTTTTTTAGTAAGGGTGAACTAACCCTTTTGCTGCCAGGTCCACACGCTGTACGGCCCTGACAGTGGGGGGTTTCACTCACAATCTGATGGTTGTAGCCCCCCAGGATTGTGTGTAAAACTGACAAGCAGACTCCTCCCTGTCAGGTGAAAGCATTCGGGTGCAGCTGCTTCCACACATCCCTGATAATGGCACAACACCCGCCCAGACATGGCAGGTGCCACTCTCCTCACCTTCTTGTTGGTGACCCGGAAAGGCCAAAAAGTATTTTACTGCACTTAACTTTTTATGCAACTACATTACTACATTTGATGTTTTAAAAGGCCAGTACAAAGGTAAATAAGTGATGGAAAAGAAGCACTTGTGGGTTTAAGCAATAACTGCATATTAATGATCCATGTCACTGGAGGCGTGACAGGGGGTGTGCCCTTTGCTTACATACCTTGTGCTATAAGATGTCCCTCTTTCCCATCTCAGAAAGCTGGGAGGTATGTTTCAGTGCAGCCTGAAAAAAAATGTCACCTGAAGACTTCATACATTTCCCCAGGATTTTTCATACTTGACTCCATCCCGCAATGTCTGTTGGACAAAGCCATATTTGCCCGAATATAGCTGTAGAAAATGTTAGCTTTGCACATCATGTTTTATTAATATAAGCATACCTGTTGATTGAGAAGACAGTGTACAAGGAAGATGTATGCTCCCTGGAGGCTGTTACAGATAGTGAAGAGGTAGGAAAAGATCAGAGCTTGACGTCCAAACTGGAAGTAGCCAATACCCCAGGTACAGCCAAGGATAAAGAGCTGAGCAACGGCTTTGAAAGTCAGCAACCTGTAAGTAGGAGGGACAGTTAGGTGGGAATATGACTAACAATCTTCCATACAGTTTAGAGTTAGTGTGTATGAAGCAGTCAGAAAGGCTGCTTATAGGAGTTTGCACCCCCCTTTACTTCCTCCTCTTATTTCCAATGATTTCAGAAGCCTGTGCAGGCAGTTATAGGGGGTGATGGCAATATCAAATATACCATATTATGTATATAAAGGTTTTAAAAATACATTTAAACTGTTACCAGTTTTTATATGTAGCCAGCTGCTTAGCTGGCCAGGAAGAAGCAACTACAGAGACACCATGCTACAGTTGCTCCATGTGTTCACACAGGACTTCTATGCTGATCTAGCCAGTGCCATTCTGCTTCCATCTGCACAAATACTAGAGAGACTCTGATGCATAACAGTGATGGATTTTGGGGAACTGAGTTCACCGGAGGGACTTGACTATTGTAGCAAATGGGGAAGGACTTCATGTCCAAGGAGGGGGATAACAAATGAGGAACCAGAGGTAGTTTTTGCTGGGCAGAATAAGGAAGGACAGTCTCTTTCTGTGGAAGGACCAAGGCAGTACACATCTCAACCTAGATGTGTGCAGTAAAAGTAGAGGGCCATCATCCTTGGGCCAGAGACTGTGACCTAGCCTATTGAGAGCCGGTTACACAGATAGGAGACCCACATTGCCTTGAGGATACTGCCAGAGAAGTCCCCTGTTGCCAAGCATCTGGACTGGAGTTCGCTGTGCACACAGGACTGGTGAGCGGCCGCTGGTTGGCTTTACACTACCGCTGCTAGCAGAGTGAGACTTAAGGCCCATACACACGGTCGGATTTCCGACCGTGTGTAGGCTCCATCGGACATTTTCCATCGGATTTTCCGTCGGACAAAGTTTTATCTCCTGCTCTCAAATTTTCCGACAAAGTCCTATCGGACGTTTTCCGATCGTGTGTAGCGAATTCCGACGGACAAAGTGCCACGCATGCTCAGATCATATTACAAGACCCAAGCTATTGGCTACTAGCATCTACGTAGTCCCGTCGTAGGCAACAAACGTCACCACGTTCAGAATGATCGGATTTTCCGACAACTTTGTCCGACCGTGTGTATGCAACACCAGTGTCGGACAAAATCAGTCGGAAAAAATCCGATGGATTTTGTGGTCGGATTTTCCAACCGTGTGTACGGGGCATAATAGTCATTTCAGAACACTGTACCACTGCATGCAGACTCCTTAAAGGGATGGTTTCATGTGCACCAACACAAAAGTTGGGCTCCTCCAAATATCCGGCAGAGGGTTGAGGGCAAGGAGCCTAATAATAACTGGGTGCTTTCATGGAGATCAGTTATCACCTATAGGTCTTTTCCTTAGCTAAGGGCACCTTTTGCAGAATGAATACATAGGCACCTTGTTGACATTTAGTGATTGCGGCCAGTCAGGTCAATTGTTTAGGCACTGCCTTAACATTGTTGAACACTGTTTACTGCTGCTGCCAATTGTGTGTTGTTAAAGCCTGGTGCTTTCTAACTGTTTATTAACAGCTTTTCCACCAATTGATTCACTGCTGCTTTGCAGCTGAAGTTTCAATTTATGTTAAATCATTGATGATCCGGTAGAATGAATAAGACTCATCCTGGTAGGTGACCCTCATGCTGGATCCCATATGGTACTGTAGATATATGTTGTGGGTGATCCAACATTTGTGCCAGCGCAAACCCTTAGATATGTCACGTGTCCTGGATGGAGTCAGCCTCTAAACCCAGGATAACTAATTCATCAATCATTCAGACAATTTTGTTCCACCATCTACTTACCGGGTGTTCTTCAGAGTGGACACATTTGTATTTACAGATGCCAGCCTCTTTCTCAGGAGATAAACAGTGAGGACCAACAGAACTGTGTTTGTCTATTGAAGATAAAGTTAATAACATAAAGATGACCTGATATACTGAGAGATCATAAGTCTACACTACTCCTATGATTTAATAGTTTCTCATCCTCAATATTGAAAAGACTCTGAAGTTGCATGTTATTAAATACTAATAACCATCATTAGTAGCACTCACGGCTTTCTTTAGTGTTCACTAGGTAACTGTTAAAAGAGCAATTACACTTACAAGACAAATGTAGATAACTTAGTGAGAACATGGTTGATTGTAAGCAAATGAACCATTGCCAAAATTATGTTGTCAACTACATTTTTTTTTTTTTGTTGGCTTGTCTTTTTTGGCATAAATCTCTAGAATAAAGGGCAATGGCAATTAGAAGTGCAAATGATGAAGAGGAAAGAAAAATTCCACACTTCTTCCAAATAATACAGTAGGAATAAGGCAGAGTTATATTGTAAGGGTCTCCTCAAATGGGTAAAGAAGCATGGGTATGGAAAGAGTTTCTGCCCTAGGAGCAGAAGACCTCTCCCAGAACCATACATGCCTTTGTAAACTCAACCCGTGCCATTATAGGACAATATATCATCAGTAGCTAAGGACATCAACCTACAATGGCATAGTCCAGTTTATGATTTTTCTCCTGCATCCACTCATCAGAAACCTTAAAGTAGAACTATAGGCAAAACTTTTTTTTTATTTTGGATAGAGCAAGTGAGGGTTCTAACCCCTGTCAGACTTTTTTGGCCATCTGTATCCTATTGCTGAGATTTCCCTTCACTTCCTGTGCCATAGCCAAACAAGAAGTGAGAGGAAATCCATGCAAATTAAGGGAATTACTTGGGGACCCCCAAGTTACCATAACTAGTGTCCCCATTGGAAGATTTCACCTCTATTACTTTTCAGGGGACAACCCAAAATGTGTGATTTTCTTTTACTTTCAATGATAATGGTAAACAGGACAAATAGAGAGGGTCAATCTCGTTAATGGGGGCACAGAGAGCAATAAAAACTGACAGGTGTTCTAATTCCTCTCCGCTCTATCCAAAACTAAAAAAAAGTTTTGCTTTTAGTTATAATTGAATGCAATCTTACAAATACAAAGTAGCACATTCAAGTAAAATCGTCTGTTGTTGATAACATACATTTTTTTAGGCATGTACAAAGTATAATTTTTTTTTTCTTCAAAGTATCATATTTAATCAGCCTTTACTTGCTGCTGATCAAGAAAAATACTACTAGGTGTTAAAAGGCAACTTCAAATGGTAAAAGGTACGCAGGCTGTTATACTTACAATGATAAAAACAAAGACTGGACCAAGGAAACTCCAAACAATGCCAAGACTGAGCCAGCAACTAGATTGCAGAGAGGAGACTGTTCAGATATACTGTAAAGTGAACTTTAAAAAACAATACAGTATAATTCACAAAAAAAAAAAACTATTGAAGAGATACTCTATTAAACCAAAATGGTAAAAAACATAGAATACAGTTTAAACGTGGAACTTCATTCTCCCAATCAACATTGATTATTTTAAATCCTCATGCTGCTTGCATTAGTAAACAGATAGGAAAATAAAGTATCTCACAAAAGTGAGTACACCCCTCACATTTTTTTAAAATATTTTATTATATCTTTTCATGTGACAACACTGAAGAAATTACACTTTGCTACAATGTAAAGTAGTGAGTGTACAGCTTGTAACAGTGTACATTTGCTGTCCCCTCAAAATAACTCAACAAACACAGCCATTAATGTCTAAACCGCTGGCAACAAAAGTGAGTACACCCCTAAGTGAAAATGTCCAAATTGGGCCAAAAGTGTCAATATTTTGTGTGGCCATCATTATTTTCCAGCACTGCCTTAACCCTCTTGGGCAATGGAGTTCACCAGAGCTTCACAGGTTGCCACGGGAGTCCTCTTCCACTCCTCCACGATGACATCACACACCTGGTGGATGTTAGAGACCTTGCTCTACTCCACCTTCTGTTTAAGGATGCCCCACAGATGCTCAATAGGGTTTAGATCTGGAGACATGCTTAGCCAGTCCATCACCTTCACCCTCAGCTTCTTTAGCAAGGCAGTGGTCATCTTGGAGGTGTATTTTGGGTCATTATCATGCTGGAATATTGCCCTGCGGCCCAGGCTTTGCTTCGGTATGTCACAGTACATGTTGGCATTAATGATTCTCTCAATGAACTGTAGCTCCCCAGTGGCAGCACTCATGCAGCCCCAGTCCATGCCACTTCCACCACCATGCTTGACTGTAGGCAAGACACACTTGTCTTTGTACTCCTCACCTGGTTGCCGTCACACACGCTTGACATCATCTGAGCCAAAAAAGTTTATCTTGGTCTCATCAGACCACAGGACATGGTTCCAGTAATCCATGTCCTTAGTCTGCTTGTCTTCAGCAAACTGTTTGTGGCTTTCTAGTGCATCATCTTTAGTAGAGGCTTTCATCTGGGACGACAGCCATGCAGACCAATTTGATGCAGCGTGCGGTGTATGGCCTGAGCACTGACAGGCTGACCCCCCACCCCTTCAACCTCTGCAGCAATGCTGGCAGCACTCATACGTCTATTTCCCAAAGACAACCTCTGGATATGACGCTGAGCATGTGCACTCAACTTCTTCGGTGGACCATGGCGAGGCCTGTTCTGAGTGTAACCTGTCCTTTTAAACCGCTGTATGGTCTTGGCCACCTTGCTGCAGCTCAGTTTCAGGGTCTTCGCAATCTTCTTATAGTCTAGGCCATCTTTATGTAGAGCAACAATTCTTTTTTTCAGATCCTCAGGGAGTTCTTTGCCCTGACTTGCCATGTTGTACTTCCAGTGACCAGTATGAGAGAGTGAGTGTGAGTTATTAATGTGTTGAGTTATTTTGAGGGGACAGCAAATGTACACTGTTATACAAGCTGTACACTCACTACTTTACATTGTAGCAAAGTATAATTTCTTCAGTGTTGTCACATGAAAAGATATAATAACACTTTTGTGAGATACAGTATTTCATATTTACTTGTTTTAAACTTTTTACATTTCGTTTTACATTTCTTCAGTTACTTCCTGGATTCTTGCCTAGGAAAATAATGTCCTACATCCCATGAGTCTTCAGGAGAGAGAAGAGGAGGAGGGGTTTTCTTAGCTAAGCACACTCTCCTGTATGGATGGGAGGAAGTAAGTGCCACATGAATCATCTGCCCTCAAGATGGTCATGGCCAGAAATGATAGGAGGTGTTTTTCAAAGTGATTTCTCAGCAAAATAAAGCATGGAGACATGAATGGATGGGGCAGTTTGCTTTGAATACTAAAAATGAACTAAAAATGAACTAAAAAGTGTTTTAGGTTTGTGGTGCTCAGCTGCAGAGAAGATCTGCTTTAACCTATGTAAGGAGCTTTATGGAAATGCATACTGTACTTTGCACATGTCTGCAAAAGTTTTGTTATTTTCACACCACCTATGGTGTGGGGTTAAAATACTTTGACCAGACACACCCATAAAAAATCTAATTATATCCCAATGTCTTGTTCAACCCCGTGTTGGCCCCTACATTGAAAACCCCAGCTGATTCAGGGAAAGCAAAAGTCCTTTCTGTTCCTTAAAAAGTTGATCTTCCTATTTTTTTTTTACTGAATATATACTGTATATATTGCTGCTTCAAGGATTATGAGGAGATAGGGTGAGTGTCAGGTGTTCCTTCATACCTATAGGTACTGGGTATGTCTTAGGGCTTCAGTGGAGGGGGAGCATGGAAAAGGTAAATCCCATTTTCCTATGGTCCATGCTTTGCAGCAAATCTGTCATTTTGCCCATTAGAAGCAAAGTATGAGCTCACTTTGAGATTGCAGCTTTCTAGAATTTATTTCCTTAGCAATTTCTGCAATTTTTATAATCTGCTAATTCTTAATATCTGTGGGGATACCAGGATCAAGATTTAGTTGGCAGCTCTGCTCAGTAAGTTTTGGTCCTACTGACAGGTGAAAAATTTTGAATATCATAGTTCTCAAAGAGTATGTAGAAGAGAAGACTAAAACTTACTACAAGTCTGTCCCGTAGTCATATGGACGAACAGCTGCTGAAATCCCCACAATCATAGATGGGATACCAAACCCCAGAAGACACATAACTGGAAAGTTTGATTTTCGGGAAGCCATATAATTGACAGCCCTCAGGTTTCGGACAGTCATGAAGAGCAGAACACTTTCAATAGACATCCAGCAGAAAGCACAGAGGAACGAGAGTTGGAGTGAACCAGCAATGATAGCACACACAATCTGAGGATGAATGGAGAAAAAAAGAAATGGGCTCAGTGACTTTCTAGTACACCCCACTGAATGAGGCCTTAGGTATTTAGCAGGAATTATGTAAGTTATTTTGTGTTTATGTGTGCAAATACGGATTTTAGTGAGTTTTTTTGTGCACAAATCGCGGGGCCTTAAAAACCAGTAGCATCTTCTTTTTGTTTTACTGGTCATGTGCTTTCAGAAAATATATGGTTTGGGGGGTGTTTTACAAACTCTGAAAGCTGTAAGTAAAAAATGAAAACCTCCCAGATTTTTTGAGAAATTTTTGGGTACATTTGATTTTCACCATTTTGCAAAAAGTCACAATTTTAAATTTACAAATATTTGTTATTTATTAAATCAACACAGCATATGCTATTATATTTAGTAGGAATTTTGTAAAATTAGCAGTTTTTAATCTGCTAATAATGGTTTCAGTGTATTTTTAGCGAAAATTTTGTTTTGATAAACATTTGTGTAAAACAACAATTGAAAAGTTAACTGAGGAAAAACTCTGCGCCAAAAAAACTCTTATGGAAAAGCTGCTCCCTTGAAAATTAGTGTATGGCTCCTTAATGAAGTGAAAAAAGTGACAATGGGGCACTGAAAATAAATACCTTAATTAAATAAGAAAAACCTTATTTGCCTTCATCAAAGTGAGGGCAAATGGGATTGGTAAAGTGAATCCCAACCACAGTGAACAAAATACTAGTAGCAGATGTTATATAAATAACATACAAGTGACCGTACATTCATGTGCAATGATGCAGTGTGCAATAATGCAATTGCAATGTATAACATAGAAAGTCCAATCCAATCCCTTTTACAAAGAAATAGTAGTAATAGTAATGAAAATTGTTGAAACAAGTCCACTAAAACGACTTTCAAAGTGCAGTACAATCTTCTAAAAAAACGTTGACTGAACCTTCACCACAGATTTCAGCAAACGACACCCAATAGTGATTGTAGTGTAGTCTGCTTACCAGATCTGTTTGACTACTTTAATTAAAAAGATAGTCAGACAACGCTTGTACAGGTTTGTGCCTGCTCACATACAGGATGGCATGGAAATATATGGGAAAACCTTCCTCCTCATAGGCTCAGGTGGGGCATATAAAAAGAGGGAAACATATCCATAGTGTAATATTGTTTATTAATATAAAAGTTAATTAAAAAGATAGCCAAATGGCTCCCTACATTGTACAGTGCCCAACCCGGCACTGGGGCTGCTCTTTTTTCAAAGTAGTAATGTCCGGATAGAGAAACCCTTGTTGTATCGGCGTGCATTCCACTCCGTACAGCCGACAACCAGGAGACTGGATATGGCGTAGTAAAACGTGACCAGGTACCGCCTCGACATACGTTTCGTCAACACGTCTTCGGGAAGCGTACCTGGTTACTGGGGTTTTTAAAGTGCCATTCACAGGCTGTAGCAAATGAGAAAATTTATTATGCGCAGCCTCAGTCCCGCTCAGGTAGTTAAGACGGAACGCGCTAACATCATTATATAGATAATTCATTACATTGGACTAGAAAGGAAACAAATGGCAGTAATAATAAAACAAAAAGAGAAAACTTAATTGAAAATCACTATAATAAAATATTTTAAAATAATATATATACTAATACACTCTAGGTCTATTCCCTGAATTATAAAGACCCATTAAAGTGGTTGTAAACCCTTACAAACCACTTGGACCTACAGGTAAGCCTAGATTAAAGCTTACCTGTTGGTCAAAGAAATATCTCCTAAACCTACACGGTTTAGGAGATATTTACCACTGAGCAAGCCGCTCTCAATGGCGATATGCCGCGAGTGGCGGCTCCTGTGCGCATGTGCGGGAGTGACGTCATCACGGCGCCATCGAATGACAGTGAGGGAGCCGTGATACCCACCAAGAAGATGGAGGCTCTGTACACAAGGGGACAGCAGTGACTTTGCTGGTTCCTGTGTCAGGTAAGTGACACATAATGGACTACTATGCGATGCATAGTACTCCATTATGCTTTACCTTTGCAGGGAAACAAAGAGGAAGTAAACCCATTAGGGTTTACTTCCTCTTTAATAGATTTCTATATATATGGCACCATCACATCCTTCCTCTAGGTGTCTCACTAGCCAAATGAACAAGCTGTGAGCACAAACCCGAAAAACATATAATGGTGCCAATAGAAATCTTACCAGCGGTGTTTAGAATATATAACATGGCATAGTCAAAAAACTGTCATGATACAATGTTTAATTGCAATAAAAAATATTAAAATAGGAGATATAAGTGGGCCTACTCACAATTTGTGGTATAACCCCCAATTATCTCTCTTGATTGCATTAACCAAGAGTTTTTTTCCCTTAGGCCACGTACACACGATCGGACTAGAGTCCGACGGACATTCCGACCGTGTGTGGGGCTCCGGCGGACATTTTCCTCCCAAAAGTCCGGCGGACCTAGTTTTAAGTTTTGACTTAAAAACATAATAAAGTATTTGAAAAAATTGTGTTTTTTTTATTTACACTTTTTTCCTTAGGTGAATGGGTACATCGTACCCCATACTCATTCACATAGGGTGGGGGGCCGGTATCTGGGGCCCCCTTATTAAAGGAGTCTCCCGGATTCCGATAAGCCCCCGGCCCGCAGACCCCGACAACCAACGGCCAGGGTTGTCGGGAAGAGGCCCTTGTCATCATCAACATGGGGACAAGGTGCTTTGGGGTGGGGAGGGCCGCAGGGCCCCCCACCCCAAAAAAATCCTTAATCCAGCATAAGGAAATAGCCTAATAAAATGTTTTGCCCCATTTGCACAGAGTGAATGTACTGCACTTGTAATGCACTTAAACTTAGTGAATTTATATTAAATGTATTTACACATACACCCCAATATGTTTAAGTCTGATTTAACACTTTGCGATTCTTAAATATGGTTGTACATGCAGCCAGTTACCTTAATCCTAGTTTGACGGATTCCCATCAGAAACAAAAGTTGTCCCAGGAAGAGACATCCACAGAGAGCTGTTAGGATGGAGGTGTGAGCGCTCCTCAGAGTCCGACACAGGATGAATGTAAGGAGACACAGAGACAGGCAAAGAAGAGACACACCCAGGCCAATGTAGGAGAGAAGGGTAAGAGTAAAATCGCCCTGTAAAAATAGAAACGTGAAGTGATCATCTTATAAATCACTGAAACTTTAACCTGTGGCTCCTTCCTATCCCCCTCCCTTCTATACTTTCACTTACACTCACCGGACACTTTAATAGGTACACCTGTTCAATTGCTTGCTAACACAAATTAATAATCAGCCAATCACATAGCAGCAACTCAATGCATTTAGGCATCTAGACGCGGTGAAGACGAATTGATGAAGATCAAACCAAGCATCGGAATAGGGAAGGAAGGGGATTTAAGTGACTTTGAATGTGGTATTATTGTTGATGCCAGACGGGCTGGTCTGAGTGTTTCAAAAACTGCTGATCTACTGGGATTTTCCCGCACAACCATCTCTACAGTTTACAGAGAATGGTCCGAAAAAGAAAATATCCAGTGAGCAGCTGTTGTGTGGTCGAAAATGCCTTGTTGATGTCAGAGGAGAATGGGCAGACTGGTTTGAGATGATAGAAAGGCCACAGTAATGCAAATACCATTCGTTGCAACCAAGGTATGCAGAATACTATCTCTGAATGCACAACACACCGAACCTTGAAGCAGCAGCAGAAGAACACACCAGGTGCCACTTCTGTGAGCTAAGAACAAGAAACTGTGGCTAAAATTTGCACAGGCTCATCAAAATTGGACAATAGAAAATTGGAAAAACATTGCCTGGTCTGATGAGTCTCGATTTCAGCTGCAACGGGGTGGGAGATTCGCATTATGCATGTGTAGAACACAAATCTGCAGCAACTGCGTGATGCTATCATGTCAAAATGGACCAAAATCTCTGAGGAATGTTTCCAACACCCAACACCTTGTTGAATCTATGCCATGAAGAACTAAGGCAGTTCTGAAGGCAAAAGGGGGTCCAACCCGGTAATAGCAAGGTGTGCCTAATAAAGTGTCCGGTGAGTGTATATACTCTTTGCATTTTTATTGTTTCCTAATAGTACTTTTAACGTTATTTTCACATTTTTACTTGCCCATTGTTCTATTAGTTATTTATTTATTCATTTATTTGTTATCATTTCTGGGTTTGTAACTGGTCACGCCAGCGGGAAATGTCAGACAATATGATCAGAAACTCATTATTACAGTACATCAGAGAGGGACAGAGGGACAGATCCCTGTTGTATCGCCATTAAAGTATCCACTTGGGGTTGGCTCTTTATTCTCAATTATGTGGAACTGGGCAGTTTTCATATTTTTCCTCTACAGCCTGTGAGCAAGGTGCAGCGTGGTGTGGTGGGTAGTATACAAACAGAGTCCAAGGCAAGCAGTAAATTTGTACTATAGAAATAGTTTAAACACAACTTATTCAGGTCCAGTGGGTAGGCACACCCGTCCAGACCCACTTACGGAAAGACAAAACAAAAGTCTAAAGACTTGAAGATGCCGTCTGTAATGAGGAGTGAAACCCAAAGTAGAGGCTTACTGTTTATGTTGCACTATCCCTACTCCTCTGGAACCTTTCTCTACCTCTACGCACTGTGCCTGTCAGACAGGGACCCTGTCCCTACGCTAGCAACTTGCATAAAGCACACCATACCTGGGAGCCAGAGTCCTAAATTGACTCTGCCTGATCCAAAATGGCCATTGGAGTCACATGGGGTGCTAAGTTTCTCACAACTTCCTTCCTCTGCTGCATTGCTGCTTAGATTGAGCTCCATATGCCGTGGGGAGTACAAACTGCACCTGCCTACAAGCCCCTTCAACATGCAAATGTTGTACAATACTTATTATATTACAACATGCCACAAAGATCACATCCCCAGTGACTTGCTAACAGGGGCAATATCTTTGTTTGATAAAGGAAGGGTGAGGAGAGAGCTGGCCCCCTCACTAGAGAGGGACTCACCCAAATCTGGCATCCAAATGTAAAAACTAAAAAAGACAAGAAACATTACATACACAAATATAATCTTCTAGCCTTGAAATAAAATGAGAGAACAACACAAATAACATTAATGTTTTGGCAGTATAGTTTATCCTGTTTCTGCAACTGTTGTGTTTTGAACTACTCTGGCTGAATAACCATGTTGGGTTGTAGGCTACCTAAGTTAAGCCCCATACACACGGTCGGACTTTTTCATGGATTCTGTCCGATCGGACAATGTTGTTGAAAAATCAGACCGTGTGTATGCACCATCGGACAGTGTTCGTCGGTTTGTCCGACGGACAAAGTCTTATCTCCTGCTGGAAAGATTTGCCGTCAACCCGGTCCGATCACACCAAACCCGATCGTGTGTACGGTTGTCCGACCGGACAAAGTGCTACGCATGCTCAGATCACATTACAAGACCAAAGCTATTGGCTACTAGCCTCTACGTTGTCCCGTCGTAGGCAACAAACGTCACCACGTTCAGAATGATCGGATTTTCCGACAACTTTGTCCGACCGTGTGTACGCAAAACCTACATCGGACAAAGTACGACGGACATGATCCGACGGACCTGGTCTGCGGATTGTCCGACCGTGTGTATGGGGCTTTAGAGAAGATAGATGAGGGATGGACTCTTTCCCTTTTGCCATTTCCCTTTTGCCATTCACCTTTGTATCACATCTGTGGGAGGAAAAACTTGCTTCTTGAACCCATCATAGGTTATATGGACCAGTCGGTTCTGATTTTAGGATGCCTGACACCAGTGCATCACCATAATCACAGTCAGTCCAAACATAGACTTGCCTGCGTATGTAGAGTCTCTAAAACCCTTACCCTAGGTTGTTCTATAAGGCCAGGACATAAGATTTTGCGTCTGCATGCAGCTCATAGTGCATACTTTTAGAAGGAATATATCTGATCTCCTTGTGACTAATATTTTAGATCTTATAAGAGATTAAACATATTCACTCTGATCTAAGAACAGTGTCAACCGATTGAAGACAGTTTGGAGCCTAAGTGTGTAAAAACCTCTCGCAAGGTTCTTTATTGGTTTGTGAGGTGATAATGGAATAACTTTACCCTCGGTCACAAGCCTACCAGGTGTTGTCCAAGACTGACTCATTAGCAGCTAGGTGTTAATTCAGATCTGCAGGTCAAAGTTGTCTTTTCAGATTAAAAATTTTGAGCATTTGGCCATACCACTGAACATTGGATTATGAACATATGTGTGATATATCCTCTCTCTGTCTATGTTTAATGTTATACAGCACTATAATAGTTTAATCAACATTCTTATTTGTTGAAATCACCTGTATTTCATGCGGTGCCATGAGGAGTGCAAAGCTGGAGAGATGGGTACAGGTGCAGTTGGTGTGTGTTCTATCAGATTGTCCTGTCTCACATCCTTCTTTCGACCAGTTATTCTTTTCAGGGTCCCAAAATACACAGACAAACTCATTTAAGGGCCTTATTGGCTGTAATGGAAAGATGTATACATTTCAGTAACTCTGCAATGCCACATCATCTATACCTCCCAAATGTGTCTTTTTTGGAATTGTGAGCCTGGGCAAAAATATGCAAGCCTTCTCCCTTCCACCACATATAAAAAAACGAGTCAGGCAGAGCAACCAGTTGCAATGGTCATATAGGAATGATCTGTATGTCTTCATCCCGTTGTCTACTTTGATTTTGGATTTTTTGATGGAAGTGGTAAATAGTTATAAAGGCTTAGGTTTTGAAGCACAAAGCTACTATGGAGAGGACCTGATTTAAGCATTTATTGGATAGAAATCAACCAATCTGATTCATATACTATGGTTCACATTGCTGCGACTTATCGTGGGACTTGTGACACAATAAGTCACATGACAAGTCAAAATCCTTTTATTTCACTGGGTGCCGTCTTAATAAATGCAACTGAAGTCACAGCAAAAAAAAAAAAAGGTTCCTACACTACTTTTCTAAGACTTTGGTGCAACTTGAGTGCTATAGACTGCAATGTTAAATCACAAAAGTCACAAGGAGATAGCAAGCAAGGAAGTTGCACAATTTTGGGGTCACAGCAGTGTGAACCGAGCCCAACTGATTATTCATTATGGGGTAATATAAAATGAAAACGTTTCCTTTCAAAAACATGATTTACAAGTAGTAACATAATCTCTCTGTAAACATAAACCTGAACTTCAGATAAACAGATATATTCACAGATGAAATACATATATATGAGCTGTTTTACCTGCCAAAGGATTTGTAATTAATATGTACCCCATACTCATTCACTTGGGGGAGGGGGCCGGGATCTGTGGGTTGCAGTAAGCCCCCTGCCCACAGGCCAGGGTTGTGGGGAGGAGGCCCTTGTCCACTTGCACAGAGCAGCATCTTACCTCCTTTTCTGGGGCCCCCACCAGTGATCCAAGCTTCTTCTGCCTTCCGAGTGCCCCCATAGCAAACTGTTTGCAATGGGGGCACTCATGCAGGCACTCATGCATCTATTGACTAGCACAGTGTGGCTCAGCCCCCTCACAGGATTTGATTGACAGTAGCAGGAGCCAATGGAAACCGTTGCTGCATCTGAATCCTGTGAGACGAGTGAGAGAGAACAGCGCTGTTGCCCCCTGGCTCAGGTAAATATAAGGGGTACTGGGGGGGGGGGGGGGGCTGAACATGAGAGTTTTTTTCCTTAATGTAGGGAATGCATAAAGGTAAAAAAAAAAAACTTAAAGTGATTGTAAGGTCTCTCTTTTTTTTTTTTGATAAAAAACATGTTATACTTGCCTTCTCTGTGCAGTTGGTTTTGCACAGAACAGCCCGGATCCTCTTCTCGGGTCCCTCTTTGCTGCTCCCGGCCCCTCCCTCCTATCAAGTGCCCCTTCAGCCAACAAAATAGGAAGACCAGCAAAGTCATTGCAATGACTAAGCACAGGTGTGTGAAACGCGTCTGCTAAAGCCAAAGGAGTGGAGCATGCTTATCATATTCCTGATTTTTATTGTAGCACTTACCCCTGAAGGAGCTGCTAGTAATTGATTGGGCCTGTACTCTGCTCTTCCCACCCCCAATGATTTGGCTCAAACCGCTTTACACAGCTGTGTAACAGTGTTGGTGTGAAACCCAATAATAAAAGGACAATTGAATAATCACAGATTACATGCACTTTACCTGTGTTGTCACCTGGGTATACACTGCTACACCTGTCTGGAGAATGAACAAACCTCACAATAGATTGTGTTAAGCCAAAATATAAGTTTACTGGAACAGATTTGAACATTAAACATAAGAACCGTAATGACATACAATTCTGACACAATAATGAAACAAATAGTTGTGAACGACTATCACACAAAAGTTACCTGGATTGCTCCCGCAGGCGTGTCTCCAAGTGAGACTAATGCTCAGGCAATAAGATCTCAGCACTGGGCACCTTCCCACTTCCAGCACACTGTGTAGACACTATAAGATCTGTAATATCCTACACAGTATTTAGCAAGATTATATAATGCAGTATAATTATTCAAAGCTCCCCCTGCAGTTTCTAGTATGTGGTAGCAACACTGTAATGCCTTACAGTAAGGGATATAGTCTCTTGTCTTCTTTTCTTTAGATAGCCATTATACTGCAGTATTTGTATTCCACAGGATTTCCAAACAGTAATGTAGTGTAGGATAGTATAAAACAGTAACTTTGATCGTGCAATATATTTGTGAACTCCTTCCCTGGGAATATGCTCCCAACGTCAGTCAATTATTAATGAAATCAGGCTTTGAGGCCTATGTGAGTGCAATTCAACTGAAAAGAACTGTTCCGACTGCAGGTCCCAGCAATGCCGTAAGGTTAGTCTAATTGTGTGAAGTGCGGTATATAACTTCTGGGCAACAGCCCTCTCACCACACCAGGCCTGGATAGATGGATGCCTCCGCTCCTTTGATTCTCAGTCCTGCTACCAGTCAGCTCCGTCACACCATATCACTCCGCAAGATGATCGGGGACCTCCGTCTGGCTCCGTCAGGCACTCTGAATCCTCCGGTCGGATCGCACCACTGCTCCAGCAGACTGTGATGAGGCTCTCTCTGTATTTGCTGCTCTGCTCCGCAATCTGTAGGCCGTGGCTCTTCTAGACGCCCACACACAGATCCCTGTAGGCAGGCCACGCATCCCAGCAGAAAGAGAAAATAAAATGGCCGCGCAAAGCCTTTTATTTCCTACCCAGCATGCAATTCAGCCACTCAGTGTTCATGGGTAGGTGAGTGGGCATTGTGGGTAGGTGAGTCCTTTCACAAGTGAAGCACTGACCCCCAAAGGAGCTGCTGGTTTGATTTGGGCTTACCATTACCTTCTTGACCTCGTATGCTTCTAGGGTTTTCCCGAGGTAGATGGCCCAAAGAACTGTAGAAACTGACACTGGATCCACATTGGGATTTTTATTTGCAAAGTGGTAGACAAAACACAGTCTTAATAAAGGATAAAGGGTATAGGTAGGAAGTTCAGGCACTCTTGGAACTGCTTGAAACTGACTATTTCTCGCTATGGAATCCAGAGAATAGCCATTCACAAGACTTAGCTACCATTTCCACTACTTATCTCTCCTCATCTGCTGCTCCTTTCTGCCAACCTCTAATTTCCTGTCTATTTGAGAAAGATATTTAAGTTACAACGTTATGCTTTCATATCAGTTCACAAAACATGTCCCATCTATTTTTGATCATATATCGAAATTCTACTACCCAAGCTTCTCTTCTTTACTGTTTTTGTACTTCTTATGTGTAGGTTGTAATTTGCGTCCCTTTATTTGTGAATGTACAGTGCTGCATAATACATTGCTACTTTATAAGTGTAGCGCCGACACTTTTCTAAAGTGTGCACTATTCTGTAAATTTAGTTTTTCCAGAACTGTAACTGAGTTCTGGGGGTTAATTGTTTTAGGTTTTTTACTTTGGCGTTAGTTTGGCTGGGCTGTACTGGAGTTCTGCCTGGTAATAGGTGAGGTGGGCACCTGTGACAGGCTGAGAATGCAGTCCGGTTGGACGCATTAGGTACCAATCTTTCTCGGAGCCAATCAGTGGGCTCGGCTTGCTCTTTGATTCCTGATTCCGGTCCGGACCAACCCCGTGAGGGGTCCCGGACCCAGGAGTGTGTGCTGCCCCTGTAAGCTTGGTCACCCTGACCAGCCCCAGTGGCCCTCATGGTCTGTGGTGAGGATCCATCCGTTCCCGAGCCTCGGAACTGGCTAGTTCGAGGCGCAGTGACTGAAGGAGGATTCTGAAGTGTCCCGGTGTCCTCTTAGGATTGGAGAGGCACGGCAACTCGTACAAGCAACCAGGGGAGAACTCTTCGGAGGAGGCCCATGAAGCTGGCTGCTCGGTAAGAGCCTGGGAGCTGAGATTGTATGGACACTAGTCAAATCCACATTTCCTACGGTATTGCCGCAACGGGTGAAAGATACAGGTACCATAGGAAAAGTTCCTAACCCATCCTTCGGTTACAACATAGTCTGTGGCAGAGACTTTTACCTTGTTCACCTGCAGTTTTACAACATAGTCTGTGGCAGAGACGTTTACCTTGTTCACCTGAAGTTTCACAACCAAGTCTGTGGCAGAGACTTTGCTAACTCTGAAGCACTTGTTGGCTGCAGACTAGGGTTTATCCAACAGTAAAGAGTCCAGTTGCGAGTGGTTACTTTCTGGGCTATCTAAGTAGACATTTATTTTAATGTCAGCAGTTCTGAAGTGCCTGAGCTTTATCACCCATGCCCTCTATTCCCAACTAAGAGACTGTGTTATGTTTGAACGTTTTTTTGCAAATAAAAATCCTCAAAAGGACTTTGAGTGTCAGTCTCCTCAATTACTGGGTACTAACCCTGGGAACCCCTAGACAACGAACAATGAGCTACAAGGAGGAGGTAATCGGTAAGCCCAGAAAATACATAGCCACCCTGTAGGGGGGTTATGGCGCTACATAAGGATGATAACAGTAAGTTTAACTAAAAAGGGTTTTTAACATAGACTGCTTTTTGTATGCCCTGTGCTCTCCAGCAACAATCATATGTGTCAGATCCCCTAGATACATAGAATGTATATTCATTGCTGTTATTTTATACAACATATCTGTATTACCTTGCTTATGTATTCTATCTTATTCTTCTTAATAAGAAAAAATATTGTAACACAGATCCCCTAGATACAGTAGATTAGATAGTATTAGCATTTATATAAGACATAACTCACAGACACACATACATTATTACCAATTGTCAGCAGGAGGAGACTATAAAGTGTCAGATCCATTGGACCTCTCATTTTGAGCAATCTTCAGGATGATCTTGGTTTGGTTATCTTCGTGGACTCAAGAATCTCGATTGGCAACTGTACAGTTTCTGATGACCCTATGAGACTATCAGTAACCTCACTTTTTTGATCCCTGGCTTCACCGTGAAAGAACTGTTTTCTCCTCCTAACCAAATTAGTTGTGTGTTGCATTTAAATGTAATCAGAAGTGGACGGTTCCTCTTTTTGTTTCTTTCTAAAAGCTATCTGATTTTAACTTGCATATGCCAAATTGAGAAGCTGACAAACATGCTGCGATAATTGACGAAAGTGTTTAAAATTTAATTATATTGGTCGTGGTCAATTTTGTGTTATTTCATTTTTTAACTGATGTTTTATATGTAAACATTTATTACAGGGTAAATTCATAACACTGGAATTACAGAACATTATGTTTTTTTTTTTTTTTTTCTAGAGAAAGCAGAGCAGTAGCTGTTTGCTTGCAGAATGTCTCCTTCTGATTAAAAATTTCAGCGGGACTCCTTTAAACACACCAGGCAGGGAGGGTTAGGGGGAGGGCCACCCCTCTGATTCATTTGGTTGTGCATGTAAGTTGCAGCTTGAGCTATTAGGCCTTGTTCACACAAGGCATACAAAATCGTACACGCCCATGGAGGGCCATGTTTACCCACGTGGGGATGCACAGGTGTTCTGTGCATCGCCATGCAGACAGCCCCATAGCTGTCAATTGGGATGCATGGATGCACAGACACAGCCACTGCTCCCAATTTGACATTCATGTGGTTGTGAGTGCATGGCCCTGAACATATCCAGGATCACCTGTGGATTCACTTCATGTTATAACCCTATGAGATTCCGCTGTCTGGTACCAGAGTGGTGTCATGCTATAGTGGATATATCATGCTTATCTGACCACCTATAACCTAGTGGTCCATTTTCTGCGGTAAGAGACCCGGTGTGTTGGTGTGCGATGGAGGATTTCATAGTTCACCTCAGCTTGTCATATTTACACTGTGGGTGATGCCTTTTCTTGGAACATGGACTCTTTACGCTCAATGACTGTGAATTTTTATTTACATAGTTTTTGTTTGTATTTCTATCACTGCATATCTTTATACATTCACTGCTCATTGGTGAAAAAATATCTTTCTAGTTTAACATGCAATCACAGACACACAAACTGTATTTTGTGCAAATGTATAGCAAATTAGAGAGACGTTTAAAAGTTTTTCCAGAGACAGTTAGAAGCTGGGGCAGATAGCTGAAAAAAACACCTCCCTATCAAATATCCATATTTGTATTGTGCCGGTAAATCTTTTATGAAAGGAAGCAAGGATAAAACAAAATATATTGCACCCACACTTATGTGAAGTCACACATGCACTTCAATGTAGTTACACAGACCTGGAAGAGGAGACACTCCAGAGGGGATGGATGGATAGAGCCACAGAGGGACCAGCCTTCAGTACACACACCTCTGTCTTGTGTACACCACCTGGATTATGCAGAGCCGCCCAGTCCAGATTACAATCACTTCCCTGGGAGCAGAGCACAGTAGAGTCGCACTGCCAATATAGACAGCCATAGCCATGGCGGGAGGGAAACTGAGTCGGCACATGCTGAGGAGTCAGAAATGACAGCTAACAGGCAAAGATGCACTGTGCTGTTAGGTTGCCATGACAATGTATTTTGGGGGCATGTCTCTCTTTGTTGACTGTTTTGGTTTGATGGCCATGTACATGACAGACAAAAACAAAGACATAATTGACCATATATGTGGTCAATGACATCACCCAAGAGACCCCTTCTCCTTATATATCACAGTTGTCATCCACTGGGTTTGTCCTTTGGCAGTTGACAAGCGATTGCGCGAGATGTGTCACGGTGGCCATATCTTTTTTTCTTTTGGTGGGTCGGTATTGTTGAGGGACTATTTTGCAATTTTATTAAAAAAAGGACTTGTCAAACATTTGAGTGTGCTTTGCCAGAGGGGTCCCCCTGGCAAGGTACCCCCCCCCAAGTTAAGGGTATTTGGCTTGGTATGGTTCAGGTGGAGGGGTGCACACACCCCCCCCCCCCCCCCACACACACACACACTTTATCCCTGTTATGGTATATGCATTTTCTTTTGTGTGTGTCAGGTGCCCCTTAAAATTCTTATCAGTTTTCAAGGGTCTGGTATGGATTTCTTGGGGGATCTCATGCATTGTTTTGGGTGTTTCCCTTAAAACCCATACCATACTTAAATGGACTGGTATGAAAAAAGAGGGGGAGACCCCACACCTATTTTTTTTTTATATTTAGTTGAACTTTGGGCTCATACCTATTTTTGACAATGTAGTTATACCAGAGGGGAGTTACTACACTTCACACTGACACAACACAAATGTTTAGTGTTGCACCACTGTTTTGCAATGGGCTGTAAGAGATCTTAAAGTATATTTCCACATTACGTTTTTTTATTCATTTTTGGACTTGCATTTTAGCTAAGGCTTACAACCCCTGTCTGTTTTTGATTGCCCTGAAAAAGATGTCACCTACGCCCTGAAAAGAGATGACATGCATAAAGTTCTGTGAACTCTAAAATAACCAAACTAAACTAATGTAGCACCCTGCCCTAGTCAGGCTAAATCTAATGTTTGAATCTGCTCTACTCAGTGGAGTAGCAACCTATTTGTTTGTTTTAATCAGGTTTTCTTAAGCTTGGTAGTTTATTGCTCCCACCTGCATCTAGAAGAAGAAGTTATGTCACTCGTAGAGTCTTTACAAGTGATATACTTCTGTATTAGAACATAGTCACTTGTCGAATATATTTCAATTAATTTGTTGACTGCATTGAAACTGTGTAATTTTCAAAGCATCAAATAAGTGCATTTCAAAATTTTAACATACGTTTTAATTATACATGATTATATGACTTTAGTCTGCATACCTGTAGTACACAAAGCTGAGTACAATTCACTTGGCCCAATGAACAAGCCTCGTGTATTTTGGAAAGACAAAGGAGATGAACTTTAGACATAAACCTTAAAGCGGAGTTCCACCCAAAAGTGTAACTTCCGCTCATTTGTCTCCTCTCCCCCTCCGGTGCCATGATTGGCACCTTTGGGGGGGGGGGGACAGGATACCTGTCTTTGACAGGTATTCTGTTCCCACTTCCAGGAGTCCAGGCCGCGGCCCGTGACATCACCGCGGGGCTCCCTCCTCCTCTCCCTGTCGCCGGGCCAGTAGGAGAGAGGAGCGGGTACCCTTACCCGCACTGGTGGCGGCAGCACCCGACAGCTGAAGGAAACATCAGCTGCGGTGCCGACATCCCTGGACTCCAGGACAGGTAAGTGCCCTATTGTTAAAAGCAAGCAGCTCCAGTATGTGTAGCTGCTGGCTTTTAATTTTTATTTTGGGCAGAACACTGCTTTAACCGCTTCAGCCCCAGGCGATTTTACCCCCTTCCTTACCAGAGCACTTTTTGCGATTCGGCACTGTGTCGCTTTAACTGACAATTGCGCGGTCGTGCGATGTTGCACCCAAACAAAATTGACGTCCTTTTTTTTTTCCACAAATAGAGCTTTCTTTTGGTGGTATTTGATCACCTCTGCGGTTTTTATTTTTTGCGCCATAAACAAAAGAAGAGCGACAATTTTGAAAAAAAACACAATATTTTTTACTTTTTGCTATAATAAATATCCCATTTGTTTCCAAAAAAAATTAATTTTTTACTCAGTTTAGGCCGATACGTATTCTTCTACATATTTTTGGTAAAAAAAATCGCAATAAGCGTTTATTGATTGGTTTGCGCAAAAGTTATAGCGTTTACAAAATAGGGGATAGATTTATTGCATTTTTATTTTTTTTTTACTAGTAATGGCGGCGATCTGCGATTTTTTTTCATGACTGCGACTTTGCGGCGGACACTTCGGACACTTTTGACACATTTTTGGGACCATTCACATTTACACAGCGATCGTTGCTATAACATTGCACTGATTACTGTGTAAATATGACTGGCAGGGAAGGGGTTAACACTGGGGGCGCTGCAGGGGTTAATATATGTTCCCTGCAAGTGATTCTAACTGTAGGGGTAGGGGACTCACAAAGGGAGGAGACCAATCGGTGTTCCTCTGTACTTGGAACACATCATCGGTCTCCTCTCCAGTGACAGGACGTGGAGCTGTGTGTTTACACACACAGCTCCACGGTCCCGCTGTTTTCCTGTGCAATCGCGGGTGCCCGGCGGACATCGCGGCCGCCGGGCACACGCACCGGGCCCCCCCCGCGCCCCTAGACGGCCGGGAATAGGAGGACTTCATATGACGTCCACCCAGGATGGGAGATCCACCTTGTGGACGTCATATGACGGTGGCCGGTATTGAAGTGGTTAATTAAAACAAGATTTTTATTTTTTTTAAGATTAGCAACTCTACTCCTTTAAAATACACCCAGTACTAGATTAGTTAAAATGGGGTAGGCAAACCTTGGTCCTTCAGCTGTAGTGAAGCTACAAACTCCATCATGCTGCCTTAGTGAGTCATGCCTGTTGTTGTCATAGTCCTGCAATGCCTCATGGGATATGTAGTGCAACAACATCTGGAGGGCTGAAGATTGGCTAGTCCTAAAGCATTATTAAAAATGTCAAGCCACAATCAACTGAGAGTTTAACAATGTATTTTATGTATAAAATAATAACAAATACAAAATAATAACATAAATAAATAAAGTATTATAAAACAATTTAATATATAACTATTTACAAAAAAACATTAGACATTTTAAAATGCGAGGCTGGTTTGGGAAAAGCCCAACCCCATGCTCCTCCTGCAGGTTAAGAATGCTGCGGCGCATCCTGACTACCAGTTTTTTTTTAATTTCCTGTTTTAGAAACAGAAACAAATAAGCAAATTAGAATCAACTTAAGAGCTGGGAAAAAACATGAGTCAACCTTTCAACAAAAACAAAGCATCAGCATAAAATATTGCCTAAGTAAGTGGTTATTTTAAGAAAGTCTGTGCTGGGAATTCCCTTACCTAAATTCACACATGGCTAAATTGTACATCCTCTACTCCATTGCAGCTACTCTGATCGCAGCCATGCTGTGTCCAAAATCGGTCAGTCGGTAATGCCACAATAAAGCCCCATACACACGGTCGGATTTTCCCATGGATTCTGTCCTATCTGACAATGTTGTCGGAAAATCCGACCGTGTGTAGGCACCATCGGACAGTGTACGTCGGATTGTCCGACGGACAAAGTCCTATCTCCTGCTAGATAGATTTTTCGACAACAAAGTCCGATCACACCAAATCCGATCGTGTGTATCGAATTCCGACAGACAAAGTGCCACGCATGCTCAGATCACATTACAAGACCAAAGCTATTGGCTACTAGCCTCTACGTAGTCCCGTCGTAGGCAACAAACGTCACCACGTTCAGAATGATCGGATTTTCCGACAACTTTGTCCGACCGTGTGTATGCAACACCAGTGTCGGACTAAATCCGTCTGAAAAAATCTGATGGATTTTGTGGTCGGATTTTCCGACCGTGTGTACGGGGCATTATTCTTAGAAAGATTTCAACAAATATAAATCTGCCCTCCAAAAATACAATTCCTGCCTCCTCACTGCCAAGCAGACCTATTTTATCACTCTCATTAACAACGTATCATCCCAACCCCTGTCAACTCTTCTCTACCTTCAACTCTCTACTTCGACCTCTACTGCCTCCAACGAATAACTCACTCACTGCTCACTACTTCAAACATAAGATTGATACAATTTGTGAGGAGATCTCCACTGTACAGGTGCCTTCTCCACCTAACACCCCACATCCACAGGTACAATCATTATTTCCTTCATTCAATGAGGTTGCTAAACTTTTCTCTAATGTCCACCTTACCACCTGCCCCCTGGACCCTGTTCCCTCACAAATGCTACGTTCACCCTCTGGCTCTATTCTACACTCCTTAACTCACATCTTCAATCTCTCCCTCTCTTCTGGCATCTTCCTAAACTCTCTAAAACATGCATTAGTCACCCCCATTCTTAAAAAGCTCTCACTAGACCCCACCAATGCTAACACACGCCCCATTCTCCTTGCTCCCCTTTTTATGCAAACTCCTTGAATGTCTGGTCTACAACAGAGTGAGCGACAACCTCGCCAAGAATAACCTTCTTGATCCCCTTCAGTCTAGATTCCCCTCTTAACACTCCACAGAACCTGCTTTCCTAAAACTCACAAATGATCTGCTAACAGCTAAATCCAATGGACACTATTCTGTACTCCTACTCCTAGACCTCTCTGTTGCCTTTGACACAGTGGACCACCCCCCTCCTCAAAAAACTCCACGCCTTTGGTCTCTGTCAAGATCAATAGCACTATCAGCCCGTCCCTTCATGCCAAGGTTCTAGGTGTAACCCTGGACTCTGGACTATCCTTTCGGCCCCACGTCCAAACACTTTCCAAATCTTACCGCCTCAACCTCCACCAACTTCTCCAAAATATGCCCCTTCCTAACCAATGACACCACAAAGCTCCTAGTTCACTCACTGGTCATCTCCCACCTCGACTACTGCAACTTCCTTCTCAAGGGATTACCTTTACATAGGCTGTCCCCCTTCAGTTCATCACAAATGCTGCTGCCAGGCTCACCTTACCAACTGCTCCGTGTCTGCTACTCCTCTCTGCCAATCCCTCCACTGGTTTCTGCTCACCCAACAAATTAAATTCAAACTACTAACAACAACTTACAAAGCCACCCACAACTCAGCCCCCAGCTACATCACTAGCCTAGTCTCAAAATACCAACCTATTTAGTTCCTTTATTCCTCCCAAGACCTCCTGCGCTCTAGTTCCCTGGTCACCTCCTCCCATGCTCCCCTTCAGGACTCCCTACCCCATCTGTCCGACTATCTCCTACTCTGCTTGCTTTTAGACGATCCCTGAAAACCCTTCTCTTCAGAGAAGCCTTTTCTGCCTTCACCTAACAACTGTACCTTTACTTTCTCCATCAGATCATCCACCACAGTAATTACCTTTTGTATTAATCAACCCTCCCTTCTAGATTGTAAACTTAAACAAGCAGGGCTCTCTGATTCTTCCTGCATTAAATTGTATTGTAACTGTACCATCTGCCCTCATGTTGTTAAGCACTGTACAAACCGTTGTCGCTATATAAATCCTGTAAAATAATAATACATTTTGACTTTACAACCACTTAAGGTCTCTAAAGAAGACACTAACACAATGAGGTTGGACAAGAACATGTCAATCTTAAACTGTGTAAGGATTTTTTACTGTTTGAGCAGTAAGGGCGTGGAACGCCCTTCCACAGTTGGTGGTGTCAGTGAGGAGTGTAGATAAATCCAAAAACCTTTTAGATGCATTTCTTAGTGAATGCAAAGCACAGGGATATTGAAAATGGTAGTGACATAAACACACACTTGTACACATACCTGCACTGGTTGAACTGGATAGACTGGTGTCTTTATTCAACTATGTAACCATGTAATAAAAGTATTTTCAAATGCAAGTAGTGTAAGTACCTGACTTTAACTTGGTATCAACCTCTTGTATCCCCTGCACAGCAGAGCTCAGACTAGGAAAAACTTATCAAGCAGCCAGCCAGTTGTACTGCAGTGCTCAGGTCCTAACAAGGAAGATGCTTATTAGGGGACTTTGAGATCTGTCTCTTCTTTCCTAGTTTTGCAGTCTCTGATTGGAAGACAATTATACTCCAGTCATGAGAAAGTTCTACAGAGGTAGAAGCAAGGTTACCTTGCCTGTGGGGAAAAGGATCCAAGTACACCATATTAGAAATATAACAATGGTGTTTTTTTTGCTTTAGGGGAACATTGGGAACACCCAAGATTGCCATTATTGTTTTGCTAAGTATGAGATCCTGTCTATCACGAGTTGTGTTAATGCATTACAAAAGCTCCAGTAAAAGGTTCATTGCGTCCAGACAAGTGAGTGTGTTCAATCAATTCAGCTACATTAATAGCAAAGAACCTCAGCACTGGGAGCTTTTAAGAGCAGAGTTTAAGAACTGTGTGTGGGGACAGGGTGAATTCTCATACAACCAAGTAATGGTAACACAAAGAAAGGCCAATGCATTTTCCTATTAAAGGATGCTGCATTTGGTTACCGGAGCTGGAAGGGACTGGACTCCTGCTGGAGGATCATGTGAGTGACCTGGAGACTTAAAGCGGGACTGTACCTGAAAATGTTAAAAGCCAGCAGCTACAAATACTGCAGCTGCTGACTTTTAATAAATGGACAGTTACCTGTCACAGGTTCCAGCGATGTCTGCAGCAGAGGCCCATCAATCGTGCGGCTCTCTGCTGCTGCCGACACCATTCTCGGTGAGGGAATCAGGAAGTGTAACGTTGCGACTTCACTTCCCGGTTCCCTACTGCGCATGTGCGAGTCGCGCAGCGCAATCAGAATCGTCCGCGCTGTCTGCTGGGACCCGTGTGTGTCCCGGCAGATAGCGCGCCGGGACAGGAAGTGGTGTAAACTCCCGTGGGAGTTTATGCCCAGAAGTGGGTGTAAATACCTGTCTAAGACAGGTATATGCACCCCCCTCCCCCTGAAAGGTGCCAAATGTGACACCGGAGGGGGGGGGGGGGGGTTCAGATGAGCGGAAGTTCCAATTTAGGGTGGAATCCCGCTTTAAAGTGGTTGTAAACCCTCCACTTTGACTTCAGCTCAATCTAATCTCTATAGAACAGGCAGCTGATCGCTGCCTGTAAAAGTTCACTCACTTTTCTGTTGCCATAGAAACCGTCCTGCATTCTTTAGTGACGTCAGCCGCGCTTGTCCAGTCCATCCATTCTTTCACGGCGCGCTATGTGTGCCGTTTCTGTATCCTCAGCATGCCGCCTCATTTCTTTCCCCTGTGAACGGCACAGCACTGAAGGATCGCAATATGTGCCCTTCTCTTCCTGGTTCTCCCCCTTGTGACTGTATTAGACATCACACAGGGGGAGTGAACCAGAGCAGCTGCAGAGCAAACTGAGCAAGCAGCTGCAGAGCAAACTGAGCAATCAGCTGCAGCTATTATAAGAGCCATAGTCAAGCCACATTAGTAAAAGTTACTTAGGAAGAGTAAAGCAATGTTTTTTTTCTATGAAAGTATAAAAAAATGTAAACGCGATCGCATGCACCAGATTTAGGCAGGGGGACAAAGGAAGGGCATAAATAACATCCACACAAGAGACATAGATCAAGAGTAAAGATGGAGCTGCCGATTCCTGGAAGAAGAGATCTTTTATGAAAGTAAAAAAAAGTATTTGCAAAGCAGATTTTAATCATGTTTAAAGGTACAAGGCATGTATACAAATAGTAAAATGATAATGTTTAAAAAAAATAAAAAATAAAAAAAAATAGGGTTTACTTCCGCTTGAAGGTCCAATGTGGGTTTATCAAGCAGCTGAAATATGTCTTCCAGGGGGGTTCAGAGAGCCCTTGAGTGTTGCATGTGAGCTTGGGCACTAAAACATGGTCGGGGAGGCTCCCCAGTGTCTTGCCTCTGACGTTAAAGCAGAGCTCCACCCTAAAGTGGAACTTCCGCTCATCGGATTCCTCCCCCCTTCCGATGTCACAATTGGCACCTTTCGGGGGGAGGTGGGACAGGATACCTGTCTTTGACAGGTATTCTTTCCCACTTCCGGAAGTACGCCGTGGCACCGCAGGGCTCCCTCCTCCTCCTCCCTCGGCTGCCGGGCTAATAGGAGAGAGGAGCGGGGCCTCGCGCATGCGCAGTAGGGTTCCCGGCATGAAGCCGAGAGGCTACACTGCCGGGTTACCTTACCCACAATGGCGGCGGCAGCACCCGACAGCTGATGGAGGCATCAGCTGCAGTGCCGACATCGAGGGACTGCAGGAAAGGTAAGTGTCCATTTATTAAAAGCCAGCAGCTGCAGTATGTGTCCTGTTTCTTGGAATTCTCTGCACTGGGGCTTACATGCTGATAGGAGGTAAGGGCAGAGTAAGAGAGGAGCTCATAAGTCTGCTGCTTCTTCTTCAGTCCCAGGATGGGGAGGACAAGACCTGTAATTGTAACTGTATTGCAGTAGGGAAAAATTAGGTCTCCTGCTCTGCCAGAAAGGGCTGTGCTGTGTTTCAGAGCAGAGGCGGCTCTCTAATTAGGCAAATTAGGCGGCTGCCTAAGGCCCCACTGGGAACAAAATAGAGGAGCTCTGTGTGATGCCACTCACACTAGAAGTCCTGTGGGTGCTGATGGGACTAACACACTAGAAGTCCTATGGGTGCTTCTGCAAAGAAAATAGAGGAGCTCTGTGTGATGGGACTAACACACTTCAAGTCCTATAGGTGCTTCTGTGTGTGTGATAGGGGACTAACACACTTCAAGTCCTATAGGTGCTTCTGGGAAGAAAATAAAGGTCTGTGTGATGGGGACTAACAACTTCAAGTCCTATAGGTGATTCTAGAACAAAATATAGCTCTGTGTGTGTGATGGGACTAAC
Organism: Lithobates sylvaticus; assembly: GCA_028564925.1. Taxonomy (NCBI): domain Eukaryota; kingdom Metazoa; phylum Chordata; class Amphibia; order Anura; family Ranidae; genus Lithobates; species Lithobates sylvaticus. Next base: position 95,264,288 of record CM053029.1, read on the forward strand.
ACACTTCAAGTCCTATAGGTGCTTCTGGGAAGAAAATATAGCTCTGTGTGTGTGATGGGACTAACACACTTCAAGTCCTATAGGTGCTTCTGGGAACAAAATATAGCTCTGTGTGTGTGATGGGACTAACACACTTCAAGTCCTATAGGTGCTTCTGGGAACAAAATATAGCTCTGTGTGTGTGATGGGACTAACACACTTCAAGTCCTATAGGTGCTTCTGGGAACAAAATATAGCTCTGTGTGTGTGATGGGACTAACACACTTCAAGTCCTATAGGTGCTTCTGGGAACAAATATAGCTCTGTGTGTGTGATGGGACTAACACACTTCAAGTCCTATAGGTGCTTCTGGGAACAAAATATAGCTCTGTGTGTGTGATGGGACTAAACACACTTCAAGTCCTATAGGTGCTTCTGGGAACAAAATATAGCTCTGTGTGTGTGATGGGACTAACACACTTCAAGTCCTATTGGTGCTTCTGGGAACAAAATATAGCTCTGTGTGTGTGATGGGACTAACACACTTCAAGTCCTATAGGTGCTTCTGGAAACAAAATATAGCTCTGTGTGTGTGATGGGACTAACACACTTCAAGTCCTATAGGTGCTTCTGGGAACAAAATATAGCTCTGTGTGTGTGATGGGACTAACACACTTCAAGTCCTATAGGTGCTTCTGGGAACAAAATATAGCTCTGTGTGTGTGATGGGACTAACCCACTTCAAGTCCTATAGGTGCTTCTGGGAACAAAATATAGCTCTGTGTGTGTGATGGGACTAACACACTTCAAGTCCTATAGGTGCTTCTGGAACAAAATATAGCTCTGTGTGTGTGATGGGACTAACACACTTCAAGTCCTATAGGAGCTTCTGGGAACAAAATATAGCTCTGTGTGTGTGATGGGACTAACACACTTCAAGTCCTATAGGTGCTTCTGGGAACAAAATATAGCTCTGTGTGTGTGAATGGGACTAACACACTTCAAGTCCTATAGGTGCTTCTGGGAACAAAATATAGCTCTGTGTGTGTGTCATGGGACTAACACACTTCAAGTCCTATAGGTGCTTCTGGGAACAAAATATAGCTCTGTGTGTGTGATGGGACTAACACACTTCAAGTCCTATAGGTGCTTCTGGGAACAAAATATAGCTCTGTGTGTGTGATGGGACTAACACACTTCAAGTCCTATAGGTGCTTCTGGAACAAAATATAGCTCTGTGTGTGTGATGGGACTAACACACTTCAAGTCCTATAGGTGCTTCTGGGAACAAAATATAGCTCTGTGTGTGTGATGGGACTAACACACTTCAAGTCCTATAGGTGCTTCTGGGAACAAAATATAGCTCTGTGTGTGTGATGGGACTAACACACTTCAAGTCCTATAGGTGCTTCTGGGAACAAAATATAGCTCTGTGTGTGTGATGGGACTAACACACTTCAAGTCCTATAGGTGCTTCTGGGAAGAAAATAAAGGTCTGTGTGTGATGGACTAACACACTTCAAGTCCTATAGGTGCTTCTGGGAACAAAATATAGCTCTGTGTGTGTGATGGGACTAACACACTTCAAGTCCTATAGGTGCTTCTGGAACAAAATATAGCTCTGTGTGTGTGATGGGACTAACACACTTCAAGTCCTGGGCAAGAAAATAGGTGCTTCTGGGAAGAAAATAAAGGCTTCTCTGTGTGATGTGATGGGACTAACACACTTCAAGTCCTATAGGTGCTTCTGGGAACAAAATATAGCTCTGTGTGTGTGATGGGACTAACACACTTCAAGTCCTATAGGTGCTTCTGGGAACAAAATATAGCTCTGTGTGTGTGATGGGACTAACACACTTCAAGTCCTATAGGTGCTTCTGGAACAAAATATAGCTCTGTGTGTGTGATGGGACTAACACACTTCAAGTCCTATAGGTGCTGCTTCTGGAAAAAAAAAAATAGCTCTGTGTGTGTGATGGGACTAACACACTTCAAGTCCTATAGGTGCTTCTGGGAACAAAATATAGCTCTGTGTGTGTGATGGGACTAACACACTTCAAGTCCTATAGGTGCTTCTGGGAACAAAATATAGCTCTGTGTGTGTGATGGGACTAACACACTTCAAGTCCTATAGGTGCTTCTGGGAACAAAATATAGCTCTGTGTGTGTGATGGGACTAACACACTTCAAGTCCTATAGGTGCTTCTGGGGAACAAAATATAGCTCTGTGTGTGTGATGGGACTAACACACTTCAAGTCCTATAGGTGCTTTGGAACAAAATATAGCTCTGTGTGTGTGATGGGACTAACACACTTCAAGTCCTATAGGTGCTTCTGGGAACAAAATATAGCTCTGTGTGTGTGATGTGAGACTAACACACATCAAGTCCTATAGGTGCTTCTGGGGAACAAAATATAGCTCTGTGTGTGTGATGGGACTAACACACTTCAAGTCCTATCGGTGCTTCTGGGAAGAAAATATAGCTCTGTGTGTGTGATGGGACTAACACACTTCAAGTCCTATAGGTGCTTCTGGGAACAAAATATAGGAGCTCTGCCTGCCTGCCACGAACACACTTCAAGTCCTATAGGTGCTTCGGGAACAAAATATAGGAGCTCTGCCTGCCTGCCATGAACACACTACAAGTCCTATAGTGCTTCTGGGAACAAAATATAGGAGCTCTGCCTGCCTGCCACGAACACACTACAAGTCCTATAGGTGCTTCTGGAACAAAAATATAGGAGCTCTGCCTGCCTGCCACGAACACACTACAAGTCCTATAGGTGCTTCTGGGAACAAAAATATAGGAGCTCTGCCTGCCTGCCACGAACACACTACAAGTCCTATAGGTGCTTCTGGTAACAAAATATAGGAGCTCTGCCTGCCTGCCACGAACACACTACAAGCCCCTCTTTCTCAATCAATCTTTGGAACTGAATCTATCTAACTCAATCTCTGTAAGGAATTCTCTCTACCTAACTAAATCCAGCAGAGTGTCACAGAGCTAGCCTGCTCAATCTGCGCCGGAACAGCATGTGACCGGCGCAGACGGCGTGGGGCCTTTTATAGGGGGGGGGCGTGTACTACAGCCCCTGAGCTGTAAATTGGCTACAGGCGTCCTGCCTGTAGCCAAATATGGCTCTTCGAGTTTCCGGGGCTGTGATTGGCCAAGCATGCGGGGTCACAGTGCATGCTTGGCCAATCATCAGCCAGCAATGCACTGCGCCGGCCGCGCCGGCCGCAATGCATTGCGGGGGCCCGCTCGCATCACACGAACGTGATGCGAGCGGCCAAAATAGTTCTGGGCTCTGCCTAACTAGCCACGCCCGGTGCTCGATGCGAACGTGGGTTCGCATCGAGCACCGGGCCCATCCCTAATGCTGATAGGAGGTAAGGGCAGAGTAAGAGAGGAGCTCAGCAAGTCTGCTGCTGGCCCCGCACTCACAGGGGCCTCGCCAGCCGCCTAATTTGCCTGTGCGCAGTAATAGGGACTGATCGACTGGCTCCAAATGCCATCTGTATAAAGCGCGCAGGCAGTCATAGGGCACACTGGGCGGGCCGCAAGTCCATGAGGGGCCCTAAAGCAGCTGAGCCGATCCTTTATCCTGCGCCGCTCACCTTGCCTCTCCGCGTCTGGCCGGCTGCCTATTCAGGTCAGGAGTCGGGCCAGGCGACGGAAACTATCCAGCTGAGCTGCCCTATGACTGTCTCTGCCTGTGAAGGGGAAGGAGGAGCTCCGGTCGATGGATGGATCACATCCCAGCCCCAGCGCTTGCTACAGCCTCGCCGACTGCCCAGAAAGAAAGTGAGTGCCAGGTGTTGTGCTGAGGCCGGCCATGCAGCCCTCTTGTGTGCCTGGATAGGAGGAACGGCGGGGACAGCTGCATGTGGAGGAATTGATCTTCCATATTCCTTCTGCAGCCAATAAATGCCAGCTCCTTTTGTGGGCGTTAATTGGCTGCAGAAAGAATATGGAAGATCAATTCCTCCACATGCAGCTGTCCCCGCCGCTCCTCTTATCCAACGTCTTTTACTGCCCCAATTCTCCCTGCCCACCCTACCCCCATGCTCCCCCCACTGTGCTGTCCAGCCCCCCACTGCTCCCCACAGTGCTCTGTGCTCCCCCCACTGTGCTGTCCAGCCCCCCACTGCTCCCCACACTGCTCTTTGCTCCCCCCACTGTGCTGTCCAGCCCCCCACTGCTCCCCCCACTGTGCTGTCCAGCCCCCCACTGCTCCCCCCACTGCTCTGTGCTCCCCCCACTGTGCTGTCCAGCCCCCCACTGCTCCCCACACTGCTCTGTGCTCCCCCCACTGTGCTGTCCAGCCCCTCACTGCTCCCCCCACTGTGCTGTTCAGCCCCCCACTGCTCCCCACACTGTGCTGTCCAGCCCCCCACTGCTCTGTGCTCCCCCCACTGTGCTGTCCAGCCCCCCACTGCTCCCCCCACTGTGCTGTCCAGCCCCCCACTGCTCCCCACACTGCTCTGTGCTCCCCCATGCTCCCCCCACTGTGCTGTCCAGCCCCCCACTGCTCCCCACACTGCTCTGTGCTCCCCCATGCTCTCCCCACTGTGCTGCCCAGCCCCCCACTGCTCCCCACAGTGCTCTGTGCTCCCCCCATGCTCCCCCCACTGTGCTGTCCAGTCCCCCCCCCCCACAGCTCCGTGCTCCCTGGCTCCTCCCATGCTCTCCCCCCACTGTGCTGTCCAGTCCCACCGCCCACTGATCCCCAGCTCCCCCCTGTGCTCCCTGGCTCCCTCCATGCCCCCCCCCACTGTGCTGTCCAGTCCCCTCCCCCACAGCTCCCCAGTACTCCCTGGCTCCCTCCATGCCCCCCACTGTACTGTCCAGCCCCCTCCCCCCCAGTGCCCTGTGCTCCCTGCCCCCCCCCCCACTGTGCTGTCCAGTCCCCCCCACAGCTCCGTGCTCCCTGGCTCCCCCCATACTCTCCCCCCACTGTGCTGTCCAGTCCCCCTGCCCACTGATCCCCTGCTCCCCCCAGTGCTCTGTGCTCCCCAGCTCCCCCCAGTGCTCTGTGCTCCCTGGCTCCCCCATGCTCTACCCCCCACTGCTCCCCAGCTCCCCCCCCAGTGCTCTGTGCTCCCTGGCTCCCCCATGCTCTACCCCCCACTGCTCCCCAGCTCCCCCCAGTGCTCTGTGCTCCCTGGTTCCCCCATGCTCTCCCCCCACTTCTCCCCCAGCTCCCCCCAGTGCTCTGTGCTCCCTGGCTCCCCCCATGCTCACCCCCCCACTGTGCTGTCCAGTCCCCCTCCACTGCTCTCCAGCCCCCCCCCCCCCCCCCCCCTGTGCTCTGTGCTCCCTGGCTTCCCAACAGTGCTCTCTGGTCCTCCCTGGCTCCCCCCTGTGCTCCCCCCCAACAGTGCTCTCCAGCCCCCCAGAGCTCTCTGCTACCCCTGTGCTCCCTATCTCCTCACAGTTCTATCTGCCCCCCCCCCAATGCTCTCTGCCCCCTGTGCTGTCCAGTTCCACCCTCAGTGCTCTCTACCCCCATGCCCCCTGGCTCCCCCTGTGCTTTCTACTCCACCCCATGCTCTTCAGCTCCCCCCGTGCTCTCCACCCCACAGTGCTTTCCAACTCCCCTGACCCCCCCTGTACTCCTTGGATCCCCCCATGCTCTCCACTACACTGTGCTCTCTCTCTTTCTCTTTCTCTCTCCACGCATCTTTCTGCAGCCATTTTTACTTGCTTGAATTTTTTTTATCCATTATGGGCAGGAGTGGGGCCTCATGTCTAAATTTTGCCTAAGGCCTCACAAAGCCTAGAGCCGCCTCTGTTTCAGAGTTATAAAAATCTAACAACTGGATGTGCAGAAATACAAATCCTTTGACAGGTAAAGCAACTCTCAAATATATTTATTTATCTTTGCATATAGATGCTTTCCTGGAGTTCGGCTTTAAGCCTAGCTACCATGGAAATATTTTTTCAGTATTCTCCTTTTTTAAACATCATTCCCGGTGTTAGTTATAATGTACCTATACATCAGATAATGAACTAAAATCTGTTGTGTAAACTCCTATAGATACAGTTTTATGTGCTTTTTATGCTCTATTTTTGTTTTTATGATTATATTTCACAACCAGTGCGTGTCGACACCATCGATTTGGCAAAAAGCCAGACACCTACTATTTTTAGAATGAGAGACGTCTACATTTCCTGTAAATGTCTGTATGATAACTAAAATGAGAAAACTGTACAACATAATGTTTACCATAACTCGACTGCCCATTGTCATGAATCTTTGAAATGGTAACATTTCTAGGTATGTTCAGAAAGTCCTGGTTTCTTGAAAATTCTTGCTTTATGAAGAGCAGGAAGGAACTGGTATAACATTCTTTTTGTTCATACCTGAACAAAAAGGGTCCTAAATGCAGGCATGACTTACAGCGTTTAGCCTTGTATAGCCACAGCTTGCCATTGGCTTTGACAGACTCCCTGCTGTACTCATCCTTCTTGGGCGCACTAAAGTGCTTGGAGGGAAAGACAGCCTCTGTGTGCAAGAGACCTTAAAGCCCAATTGAAGTATTATACCTTTTTTCTCTGAAAGTCCTGTACCACCACATGTTTTTATTATTTTTTCCATTTTCTGAATGGTTATCTAAATTGTACTTAGAAATACCTTTAAATACCTTTTTATCTTAGTGGACGTTTCCTTTCTTCACTCCAACTCAAGTGCTGTCATAGTTGAGTAGCAACCTCACCCCTCAGCACAAGTGTCTCTTTCACACAGACAATCCAATCAGATCAGCCTGTCAGTTTTTCAGGCGGACCTGAACGGATAGTCCATGTATCCCTATAGACTGATGGGTGTAAACAGACTTGTGTCTGTTTACACCCACCTACCTCCAAAATCCAGTCCGCTAAAGAAAAACAGAAGGGGCCCTTCTTTGTCTAGGTGGATTGGATCATACGGCAGTCGGGAGTAAGTGCACAACAATGGGCTCATATTTACCTTCTAGTAGCTCTCAGAGTTCTCATGCAAGCTTGGATCCAGTCCACTCTGCCTCAAATAGCTGTGGTGAAACAAGCACTTCAAACCCTATTTCTCATGGAGAAACTTGACACTGTCACCCGAAACTTTAAGTCTTTAAGACGATTTACTGCCAGATGGCGCCATTTCATGGAACGCTCCTTCTCACCAGAAGACATTTCCCTGCACATGAGACCCTTCCGGTTTATGGACTGGTACCTATGTGCTGACCATGCCAACACATTGGGTACACTTAGAATCCGAGATGTCCCTGAGTCTTAGACCCACTATACCCCCTCCCCCTAGGCATTCCAAATGTTTATTGTGATCCATATGTACTAACTTTGAGGTGTGAATATGCTCATGACCTTAACAGCTTGTTTTCTCTTATCCAGTTTTAATTGTATTTGCTTCCACTCCTCAGGATGCTTCTTTGGTAGAGTTCACTGTTAGGTATCTATTTTGTGCTAGATACTTTGTTATCTTTTACTTAAGACTGTTTACTGCCTGTAACTCACATTGCCATGTTGTGCTTCTTCTTATTATTATTGTTTTACCCCATGAAGGCTCTGTTATCTGTCTTAATGCCTTTGTGGACATATTGTACATATGCCATGGTCTTTTATACTTTTGTATAAAATTCAAATAGACATATTACACAAAAAAAGAAAACCAAGTTGATGAAAGGCCAGGATATGCAGGATTACATAAAGCACAGCTTGGATATGGTTGAATGCCTGAGAGGTATAGGAGAAGAAATAAAAGATTTTCATATAGCAGCACTATTACTAAGTGGCTTACCAGAAAGCAGAGTCTGCTTTAAAAATGAAAAATAGGAATAAAAACAGTAACATGCAACAAGAAACACATAAATGTTTTGTGTGCAAGAAACAAGGTTGTTTAAAAGCAGATTGTAGAAACTGGAAAGCTAGAATGCAAAAACAAACTAAACTACAAGAGGCCAAAAGTGTGAAGGAAGAAACTGATTTTGCTTCAGATAATAAATATGTTTTTCAATCCAAAAGTTAAACCTAATCTTAGTGTGTTGATTCAGGAGCTATAAGTCACATGACAAATGACAGAAATGTCTTTATTCACCTTGACCAAAGTGAAACAGAAAACAAAATCACCACAGCTAATGGGTAAAGAAGGAATAGAAGACTGTTCTTTACTGTTCCCAGAGTGTCACCAGAAAGATACCTGTGAAAAATGTCCTCTATGTCCCTGTTCTTGAAATTATTCTTTTGTCAGTGAAGAAGCTCACAAAACAAGGCAATGACCTTCCAAAGATGACAGTGGTGCCATCACAAAAGGGGATATCTTACTTGCAAAGGCTAAAATTACAGATGAACTGTATCAGCTGAACTGCCTTGGAAAAACATTCAAACTGCATTCACACAGAAGTCCTGACCTAAAAAAGAAATGAACTGAAAATGAATATGCAAGTGCAATATAAATTAGTCAATGTGATCAAACAATGAAATGCTCCAGTTGTATAAAAGGAAAATTTACAAGAAACACCTTTAAAAAGCAGAGTAACAAGAAAACTAAAAAAAACCTCTGCACTTAATTCATTCAGATCTTACGGTTCAAAAGAAAAATCAACTCCAGAAAAGAGGTGACTGTAGCCATATTAGCGCACTTGTGACAGAAACAATTGAGTACTGTCCGTAATACTTTTTTAAATTTACACTAACATACCATCTTTCAGGACAAGCTTTTGGGGTATGTCCCCTTCTTAACCCTTTCGCTGCCAGGCCATGTGCTCCATTTTGTACACTCAAGGTGGCCAGACCAGTTGTCCCAATACTTTTGGTAATACAGTGTAAGTTTTAATTAAACATGATTATGACTTGAGTCTGCATACCTGTAGTTCACAAAGCTAAGTATAATTCCCTTAGCCCAATGAACAAGCTGTACTCATGTATTTTGAAAAGACAAAGGAGATTAACTTTAGACATAAACCTTAATTGGAGCTAGAAAAAAAATATTTATAAGATCAGCAACTCTACTCCTTCAAAAAAATACACCCAGTATTAGATTAGTTAAAGTGGTGTAGGCAAACCTTGGTCCTCCAGCTGTAGTGAAACTACAAACTCCATTATGTGCCTGCCTTTGTGAGTCATGCCTGTTGCTGTCATAGCCCTACAGTGGCTCAAGGAATATGTAGTGCATCAACAGTTGGAGGGCTGAAAATTGTCTACTCCTGAAGCATTATTAAAAATGTCAATCAACAAAATCACAATGTATTTTATGTATACAATAATAACAAATACAAAATAATAAAATAGTGCAAAATGAAATATTATAAAACCATTTAACTATTTACAAAAAAACATTAAAGACATTTTAAAATGTGAGGCTAGTTTGGGAAAGGCCCAGCTCCATGCTCCTCCTGCAGGTGAAGAATACCACGGTGCATCCAGACTACCAGGTTTTTTTATTTCCTGTTTTAGAAACAGAAACAAAACAGGAAATTAGAATCAACTTAAAGTGGAGTTCCACCCAAAAATGGAACTTCCGCTTATCCGGTTCCTCCATCCCTCCGGTGTCACATTTGGCACCTTTCAGGGGGGAGCAGATACCTGTCTAATACAGGTATTTGCTCACACTTCCGGCGATAGATCGTTGCAGAATCTGCGGCGATCTACGCCATGTCTGTCCCCTCCTCTGTCCCACACAGGTCCCAGAAGACAACAGGGACCAGTCAGGACGCGCATTGTGCCTCACGCATGCGCAGTAGGGAACCAGGCTGTGAAGCCACAAGGCTTCACTTCCTGATTTCCTTAATGAAGATGCCGGTGTTTCATCAGATTTGGCGACCCGTCAGAATTTGTAACGGACGTTACTGCCATCTTGCTACACCCCGCACTCCTCCACAGTAATTATACACTGAGAAGGGGCAATCGGACATCTTGTTACACCCACCGGAGTTTTGCATTTCACACTTATTTCACACAAGATGTCCGCTTGCCCCCTTCTCAGTGTATCCTTACTGTAGAGGAGTGCGGGGTGTAGCAAGATGGCGGCAACGGAACGTCACTTCCATTACCTATTCTGATGGGTCAACTAATCTGACAAAACACCGACGCCTCCACCTGGGAGCTGAGGGACGGGTTGGCTTCGGGTGAAGACATTGCGGGCACCCTGGACAGGTAAGTGTCCTTATTTTAAAAGTTAGCAGCTGCAGTATTTGTAGAAGCTGACTTATATTATTTTTTTTTTGGGCGGAACTCCGCTGGGAAAAAAACATAGGTCAACCTTTCAACAGAAACAAAGCTAGCATCAGCATAAAATAATGACTAAGTTAGTGGTTCTTTGCTGTGAACTTGGCCACCTAAATTCACACATGGCTAGAATTTGTTCATGATTCAATGTGCATCCTCTATTCCTTTGCAGCTACTCCGATCTCAGCCATGCTGTGTCCAGCACTGGTGGTCAGTCCATGTAATGCCACAATTACACTGACTCAAAGGTCCACATCACTCAGCATCCTGTTGCTTGAAGCACAGCAACCACACCTCCTACTGGCTCCCCATTGTCTCCTGCAAGCTGGCAGTATGGCCACAGATCAGCATGCTGTTGCCACACACTCTGCCTACTTCTCCCTTTATGCCTTGATTGATCCATCTTTCTGTCAGTGCCTGATTTAAACCTTACTGGCCCTGCACTTAGTGCTTGTTATAGGTTTTCCTACCTGCCTGTCTAGCTGCCATTGCTGTGTACTGACCATTTTGCTTGTTTTCACTGACCACATCTTTGCCTGGAACTTTGACCAATCTTTTTCCCTTTACTGAATGCATCATTGCCTGCTGCCTGAACTGTTCTTCGGATCATGCTCCAACCGAAGCACCCATCCCTGTCATCCTTTGTGGACATCTCTATCCCCCTGTGCCACAGGTAATCTTTATTCTACCTTTGCCGAACTTGTGGTGCCACCTTTGCCAGAGAACATAACATTGTTTAACATTAAGTCCTAGGGGCTTAAGTATCTATAGACCTGCTTGCCTTTTGGAAAAGAGGTTGCTATAGATAAAGCTACATTATTACTACAGCTATTATCCCTGACCACTCCACTCGTACAGGAATAAGTGTTATAGACTGAACTTTAATGGTTGTAGTTCCACTGCTGCCAATCACTGAGATTATTATGCTACAGGTTCCTATAGCGGTCTTTAGGAAAAAGTCCAATCTAACTTAAAATCTCTCTATAGTCAGAGCTATTTGCATCTCCAGTATAGCCTAATAACTCTGTCTCAGCTTCCGATGTTGAGAGGGGCGCTAATATGCCAATTAGCTAATGAAAAAAAGTCCCATAATATCTGCGTAACTTTAATTTTTTAAAGAAACAATCATTTTATTACATTTTATTGGATCCTATATGTGAAAGTTTGTGACCAGATGATGTCAAACATACACAAAACGTACACAGCAGTTCCAAAGAGTCCTCCTTATACCCCCCGCATGCTTCCTTGCCACCTCCCCACTGCAGCAGTCTACCCTGCGCAAGCTCCGATGTTGGAGCTTACGTAATAGATGCGGTTACTGCCCTTGCCAAGTGACAATATTTCGGCCTGGTGATTGAATGCTCAGGCCTGGGGGGGTTCATATGTACCCCCATTCCTAGAAACCCTTCTCTAGAGCAACGGTGTAGGGACTCAGATGGAGTAGGCAAGGGGGAATAGGGGCATGCATTAGTGGGTATAACTTGCTGGGGGGGGGGGATATCATCAGGCAATATCACTTTACCCTGAATGGGCATAGTGACATTGTCTCCTACAAAGTTGCTTGAAGCTCGAGGGATGGTGCTCCGAGAGGCAGGTAACCACCAGGGGAAGTTAATGGAACAATCACTTACACTGCTGAGTGCCTGCTGAGTGAGGGCTGCTGTCCTTGTTACAGAACCAAGAATGAAGCCTCTGATTGAGACGGGATACACCTGGCGAGGGGAACCACAGAACTGCCTCAAGAATGGTGCTTGTTGGGAACTGGGCTACAGCAAGGGCACACTGTAACAGATTTCAGGAACACAAAGAGCATCAGAAAATCTCCATGGCAATGAAGCATTGAGGCACAACCAACTAGCTGTCTATTAATGATAAAAATGTATACTAATAATTGAAAAAGCTATGAATACAATCATGGCAATGAAATCCTAAAGATCGCTAAAGCTGTCATCCAGCAATATTATTATTATGGTCCCTACTTAAACGCTTTCATTATATACTTAAGAATAGCCTACCCAGCATGCTCAAACTATAAATATTAACCAATAGAATTAAATTAGAGGATGGTATGTATTTCAAGATCCTCATTTAGCCCAACCAGACACAAAGTATTACGCTTGTAAATCCAATATGTCCCCTGCTTACGCAGGAACCTCTTGTTGTCTGAAAAAGCTAGCTGGTTTATATTCAATTGCAAACACCTTTAGGTCAGCAATATTCTTTTTATGCTTCTGAACAAAATGGTGTGGAACACTATGATCAGACAAACCACTAGCAATAAGCCTGCGATGATCACCGATCCTTTTGCGAAGTGTTTTCTTTGTGTATCCAATGTAGAGAAATCCACAGGGGCACACTAAGCCATAAATGACATATACAGTCGAGCATGTAATAAATTGTTTTATAGGATATACCGAGCCGGCTGTATCTCAAAAGGAAGGCTGACCGTGTGTGATAAATTGACAGGTCAGACACAAGGTCTTCTTACTCTGGAAATTGCTGACCCGGGTATCGAACGAAGGTCATGGTGCAAACTTATCACTATTATTAACCAACTTGCTAGGAGGTACACAGTTCTTAAGGTTGAAAGCTTTTTAAAAAATTTCTTGCAGAGCCTTAGGTAGTATCAAAGCTCATTTCAGGTCTTGCTCCAAAATGTATCTATATTATTTTAAAATGTGTTTAATTCCTCTAAAACTATGATTAAATGTAGTAATATACCGACATCCCCTGGTGAGTCGAGGTCTCTTCTTATCTATAGCACTAACAGGATAACGGTTGTAGGCCTGCAAAATTAGGTTCTGGGGTACCCTTTTTCTTTGAATTTATTGGTCCAAATCTTGTTCTGTTCCTCATAATCATTCAACCTACTACAATTATTTTTAAGTCTACAAAACTGATCGGTAAGGGGTTTCTTCTTCCAATTGGGGTGGTGGGAGCTACCAAAGTGCAAAAAAGGATTACCCCCCATTGGTTTAAAATGGTTCTTGGTGATAATTTTGCCTTGATCATGGGCAAGCTCTAGATCAAGAAACACCAAAGTTGAGAGGTCCAGTACATGTGTGAATTTTGGACTGTTGGGATTATTGTTGCAGCATTGGACAAATGCTGAAAGGGTCTCCAAATTTTACAGCAGAGCCTGTAGTTGCGGGAAGCAGGAGAGGTAGTATTTCTTTTCTTCCTATTTTAATTACAGGTTTGCTTTAAAGTAGAACTTTAGCAAAATTAAGATAAAATCAAAGAGCTTATTAAAACCTATTTTTTTTTTTTTTGAAGAACAGCAGTATTCAACCCACTTCCTCTATACCTAGGTCATCCTGGACCTGCCCCTGCCTGTGACTAGACAATGAAAGAAGAAACAGCAGAGTAATGAGCTCATCTTCTGTCTTTCTGCTTTCTCCTCCTATTAGTATGCTTCCTGTGAATACATGAACTGATTTGCTCCTTGTGTACTAAGAAGGGTATCTTAAACTTGAATTGTACACCGTTATGTAACATGTTTTTGTTGTATCCTGTGTTTATCTTTTCACAATGATCTTTGGTCTTTTTAATTGTTTTGTAATAAAGTTTGGCATTTACTTTTTACATGTGTGCTACTCATGATTCTGCATTAAAAGTCGACTTTTTGGGTTATATATTTATTGCATTGGTTATCACTAGATTGATTACTAGCAGAAGGAAGGATTCCTCTATATAGATCCTTAGTTATCACAAAGGGGATCACCAGCAGGAGGAAGGAGTTCCAGATGTCCCTATATGGATCTTTAGTTAGACCTCACTTAGAATACTGTGTCGGGTTCTTGAGACCTCATTTATAAATAGATATTGATAATCTAGAACAAATTCAGAGACAGAGCAAAAATTGTGAACGGTCTGAGGGATAAAACATATCAGGAGAGACTTCAGGAACTTAATGTGTACAGTCTTGAGAAAATAAGGGGATTGGGGGATGTGAATTAAACCTTTAAATACATTAAGGGTGTTAATAAGGTTTAGGAGGGCAGTATTTTCAATATGATCAAGAATATAGAGACATGATCTCAAACTAGGTGGAGGAAAGTTAAAAACCAATCTTAGAAAGCATAATTTTCCTAAAAGAGTAGTTCATGCTTGGAACAGACTTCCGGTAGAGGTAGTGAGTCAATCAAAAGTAAGTAAATTTAAACATATTTGGGTTAAATATAGATCAATACTCAGACAAAAAGGTTAAAAAACGTACCAACAGCAAAAAAATGAAAAGGGAAGTCTCAATGGACCACTTTGTCTTTGTCCCTCTCACCCTTTAGTGCCGGTTCACTCTGGGGTGGCTTCAAAGTCTCCCGACCGTACAGCGCGAATTCAGAGTGGCTTGCAAACACCTTCTGTAATAGAAGTCAATGCAAATCGCCCTGAAGTCGCCCCAAAAAGGTACAGGAACCTTTTTCAAACCTTTTCCAGTTCCATTGTACTGCATGGAGCGCGACTTGTCAGGCGGCTAAGTCGCCTGACAGGTCACCTCAGTGTGAACCAAGCCTTAGGTTTCTTTGTTTCTATTTAATAATCTAAACAGCAAAAGCAGCAACAAATACTTAATATATGGATTTATTTAGATTGGGATTTGCTCATAAAAATTATTATAAATATACATCATACATGAATGCACATCATTTTACACAATTGATTAACATTTGTGTAACAAGAAAAGTACTTGAGTCCTGCATGTGATACATTTCAGTCCTCGCTCTCATATGATCATTAATACACATTGTTCGTTTTTAAAACATAAGTAAACCTAGGTAATAAAATCTCATATAAGCTTTAACATATTAGTATTTTTTCTTTTTTTTTTTTTTAATGCAGCTTTTACAAGTGCAAAAATTTACATTTATTATTTTTTTTACACTGCAGCCTGCAAACCCATGCTCAATGGATTGGGGGTGCAATGCCAGGATCCTGCAGATACTCAGTACAGCTGTCTGCCCGTATCTCCTGTATGGGCAGACAGTTACTGAACTGAAAGAAGAATACGTAAACTACAAGGACACTCATCAGCACCCTCACAGGTCATTGAGAATTACAAGCCGTCTACCGATGTGGCACATAGGACTTGTAGATCATTAATTCACAGAAATATGTCTTAGATAGAATGTATCTCTTAGAAAGCTGTCAGAGCAACATGTGTCTGCATAGGAATATTAATCGTCTATTCCTGTAAAGACTCAGAATTTGGGGTTTTCCCGCACTTTTATTTTCACTTTCAGTCCAAGTGACAATAAAGACTGGGGCAGATAGAGAGAGGAAATATTTCCAGTGGGGGCACAAAAAGCAATAAAAACTGAAGGGTTCTAACCCAATCCTTTCCCAATCTATCCAAAGGAAGAAAGAAAAAAGTTTTGCGTTTGGATATACTTGAATCCATGATGCTAGTTTGAAATCTTTGCCAGGGAGAGACCTTACTGATGTAGTATAACTACCATATATATTGTTGCTGTGCTCAGTCTTTCCATGGTATATGACCTGTGACATGAAACTGTCTTCCATAACCTAATCTTGGTAGCAAAGTTTGACTGTTCCTCACTCAATTTCAGGCCTTCTACACAACTGTTTCAGTTTAAGCGGAGTTCCACCCAGAAATGGAACTTCCGCGGATCGTATTCCTCCCCCCTCCGATGCCACATTTGGAACATTTCAGGGGGAGCGGATACCTGTCAAATCCAGGTATTTGCTCCCACTTCCGGCGAAAGAGCACCGCAATTTGTGTGGCGAACTACACAATGTCCGGCCCCTCCTCCTTCCCCCCTGCTGCCTTCTGGGAGACACAGGTCCCAGAAGACAACAGGGATCATTCAGAATGGCAGCACGACTCACGCATGTGAAGTAGGAAACAGGCCGTGAAGCCGCAAGGCTTCACTTCCTGTTTACCTTAGTAAGGATGCTGGCGCCTGCACTCAGAGTCGAGAGATGGGTCAGCTTTGAGTGCCGACATCATGGGCTCCCTGGACAGGTGAGTGTCCTTATATTAAAAGTCAACAGCTGCAGTATTTGTAGCTGCTGACTTTAAAAAAAAAAAAATTCCAGGTGGAACTCCACTTTAATGACTGTGTTTAACCACTTTAAGACCAGCCTCGTTTTGGATTTTAGGTGTTTACATGTTTTAAAACAGTTTTTTTTGCTAGAAAAAAACTTAGAACCCCCAAACATTATATATTTTTTTTTTTCTAACACCCTAGAGAATAAAATGGCAGTCGTTGCAATACTTTTTTTCACACCGTATTTGCGCAGCGGTCTTACAAGCGCACTTTTTTTGGAAAAAATTCACTTTTTTTAATAAAAAAAGTTAGTCCAATTTTTTTATATATTGTGAAAGATAATGTTACGCCGAGTAAATTGATACCTAACATGTCACGCTTCAAAATTGCACCCGCTCGTGGAATGGCATCAAACTTTTACCCTCAAAAATCTCCATAGGCGACGTTTAAAAAATTCTACAGGTTGCATATTTTGTGTTACAGAGGAGGTCTAAGGCTATAATTATTGCTCTCGCTCTACCGATCGCGGTGATACCTCACATGTGTGGTTTGACCACCGTTTTCATATGCGGGCGCTACTCACATTTGCGTTTGCTTCTGCGCACGAGCTCGTCGGGACGGGGCGCTTTAAAAAAATGTTTTTTGGTTTTTCTTATTTATTTTTCTTGATTTTATTTATTTTTACACTGTTTTTAAAAAAAAAATTAATTGGCTCACTTTTATTCCTATTACAAGGAATGTAAACATCACTTGTAATAGAAAAAAGCATGACAGGTCCTCTTAAATATGAGATCTGGGGTCAAAAAGTCCTCAGATCTCATATTTGGACTTAAAAGCAAAAAAAAAAAAAAAAAATAAAAATAAATGTCATTAAAAAAAAAATGACATTTGAAAAATGTTCCTTTAAGAGGTATGGGCGGAAGTGACGTTTTGACGTCGCTCCCGCCCTGCTATGGTATAGAGATGGGTGGCGGCCATCTTAGCCTCACTCATCGCTATACCCAGCACGGAGAAGGACTCGATCACTTCCGCCGCTGCCGACGGCTCCGGTAAGCGCGGAAGGCGCGGGAGAGCGGCGGGAGGGGGGGGCACCTCTCCCGCCGCCGATAACGGTGATCTCGCGGCGAATGCTCTGGTTGGTATAATTGGTTAATCATACACCTGACTCTAATCCTACAAAATCCCTGACTTTGTGCAAGTGTACAAGTGTACAAAGTGTGCAAGTGTAAAAACTGATGCTGGTTTGAAGCCAAAGGGTAGTCACACCAAATATTGATTTGATTTAGATTTCTTTTGGTTAGCTCACTTTGCATTTTGTAAATGGATTAAAATAAACAAATGAAACTTTTTGAAAGCATTCTTACTTTACAGCATTTCTTCACATCCACCTAAACCTTTTGCACAGTATTGTGTCTATATACAGTATCTCACAAACGTGAGTACATCCCTCACATTTTTGTAAATATTTTATCTCTTTTAATGTGACAACACTGAAGAAATTACACTTTGCTACAATGTAAAGTAGTGAGTGTACAGCTTGTATAACAGTGTAAATTTGCTGTCCCCTCAAAATAACTCAACACACAGCCATTAATGTCTAAAGCGCTGGCGACAAAAGTGAGTAAACCCCTAAGTCAAAATGTCCAAATTGGGCCCAAAGTGTCAATATTTTGTGTGGCCACCATTATTTCCAGCACTGCCTTAACCCTCTTGGGCATGGTGTTCACCAGAGCTTCACAGGTTGCCACTGAAGTCCTCTCCCACTCCTCCATGATGATGACATCACGGAGCTGGTGGATGTTAGAGACCTTGCACTCCTCCACCTTCCATTTGAGGATGCCCCCACAGATGCTCAATAGGGTTTAGATCTGGAGACATGCTTGGCCAGTCCATCACCTTTACCCTCAGCTTCTTTAGCAAGGCAGAGGTCGTCTTGAAGGTGTGTTTGGGGTCATTATCATGTTGGAATACTGCCCTGAGACCCAGTCTCCGAAGGGAGGGGGATCATGCTCTGCTTCAGTATGTCACAGTACATGCTGGCATTCATGGTTCCCTCAATTAACAGTAGCTCCCCAGTTCCGGCAGCACTCATGCAGCCCCAGACCTTGACACTCCCACCACCTTGCTTGTAGGCAAGACACACTTGTCTTTGTACTCCTCACCTGGTTGCTGCCACACACGCTTGACACCATCTGAACCAAATAAGTATACCTTGGTCTCATCAGACCACAGTACATGGTTCCAGTAATCCATGCCCTTAGTCTGCTTGTCTTCAGCAAACTGTTTGCAAGCTTTCTTGTGCATCATCTTTAGAAGAGGCTTCCTTCTGGGATGACAGCCATGCAGACCAATTTGATGCAGTGTGCGGCATATGGTCTCAGCACTGACAGGCTCACCCCCCACCCCTTCAACCTCTGCAGCAATGCTGGCAGCACCCATATGTCTATTTCCCAAAGACAACCTCTAGATATGACACTGAGCACATGCACTCAACTTCTTTGGTCGACCATGGCGAGCCCTGTTCTGAGTGGAACCCGTCCTGTTAAACCGCTGTATGGTGTTGGCCACCATGCTGCAGCTCAGTTTCAGGGTATTGGCAATCTTCTTATAGCCTAGGCCATCTTTATGTAGAGCAACAATAATTTTTTTCAGATCCTCAGTTCTTTGCCATGACCAGTATAAGAGAGTGAGAGTGATAACACCAAATTTAACACACCTGCTCCCCATTCACACCTGAGACCTTGTAACACCAATGAGTCACATGACACCGATGAGGGAAAATGGCTAATTGGGCCAAATTTGGACATTTTCACTTAGGGTTGTACTCACTTTTGTTGCCAGTAGTTTAGACATTCATGGCTGTGTGTTGAGTTATTTTGAGGGGACAGCAAATTTACACTGTTATACATACAATCTGTACACTCACTACTTTACATTGTAGCAAAGTGTCATTTCTTCAGTGTTGTCACATGAAAAGATATAATAAAATATTTACAAAAATGTGAGGGGCGTACTCACTTTTGTGAGCTACTGTGTATATATATATATATATATATATATATATATATATATATAAATATTGCCTTGAAAAAGTATTCATACCCCTTGAAATTTTCCACATGGTTATGTTACAACCAAAAACTTAAATGTATTTTATTGGGATTCTATGTGATAGACCAACACAAAGTGGCACATAATTGTGAAGTGGAAGGAAAATGATAAATGGTTTTATACATTTGTTACAAATAAATATGAGTGGCGTGCATTTGTATTCAGCCCTCCCGAGTCAATATTTTGTAGAACCACCTTTCACTGCAATTACAGCTGCAAGTCTTTTTGGGTATGTCTACCAGCTTTGCACATCTAGAGAGTGACATTTTTGCCCATTATTCTTATGCAAAATAGCTCAAGCTCTGTCAGATTGGATACAGCAATTGTCAAGTCTTGCCACAGATTCTCAATTGGATTTAGGTCTGGACTTTGACTGGGCTATTCTAACACATGAATATTCTTTAATCTAAACCATTCCATTGTAGCTCTGGCTGTATGTTTAGGGTCGTTGTCCTGCTGGAAGGTGAACCTTTGCCCCAGTCTCAAGTCTTTTGCAGACTCTAATGCCCCGTACACACATACACACAAACCACAAAATCCGTCTGATTTTTTCCAACGGATTCTGTCTGAAACTTGTGTTGCACACACACGGTCGGACAAAGTTGTTGAAAAATCCAATCGTTCTGAACGAGGTGACGTACAAAACGTACGACGGGACTACGTAGAGGCCAGTAGCCAATAGCTTTCGTCTCCAAATTTCTTCTGAGCATGCGTGGCACTTTGTGCGTCGGAATTCTCTACACATGATCGGAAAAAGTCAGATCGGATTTTGTTGTTGGAAAATTTTAGATCCTGCTCTCAAATTTTTTCTGACGGAAATTCCGACGCCTGCTGGAGCCCACACACGATCGGATTTTCCGCCAACATAATCCGATCGGATTTTCCGCCAACATAATCCGATCGGATTTTCCGCCAACATAATCCGATCGGATTTTCTCCATCGGAATATCCGACCGTGTGTATGGGGCATAATAGGTTTTCTTCTAAGATTGCCCTGTATTTGGCTCCATCCATCTTCCCATCAACTCTGACCAACTTCCCTGTGTCTGCTCAAGAAAAGCATCCCCACAACATGATGCTGCCACCACCATGTGTCATGGCGGGGATGGTGTGTTCAGGGTGATGTGCAGTGTTAGTTTTCCACCACACATAGTGTTTTGCTTTTAGTCCAAAAAGTTACATTTTGGTCTCATCTGACCAGATCACCTTCTTCCACATGTTTGCTGTGTCCCCCACATGGCTTCTCACAAACTGCAAACGGGACTTATTACGGCTTTCTTTCAACAATGGTTTTCTTCTTGCCACTCATTTTTGCCACAGATTTTTGGAGTGCATGACTAATAGTTGTCCTGTGGACAGATTCTCCCACCTGAGCTGTTGATCTCTGCAGCTCCTCCAGAGTTACCATGGGCTTCTTGGCTGCTTCTCTGATTAATGCTCTCCTTGTCCGGACTGTCAGTTTAGGTGGACGGCCATGTCTTGGTAGGGTTGTAGTTGTGCCATACTCTTTCCATTTTCAGATGATGGATTGAACAGTGCTCCGTGAGATGATCAAAGCTTGGGATATTTTTTTATAACCTAACCTGTCCTGTCTGTTGTGTTCCTTGGCCTTCATGATGCTGTTTGTTCACTATGGTTCTTTAACAAACCTCGGAGGGCTTCCCAGAACAGCTGTATTTATATTGAGATTAAATTACACACAGGTGGACTCTATTTACTAGTTAGGTGACTTCTGATGGCAATTGGTTACACTAGATTTTAGTTAGGGGTATCGGAGTAAAGGGGGCTAAATACAAATGTACGCCACACTTTTCAGATATTTACTAGTAAAAAAATGGGAAAACTATTTATAATTTTCCTTCCACTTCACACTTATGGGGGGGCGGTATACACGATATACACCGCTCCCCCACCACCCCAAAGATGCTGCTTGCAGGCGTTTTTTTCCCATCCTGCAAGCGCACGGCCTCAGTGTGAAAGCATTTGGGCTTTTACACTGGGGTGGCTTGAGAGGCGATTTTCAGGAGCTTTACAGCCACTATTTTTAGCGCTAAAATGCCTGAAAAGCACCCCAGTGTGAAAGGGGTCTTTGTGTTGGTCTATCACATAAAATCCCACTAAAATACATTTGCATTTATGGTTGTAACATGACAAAATTTGGAAAATTTCAAGGGGTGTGAACACTTTTTTAGGGCAGTGTATGCATGTATATATGTATATATACGTGTATATATACAGTATATATATATATATATATATATACACACTAAAATATGAACTTTTGGTTTAAATAAAAAAATATTGACTGAACTTTTAGTTTAAATCAAATGAATATATACCAGGTGCATCAAAACAAAAGGTGTGTAAAGCCATACTGTTGATTTTTTTTTAAAGCATCCACATTATGTGAAGAAAAACCTGTTCCTTGCCAGCATAGTGTATGGAAAGATCATTGCTCTCTGTGTGTAAGTAGTGGTCTTTTTTTCCGGTCCAACACACACCCTACTGAGTAGGAGCTAGAGCTCTCCAATCAGCAGGGAGCATGTGCATATGGGGGGTGTTGGACTTCTTTGGCTGCTTTCTAACTTCAAGACTTTGTACACTTTTTGTTTTAATGTACATGGGATGCATTTAGCTGATTTAAATAGAAAGTTGAATTGGGATTTTAGTGGAACAATTTAGGTCTGGCATAGTAGCCTGATATAATCTCTTGCTCCATCATGGAATCTTTTATGTCATATCCGCTTCTATTGGGGTGAGCCATAGCTTGCTTGTTTGGTTCCATTTGTGGCAGGAAAAAATAAGTTTCCTGATAGTCCATAACGTATGCTACATCCAATGGGCTTTGTTTTCTGTTGATAACGTGCTGGTGGTGGCCGTTGGCACAGTAATATTGGACATGTTTACCTAGAAAACAAAATAAAAACAGGTATTATCTTCGGGTAGTGTGAATTACAGTCCTTATTTTTTAGGGGGTCGAGGCTCTGTGACTTAGGCTATTCAGAGCAACATGACAGATAAGGATGGCCTCAGCGTGTTCGCACACTCCACGTGCAGAGCCCGCCAGGAAGTTGGCACGGCGCTAATCACAGGCAGTGAGACATTGTCCCAATGTGCGGCTGCAGAGATCGGGAAATGTCTCACTGCCTGTGATTAGCGCAGCGCCGCGCCGACTTCCTGGCGGGCTCTGCACGTGGAGTGTGCGATCACGCCTGAGGCCATCCTTAATGACAGATTCTCTTTATAGGGCATCCTCTCTCCCCACTTATACTCACCTTAGTCCTGCTCTTCCATTGCTCAGTGCATCTGTCGGCACTAGGAGACTAAACTCTGTGTAAAATAACAAACACTGATCATTTTTAAACCTTTTTTTATCAATTATATAATTAATAGTGTTTAGGTCTAGCAAATGGCTGCTCGTGCCTGAGCATTGCATCCTGGAACGTATGCTTCTGCATGCTCAAAAATGGCAGTGCAGATTAATAATTAGGTGTAGCGCTACTGCCGCAGGAGCCGATGGTGAATAAGGGATCCCCCACGCTGTACAGTCAGGCACACAGGATTTTCCACAGCACTCTGGAGTCAGAAAACAGTCCTTGCCGCTTTGTTTCTGTGTTTTTATTAGGGGTATTGAACTTGGATGGGAATAGGGGTATTATAGGATGCCCACTTGAATTTAGCAGCACTTTCCAGGGACAACTTCTTCTGTGCAGACTATTTACACTCCTCAGCTTCCTCCAGCACAACACTTGCATGAAGCCCTACAACGCCCAGGGCCAGCTGGCACACTGTTAGGTGATCTGACAATAGGGCTGAATCAAATGTCCTTTACAGGCAGGAACTTGGTTGTGTAGCAAAGTCGCAAAGTCTTAGTGCCCACTGCCCAGCTGTCCTTCTGTGGCTACTGATCACAGCACCACATCTTCAGGCACTGCCAGTCCACCTGGCTGCAGCCGCCTCTTTCTCTAGCCCTCTTGGCTAAGCTTCCACATTCCTCCCAGACTGACTCTGCATCCATCTCAGACTGCTCTCACCCAGTCCCCTCAGGCTGCCTCTCAGTCCTCCCTGACTGTAACACTCACCATCCCACCTCTCTGTCTTCTCCTTAGAGAGGCGCTTACTGGCTCCTGCTGTCCTCACACCTTCCCATGCCACTGAACAGGATTCCTCCTTGGGATATCAGAGGATCCCTCCTGCACCCGAGCTACCGGACCCAAAGTCACCCCCACCCCCAGACTAGGGGGTTACCCTCAATGGTCCACGACAGCCTTCTAGCACTCCATCTCCAATCTTCCACCCAAACTCTCCTGTCCAGCTGGGCTGACCCAGAGTATTTGGGGGGGGGGGCCTGTCCCCTGCCAACCCATTTGTTGGGAATTGGTCAGGGCCCTCCCATTCTTCTAGAATTTTCTCCAAGTTTCTAGAAGTAGGGGGAGGTATCAGAGATGCTGCCTGTGAGTCATACCAGCCTCCCTGAGCCCCTCACCATGACCCAGATAAAACACAGGCTTGGCTGCCAGCCAAGACTAAACATTTTGCCTACTCTAACAAAAACCTAACAATTCATATTCTAGCACACTAGAGGGTGCTACAGAAGTGGTGGAGGACATGACAAATGTGAACAAAGGTGGGTAGGGAGTTTCCTATCAAGAAAACCTGGTCTCCACATTAGAAGAGTTCCCATTTCAGTTCTGGTGACAGTAAAGCATTGTGAATTTCCTGTTACTCTCTGCTGTTCAAGTGACCGTTGTTACTAGGGCAAAAAGAGACAGTATATCTCCCCAACAGACACAGAGAGCAGAAAAAATACCGTACAGATGTCACTGGGTAAGGGTGGGATAGTTTCTTTCAACATACCGTATATACTCGAGTATAAGCCGAGATTTTCAGCACATTTTTTTGTGCTGAACGTGCCTCCCTCGGCTTATACTTGAGTCAAGTACTTTTCTGCAGTAGAGAATGACATTTTCCGAACCGACTTTGGGGCCCCATATCTCGGGGCCACTTGGTGTGGTCAAATTTGGTGTGCAAACCCAGTGGAACTAGCACTACAACATATCCAAAGATGGGGTTCTTAGCACCAAGTGTCCCCGAGATACGGAGCCCCAAAGTCAAGTCGGTTCGGAAGATGTCATTCTCTGCTTCAGAAAAGTGCTTGACATTTTCCGAACTGATTTTGGGGCCCTGTATCTCGGGGCCACTTGGTGCTAGGAACCCCATCTTTGGATATGTTGTAGTGCTAGTTCCACTGGGTTTGCACACCAAATGGGGTTTCTAGCACCAAGTGGCCCCCGAGATATGGGGCCCCAAATTCGGTCAACTGTGTCCATCTGCAGCAATATCATTTTGGGACCCTTTGGGTCCAGAGACCCGAAATTTTGGCTGCAGCTAGGGTGCATCTAGGAACCCTTAACTACTGAGTTTATATAGCTGCAAATGGGCACAGTGAGGCATGAAAATAGGCACAGTGAGGCTGCAAATGGGCATTGTTGATCCTCTTTTCCACTTACAGTAGCTGCGCATTTCTCACCCTAGGCTTATACTCGAGTCAATAAGTTTTCCCATTTTTTTTGTGGTAAAATTAGGTGCCTCTGCTTAAATTCGGGTCGGCTTATACTCGAGTATATACGGTATGTGATGCCTGATGAGGAATAGTGCATGAGGGGGTCAAGTCACTGTCGCTACTGAAACTTACTGATCTTGAGGCTGTTTGAATGCTTGAGGCATCTAGTGACTGATTCTTCTGCCTGGAAAATAATTTGCGGTACTCTCCTCTTACCTGAACAGTAGAAATAAGAATCAAAAAATCTATTACAGTTTATACAGTAACACTGCCCAGTTCCTTATACAAGGAAGATTATGGTGCCCCTTTCTGTAACCTGGCAGTTTACAACATATGAGCTACACAGCAGACAACAAAATATGTAGTATAATATGTATATAATATACAGTGCCTTGAAAAAGTATTCATACCCCTTGACATTTTCCACATTTTGTCATGTTACAACCAAAAACGTAAATGTATGTTATTGGGATTTTATGTGATAGACCAACACAACGTGGCACATAATTGTGAAGTGGAAGGAAAATGATAAATGGTTTTCAAAATTTTTTACAAATAAATATCTGAAAAGTGTGGCATGAATTTGTATTCAGCCCCCTTCACTCTGACACCCCTAACTAAAATCTAGTGGAACCAATTGCCTTTAGAAGTCATCTAATTAGTAAATAAAGTCCACCTGTGTGCAATTTAATCTCAGTATAAATAAAGCTGTTCCGTGAAGCCCTCAAAGGTCTGTTAGAGAACCTTAGTGAACAAACAGCATCATAAAGGCCAATGAACACACCCGACAGGTCAGGGATAAAGTTGTGGAGAAATTTAAAACAAAGTTAGGTTATAAAAAAAATATCCCAAGCTTTGAACATCTCACGGAGCACTGTTCAACCCATCATCTAAAAATGGAAAGAGTATGGCACAACTGCAAAATTACCAAGACATAGACGTCCACTTAAACTGACAGGCCGGACAAGGAGTTACTCTGGAGGAGCTTCAGGGATCAACAGCTCAGGTGGGAGAATCTGTCCACAGGACAACTATTAGTTGTGCACTCCACAAATCTGGCCTTTATGGAAGAATGGCAAGAAGAAAGCCATAAGAAGTCCTGTTTGCAGTGTGTGAGAAGCCATGTGGGGGACACAGCAAACATGTGGAAGAAGGTGCTCTGGTCAGATGAGACCAAAATGTAACTTTTTGGCCTAAAAGCAAAACGCTATGTGTGGCGGAAAACTGACACTGCACATCACCCTGAGCACACTATCTTCACAGTAAAACATGGTGGTGGCAGCATCATGTTGTGGGGATGCTTTTCTTCAGCCGGGACAGGGAAGCTGGTCAGAGTTCATGGGAAGATGGATGCAGCCAAATACAGGGCAATCTTAGAAGAAAACCTATTAGAGTCTGCAAAAGACTTGAGACTGGGGCAGAGGTTCACCTTCCAGCAGGACAACAACCCTAAACATACAGCCAGAGCTACAATGGAATGGTTTAGATCAAATAATATTCATGTGTTCGAATGGCCCAGTCAAAGTCCAGACCTAAATCCAATTGAGAATCTGTGGCAAGACTTGAAAATTGCTGTTCACAGATGCTCTCCTTCCAATCTGACAGAGCTTGAGCTATTTTGCAAAAGAAGAATGGGCAAAAATGTCACTCTCTAGATGTGCAAAGCTGGTAGAGACATCCCCAAAAAGACTTGTAGCTGTAATTGCAGAGAAAGGGGGTTCCACAAAGTATTGACTCAGGGAGGCTGAATACAAATGTACGCCACACTTTTCACATATTTTTTTGTTAACAATTTTGAAAACCATTTATCATTTTCCTTCCACTTCACAATTATGTGCCACTTTGTGTTGGTCTATCACACAAAATCCCCCAAAAATACATTTAAGTTTTTGGTTTTAACATGTAAAAGAGGGGAACGTGTCAAGGGGTATGAATAATTTTTCAAGGCACTATATATATATATATATATATAGTGTACGAGGGGTCATCAAAAAATTATAGTATTGTTGAAAACAGTGAGGGCAGAAACAGCAGTACGAGTTGTCACGCTGTGGTGAAGATGGCTGCGAAATGTATAAAAAAAAGGGCAGGAACTTTTTGAAGAACCCTTATACTGTGTGTGTATATATATATATATATATATATATATATATATATATATATATATATATATATATATATATATTTTTAACTCTGGTTGCAAATTGTATTGCTAAACGGAACCAGTTATAATGCCAATTCACACTGGATCTCACTTATTGAGCTGTATGGAATAAGCAATTTTTTTTACTTCCTCTCATCAACCAAACATTTCCAAATCCCAAGCTGCTAGATAACCTACATTGTTTTACTCAAGCAACACAGACAGTTCTTAATTCATAAAATTAAATAGATTTGTGTTGCTCTACCATGTACAATTACTAGTGTTGCTTTAGTAATAGTTAAAGCGGTTGTATACACGTTTTTTTTCTTTTCAAACCACCTGCAAGACAAAGCCATAATGAGCTAGTATGACTAGCATACTAGCTCATTATGCATCACTTACCTTAGATCGGGGTCCCCGTCCTCGTCTCCCCCTGCAGCCGCAGCCATCTCTCTTCCGGGTATCGCCACTCCGGCCAATCACAGCGCCGCTGCGGCGCTGTGATTGGCCAGAGCAGCGAAGACGTCGCTCCGCGCATGCGCACGGGAGACTTCACCTTCGGTGAGACGAAGATGTGAATGGGGATTAACCCTGTGAATGCACCGTTGTCTACGGCGCGCATGCACCGTAGACAACGTTGTAAAACTTTTTTAGCAAATATCTCCTAAACCGTGCAGGTTTAGGAGATATTTCTTGTACCTACAGGTAAGCCTTAATCTAGGCTTACCTGTAGGTGCAAGTTGTAATTGAGGGTATACAACCCCCCTAAGGATGATAATGACCAGGGATAACTTTCTTTGTATATGCCTGAAAAAACTACATTAAATTCTACTCTGAATATTTTAGGTCAGTTGGACGCTGCCTGTGGATCTTGCTAAATCAGCAAATTGTTATACTGTCCTTTATGCATCATGAAGCAATTGTGTTTTAGAACAATATATAAAAAGCTGCATCTAAGAATATATTGTCAAGATATTAGACAGTCATTCATTTTATAGGGGAGAAATAGGATCATAATACCTGGTGATTAAGCAGACAATGCACAAAAAAAATGTATGCTCCTTGAGGGCTGTTACATATGGTGAAAAGGTATGACATTATCTGGGAAAAAGAGGCAAATTGGAAGTAGCCAATACTCCAGGTGCAGCCAAGAATGAAAGTTTGAGCCAAGGCTTTGAATGTCAGTAACCTAAGAAAATGGAGAAGCAATTGGAAAATACATTGATATGTGTCTTCTGTACACTCTTTATCATTGCTCATAACAGGTCTAAACCCAATCACTAAAATCTCAAGTACGCATTAAATCCCAAAATAACTTTACATTTAAATCAGTTAAATATGTTACAGGTGCATTTAAATGAAAGGTGTTCAAACTCGGCAATTACATGAATTTAAAATTTTCATTAGAAAGTAGAGAGTAGAGGTACTGTCTCCTTCCAGCATGCTATAGAAAAGAACCATTGCTCTCTGTGTGGAAGCAATGGTCTCTCTGCAGAGGTCCAACCTGCCCCCTGCAAAGTCACCTGCACCCTGCAAAGTAAGATTTTTTTTATGCACCTGGAATTAGTTAATTTAAATTGAAAGCTCATTAGGGCTTTGAGATTTTAAAGATAAAGTTGCTTTTAGCTTTCATCAAAACAATATCTGGTGATCTTGCCATGAAGGTCCATGTTTAGGCCCTTTCTGCTATAAGGTGCCACCTGTATCCCAGTTGTGCTCCTGCATTGTCACCCTAGGTCAAAGTATATAGGAACCAACACATCGATGATCATTGAAAATAAGTCCAAGTGTGATTCAGTGATCACATCACAGTGCGACAATTCAGGGCCACACAGGACCTTTTCGTCAGACATGTAGTAATCCTTTGTGTGCAGGTGATATACACTTTGGCTTATGGAACTGGTCTTCTGTTGCAGGTGCTGGTATTCTGCAAGCAGCTTCTGAGCATGCTCCAAAACTTCTCACACCTCCCATTCTGACATCACTTTCGTTGCTTGCAGGCAATTCGGAAATTCAAAAATTAGAAAATATGAAAATCAGAAAAAAAGAAAGAAAATCTGTTTAATTCTAAATAATAACTAACTATTAAATTATAGGTTTTGGAATTCCCTTTCAAATTTTTCTGTTAGTGAACGTAACGAGTACGAATTTATCCGAAGTTACAAATTATTTGAAATAACGAATGCCGCATCTAACCAAATGGAACGTAACGATCTAATAATAATAAATAACAATAATAATAAAAAACCTTTTTTATTATTATTAATTATTTAATATTAATTATTTATGATTAATTTGTTCCGTTCCATTTGTTTAGATGTGGCATTCGTTATTTCAGATAATTCGTAACTTTGGACAAATTCGTACTCGTTAATTTAATAGTGAGTTTTTAATAACACTGATTTTCTTTCTTTTTTTCAGATTTTTACATTTTGGGATTTTCAAATCTTTGAATTCCCGAATTCCAAAAATCCGAAAATTCGGAAATTCTGAGTTCCGAAAGTATGAAAATTCGGAATTCCGAAAAACCGAAAATCCAAAATTCGGAAATTCGATAATTCGGAAATCCGAAAATTCGAAATTCGAAAATTCGGAAATTCGGAATATCGGAAATCCAAAAATTTGAAATTCTGAAATCCGAAAATTCGAAATTCGGAAAATTCAGAAATTCTGAAATCGAAAATTCGGAAATCCGAAAATTCGACATTCGGAAATTCGGAAATCCGAAAAAAAGAAATGTGGAAATTCCAGAAATTTATGAATTCCGAATTTTCGAATTTCCGAATTTACAAATTTCCGAATCTTCGATTTTCCGAATTTACGAAAAAAGCAAAAAAAAAAAACGAATGAAACGAAAACGAAAATAAACAATTTTTTGTCAGTGCACATGTCTAGCCAGTAGCCAGTGGAGATTGCAGAATACAGAGGGTCATAGTAATGCTCTCTCAAGGCCTAGTCCTATAATGCCTTGTACTTAAAGGATGCCCATAGTCTTGACACTGGGCATCATTTCACCTAAAAGTCAAAAGAGTTCTAGTGATGGAAAGTTGCAGGGGGCAGCACCAAAGACGAGATGAGTATTACATATTTTTACAACTCAAGAGAACCTTTTTTTCATGATATCATTGAGTTAGGCTTTGAGGCTCTAAATGAGGTAATTAATCTGTTTGTCTTGCTTTTATTAATAAACCTTACCGAGTGTTCTTTAGAGTGGACACATTGGTATTCAGTGATGCCAGCCTTTTTCTCAGGAGCACAACAGTGAGGATCAATAGAATTGTGTTTGTCTAAAGGAGCAAAACGAATATAAAAGAAAAAGAATTATCATAGGATGCGGTTAACAATTTTATAAAGTTTTATGGCTCACTCATAACACTGAGCGTTGCAATGAAAGAATTGTGCATTTATGTGCACAGCTTTGTGGGGAGTTAAACAGCTTATTCAAAATGAATGGGCTAAAACAAACAGTAACTCACACCAAAAACAAAAAAAATAGGGCAGGCTGCAATTTATCACATATAATATAGACAGGAAGCACGCAAGCAGTGCATGATACCTTTCTTTTCAAGGGTCCACCCTTAGGCCCCTTTCACACTGGGTCGTTTTTCAGGCGGTACAGCGCTAAAAATAGCACCTGTACAGCGCCTGAAAAAATCCGGTCCCATTCACTCCAGTGTGCGGTGCGCTAGCAGGACGGTCAAAAAAGTCCTGCTAGCAGCATCTTTGGAGCGGTATAGGAGCGGTGTATTCACTGCTCCTATACCGCTCTTACCCATTGATTTCAATGGGACACCGTGGTAATACCGCCGCAAAGCGCCGCTACGGCGGCGCTTTGCGGGGGATTTTAACCCTTTTCGGACGCTAGCGGGGGTTAAAACCGCACCGCTAGCGTCCGAATACCGCGGCTAAAACGACGGTAAAGCAGTGCTAAATATAGCGCTGCTTTACCGTCGCCGCCGCTCCCGCCCCAGTGTGACAGGGGCCTTAAAACCAGTAACCCAAACAAGAGACATGGGCTTAATACTGTGTTATACTGTAAGCTTTGTTTAATCTAATATCTGCGGATTAACAATACCAATATGTGTGAAGGCATGTGCCTTAGGATGAATTGAGTTATACTTATTTGTTTTAGATTGGGAAAAAGTAAAGACAAAATAATAAAAATTATATCTATTTATATATGTGAGAGGCTCCTCATTGATAATGTTAACTATAACGAAACGCGTCTGAGGGTAAACGTGCTGACGTCACCACGCGAAACAGGACGGGAGCGTCTGTCTGTTTGTAGCCGGCCGGCTCTGCAAACTTCAATACTCTGCTGTTTTTACTTTCAAAGTGCAAACTTTTTATTTTAAATAAACCTTTTTAGTACTATATTATGCCATGGTCTATATGCTTTTTCCCCTGGGTACTGGTTAAAAGCTCCTTGTCTGCAATCGGCACATGACTTCAGGCTGCGGAGGATTCCTTGCTTCTGATCGCTGCATATGCTTCCCCAATCTGGGGTTGTGGTAAGGAGACAGCCTATTTGGTGATTGTGCATGACTGTTTGCTGGTTTATGCTTTCTTTCTGGTAAGGAGGCACTTCATAAGTTGAATATTCACGGATTACATGGATGCACTTCACTATCTTGAATAAGTGGGAGATCTTTAGAAGGATATTTTGGTTCATTTGTGTTTTTTTATTTTTGGCATCTGGTAAGGAGGCCCTCTAGGAGGTGGTGGTGCACATATATAGCAATTTTCTATCACGGGTGTTCTTCAATTTTGTTTGACACTCAATATATTCACCCAATCTTTCAGCGATTTATTTTTGCAAAGTGTAGCAGTATTATGCTATGGTGTGTTTCTGTTTTTCTTTCTCGGTAATGTGTAACCATATTTTGTGAGCATCATATTTGGGAAGAATCGAGTATTATACTGCATTCCTTGCCACACTTTCTTCTAACAACCCGGATCATCAACCCAGGCTGGGTTAAAGCCATATGCGATTTTTTGGCTTACTTCTGGTAAGCATGTTTTCTATAAGAACAGGGGTCTACATTGCTGAGAGATATTATTCTCACTGAGAGATATTATTACCACTAAAAGAGACTTTTATTATATTTTATATTTTTTGGAGTAGATCATATCTCCAATTTCTATATAGACTTTATGAGAGCAATTTTTTACCTGTGTTTATCCCACAATTAATGTGTGTTTGATTAGCGCAGTTTTTTTACCTTTTATTTATATATGTACTGTATATAATAAAGTACATAATATATATTCATTTTCAGATTTACTGGAATGGAAGGACTATTCAATTTAAGCATACTTCACCAATAAAAGTATTTTTGTAGGTTTATGAGATATTGTTTCAATATTTTTTATTGAAGTTTCAAGTCAAATACAAATACAGGTAGTAAAGTAAAAAGGAAAGAAATAAGAGCATAACAATTATACACAGATAAACGGTGTGCGTGGTACATATGTCATAACATTTTCATCCAAAATGCTTCAGATAAAGAAAAAAAAAACTATTTAGTGTCACATCAGGTATTTTTATGAATATTCGTCCAGAGTTTCCATTGGTTGTCAAAAGCTTTACATGTTGCAGCGTTAATAGCTAGAAGACGTTCAAAGGCATGGTTTCTGTTAACTGTTATAATCACTTCAGAGGTGTTAATGGCTTGTGTACTTTTCCAGTTGCGTAGTATAAGATTACGTGTTGCCAGTAGTATATGAATGATTATTGCTCTGCAGTCAGGTGGGAATTTTTCCACCCCAATATTGAGGATTGCTAGGGCTGGGTTTGGTTTTGTAATAACTCCCGTGATTGAGGAGATTAGTCTGAAGATGTCATTCCACAGGCCAGTTAAGCTAGGGCATTCCCATAATGTATGCATTAAATTGCCGATTTGTCCACATAGCCTCCAGCATAGAGCAGAGGTATTGGGAAAGAATTTGGCTAGTCTATATGGTGTGTAGTGCCACCTATTGGTAATTTTAAGTGTCATCTCCCAGTGATTAATGCAGTGTGAATATTTTTGTATTGCTACAAAAGCTTGCTGCCATTGATCGTCTGTAAATACAGTATTCATCTCCATTTCCCATTTCTTAATGGCCGTCGTTTTTTCAAAAGTACGCTTATTGTGAAGCAGGTTATAAAAAATGGATATACCTCTCTTGGAGTTAGGCATTTTCATGTAGAAATTCCAAGCAACAGATGGTACGATATGTCTAGGTGGAGGGCGCCTCTTTAAGAAATGGGAGATGCGTAAGCATGAGAATAACATATTATCGTGTAGCCGGTAGGAAGACATAAGTTGTGCTGCGGATTTGGGGGTTTGTCCTATGAATAGATCGCCTAAATGTGTTATACCCCTTTCTATAAAACTGGTAATGGATAGCATAGGGATTTTAGTCTGTAATATTTCTATAGGTAGTTTATACTCAATGTCTTGTGTATCTGCATCACTTTTATGTATGAGAAGTCTCCAGGCTTGTAGAGAGGTTTGGATTGTTGGAGGCATTGTATTGATTTCCCATGTCTCCCATTCATCGCTTAAGAGAAATGTGATGGGATCATTTATAGGCATCATAGAGCGTTCAATTTCTACCCATAGAGGACTGTCATGGCTATAGAACCAATGTTTGAGCTGATCTAGTCTAATGGCCCATAGGTACTCATGTAGATCTGCCAGGCCAGCCCCTCCTACTTTCTTATGTAGTATGAGATTTTTGTGTGGACATCTAGCTCTCTTACCGCCCCATGTGAACTTCCAGAAAATATTGGTCAAGGTTCGAATAAAGGGAGACGGTATGTTAATGGGAATGGAGCGAAACACATACAGGATTTGTGGAAGGATAGACATCTTAAATGCCGCTATCCTACCTAACCAGGATATTTCAGTCTTGGAGATTTG
Organism: Lithobates sylvaticus; assembly: GCA_028564925.1. NCBI lineage: Eukaryota > Metazoa > Chordata > Amphibia > Anura > Ranidae > Lithobates > Lithobates sylvaticus. The sequence continues at coordinate 95,298,217 of CM053029.1, forward strand.
TCTGAGCTGTTGTTCTACTTTGGCTATAAGTGGTTTAATGTTGGATTCCGTTAGGGATGAAATTTTATTAGTTAGGGTTATTCCTAAATACGGGATACCGTTGGTAGGCCAAGAGTAGGGTAGAGATGCCTGTAGTGTATTTTGTAGAGTCTGGGAGATTCCAAGATTTAATATCATGGATTTGGTGAAGTTGACCTTATAGTACGAAATATCACCAAAGTTTTGTAGAATTTTATGTGCCTGAGGTAGGGAGGTGCGAGGGTTAGACAGTAGCAGTATGACATCATCCGCAAATAGATTAATGACATGTTTGGTAGAATTAAATATGAAGCCTGTGATAAGAGGGTCAGATCTTATTGATTCAGCTAATGGTTCAATCATAAGATTGAAGATTGTAGGGGAGAGAGGACACCCTTGCCGGGTGCCATTGGAGATATCGAACGTTTTTGATAGGAACCCGGATGTGTGAACCTGAGCTGAGGGTTTTGAGTACAATGCCAGTATAGCATTTAGAATATGTCCTGTGAAACCAAATTTGGATAGTACCATTTGCATGTAAGTCCAATGTACCCTATCAAACGCCTTCTCTGCGTCTATGGAAAGCAGCAGAGAAGGCGTTTTGGTTGTAGCAGCGTGATGTATGACATTTATAATACGCCTAGTAGCATCTGAGGTCTGTCTCCCCCTCACAAAACCCATCTGGTCGCGTTTGATGAGGAATGGAATGATATCTGATAGGCGTTTTGCTAATAGTTTGGCGTATATTTTGATGTCCGAATTGAGAAGTGAAATCGGCCTAAAGTTAGCTGGGGTATTAGGTTCTTTCCCTGGCTTGGGTAGTGTAATAATGTGTGCTCTCAGCATCTCCTGAGGAAAGGTGGAGGTGTCAGTAGCTCGGGTGAAGATTGACTGCAGGTAGGGGGCTAATGTTTGTTTGAAAGTTTTGTAATATTCATTGACAAAGCCGTCGGGACCAGGTGATTTGCCATTTGGTAGTGTGTTAGTTATTTGTTCTATTTCTAGTGTTGAGAAGGGAGCATTCAAGTCTCTAAGATGATCTTCTGTCAGTGAAGGTAAGTTGATACCCCTTAAGAATTGTTGTATCTTGGGAATTTCTGGTTGTGTAGTAGACATGTCCTTGTTCAAATTGTACAGCGCACTGTAGTAGTCCGCAAATTGATTAGCTATGTCTTGTGGGTTAGTGATTTTATGGAGTAGGGTGGGATGTTGTAGAAAGGCTATTCTATTTCTAATGCGTGCTGTTTTAATTCTGTTGGCTAAATATTTTCCTGCTCTGTTTGCGTTGGCGTAGGAGTTTAATTGTAGTTTCCTGAGATGTCTGTCATATTGTTGTGCTAAATGTTCTCTCAGGGATTCCCTGAGTTTAGTCAGGGTATTCGATAAGGTCGTGGATGGAAAGCTTTTGTTCAGTGTTTCTGTTGTATGTATTTCTGACAGTAAGGTTTTTAATTTCGTGGCGTAACGTCTTTTTTCACGAGCACCTAGTTGTATTAGTATGCCTCTCATGTAGGCTTTGTGTGAATTCCATAGTGTAAATGGATCTGTTGTCGGTGTGGCATTGTCGTGGAAAAAGTTACAGAGATGCTGAGAGATCACAGAATGAGTGTGGGGTTCGTGTAGTAGTCTGGTGTTGCAGCGCCAGATGGGGGGTGAGGAGAAGACACCCTGTTCCTTAAAAGACATTGAGATAGCGGCGTGGTCAGACCACGTAATGTCGTGTATTTTTGTATCATTAACACGTTGTAGGAGCATTTGGTCCACAAGGAACATGTCAATACGTGAGTATGATTTGTGCCTAGAGGAATAGAAGGTGTAGTCCCTTTCGTTGCCGTGAAGACACCTCCAAGCATCATACAGTTCCTGGGTATGCAGCAGGTGTTGTAGATTTTGGTGCTTTTTAGGTTTAACTGTGGTTGTGTCCAGCAGAGGATCCACTATGAGGTTAAGGTCACCTCCAATTATAAGGTTACCGTATAGCATAGACTGCACTTTTCTCAGTACTTTACGTAAAAAACGTATTTGGTGGCAATTTGGGGTATACACCACAGCAATTGTGTATGGTTTGGCGTTAATATCTCCCGTAACAATGAGGAATCTACCTCCCTCATCCGTGTATGAGTCTTTAATTTGGAAAGAGAGTGAGTCTTTCAAGGCAAGCATTACTCCCCCTTTTTTGCTGTTCGGAGTACAGGCTAGAAAGATGTGAGGAAATGACCTGTGTGCACAGCTTGGCGCTTTGTTTAATTGAAAGTGGGTCTCCTGTACATAGAGGATGTCAGCTTTTTGCTCGATCGCTTCTTTCCAAAGTGAAAATCTTTTTGCTGGGTGGTTTAGGCCCCGGGCATTGATAGATAAACAATTAATAGCCATTTGTGTTATGGAAGGATGTGTAGGCTGGCTGTGCATAGCTAGTACTCACTGCGGTCCTGTTTGTGTTGTTGGAGTCTACCGGCACGTGGCAAGGAGAGCTTGGAAACTTGGTATTCCTGACATATGACGAATTCAGGTGGTCATAGTACCTGTGTATTAAAAGGAGAGAACAAAAAAAACGAAAAAGACAAAGCGAACATATTGAGAACTGTTGTTCTATAAGAAAAGACCTTAAAACTGGTCTGCGTGCAGACATATCTGCGTAACTGAGTAAGGCGATCGGAGACTAAATGATAGGCTCCTATTCCGGAGAAATCTTGGATGTTGAAAACATGAATTATTTAAGAGCTTGCACCTGTGTGTTTTTTGGTAGATCTCTTGTGGGACACTACTTGCCATTCCGTGGTCACCATTTGAGGCTGAGGCAATGAGATGGGTTGTAGTGTTTGGTCGGGCAGAATCCCCCAGTGTCGCAGGGTGGCTATTCCCTCCTCCAAAGTTGTGATGGTCTTTGTGGTACCGTTGTGCGTTATGGACAGTGTGGCTGGGTACTTCCATTTGTGTAGGATCTTGTGATTCCTTAGGGCTTTGGTGATCGTTGCTAAGTTGCGGCGTCTTTGCAGGGTGTGTCTGGAAAGGTCTGGGAGTAAGAGGATATCAGCGTATTGTGCCGGGTTAGAATTAGGTTTACGGGTCGCCTGAAGGATCTGTTCCTTAACGTGGTAAAAGTGGACTCTTAGGAGAATGTCCCTCGGGGTACCTTCTGGTAGGAAGGCGGGTTTCGGAATTCTGTGAATTCTGTCTATCAGTAGGTCTTGTGCAGTTAACTCAGGGACCAGGGTGGAGAACAATGCGTGGGCATATTGCAGGAGATGTGTAGATGGGACCGATTCAGGGACTCCCCTCAGCTTTATATTGTTCCTCCTACTTCTGTCCTCGAGGTCAGCGACCTTATCTTTTAACCAGGCAATGTCTTCCCCCTGAGCAGTATGGGCATCTACCATGGTATTATATGTGGAGGCATAGGTGTCCATTTGGGTTTCTATTTGATCCACTCTCACCCCTAAGGCCTGCACTTCTTTGTGGCATTGGTTTATCCCTGTCACCATGTCAGCTTGCAAGGAAGATCTCAGTGACAGCAGCATTTCTTTGAGCATGGTGTCAGAAATTGGCCTGTCTGCAGTGGGGAAGTCAGCTATGGGATCAGTCAGTGGAGTAGTTTGTGCTGTGCTGTGGGCTTGCGGCCTGCTTACCTCCATTGCTGCTGACTCGTGTGGCCTGTGAGGAGAGGACATCCTCGGTTTTGACTTGGCTGGGCTTCTTGTGGAGGGGCTCGAGGTGCCAGATGAGGGACCGCTGTGCGTTTGTGATTGCTGACTCGCAGCTCCGTTGTGCCCGTTAGAGCGGATCCCTGTATCTCCTCCCGGCCGCTGTGAGGAAAAGCTGCCGCAGCCATTTTGTGGAGGCCCGCGGGATTTCTGAGAGAAGAAATCCGGCATCCTAGCGGGTTGTGGCGGAGCCTTTCGGCGTTTAGTCATTCCCCTGCTTCTCGGTGGTTAATGGGGAGTGTTGGTGCCCTTGTGTGTGAGCGGTGCGCTCCGATTTGGCTCTGTTTCTCCGGCGGCTGAGCGGAGCTTCCAAGTCAGGTGTCCATCTTGGAGCTCGGTCGCCACGCCCCCTTCCAGGTTTATGAGATATTGAGAAAATTGAATTTTCATGTGCTGTGTAGTTACAGAGATATCTTCTATGCACAAAGGGCCGAGGGGGGATCTCTTTCTAGCAGTTTTTACTTAACAAGACAAGACATTTTTTAACCACTTGCCGACCAGCCGCCGTCATTATACTGTGGCAGGTTGGCCCAATTACGCGAATCGCTGTAGCTGTACGTCAGTTCAAGTAATAGATACAGTGGGGACTCGCACGTTGCCGGGGGCGCGCATGCATTCCCACGGCGCCGGAGCCGATGCGCATGACCAGTGGCTGTGTTCGCTCCACAGAGAGCCAGAATGGGGATCTGTCAATGTAAACAGACATATCCCCATTCTTTCAGGGGAGTAGAGAGAGATTGTCTGTTCCTAGTGACCAGGAACAGCAATCTCTCTCCTCCTCCAGTCAGTCCACTCTCCCTACAGTTAGAAACACCTCCAAGGGAACACATTTAACCCCTTGATCACCACTAGTGTTAACCCCTTCCCTGCCAGTGTCATTTATATAGTAATCGCAAATTTGCAGTCCTGCTAAAAATCGCTGATCACCGACATTACTAGTAAAAAAAAATAATAATAATAATAAAAATGCCATAAATCTATCCCCTATTTTGTAGACGCTATAACTTTTGTGCAAACCAATCAGTATTTGCTTATTGCGATTTTTTTTTATACCAAAAATATGTAAAAGAATACATATTGGCCTAAACTGAGGAAGACATTTGTTTAATTGTTAGAATTTGTTGGGGATATTTATTATAGCAAAAAGTAAAAAAATATTGTTTTTTTTTTTTTTTTTTTTAAATTGTCGCTCTTTTTTGGTTTATAGTGCAAAAAATAAAAACCGCAGAGGAGATTAAATACCACAAAAATAAAGCTCTATTTGTGGGAAAAAAAGGACATAAACATTGTTTGGGTACAGCGTGGCATGACCACGCAATTGTCAGTTAAGGCCCCTTTCACATGTGCGGACCGTTCAGATCCGCCTGTCAGTTTTTTCAGGCGGATCTGAACAGTCGCTACATACATTTCTATGGAGCGCCGTATGTCAACGGTGACATGTCTGCTGACATCCGATCCGCCCCGATCCGCTCCGCAAAATCCATACGGATGGAAACCCTATTTTCCATCCGTCTGGCTGATCGGATCGGATTAAAACGGACAGGCGGACCGTAATCATCCGATCCCCCCATAGGGGAGAGCGGACTCTCTGACTGGTCCGTCCCTGCACAGAGTGCAGAGATGGACTTGTCATCCGCCGGCTCAGCGGGGATCAATGGAGCGATTCCCCGCTCAGCAAGCGGATGCTAAATACAGACAGCCCCGTGTGAAAGGGGCCTTAAAGCAACGCAGTGCCGTATCGCATAAAATGGCCTGGTCATTAAGGGGGTAAATCTTTCCGGTCTTTAAGTGGTTAAAAAAGTTTTTGTGTGTCAGTCTATGTCCTTTTATTATAAAGGGTTTATTGAAAGTATTACACAATGCTTGTTCACCTTCTATCTATTCTATAGTGTTTCCAGAGGTTCCCTAGTATGGAGGAAGAGGCAAAGCCGTGGACACCGCGTATTAGAAAAACAATGGTGATTTTGAACTGAAAAAACACTTTTTAAGAATTCCTTTGCAGGATCATATGCTTTTTTTCCATTTAAGTGCCGACTGTTTGTATCTAGTTGCAATTTAGGACAGTACAAAACACAAAACAGCATGCATTGTCCCATGCTGCATTGCCCTGAATGCACATGTGTTTTGGAGGTGTGTTGTCATGAATGGACTCTAAGGGGTTGATTTATTAAAGGCAAATAGACTGTGCAAAGTGCAGTTGCCCTCTGCAAGTGCAGTTGTTCCAGAGCTTAGTAAATGAGGTAAACTTCACTTTACCCAATCACATGCAAGGAAAATAAAAAAAATAAAAAAATAAAAAAAAATGCATTTTTGCTTGCACATGATTGGATGACAGAAGTCAGCAGACTCTGGAGCAATTGTACTTGCAGAGTACAACTGCACTTTGCAAAGTTCACAGTCTATTTGCCTTTAGTAAATCCACCCCTAAGAGTGGGACTTTTGTCAAATTTTTACTGCTCCATTACAGAGATTTCCCATCATATATTGTGAGTGTGGCAATGGTTTTTCAAGACAAGACTATAAATGCTTTTTTTTCATACAGCTATGGAAGGCTTGAACCTTTGTCCATCTTTTTGCTGCATGAATTTATTCATACAGACAGAGAGGGGATGATTTATTAAAACTCGAGAGTTCAAAATCTGGTGCAGCCGTACATGCAAGCCAATCAGCCTTTTAACTTCTGTTTGTTCAATTAAGCTTTGACAAAAAAACACCTGGAAGCTGATTGGTCTCTATGCAGAGCTGCAACAGATTTTGCACTCTCTAGTTTCAGTAAATTAACCCCAAAGGTTCATTTTAAAATCTACACAAATCACTAACTCCTCGGACTGTCCCAGGTAATTAATGGTGACTCTTCACAGTGCTAGAGAGTCAGTGCTTGCCAACAGTCCCACCATTTTCCATAGCTTTCTGGTACCACTCTAAAGTGGGCACAGTTCACATGGTTTTTGGAGATAAATACTTGAATAAGACAGCACGTGGGATGGTCCAAGAGTACTTACACTGATGAAGACACAGGCTGGACCAAGGAAACTCCAAACAAGGCTTGGGTGAAGCCAGCAACTAGAGAAGATGATAGAAGAATAAAGATCTTAAAAAGTGTAAGAAAGCAATCTACACAGTCACGAAACACAAAAAACAAAAACAAATAATAATCACTAAGTGCCTGCTGAAACACCCCCAAAATCCAACAAGAATCCATAATTGACCCCATGTTAAGGGCATGTGACCTGGTATCAGTCAAGGGGGGCACTCGCTCATCCTCCCCCCTTTCCTGGCCTCCTGACAGCTGATGACTCATCGATTGTTAAGGATGTGACAGCCGACTTCCCGGACCGCTCCTTAACCACTTAAGGACCACCTCCTGTAGATTTATGTCAGCAGAACGGCACGGCTGGGCAGAAGCATGTACCGGTACGTTCTCCTTTAAGTGCCCAGCCATGGGTCACGCGTGCGCCGGTCCTGAGCTCCGTGACCGCGGTCGCAAGAAAAGCGTACCCGATCGCCGCTGGTGTCCCGCGATCAGGTCACAGAGCTGAAGAACGGGGAGAGGTCTGTGTAAACAAACCTCTCCCCGTGCTTCCTACACTGCCTGTCACTGATCTGCTGTTCCCTGTCATCAGGGATGATCAGTGACGTCAGGCGTAAAGCGACGCCCGCTACTGTAAAAAAAACACACACGTCACACTAACCCCTCCCCACCCCCTAGTGGTTAACTCCTTCACTGCCAGTGTCATTTACATAGGAATCAGTGCATTTAAATAGCACTGATTTCTGCATAAATGACAATGGTCCCAAAGATGTGTCAAAAATGTCCGATGTGTCCGCCATAATGTCGCAGTCACAATAAAAATCGCTGATCGCCGCCATTACTAGTAAAAAAAAAAAAAATATTAATAAAAATGCTATAAAACTATCCCCTATTTTGTAAACGCTATAACTTTTGCGCAAACCAATCAATAATCGCTAATTGCGATTTTTTTTAAACCAAAAATATGTAGAAGAATACGTATCGGCCTAAACTGAGGAAATTTTTTTTTTTTTATATATTTTTTGGGGATATTTATTATAGCAAAAAGTAAAAAATAATGCATTTTTTTCAAAATTGTTTATAGCGCAAAAAATAAAAACCGCAGGGGCGATCAAATACCACCAAAAGAAAGCTCTATTTGTGGGAAAAAAAGACGCCAATTTTGTTTGGGAGCCACGTCGCACAACGGCGCAATTGTCAGTTAAAACGACGCAGTGCCGAATCGCAAAAGGGGCCTGGTCCTTTGGCTGCAAATTCTTCACACAGAATTCATTGGTCGATCATTTTTAGACCAATCCTAATTTGAATCGTTCTGAAAATTTGAAATTCGTTAGAAAAGGAATAAACAGAACAAATTTCAACACATTTCAACTAAATTTATTACTATTTCATTTGGTCGATCACTTTTCATCAAATTGGTTGATCATTTTTAGACCAATCCTAATTTGAATCGTTCTGAAAATTTGAAATTCGTTAGAAAAGGAATAAACAGAACAAATTTCAACACATTTCAACTAAATTTATTACTATTTACTGTATTTATTGGCGTATAACACTCACTTTTTCACCATGAAAATCGGGTGCAAATAGCATGTGCGTGTTATACGCCAATACTTCAATTTTAGATGCCTTGTAGGGGACAAGGAGGGGGGCTGCATTGATGGCACTTGTGAGGCTGCATTGATGTGAACTGATGAGGCTGCATTGATGGCTCTTGTGAGGCTGCAGATGGGCATTGATCAGGCTGCATTGATGGCAATGGTGAGGCTGCAGATGCACACTGACCCTTATATTGCTTCAAAGTTCCTTATTTCAAATTACATTTTTTTTCCTGAAACTTCCCTCTTCAAATGAATGTGCGTGTTATACGCCTGTGCGTGTTATACACCGATAAATACGGTAATTTGGAGATTCCAAATGACCAAATTTACATTTGGACCAAAACAAATTGCACATGTCTATCTTTGAATGCCCTAGATGTTAACCCCTTCCCAGCCAGTGTCTTGGTATTGGAATTTCCTTTCAAATGTGGCTGTTAATGAATGTAACGAATACGAATTTATCCGAAGTTACAAATTATCCGAAATAACAAATGTTGCATCTAAATGAATGGAATGTAACGAATTTGAATGCATCCGAAGTTACAAATTATCGAAATAATGAATGCCGATCATAACGAATGTTCCAATAAACAAACAAACAAAAAAAAACAAACAAAAGGCAAACAAAAAAAAAAAGATTTTTGTAAGCATAAAGAACTGTCACAGTGAATTATCATGTATTATATTTTCCATTGAAAGTGTGAGACTGTTCCCATTTATAAACCTTGTCCTAATGTGGGTGATTAGCAAAGAACTATGCAGAATCACCTTACAGCAGGCCTCACTTAAAGCAGAACTCTGGGAAGAAATGTCTTCCAGGGGAGCACACAAAGGTTATACTCACCGGATCCTTCGATCCTCCGGAAAACAGAGTTCCCCCACATCCAGCGGTGGACTTTTCCTGCAGTCCACACCTCCAGAGCCGGTCTATAGGTGCGAGGACATCAGGAACAGTCCACCGCACAAGACGGATAGACTGCGGGGGGGGGGGAGGGGCAGGAGCGACAGGGACCAGTCTTGTGCTTGGAGAATCAGCAGATTAGGTAAGTATATTTCCGCTCTTCTCACCCCTAGACAAGACGAGCATTTAACCCATGTAGTGCAGGCACAGCCCCACTGCATGAGAAAAGAAAATTCCTAACTTCTTATTTAACTCAAAAACACTTATATCAATCATATTTTAATCTTTAATGTTTTAGTACTAGTTATTTTACAATTTTTTTAAGAACTAAGAACTAATTATATTCTTATTTAATGCATGTACATAAATTCCTTTCCAACAATGGTTAAGCAAAACAATTTCCTTACTGTGGAGTCTCTATGTTAACAAAGTTTTACTGTACAGGACCTAAGGCATGGTCCATAATGCTCCTGCATAAAGGTCTACAGCTGTATTATTCAGTGTTCAGTTTCCCTGCTGCATTTAAATGTACACCATATACACTGTGTCTACCATCTGCATTAATTCAATAATAAATGTGTAAATGAAAAATGTGTGTTATGTTGATTTCCAGCTATTACTGTAAATAGTAAAGCAAATGTTTTTGAAGTTTCATCTTGATGAGCTTCCGAAACTCGTTTTATCACCAAAATTACAGTATGCAAGTAATTTTTTTTATCTAGTCTGTATTTGGAACCAACATATATTGTGTTTATAATATTTTAGGGTAGTAGTAATCGTAATGCTGAACTGTGCTGAAGTGTCATCTCATGAGATTTGGGTTACTCAGCATTCTCCAGAATTTCGTTGGAAGGGTGGTGATATGGCTTCCTGCAGTACTGAAGGCAGGAGAAAGGTAAGTACACTATATTACCAAAAGTATTGGGGCAACTGCTTTTACACGCACATGAACTTTAATGACATCCCAGTCTTAGTCTGTAGGGTTCAATATTGAGTTGGCCCACCCTTTTGCAGCTTTAACAGCTTCAACTCTTCTAGGAAGTCTGTCCACTAGGGATGAGCCCGGTGTTCGATTCAAACCCATGTTCGAATCGAACATCGTCCGTTCGTCCGTTCGTCGAAACCAGAACTTTGTGGGCCGTTCGCATCAAATTTGTGTGATACAAACGGCCCACAATGCACTGCGCCAGCTGCAGTGCATTGCTGGCTGATGATTGGCCAAGCATGCACTCTGACCCAGCATGCTTGGCCAATCACAGCGCCGGCAGCGAGGAGAACCATAATTGGCCACAGGCAGGATGCTTGTGGCCAATTATAGCTCAGGGGGGTTTAGAACATGCCCCACACTATATAAGGCCGACAGTGCGGCGGCCTAGTGTAGTGTTGTGCGGCGTTCATAGAGGGAAGGATAGGCAGGGACAGTGTCAGCTGTGCTTTATACTTCTTTAGATAGCGCTGTTACAGTGAGTGTAGTGTTCAGGGAGAGAGCAGGATAGACAGGGACAGTGTCAGCTGTGCTTTATACTTCTTTAGATAGCGCTGTTACAGTGAGTGTAGTGTTCAGGGAGAGAGCAGGATAGGCAGGAACAGTGTCAGCTTTGCTTTGCTTCCTAACCTAGCGCTGTTACAGTGGGTGTAGTGTACCTCCTGCACACTGCACAGCATACACCTGAATCTACCCCCTCATTGCTGGTGTTGTGTAGTTGATTTGTGCAACACAGGCATCCAGGCATCTGCCTAATATTCACTCAGTGTAGTGTGCCTCCTGCACAGCATACACCTGAATTTAAATAGCACTGATTGCTGTATAAATGACAATGGTTCCAAAAATGTCCTATGTGTCCGCCATAATGTCGCAGTCACAAAAAAAATCGCTGATCGCCGCCATTACTAGTAAAAAAAAAAAATATTAATAAAAATGCTATAAAACTATCCCCTATTTTGTAAACGCTATAACTTCTGCGCAAACCAATCAATAATCGCTTATTGCGATTTTTTTTACCAAAATTATGTAGAGGAATATGTATCGGCCTAAACTGAGGAAAAAAAATGCTTTTTATATATTTTTGGGGGATATTTATTATAGCAAAAAGTAAAAAAGAATGCGTTTTTTTTTCAAAATTGTCGCACTTTTTTGCTTATAGCGCAAAAAATAAAGAGCGCAGGGGCGATCCACCAAAAGAAAGCTCTATTTGTGGGGAAAAAAAATACGTCAATTTTGTTTGGGAGCCACGTCGCACGACTGCGCAATTGTCAGTTAAATCACAAAAAGGGGCCTGGTCCTTTGGCTGCAAATTGGTCTGGTCTGAAAGTGGTTAAATATCGTGCCTGGGGGTGTCTATAGTATGCCTGTAAAGTGGCGCATTTTTTTCCGTGTTTAGAACAGTACCATAGCAAAATGAAATTTCTAAAGGAAAAATTGTCATTTAAAACTGATCGTGGCTGTAATGAATTGTCGGGTCTTGGCAATATAGATAAAACTCATTAAAAAAAAGAGCATGCCCCCCCCCCCCCCCCAGTCAATTACAAGGCCCTTTGGGTCTGGTATGAATATTAAGGGGAACCCCGAACCAAAATAAAAAACAAAAATTGCGTGGGGGTCCCCCTAAAATCCACACAAGGCCCTTCGGGTCTGATATGGAAATTAAGGGGAACCCTGCACCAAATTAAAAGAAAAATGGCTTGGGGTCCTCCCCCAAAATCCAAACCAGACCCATATCCAAGCACGTAACCTGGCAGGCCGCAGGAAAAGAGGGGGGGTGAGAGAGCGCCCCCCCTCCTGAACCGTAGTAGGCCACATGCCCTCAACATGGGGAGGGTGCTTTGGGGTAGCCCCCCAAAGCACCTTGTCCCCTTGTTAATGGGGACAAGGGCCTCATCCCCACAACCCTTGCCCGGTGGTTGTGGGGATCTGCAAGCGGGGGGCTTATCGGAATCTGGACAAAGTTGAGCGAGTTTGGGGTGGAGGAACTTGACTGGCCTACACAGAGTTCTGACCTCAATCTGATATACCACCTTTGGGATGAATTAGAGTGCAGACTGCGAGCCAGGCCTTCTCTCCAACATCAGTGCCTGACCTCACAAATGGGCTTCTGGAAGAATGGTCAAACATTCCCATAGACACACTCCTAAACCTTGTGGACAGCCTTCCCAGAAAAGTTGAAGCTGTTATAGCTGCAAATGATGGGCCAAGTCAATATTGAACCATACGGGCTAAGACGGGGATGCAATTAAAGTTCATGTGCGTGTAAAGGCAGGTTTCCCAATAATTTTGGTAATATAGTGTATATTAACCGCTTGTCGACCGACTCCTGTAGATATACGTCGGCAGAATGGCACAGCTGGGCAAAGTAACGTACCCGTACGTTACTTTGAATGTAGCACGCAAGCTCCGTGACCGTGCCCGCGGGACCCGCGGATTCGATGTCCGCCGGGTGCCTGCAGTTGTGTCACGGAGCTGAAGAACGGCGAGATGCTGATGTAACACAGCATCTCCCCGTTCTGCCTAGTGACAGGACACTGATCGTCGGCTCCCTGTCATCAGGAGCAGCGATCAGTGTCGTATCACTGTTAGCCCATCCCCCACAGTTAGAATCACTCCCCAGAACACACTTAACCCCTCCCCCACCCCTAGTGGTTAACCCCTTCACTGCCAGTGACATTTTTACAGTAATCACTGCCATTTTATAGCATAGATCACTGTATTAATGCCAATGGTCCCAAAAATGTGTCAAATTAAAAAAATAAAAATATTAATAAAAATTCCATAATTCGATCCCCTATTTTGTAGACGCTATAACTGTTGCGCAAACCAATCAATAAACGTTTATTGCAATTTTTTTACCAAAAATATGTCGAAGAATACGTATTGGCCTAAACTGAGGAAAAAATCAGTTTTTTTTATATATATTTTTTTTGGGGATATTTACTATAGCAAAAAATAATGTGTTTTTTTTTTTTTTTAAATTGTCACTCTTTTTTTGTTTCTAGCGCAAAAAATAAAAACTGCAGAGGTGAACAAATACCACCAAAAGAAAACGGAAAATTGTATACTTACCTTCCGTAATTTTCCTTTCCTGTTGCATCACATGGCAGCATACACATATGGGGTTGTGGCTCCGCCCCCACAACCTGATAGGACCGCGTAGCTATTAAACCTTGAGAGGGCCCCCGCCCCCACATTCTCAGTATCCAGATACCTCACCTCAGCGGGTGGGTATTTGTATGCTGCCATGTGATGCAACAGGAAAGGAAAATTACGGAAGGTAAGTATACAATTTTCCGTTTTCCTGTCGCATCATGGCAGCATACACATATGGGGAATAACTCGCAAACTGGGTGGGGCTGAGCAAAACAAGGTTTATTTACAAGGAATTGAGGAATTGGACTGTATGATTGCCCTTCCAAATTCTGCCGTGGACAGCCTGTCGGCGTCCACCTTGTAGTGTGACGTAAAAGGTGCTTTTCGAAGACCAAGTGGCTGCTTTACAGATAGTTTCCGATGAGACCCTGCAGAAAGCCGCCCAGGAGGTCGCCACTGCCCTCGTGGAATGTGCCCTGAAGACCTCCGAAACGGGAAGGCCTTGAAGAGTAGGCTCTTTTAGTTGTCTTAATCTAGGAGGTGACTGAGCATTTGATGCTGATTGACCCTGCCTTAGGCCACGCTGGAACCGAGACCATATTTCAGCTTTCCTAAGTGAGAAGGTAGCTGCCAAACAGGCCACCAGCCTTAGCTCAACATCCAGGGGATGTGGTTCTCTCACTCAACCAAGAAAAGACAGCAAATTTACTTCCTGGTTAAATTGGAAGGAGAAAGACACCCCATGGATAAAAGCAGTCTGGATTTTTAGGACCATTCTGTTCTGTCCAGGTATAATGTTAAGTGAGGCTCCTTGAGTACAAGGCCTGCAGTTCTGATATCCTTCACAGAGGTTGTAGCAACCAGAAATATGGTATTTAGGGTTGCAGAGTGTAGTCAATTCTGTAGGATAGAAATGATGCCTTGATGGAAATGGGGACCATAAGCAAGTTCCACATAGGGAACAAATGGTTTCCTGTGAGGCCTATAACTTCATGCAAGCCTTTTAAGAATTGCATCATTAAAGGGTAAGGACTCCTTAGACCTCTGCAAGTGCAGACAAAGCTGAACTTTGAGCTTTTAAACATATTTGAACCTATGCCCCTGATTAGCCCCAGTTGTAAGAACTGTGGAACCTTGGCTGGTTTAGGTGATGAAGGACTCCACGCTTCGCTGTGTGAGATCTGTATAATTTTCCCATAGTCTTAGGTAAATCCTATTCATGAAGATCTCTGGATTGACAAGGTAGGCACTACCTTCACTATGCATAATTGACCTGGTAGCCACTGCCTCTCAACTTCCATGCCATCAAAAGTAGTCTCTTGGAGCTGGATGGAAAAAAACTCTCCATGAGAGAGCGAATCAGTCATTACTGGAAGCAGTGGTGATTCAATGATTAAGGGCAGGAGAGAGAGACACTAGAGCCTCCCAAGCCAAAAATTGTATATTTGCAATTATTGATACAGGAAGCTCCGCTGACAGCCTAAGGATTCTACCCTTCCACTGTTGTCTAGGCATAATACAAATCTTGCTGCTCTTGCTAAAAAAGGAGTGAATGACAGAAGTGCTTTGAACACTACTCGGTTGAAGAAAATGCAATACTATTCCTCATAAGCTTAACATCCCATAACCTTTCTAGGTGGGGTCTGATGTCATAATGTTCCGTCTGAAAACAATTGGTCAGTTACGAAAAACCAAGGATACTCCGGCATTGTTCTGCTGGAAGAGACTTCACTCCCAATGCACCTTTGGCTTTCTCTGTCAGAGGATGGAAATTACCTTGTTTCAGTTCTACTGAATTTTTCCTGTCGCTATTGCAGACAGTAAGACCTTTGTGAATGCCCTGAGGGAGATGTACAGACCGAAGGGGAGGAACTCACTGGTAAAGGAATTGAGGATGAATTGGGACAAGTAGGTGTCTGATAAACCTACAGGAGAATCCTGCCTCCCAGATTTATGAATAATATAATTGATTGGAGGTTTCCCATCTTGCACAACTCTAACTTCCTGTGCTGCTTGTAAAAAAAAAATGTATTTTTTATTTTTCTAGGAACAGAGGGGAACCAAATCCTCATCTCCTCTGGTTATCCAGAACCTTAACGGTTGCTTGTTTTTTTTTTTTTTTTTTTTTTTTTTTTTCGATCCAGCTACAAACTGGAACAGAATTTTTTACTTTTCCATCAACTCTGGTAGCCTGGCTGACTGGAAGAGATTGAAAGGTGGACTTCCCACTTGTCAATGTTATATGGTCGTTATGCTCATTGAATTATCCCCCTGCATGGGTGAGTTTTCATGTTATACTTTTTTGATAAAAAATTATTGTAACTAGAAAGGCGGACCTCCCCTGAACTTCCACCAATGTCACGCCAATATAGCTGATATGGCCCACTGATCCTGAAGGTTTTCCCTCCAGGTGTGTGCATAAAGCTTTGCACAGGCACCCCCTGGATTAGTGCACCCTTAGAAGGGACTTCCGCTGTACTCCTAGGACAGGAGCCTTAGATCTTTTAAGGCTTCAATAATGAAGATTGGGTACTTCTCCAGTTAGTTTACTAATCTTTCCCCCCCGTAGGATTGTGCCTCCTGGTGTCTACTTGGGAGTCGCCACCTTTATGCTGGACCTTTGAGTTTTCTGTTTTTTTTGTCAGATGATATTCGCCCTGACCCTCTAATGGTCACCCTTGAGATGGCTGTCTCCTGTCTACTCCCGAATAGATTGGATCCGTGTTCTGGTGTCTTACACCATCTTTTTTTTTTTTTTGCGGGATCGAACGACCATGGCTTCAGCCATAATGCACTCCTTGCCGTGACCGCGGGAAACACCGCTCTTGAAAAACGTCAATTGACGTCTGAAACATTCACCACAGAGTATGCCGCCAATTCCAGCTCCTACAAAGCTGTTACCGCCTTGTCTCTTTATTTTTTCCAGACGGGCTTATTTAAAGGGTTACGCCACTTTTTTAATCTGCAGGGCTGCAATTTTCCTGTTTGTATGACTGGTTTCACTGATTTTCCCAGAAGTCTGCGTCAAGATAAGTCAGATTTTTTGGCATCCACTGCAATAAAAAAAAAATTCATTTTGATAAGATATTCCCAATAGGGATGCAGACCCTGCCACTTTCCCAGCTGGTTGACAATTCTGAAACCACTCCCATTAGACTCATTCAGCACATGGGTTGGTTATTGCTGATGTGCCAGTACCTGCAGATGCTACAGTATGTAGGAGCACTTCAGATCTAGATCTAATTTTCAGACTAGAGCCTCCTTGAATGTGACATGTCTTGCCAGCTACATTCATGATGCATCCATCATTGGAGTAGACTGCAGCAGGTTGACCTCTAGCTTTTTCAGGGTATACAGTGGATAGCCTGTTTAGGAGGGCATTTTTTCTCTTACCCTTTTCCATTATTCCTGGATTAACTCTTCCAGTTGTTAAGTGAAGGAAATTAGTACTTTTTAACCTTGTGGAGAGTTTCCTCCACTTCAACCCAGGCAATTGTGTCCTTAGCTGCCCCTGCAAAAAAAGTCTCTATTGGGCAATCTTCAAAGCTTGTGCAAGCTTTCGTATTCGGACACCACCTACTGGTTCTGGTTGGAAGCGCTATGCAATTTATGCACTGTAGCTTATCAAGCAATGACTTTCCACCACAAATGCAGCAACCATTAGGGTAGGCTGGTAATTTGTGGTGTTTGTAAACGGGGAGCAAACAAAATGAGAGGTGAGATGATGGCATTGATCAATCTTGCCTATATGTCTGCCCTTTATAAAACGGTGACTGTTCTGGCTTTAGCAGGCTCTCTTCATCTTGAGGTCCTTGCAGGGCTGTATAGTGCTTGTTCATTTGACACACTAGCTTGGCGGGCAATGACTTTCCACAACAAATGCAGCGATTATTAGGGCTGGTAGTTCTGGTTGAAAGCGCTATGCAATTTATGCACTGTAGCTTGTCAAGCAATGACTTTTCACCACGAATGCAGAGACCATTAGGTCTGGTAATCTGTGGTGTTTGTAAACGGGGAGCAAACAAAATGAGAGGTGAGATGATGACATTGATCAATCTTGCCTGTATGTCTGCGCTTTGAACGGTGACTGTTCTGGCTTTAGCAGGCTCTTCATCTTGAGGTCCTTGCACAGCTGTATAGTGCTTGTTAATTTGACACACTAGCTTGGCAGGCAATGACTTTCCACAAATGCAGCGACTATTAGTGCTTGTAATTTGTGATGTTTGTAAACGGGGAGCGATGATAATGATGGGTGAGGTGATGAGATTTAATCAACATTGCCTCGATGTCTGTTCTTAGATGGTGACTTGTCTTGACCGTCAGAAGGCTCCCTCCATCTTGTAGTCCTTACAGGACTATAGATATTGGCTCTCTTTTTCTCAATCTTCACTACTTACCTAATCCCTATACCTTAATGGGTGGTCTGACTGGACAGCGTTTCCCATAGGAACAGAGCAAAGCAGCAGATTGAAATGAAGGACAGGATAATGCTAAGTCTCCACTACTGCCACCTGAAAGTCGCATGATTTGCTGCAATTTTGATGCAACTTGGAACAATGCCTGTTATATTCTTAAGGTCTATGAACACAGATATAAATGAACGGTACTAGTTGTAAATCATGGGGTACGGCTTGTCATGCGACTTTGCAGTAACAAGTCGCACTAGTGGAAACCAAGCCCCAACACAGTGACCCAGAGCAAGCATTGAAAAGGAGATGGGGAAAAACACAGGTGAAGGCCATAAAAAGGGAAACATACCTGCAAACAATGACCACATAAGCACCCAGCATGCATGAGTAGAGAGCTCCACCATTTGTTGCCCAAAAAATTCCATAAAAAAAACATTTAGAACTCACATTTGCTACTAGTGATGATATCAGTGCCTGAGCCTGTTCAGATCACTAACCTGGAAAGCTCTAGCCAGGAAACACAGAGGCCGCATCACTTCCTGCCTCTCATGCTCAGAGTATACTTGCACTGTTGCAGCCATCTTGGAAATGGCAAACGCCCATAACACAGAGAAAGAAGTAAAAGGCATATAGAAAGCAAAGGAAACGCTGTCACTTACGTCAAAGCTTGTTTAAAGCTTTCTTTGAGAAGCCTGCACCACCAGAATGGGGCTCCAACCATATAGCTCATTTAGAGGCTGTACAGGAAGGACTTCCACCCAGGAGAGGCTGAAATATGCCCCCCCAGACCACCAGAATGGGGCTCCAACCATATAGCTCATTTAGAGGCTGTACAGGAAGGACTTCCACCCAGGAGAGGCTGAACCTGGCTGGGGCGTCAAACGGTAAGGGATACCTCGCGATTTCAGTCCTGATCAGGTGAGGAAAAAAAGGAGAATGTGGGGGCGGGGGCCCTCTCAAGGTTTAATAGCTACGCGGTCCTATCAGGTTGTGGGGGCGGAGCCACAACCCATATGTGTATGCTGCCATGATGCGACAGGAAAGCTCTATTTGTGGGGAAAAAAGGACGTCAATTTTGTTTGGGATCCAAGCGACGCAGTGCGGAATTGCAAAAAGTGCTCTGGTCTTTGGCCAGCAAAATGGTTCGGGGCTTAATTAGTTAAATAACCTATCCCCATAGTTTAATCCCTCTAATTTTAGTGCAGCGTTTTGGCATAGGGAGGGGGGGGGGGGGCAAAATCCCAAACAAAACCATAACATTCAACCTAAACTTTAATATAACCCTTTACTTGTAGATATTATCACAGTAAAAAATATTGAGACCATTAGAAAATACACCCCAAAATTGCTGCCAATGTAAAACATTATTTATCTTTGCCATGGTAATAGTACAGAATAAAAGAGTGAAACTTACTATTTGAGGGAACGATACTTTTTGAAACCAACAGCTATTGTGACCCCCACAATCACAGTTGGCACTCCAAAGGCCAGAAGACACATGATTGAAAATCTTGAGCGCTGAGAGGTCATATAATTGACAGCCTGCAGGTTTCGCACTGTCATGAAGAGGAGAACGCTCTCAATAGACATCCAAGAGAATGCACAGAGGAACAAGAAATGGAGTCCACCAGCAATGATGCTGCAAACAATCTGAATAAGTAAGAAAACAACAACTGTAATTGCTTTTTTTCTGCTTTTTTAAAGAAATACAATTCAACAGCGAGTGGGGCTTTTATTAAGTTTTAGGGAGCAGCATTAAAAACATGCAATTACTTTAAACTCTTGGAGAATGCCTTAAACCTGTACATTAACTGTGCCCCCTTGGCAAGGTACTCTTCTAATGTTAAAGGCATGTGGTCTGGTATGGTTTGGGAAGGGGGAATTACATGCTTGCCACCCCTCCCTTTCATTAATTAGACTCTGGTATGTATTTTATGAGGATCCTTAGGTCATTTTTTTATGTTTTTTGTGTGAGGTCCCCATCAAACATTAATATCAGATCCCTATCTAGAATAAGGGTCTGATATAGATTTTAACCACTTGAGCCCCGGACCAATTTGCAGCCAAAGGACCAGGCCCCTTTTTGCGATTCGGCACTGCGTCACTTTAACTGACAATTGCGCTGTCGTGCGACGTCGCTCCCAAACAAACAAAAATAGAGCGACAATTTTAAAAAAAATGCAATATTTTTTACTTTTTGCTATAATAAATATCCCCAAAAAATATATAAAAAAACATTTTTTTTTCCTCAGTTTAGGCCGATACGTATTCTTCTACATATTTTTGGTAAAAAAAAATCGCAATTAGCGATTATTGATTTGTTTGCGCAAAAGTTATAGCGTTTACAAAATAGGGGATAGTTTTTTAGCATTTTTATTAATATTTTTTTTTTTACTAGTAATGGCGGGGATCAGCAATTTTTATTGTGACTGCGTCATTATGGCGGACACATCGGACATTTTTGACACATTTTTGGGACCATTGTCATTTATATAGAAATCAGTGCTATTTAAATGCACTGATTCCTATGTAAATGACACTGGCAGTGAAGGAGTTAACCACTAGGGGGCGGGGAGGGGCTAAGTGTGACGTGTTGTGGTTTTTTTTTCAGTAGGGGGGCGTGGCTGTACGTCTGACGTCATTGATCGGCTTTCCCGATGACAGGGAACAGCCGATCAATGACAGGCAATGTAGGAAGCGCGGGGAGAGGTTTGTTTACACAGACCTCTCCCCGTTCTTCAGCTCTGTGACCCGATCGCGGGACACCAGCGGCGATCGGGTCCGCTGGTCCCGCGGCCGTGGTCATGGAGCTCCCGACCGGGTCGCGAGCGTGCCGCCAGCGGTGCGCACGCGCTTGACCCCACGGCTAGGCAACGGCTAGGCAATTAAAGGGCGCCTATATATACGTATTTTTGCCTAGCCGTGCCATTCTGCCAACGTATATGTACAGGCGGCGGTCGGAAAGCGGTTAAAGAGTAGCCCATGTCATTGTTTTTTGTTTTTTTGCATGGGTCCCTCTTAACAATCTACACCAGATTCCTATTTAGGATAAGGATCTGGTATGGATTTTAGGGGGGAGCCCACATAATCTTCCCCCTCTATATTCTGTACCAAACCCTTTTGCAAGCATACAGCCTAGCTAGGCCACTTGCCCTCAACATTGTGATGGTACCTTCACAGGGGCCTGCCTCATCCCAGCTAGGCACCTTGTTCCCATGTTGATGGAGACAAGGGCCTCACATCTACATCCCTGTGTCAGTGGATGTGGTGGTGTGTTGGGGGAGCACTTAAGAATTAGGAGCTCTTCAGATTTCCAACCTTCCCCTATGTGAATGAGTACATAGTAACCCTTGTTACTGATCCATAAAAGAAAATTGAGAAAGTAAATAAACACATAAACTTAGTAGAAAACATATTTTGAATGCATGTCCTTCGTTGTAAATACAACATCAATCACATCATCCAGTGATGTAGATTCATCATCTATCATGATGAGCGTCACCCTGATGACCCGCTGACATTGTAGATAAATGTCAACAAGTTGGCCGGGGATGCTGGCTAATGTTATGGACCAAATGTATTCATGAACATAATTGGTTGCTGACAATACCTGTCACAAATTGAAACAAGGTGGCAGATGGGCATCCGGAAGCTGTCATTTAGCAGCGATAGTAATGCTACCACTAAATTAATCACTTCCATGTGCAGCAGACTTGGGCAGGAGGAGTGACCAAGTCTGGCCATTTAGTTCTCCTAGTTGGAGAACTGTGAACAGCTTGGGTTCTAGTCAAACTCATGGTGGACCCAAACTTAAAGCTCATGCCTAGATGGCAGCAGTTTAGGTAGGTAGACCCTTAATTGTCAGCATCAAAGAGATGCACATTTACAGTTTCTAGTTGAAAGTCAAAACAACTTTTAAACATTTCAAGTTCATGTAATTGGAGCATATTCCAGACACATTTAAAAGCAGCTGCAATTGAAAGTTCAGTTATTACAGCACTGAGCCAACCCCTTCAAGTTTTTGCTGTATTGAGTAGAGCTGGGGAGAGTTAAATCTTCCATCAGGTTATTTTTTGTCAGTCTGTGGCATGCTGGGAAAATCTTGTAGATTCAATAGGAAGTGAACATAAATCTTCCCAGATAAGGGAATATTAGACAATTGTTACTAAAACCTTAGTCTCTAAAGGACGATTTTCCCACATTTCATGGTCTCATGACAACTCTAAAACTTTGGATATCCTCTTAGTCCTTAGTCACCAACATAAACAAAGGAATTAATCTACCACGCAGGCATAAAATCTGCAATACAAACTTGGCAGAGGGTCTAAGCTCTGTTAATAATAAAAAAACGGAGGTGAGCTGCTGGACAGTGTTAATGTTTTCAGTTGATTTTCAGTTTTCAGTGAGGAAAATTTGACAAAATTGGACGAAAATCAATGGCAATTTTTGTCAACGAATGAAAACAGAACTAAAATGTGAGGAAATTGTAGTAAGGGAAGGGGAGAGAGGCGCAAGGCCGCCAATAGTGCAGCAAGATTTTTTATCATATAAAATGTATTAAAACAATGGTAATGCACCCATAAACTTCAGTGTTTCATAATACTAGAGCCGCTGGGATCATGGAGAGGCAGTAGATGCTGGTAATAAGATCCAGAGAAGCTGTCAGAGAGCCACCGCTGGAACCTCAGAAGAACTGTCAGATGGAACTGTCAAAAGCCTGGGTGCTAGTAGCCAATCAGGAACTGTTTCAGAGGCAAAACCATGCCTTCTTCATCAGCTGAAGAAGGAGGAGGCTGATGAAGGAGGCGTGGTTTCTTTGACAGCTTCTCTAGTTCTTATCTCCGTCTCAGAAAGGGGGGGACTTCAGATCATCTATCAGTGAATAGATGATCTGAAGTCCCCCCCTTTCCGAAACGGAACATCCGATCTTCATTGGGTTCAGTGTAACCAACACGCCTTTTATGACTTGGGTGGCGTAAGCCCTGCCAGGTCATTGTTGTCTGGTAAGCCTCCTCCCTTTACTACGGTGGCGGTGTCATCTGTCTGTCCTTCTAAGTGTCATACCAGAGGCCAGATCTTCACCACTTTATATATTTGAATTTCATGTCACATTACACACTTGGGAGAGTGTGAAGGACTAACCACTTTAAAGACTTTTTATTCATGAATTTAGTTTTTGCATGGTTATATTTATGACATATTCCCAATTCAGTATTTTCACATATTTGAGTTATATTGTTAACACTTATATCTTTATTGGGTATACACGTGTTTGATTTTTGCAACCCAAGTGCTACACTTTTTTCTGTTTACTGCATAAGTTTGGAAATTCTAGAGAAATGCTTAAATAATGCATTACAATTTCACTAAACCCATTCTATTTTAGTCGACTAAAATGTACTGAAGATTTTAGTGACTAAAATGTAGGAGATTTTAGTCGACTAAAATGTACTGGACATTTTATTAGACTAAAACGAAAATGGCATTCTAATTAAAAGACTATGCTAAAACTAAATGGAGATTTGATGTCAAAATTTATTAAGTGGAAAGTCCAATCAAAATATTTTTTCTGCTTTGGGTAGACACATGTAGGTTAAAATGGAATTCTGAGCTAAAGCTAACTAATCCTAAAACTGCTTCCACCCACCTCCTAAATCCTTATACTAACTATCCTGTAAAACAGGGATCTTCAAACTACGGCCCTCCAGCTGTTGCAGAACTACACATCCCATGAGGCATTGTAAAACTCTGAGATTCACAGACAACAACTGGAGGGCCGTAGTTTGATGACCCCTGCTGTAGAAGAAAGAAGCACGTACTCACCCATTTTCTGGCAACACCAGTCACATAATCTTCCCTGTGTCATCCAGCAGTAGTTCAGGGGAGAGGCAAGAGTTGCATTAAAAACTGGAATTGTTTGCATAGTTTACAGCTATCTGGCTGTTGCATGGGGTGCCATGAAGTGGTTCTGCAGCTTACACTTGTATTTGCAAATGTGTGCTAATTAAACCCCTGTTTTGAACGCATACTGTTAGACAGGAAAAATTGGTTGATTGCAGGCTGGTTGTGTCACTAAGATTTTACACTGTGTGGAGCATTTTCTGTTTCGGGCATGATAACATGGAGAATACAATTGGATGACTTCCATTGTGGTCCAAAGGAACCCAGTAGGAACATCTTTGAGAGGCCCTGGCAGGGTATTCAGCCAAAAGCCATATTGACCTTTTTGAATAAAGGTACAATATACACTATAGTACCAAAAGTATTGCCTTTACACGCACATGAACTTTAATGGCATCCCAGTCTTAGTCCATAGGGTTCAATATTGAGTTGGCCCACCCTTTGCAGCTATAACAGCTTCATCTCTTCTGGGAAGGCTGTCCACAAGGTGTGTCTATGGGAATGTTTGACCATTCTTCCAGAAGCGCATTTGTGAGGTCAGGCACTGATGTTGGACAAGAAGGCCTGGCTCGCAGTCTCTGCTCTAATTCATCCCAAAGGTGATCTATTGGGTTGAGGTCAGGACTCTGTTCAGGCCAGTCAAGTTCTTCCACCCCAAACTCGCTCATTCACGTCTTTATGGACCTTGCTTTGTGCACTGGTCAAAATCATTTGGTAGAGGGGAATTATGGTGTAGGATCATTTTTCAGGTGTTGGGCTTGGCCCCTTAGTTCCAATGAAGGGAACTCTTAAGGTGTCAGCTAGGGATGAGCCGAACACCCCCGGGTTCGGTTCGCACCAGAACCCGCGAACGGACCTAAAGTTCATGCGAACATTAGAACCCTATTAATTACAATGGACGCGAACGGTCAAAATCAAAAGTGCTAATTTTAAAGGCTAATATGCATGTTATTGTCATAAAAAGTGTTTGGGGACCTGGGTCTTGCCCCAGGGGACATGTATCAATGCAAATTTATTTTTTAAAAACGTCCGTTTTTTCAGGAGCAGTGATTTTAATAATGCTTAATGTGAAACAATAAAAGTGTAATATTCCTTTAAATTTCGTACCTGGGGGGTGTCTATAGTATGCCTGTGAAGGGGCGCATGTTTCCCGTGCTTAGAACTGTCCCTGCACAAAGTGTCATTTTTGCAGGAAAAAAAGCTATTTAAAATCACTCGCGGCTAATGAATTGTCGGCTCCCGTAACACAGAGAACAGTCATTCATTGAAAGTCATTGATAAAAAAAAAGTCATTGATAAATTTTTTTTTAAAAAAAAGCGTGAGGGTCCCCCCAAATTCAATTACCAGGCCCTTGAGGTCTGCTATGGATATTAATGGGGAACCCCAGCAAAAAAAATTTTTAAAAAATGGCGTGGGGGGTCCCCCTCAAAATACATACCAGACCCTTATCCGAGCACGCAACCTGGCAGACCGCAGGAAAAGAGGGGGGACGAGAGCGCCCCCCCCCTCCCTCCTGAACCGTACCAGGCCACATGCCCTCAACATTGGGAGGGTGCTTTGGGGGTCTGTGACCCCTCAAAGCACCTTGTCCCCATGTTGATGAGGACAAGGGCCTCTTCCCCACAACCCTGTCCATTGGTTGTGGGGGTCTGCGGGCAGGGGGCTTATCGGAATCTGGAAGCCCCCTTTAACAAGGGGACCCCCAGATCCCGGCCCCCCCTGTGTGAAATGGTAAGGGCCTACCATTTCACCAAAAAAGTGACAAAAATTGTAAAAATGACAGGAGACGGTCTTTGACAATTCCTTTATTAAAATCTTCTTTCATCTTCTTTCTTCTGATCTTCTTCCTTTTTCCTTTCTTCATCCATGCGGTTTCTTCATCTTCTCCTTCCGGCATCTTCTTCTTCCATCTTCTTCTTCCTCCGATCCGCTTCTTCTTGCTCTGGTCTTCTCGTCCGGCATCTTCTTCCATGGCGTCGGCGTCTCTTCTTGGGCCGCTCCGCGCAATGGGAGGCTCCCGATGTGTGAGGCTTCGCTGCGTCTGACAGGTCTTTTATAACGGAGGGCGGGGCCACCTGGTGACCCTGCCTCCCTCTGACGTCATGGGGAAAGCCATAGGGAAGTCCCCATGACGTCCCGTGCGTCAGAGGGGGCGGGGTCACCAGGTGGCCCTGCCCTCCATTATAAAAGACCTGTCAGACGCAGCGAAGCCTCACACAGCGGGAGCCTCCCATTGCGCGGAGCGGCCCAATAAGAGACGCCGACGCCGTGGAAGAAGATGCCGGACAGGAAGACCAGAGCAAGAAGAAGCTGATCGGAGGAAGAAGAAGATGGAAGAAGAAGATGAAAGAAGATGCCGGAAGGAGAAGATGAAGAAACCGAAAGGTTGAAGAAAGGAAGAAGAAGGAAGAAGACCAGAAGAAAGAAAATGAAAGAAGATTTTAATAAAGGAATTGTCAAATACCGTCTCCTGTCATTTTTACAATTTTTGTCACTTTTTTGGTGAAATGGTAGGGGTACTTTTGTACCCCCTTACCATTTCACACAGGGGGGGGGGGGGGGGGGGGCGGGATCTGGGGGTCCCCTTGTTAAAGGGGGCTTCCAGATTCCGATAAGCCCCCCGCCCGCAGACCCCCACAACCAATGGCCAGGGTTGTGGGGAAGAGGCCCTTGTCCTCATCAACATGGGGACAAGGTGCTTTGAGGGGTCACAGACCCCCAAAGCACCCTCCCAATGTTGAGGGCATGTGGCCTGGTACGGTTCAGGAGGGAGGGGGGGCCGCTCTCGTCCCCCCCTCTTTTCCTGTGGTCTGCCAGGTTGCGTGCTCGGATAAGGGTCTGGTATGGATTTTGAGGGGGACCCCACGCCATTTTTTTTTTTTTGGTCGGGGTTCCCCTTAAAATCCATCCCAGACCTCAAGGGTCTGGTATGGATTTTGAGGGGAACCCCACGCCATTTTTTTTTTTTGGCCGGGGTTCCCCTTAATATCCATAGCAGACCTGAAGGGCCTGCTAATTGAATTTGGGGGGACCCCCACGTTTTTTTTTTTTTTATCAATGACTTTTTTTTTATCAATGACTTTCAATGAATGACTGTTCTCTGTGTTACGGGAGCCAGCAATTCATTAGCCGCAGATGGCTGCCTTAGATGACACAACAGGCCAGAAGGGTAAAGATGGTTTAATGTGATACTGCAATGCTGTACTAACAGCATGCACCCACTACACTAATCCCCAGAATCACAGCAGATAATGTCACTGACACCGTCATGTTCCTAACGCCGCAACACACTACACGAGGTCGCCGGCGGGTCGGCCTTATATAGTGTGGGGCGTGTACTATACCCCCTGAGCTATAATTGGCCACAGGCATCCTGGCTGTGACCAATTATTGCTCTCCTCGCCGCTGGCTCTATGATTGGCCAAGCATGCGGGGTCACAGTGCATGCTTGGCCAATCATCAGCCAGCAATGCACTGCAACTGGCGCAGTGCATTGTGGGCCGTTCGCATCACACGAATTTGATGCAAACGGCCCAAATAGTTCTGGGCTCGACGAGCGGTCGAACGCCCGATGTTCGATTCGAACGTGGGTTTGAATCGAACACCGGGCCCATCCCTAGTGTCAGCATACCAAGACATTTTGGAAAATTTCATGTTCCCAACTTTGTGGGAACATTTTGATGATGGCCCCTTCCAGTTCCAACGTGACTGCACACCAGTGCACAAAGCAAGGTCCATAAAGACATGAATGAGCGAGTTTGGGGTGGCGGAACTTGACTGACCTCAACTCAATAGAACACCTTTGGGATGAATTAGAGCAAAAACTGAGAGCCAGGCCTTCTCGTCTACATCAGTGCTTGACCTCACTAATGCGCTTCTAGAAGAATGGACAGACATTCCCATAGACACACTTCTAGACCTTGTGGACAGCCTTCCCAGAAGAACTGAAGCTGTTATAGCTGCAAAGGGTGGGCCAAATCAATATGGAACCTTACAGACTAAGACTGGATGCCATTAAAGTTTATTTGTGTGTAAAGACAGGTGTCCCAATACTTTTGGTAATATAGTGTAGTTGGTAAGCGGCATTTTGTCCATTTAAGGTGGTGGTGTCTTCTGTGGACTTTTGCATATGGGGATGGATGTTGTCTGCACGTTTTCTGAACTTGAGTCACATATGTAGAGGATTTTATTCTAACAATATTCTCATATTTTTATATCTTGAGTCATATACGGAGAGGTTTTCGCCCTTATAATATCTCTTTGGGCTTTATAACTGGAGCTTTTTCACACATTATAAATCACTTTTTCACTACGTTTGCTACAATAATAAGTGCCAATTGTTAGCGCGACTGTTTCCCTATATGTTTATGTTTACTGTGCCTATATCACACAGTAGAGTTGCGGCTTATATCGTTGTTTGGATTTTTCTTTTCCATTTTGTGTTTATTTATCTATCAAAAATTTTATAAGGGCAGTTTTTTCCCTTTAGAAAGTTGTTGCATGTTTATTGTAGATAAAGAGATGAAAAGTCTGAGTAAAAAACTCAATTAGACCTTACCTCATTCTGGGTTTGAACAAGACCCACCAGAACCAGAAGCTGTGCCAGGAAGAGACATCCACAAATTGCTGTCAGGACGGAGGTGTGAGCGCTTCTTAGAGACCGACAAAGGATGAAGGTGAGAAGAGAAAGTAGCAGGCAGACAAGGGACACATTTAGTCCAACATAGGTAATAACTGTGAGAATGAAATCATCCTGTAAAAGAACAGACAAGAAAGGTATTAAAAAAGAGAAAATGAAAACAAAAAGGTACTTATACAGAGCAAAAGTGTGCGGAAAGTCAAAACCTTTTTTATTTTATTTAAGATTTTGGATAAAGTGGGGAAGGGTTAAGACATCTACTAGTTTGTGGAAATTCCTTTAATTTGCTGTCCAAAAGAAACTGGAAATTCATTTTATGAAAACAAGAGTGCACAGACAGGTAAAAAACGCAAACTTTTTCAATCCAAACAAATTTCAGCAGCAACTTAGATCTTTCAGAGAGTAGAACTTATTGGATCCCAAAACAGATGACAAAATCCAGTGCAAAATAATCAGAAGCATTCGGAGGCCCATTCAAAATATTCAGTCCTTTTCTGTCATAGCAAGCATATGGATGCTCCCCCCATCCAGCATATACTGTATGCCCAATCTATAATATGAACCTAATGCCGTGTACACACGACCGGACTTTCTGGCAGACTAGGTCCGACGGTCTTCCCGACGGACTTCTGGCAGACTTCCGACAGACTTTCTGAACAAACGGACTTGGCCACACACAATCACACCAAAGTCTGACGGATTCGACCGTGATGACGTACGACCGGACTAGAATAAGGAAGTTCATAGGCCAGTAGCCAATGGCTGCCCTAGCCTCGGTTTTCGTCTGTCTGACTAGCATACAAACGAACGTATTTTTCGACCGGACTCAAGTCTGAGGGAAAGATTTGAAACATGTTCTAAATCTAAAGTCCATCTGATTTTTCGAAGGTCAGATGAAGCCCACACACGATTGAATTGTCCGACGTTCCGTCTGACCTTTGCTGACGAAAAGTCCGGCCATGTGTACACGGCATTAGTGTCTTCCATGCATTCAATAATGTATATTATATTCTAGACTTAGCAGCTAAACTGTCCTTCATATACAGATTAGTACCGTTAAACTAAAACTAAAGCTGGAAGAGTTTCTGAGACCAAATACTTTTCATCTTGCTGTTAAAGTGTTACTAAACCCAAGATCCTGCATTCACTATATCTGGTCTCCCACAGTACACAGAACATGGAAATTCAATCATTTTAGTAAATATAAACTGCTAAATACCTTTTCTCATCAGCAGTATATACTGTAGCAGTCTTGTGACTTCTATCAGTGTCCAGCCGAGCACTGGTTAAAACTTGTAGGAGGAGGTTTCATTCTCCTCTGACTGTTCAATGAGGCTGCATGACCCCTGACCCTCTGTTTCTACAATGCTGATCACATGCACCCTCCCAAAAAAAAACAACTCACTAGTAATACACAAGAAACTGAGCACGTAGAGAGTGTCCTCAAGGCTCTGTTCTATCAGCAGATGGATTGGGGACAGTTAAAGAAGGGGGGGATCAGAGAAGATAGGATCAAACAGCCTGTTTATACAATGCAGAGGATTAACCCCCTAGGTTACACAGTGACTATAACAAGCATGCTTTACGGCACATGCAGACTTATTTTGCTGTTGTGGCTTCAGTAAAACTTGAAAAGACCAGTTAAGGCCAGCTGTAGTGTTTACAACCCTTGTTGCTTACAACAGTAAACAACTGCCAACTTGACCATTCTCATTACAGTTACATAGTTACAGTTTTTTTTTATGTGTATAGTTTGTTGTTGGAAAATCCCTCTATTAGTCAATTGTTTGCTACTGTAGCTTCTGATTAGTACAATAATTAGTTGCATATCTTTAAATGTACTAATCAATAGATAATTTAACAAGATTGTATCCTGTCTTCGGGAACCAAAGACTTTCAAGGGGGGGGGATGTAGCTGACAGCAGACTACAGTTATCTGGCACTGCAGACTTACCCTCTCCTCTCTTGTCTCTGTGTTCCTCTAGTGCTGGGCTCGAATTACATGCATCATCTTCCTGAGGCAAGCCGAGAGCATTGTGGGAACTGTAGTGTCCTGAACAGACATCCTTGATCAGCAGAACTATCCCTGGACTACATCTACCAGCAGGCCATCTGCTCCAGGGAAAGAACTCTGGGATAGGCTATAAATGGGTCAGCAGACCAGGCCCAAGCCCTCTTGCTTCCTGGATCTCATCAAGTAGACACCCATCCACTGCTGTGCGAGAAGACTGCGGTCTACCACATGGTAACATGTAGATCCCAGTGCCAACCCAGGCAGGTGCAACGATGCTTGCTACACAAGGGGCACTACAGCAGCATCGCTGTTTATAGCAGGATCAGATGATCATGGTCCCAGCAATCAGACTGTCATCTCCGTCCATTCTGCAGAAGGAAGAATCAACTTGGATCGCTCTTCAGGAGGTTCCTACACTGTTCTCCAGTTTGGTGAGAGGGAATCTGCCCACCAATTCAATCCTTGCCATCATCATATTTCACAGGACACTGTATATAGACACCTTACACCTGGAATTGCTTTAAGGATTACTGCTGGCTAGACTCAGCTGCTTTGCTTTGACTACATGTCACTGTGCCACACTCAAAATTATTGTTCTTTGAGCTCCAACTTGACGGTGAAGATCATTGCAAGGCCTTGCATACTGGACACTGCTATTATATTGCTATTTAAAGGAACACACCACTAATATCTGTATTACCACATCTCTCATTAGGATTAAAGGTTAAATAGGCCGACCTGGGGTTTCCCCATTTAGCAGTGGTATTATAGACAGCCTTTCTTAGAGATCCACTAATTTATTGTCTGTTCTGTGTATATTAATATTCTATATCTGTGATTTCAAACTGTCATTTAATTGCCTTAGTGGAACTTTTCAATTGAGTCTTGGCTGTTTATCCAGGACTTAGCTGACTAATATCCTGTTATGCCGCGTACACACGGTTGGAATTTTCGACAGAAAAAGATTTAGCTAGAGAACATGTTCTATATTTTTCCGACGAAAAAAATTCCTATCGGAAAAAACGCTCATCTGTATGCTGTTCCGACGCACCAAAAAACATGCATGCACTGAAGCAAGTACGAGACGGAAGTGCTTGGTCTGGTAAAACTAGCGTTCGTAATGGAGATAGCACATTCCTCAAGCTGCAAATTCTTTGATCTTTTAATGCAGCGCATTCTTTTGTGCTTTATAATGCTAGAATAATGAAGTTGTTTTGCTACTATTATTCACACAGAGTTCTGACAAACGTATTTCTTTATTATTTCTCGTGATCTCATGAATAATCTTTTATTTTTTTAAAGCCAGATATAATAAAAATAATGTTTAGAATTATTTTTTATAGTCATCTTTTTTTTTTTTTTTTTTAATCAAGATCTCCTTTTATTTGGATTATTGAAAAATTATCACAAACTGAACAGCAGTAAACCGATCTGAAAAGCACAAGTCTGAAAAGAGCGAACCGTCTCTCACTAAACTTCTACTAACACGAGATAAACACGAGATTAGCAGAAGGCGCCCAAAGGGTGGCGAAGTGTCTATTGAACTTAATTTTTATAGTAAAAGATAAATAAATGAGTTGCGCTAAACCAGTGACACACGGGGGCGTGTCCAGGATGGCGGAGTGATCAGACGTGCTTTCAGAGCTCTGCTGCCTCATTGATCCTGTACCACGATTTAACCGGACTTTTGGATACACAGAACGACTCAGGCTGAGGTGAATGCCTTCTAGACTGCCCGGCCGAGGTAAAGGGGCGAAGAAACTTAAATTTCCTCCGGAAATTCCGCCGGAGACCAGCCCTGCTTCATTGCGGCCTAAGGAGCAACACGCGCCCTGCACCAACATGGCGTCGCAAACGGAGGAACAGGAGGGGAGCCCTTCGCCCGCCCCAGGCATACCTGAAGTCATGGCAGCAATAGCTACTTGCCGATCGGCGGTAACCCTGTGCCAGGCGGCCCTGACCAACAAAATTGAGGAGGTGCAGTTGGATGTGGGACTCCTCCGGCGAGATCTGGACAAAGTTCGGTCCCGGATGGCCGAGGCCGAAAACCGGGTGGGACACGTGGAAGATGTGGTGAATGACAACATTGGCGCCATACGATCCCTACAATCCAGAGTCAAGATCCTGGAACATAGGGCCGAAGATTCCGAGAACAGGTGTCGCCGGAATAATATCAGGATCGTAGGCCTGGCGGAGGGAGCGGAGGGTAAGAACCCCACTGTCTTTGCAGAAGAAATGCTCAGAACCCTGCTACCTGCCGCTCATTTGTCCCCTTACTTTGCGGTGGAGAGAGCCCACAGACTCCCGCCGCAACCCGGGCCGCAAGGATCCCCACCCCGCACATTCATTATGAGATTCTTAAATTTCAGGGACAGGGACGAGCTACTCAGAGCTGCCAGGGCTGCCGGAGAGCTGACCTACAAGAACAACCGCTTGATGTTATTCCCGGATTTCTCTGTTGAAACCCAGAAGCTCCGCCGCTCATTCGACGCGGTCAAGGCAGGGCTCAGGGCGAAAGGCATAAAATACAGCGTGCTTTTCCCAGCTAAACTCCGGGTGATTGATGGCGAAACTACCCGGTTCTTTACATCTCCCAAGGAGGCCGCCAAGTGGTTGGAAACTATCCCTCCCTTGGGATGAAGAGCTGTGGATACTCACCGAAAGTCTGTTGTATGTTCTTTAAGAGGTATGTGGGCCTGTGTTATCTGACGCTGTGCTGAAACTGGCTACGAGACTGTCCAGCCTTACTTTACCTAGTAGGGGGTCGGCTGACTCCCTGCTTATACATTAACCTGTCTGGATGAGATCTGGGGTTCAGCGGATGCAGGACCCCGGAATGTGAATCCACCTTGTTTGCCAGACAGATTCTATCAGATCATGGGCGGGTAGCCCTGGCCCTTACCTGCCCCTCCGACTACCCTGGACAATGTGGAGGGCACGGCTGCCTACGGAGTATGTTCTGACCTCTCAGCTGCTCCAGTTCTGTTGCCCACGATGCCTCTTTTCCTCTGATGCTTTATTCTTATGGTTTATATGTTTTTTGTTTTCTAATGTACAAGTTCAAGTGTGTGCCCCTGGCATAGTCCAGGTGAACTTCAAGAGCCGGTTTTATGCTACAGGCAGCATCTCTGCCTTAATGATGCTTTTCTAGCACTTCAGGTGCCCAAACATTAACTGAGAGATCACTCTCTCCTCTCTTGCTAGAAGAGGACAGGGAATGTGAACTGCTGACTGGGATTGTTACACGCCTCCCAGGAGTTAGTTGCCTAAGGGCTGGTTACAGGGATCGATGCAGTCTCATGTTGGGAGGGACCTGCGGGGTGGGGGGAGGGGGGGAAGGGGCTCGGCCGTTGCCGACCAAGGTTTGACCACTAGGCTGGTCACGTGTTACACAGTTCTGGTAAAGAGTCCTATGTTCATCTTTGTACTCGACTATATACAGTATGTTTACGCTTACAATGCATTTGAGCCTAAAGTGGGGAGGGGGGTGGGGGGGTGCTGGCTGGTCCTCTGGAGAGGTGGAGTAGCATCGTCCCTGATCCCTACGATATCTTTCATTGATGCTCTCATAACAACATGGCCCAGGTTTCGGTGATGTCTTGGAATGTGCGGGGTCTAAACTCAGCACATAAAAGATCTCTGGTCTTTAACTTTATTAAGAAACACTCCCCGCACATCTGTATACTCCAGGAGACGCATCTGATGGGCTCCCGAATCCTAGCCCTTAAAAAGGCCTGGGTGGGGAACCACTACCATACTACGTACTCCACTTACTCCAGAGGGGTCAGTATTCTGGTACACAAACTGCTGCCGTTCCAGCTCTTGGATATCAGAACGGACCCAGGGGGCAGGTTTATTATCTTACATGCAACGATTGCTAATATTCCTTGTGTGCTAGTGGGTTTGTATCTCCCGCCACCGGCTGATGTAACCCTACTGTACAAAGTCATGCAGATGGTTGTTGAATATGGGGTAGATGATGTTTTGATTGTGGGAGATTTTAACTTGACCCCGACCCCGGAAGAGGACAGGCTCCACTCTGTCTCCAGATGGGTGCCAGGTCTGTCCGAGTGGGCAGATAACTTTGCCTTGACTGATGTCTGGCGGAGTTGCAACCCCTCGACCAGGCAGTTTACCTGTCATTCCACCTCCTTTAAAACTCTCTCGCGTATTGACCTGATGTTTGCCTCACGTTCCATGCTTAGGAGATCCATGGGTAATCACATCCTACCACGGGGGATTTCAGATCACGCCCCATTATTGTTAAAATTAGCATTTGGGACCCAGGGTGAGAGGATATGGCGGCTGTCCAGGTTCTGGATTGAGGATGAAGGAATACAGGAGGATATGCAGGAGGGGGTGTGTCACTACTGGCTAGAAAACGCAGAGGGTACTGATCCCTTGATAGCATGGGACGCCTTTAAGGCTTGGACCAGGGGGGAATATATTGCCCGAATAGCGGCGGCACGTAGGAAGACGGGGCGCTCTCTGGAGGAGCTGGAGGAGGGGGCGGTAAGGAAGGAGGAAGCTTATGTGGCCAACCCTGATCAGGGGACATATGGGGAATGGCAATTTGCGCTGCATCGGCTCTCTCTTTGTAGAATCGATGGTATGCACAAATCACTCCTCCGCACAGCGCACAAGGTCTTTGAATTTGGCAACA
Source organism: Lithobates sylvaticus (assembly GCA_028564925.1). Taxonomy (NCBI): domain Eukaryota; kingdom Metazoa; phylum Chordata; class Amphibia; order Anura; family Ranidae; genus Lithobates; species Lithobates sylvaticus. The sequence goes on from CM053029.1 coordinate 95,333,177, forward strand.
AGAGCGGCCGTTTATTGGCCTGGCTGGCGAAAGGTCAGTTCGCTGCAACTCACATTGCAGTGGTCAAGGACTCGGATGGGTCCTTGCTGAGAGACCCGCAGGACATTAATCACAGGTTTGCCCAGTACTATGAACAGCTATACTCCTCCAAGGTGGACTACTCTCCCCTGGAACTGACTGAATACCTAGAGGGGATCCCCCTGCCGACCCTTAGCGACCCGACGTGCGCGGCCCTTGAAGCTGACATCACCCTAGAGGAGGTCCAGACAGCAATTTCTCAACTACAGGCAGGAAAGACCCCCGGTGCAGATGGCCTGCCCAGGGAATTTTATTCCCAACATCAAGAACTACTGGCGCCGCGGCTCGTGTCCTTGTTTGCACAGTTTTTCCAGCTGGGGGCACTCCCCGAGTCAATGTCTGAGGCGGTGGTGGTTCTGATCCATAAGCCTGGGAAAGATCCGGAGGACTGCTCCTCGTACAGGCCGATCTCTCTCCTAAATGTGGACGCTAAAATATTGGCCAAACTGCTGGCCAATAGGTTGTCGTCGGCCCTTGGGGAGGTGGTCCATCCGGATCAGACCGGGTTCATGCCAGGTAAGGGCACTGATATAAATCTCCGCCGCCTCTTTCTCAACATGTCAGTTGCTCATGAGAACAGTGGCAGGCGAGTCATCGCCTCCCTGGACGCCGAGAAGGCATTTGACTCGGTGGAGTGGGTATTCCTGTGGGAGACTCTGGGCAGATATGGGTTCGGACCTCGGTTCCTTAGGTGGCTGCGCATGCTCTATCAGACGCCTAGAGCTCGTATTCGTACTAACGATAGGGTCTCTGCTCCCTTCCTTCTGCACAGGGGCACCCGGCAGGGATGCCCTCTATCCCCAGCCCTATTCGCCTTGGCTCTTGAACCCCTTGCCACCATAATTAGACACTCGGATAGGGTGGAGGGGCTGAGGGTGGGCCCATTAGTAGAAAAGATATCCCTGTATGCAGACGATGCCCTCTTATATCTACAGGACGCAGGAGATTCACTGACTGCTGCCCTGGAAATATTCGATGCATTTGGTAGGTTTTCGGGAGTGCGCATTAACTGGTCCAAATCCAATATTTTCCCCCTAGACCCTCAGACACATGTAGCCGTACCTCTCCTTTGGGTTGACCAATTCAAGTACTTGGGTATCCAGGTCAGGAGGGATCTGAAGGAATATAAGGAACTCAATGTACGTCCGGTCATGACACAACTGCGGGCCAAATGCTCTTCTTGGAATACATTACCCTTAAACCTTATGGGCCGTATTAATTTACTGAAAATGATATTCCTTCCCAAATTCTTATATGTATTCCGCAACAGCCCCACATGGATACCCAAGTCCTTCTTTGTAGAGGTGGATAGGTGTGTTGGTTCCTTTATTTGGGGGGGCGCTGCCCCCAGACTGGCTAGATCCACACTCATCCTCCCTGTCCAATGTGGGGGCCTGGCGACACCTGATTACCGAACATACTTCTGGGCAGCGGTGTTAGTCACAGTTAGGTGGTGGAATGTCCTTTCCAGAGGGAATGCAGCAGTATGCCTGGAAGCAGCAATCATTGGCTCAATGCAGGAGCTGGGCAACCTGGTTCACAGAGGCCACAGGGCCTATACAGACCTTCCGGTGCCAACCCGGACGACCCTTAGGGTCTGGTCGGCCGCCGGACGGGGTCGGACGGACCCACTGAGCTGGTCTCCCCGCTGTCCTTTGTGGGGAAATCCCAATCTTCCCCACCTCAGGACGGTGCCGGACCCGGTGGTCTGGGCCAGATTTGGAATTAAGACCCTTAACGACGTTATAAAGAATGGGGCCATAATACCCTTTTCAGCCCTACAAACACACCTTCAGCTACCGGATTGGATGAGCTTTCGGTACTTTCAGCTGCGCCACGCCATTAGGACCCAATTCCCACTACCCATCAGATTGGAGATGGTCCCTGTGGAGAGGGTCCTTGCTCAGGAGAAACTGGACAAGGCCCTATCGACCCTATACCTAGAACTCCTTCGGACTGACTCTGCTAAGGTAGACAAACTCTTTGTATATTGGAAGACTGACATCCCGGACCTTGACCAGGAAGACTGGAATGACTGTTTGGCGGATAGCGCCTCCGTGCTTATCTCCTCCAGGGAGCGTCTTATTCAGGTAAAATTCTTACATAGGGTCTATTATACCCCTCAAAGGCTCCACAGGGTATTCCCCCAGCGGTCCCCCGACTGTCCCAGATGCATTAGTGCCATAGGAACATACCTACACATGTTTTGGAGCTGTCCCAAAATTGGTACTTACTGGGCCGCTGTGCTGGAAGCGGTTAACGGCCGTCTCCAGCTGAACCTCCCCATGTCCCCAGAGTTATTACTATTAGGTATCCAGGATGACGACCAAAGGCCCAGATACACCAAATTGTTAGTGACATATCTCTTCTTCTATGCAAAAAGGGAAATTGTGTTGCATTGGAACTCACCTACCCCTCCTACGATTGGATCCTGGGAAAAGTCAATCAATGCTGTACTCCCCTTATATAAGCTAACGTACATCAATAGGAACTGTCCGCAAAAGTTCGACAGAGTGTGGCAACCGTGGTCGGGGTAATAGTTTGACGCCTGAGAAGCTCCAAGTATATGGCCACCTCCCGATGGTCCTATCTATATCGTAGAGAGAAGTTTGAGGGCAGTCAAACACACTCCCATACCTCCCCAGGGGGTGGGATACTGGGTATATTTGGGACGATTGACACTTATGGTCTAAATTATTGTATAACTAACCTCGCATGTATTGTGTACTTGATGAAGTCCATGTTGGACATATGTTGTGACCTGTATGTAAGCTTACTTTCAATAAAGGAACAGTTTTTGACTCTTAAAAAACCAGTGACACACAAAAAATTATAAGTGTATCTGTGACCATTTTAATGGTATGGTCACAGATACACTTATAATTTTTTGTGTGTCACTGGTTTAGCGCAACTCATTTATTTATCTTTTCTTATTTTTAGTGTAGTTATGTTATGCAGCAGAGTTGCCGCTTCAAATAGGTCTTCAAAGAGATCAACTTTCTTAGCTATATATGCACTCTGAGTGTATTTATTTACCGTAGCGCAGTTTCTTTTCCCACTTTTCTATTCCTTTTTATAGTGCCGTCGTACGTGTTGTACGTCACCGCGTTTTTTGGCAGTCGGAATTCGGTGCGACCGTGTGTGTGCAAGACAGCTTGAGCGGAATTCCGTCGGAAAAACCTTCAGAGTTTATACCGATGGGAAAACCGGTCATGTGTACAGGGCATTACAAGACTCTTCTCTTGAATAAGGAAAACCAGAGAGAGATCATCTGTTTCATAGTCCAGCTTTCCCTCCAGGTATGGACATTAGAGAATTTAAATGGTGGACGGACATGGGTCTATACCATATAGAGCACTTTTACACGCATAGAGGTCCTCTCATCTTGTCACATTGTACTGACACCCCCTCTGAACGGTTTTGTTTTTTCTAAATTGCTAATTTTTTAAGGATACTCTGATCCTCAGCAGAGCCCCTATCCTTAACATCTTATGAACAGTGGTGTACTAAAGATCTGGGCTCCAGGGTTGGTATCTATATGGCTTATGCATCCTTGCTCACCTCATGTTTGAAACATCCATAAATGCTGGCTTGGGAGAGGGATCTTGATTTTTCACTGGAACCGGAAAGCCTGGTATTTCAGGCTTCTGGTCTCATACAAAGGCATTAGGCATACTGAACGTCTCTTTGATACAGGCTGGTATAAAAGTCTTGACGGGGTGGTTCTTAGTCCCTACTCGCCTAGCCAGGATGTACTGATCCACAGTTGTTTTAGAGGATGTTCCTTATGGGGCACCATGCTCCACATCTGGTGGGAGTGTCCTCGGATGAGAAATTATCGGAGTAGAGTCTTTTCAATGATTCGTAAAACAATGGGTATTGCAATCGCGCAGCAGCCTTCTATAGCTTTACTTAATGATATCCTGGTAGGACTACCATGCCCGTTTGGTTTATTTTATACTGCTGGCAGCCAAGATCACCATTGCAGGGACATGGAAAATTCCCTCTGTATCCATTTGACACCTAAATTGTCCTGTATTATAATTAATGAAAAGGTTGCTAGTGTGGTAAATTATAAACAAGCATTATTTTAACAAACTCGGTGTGACCGGAGTCACTTTGGACGGGGGGCTGGTGGAACCCAGAATCCCTTGGAGAGGTTGGGAAACCCTTGCTTTAGCTCCCCATGCGCCTCCTATGTCTAAGTTACCCTGTGTCTATTAGGGGCACAGAGTGACCAAGAAAATAATGGACATTAAAAATGTTGCTTGGATTACTTAAAATGGAACAATAATATTTATCCAAAATATCTCCCAGGAATGTTTATTAAAATAGCTGGTCACCTTGGCCTCTGGAGACAGACATTCTGCTAATTCTTGGAGCTCCTGCTATTGTGTAAAGGTGTACTGTTTTATATTTATGATAATGTGTGTTGTGTCTTCTGAGCTAAAAGATGGCAAGTCTGCCCTGAAAGGTCAGGCCTCTGAGTCACCTATTCTTGTTAAATGATTACTTATTTAGCTCATGTTAATTTATGTTTCTGGTTACAGTTATTGGTATTGTTAGGGTAATTTGATCAGGAGGGGGGAATGTTCTTCTCAAATGTATAAAAGACTGTATTTCTTGTCCAATAAAGAATTCCATGTTGCAGTTTTGTAACTGAGCTAGTCTCACCTAGTTCTTACAATATATGGGCTGTAATATCTGATATCTGAAGGTCCAGACTGGAGGAAGCAGCGTACTGACGGAATCATTCAAGCAGAGTGCGACGGGGTTCCTTGATACTTGGTAACCATGGGCAGCCTTTGTGAAGGAGCCTTTCTTTTCCACTCCATGACAAATACAAGTTGGTACAGACATCTGAGATTCCTGGGTCTCCCTTTTTTCTTTTCTTCTCAGAGTCCATTGCCCTGTACTGGACATGTTTACACCAAGGGAAAGTCCACCGCCGGAGTGCGAGGGAGCGGCAACTGCTAGGGGAGCAGAGGATCAGGTAGGTAAAAGGGTTTCTCCTCTCCCCTAGACAAAACAAGTAATTAACCTTTGCAGTGCAGGCACAGCTGGACTGCAAGGGATAATTTTAAATTTGTACTTTTTAGGCAGGTTAAACAGTACAGCGCTTGTGCTGTCTAGCCTGCCTCTCTGGAAGCTGTAAAAACTTGGCTGATCCTTCCAGTTTCTGCCATCCCCCTGTAAACTGACCATGGTTTATCATGGCTGCTGAGCCCTGAGACCGTGGTCAGTTTTCATGCCTCCGTCATCCGCCTCCGTCATCCACAGCTCTCCTCTCTGCCCTCCCTGCCTGTCAGTTCAGGGTCTGTGTGAGCTGTCTTCAGTACCCCCCCCCCCATGCTGTTAGCAAAAATAATTACTTCCTGTCAGCCCCTCTCTGCCATCCTGCACTGTGTAATTGTTTGTTAAAAACAAAGCCTCTAAATACCTTTTTTGTGATGTATCTTCAGGCCGGTCATGTGACTCCTGGCCGCTCTCCTACTCTGATCCAGGAGGGGCCAAGCAGCCAGCTCTGCGGTCACGTGACCAACCAGCTGACGTCAGAGGGAGATCTCGGCCCCTCCCGCTGTAGCTCTGGTTTGGAGTATTAGAGCGGCCGGGAGTTACATGACCTGCCTGAAGATACATCACCAAAAGGTATTTAGAGGCAATGATTTTAACAAACAATTACACAATGCAGGAAATAGGGGTGCTGCCAGGGAATCATAATGTAGGATTACAAACCCTTTAACTGATCCGACTTTCAGCCCATTAATTTGACATCCAAGTCAGATCTTGAAGGGGAACCCCATGCCAAAATTTAAAAAAAAATGGCGTGGGGTCCCCTTCAAGATCCATACCAGGCCCTTTGAGTCTGGTATGGATCTTGAAAGGGTACCCCACGCCAAAATGGAAAGGAAATGGCGTGGGGTCCCCCTCAAGACCATACCAGACCCTTCGAGCTGATATGGATTTTGATGGGAACAAGGACCTTTTCTCAACAACCATAGGCAGTGGTTGAGGGGGTCGGTGGGCAGGGGGCTTATTGTAATCTGGCCCCCAGATCCCGCCCCCCCATGTGAATGAGTATGGGGTACATTGTACCCCTACCCACTGACCCCAAAAAAAAGCAGTGTAGTGTAAATAAAAACAAGAGACGGTTTTGACAAGTCCTTTATTAGAAATCTTCCTCCAGTTTTCTTCCGCTAGTCTTCTCCGCCACTGCTGTCTTCTCTGCAGCCGACCCGGTCCTCCTCCCGTCATTGTGCCAGCTCAGCTATCTGCCAGTTCTTATATAGCCATCCGGTGACTTCACCATGAGACCCCGCCTATTGTAAAAGCAGGTTCACATGGGGGCAGGATCTGGGGTTAAAGAGTAGAGGTGCCCACTTGAGTGGGTGTCAGCATAAAACGTGAGGCAGAAATTCACAGATTACTCACTCACTTACAGTGATCGCATGATTGCTGCTTACATCTGGTGCTAAAGAGACCCTACAGAGGACTGACTTGTCCCAATAGCCATCTTGGTGGAGCTTGTGTATGGTTGGACACAGAGCTCTCTCAAGATTTGGGCAGCCATCTTTATCCACAGAATCTACATACAGCCCCTGCTGGGTTATGTGTGGTGCAGCCTGCACTGGTTAATTGGGTGGAAGTTCAGGTTGGGACAGAGACCATATCAGTGGCTTTGTAGGGACTACAGTCTGGATTGGAGGTGGTTTTTCCAGTACCTACAACTAAAGCCCCATACACACGGTCGGACTTTTTCATGGATTCTGTCCGATCGGACAATGTTGTTGAAAAATCAGACCGTGTGTATGCACCATCGGACAGTGTTCGTCGGTTTGTCCGACGGACAAAGTCTTATCTCCTGCTGGAAAGATTTGCCGTCAACCCGGTCCGATCACACCAAACCCGATCGTGTGTACGGTTGTCCGACCGGACAAAGTGCTACGCATGCTCAGATCACATTACAAGACCAAAGCTATTGGCTACTAGCCTCTACGTAGTCCCGTCGTAGGCAACAAACGTCACCACGTTCAGAATGATCGGATTTTCCGACAACTTTGTCCGACCGTGTGTACGCAAAACCAACATCGGACAAAGTACGACGGACATGATCCGACGGACCTGGTCCGCGGATTATCCGACCGTGTGTATGGGGCTTAAGACATGCTCTGAAATTCCACGGTTTGGTCCTGAATGCCTCTTTTTTAGTAACTGCCATCTTGGACACTGTAGTCTAAGCTAATAACACAAATAGCCTAATTTCAAATGTTTACACGTGATTGCTATCTAATTTGCTTCTTAAATTTCCTATACCATGTAGACAGAAATGGGAGTTGGATGTTTATGTGGCTCTAGCATACATTGGGGGTCAAATAATGAAGAAAGTTCAGTTGGTCTCGCTGTCTCCAACTCGTAGAGTCACTCAACTCTTCATCTTGCATAGGTCCTAAGGAACCCCAGAACTGCTGCATAGGATAGGTAGGAAGGATAATCCTGAATATTTAAGATGTGCTCAATTTCCTGGCTCTTTTATTCACCTGTTTTGGAGATGTCCAAATTTACACCAATATTGGCAGGATGTAATAGATGTGATAAACTCTGAATCCCAATAATCTGGAACATGGCCATTATAAGATCAGTTTTTACGGCCGTAAGTTGATAGCCTCTTGTTGGGTCTAGCCTAACCCTCCTACCCTAGGGACTGGATCTGGGAAATGGATAAACATGTAATGCTTAAAAAACACACCTAGTTCAAAGAAACGCATCATTGAAGTTTGAATAAAATAGGGAAAAAATGAATAGATGCTCCATGCTCCAGCCTAAACACACAATAAAGAGAGGTAAGGTTTGAAGAGCAGGTTGGCCTGTTTTATTTAAAGGATAAGTTCACCTTTGGGAACATGTAACATGTTTCCAATGCTGCAGGTGTTGCCAAATCCCCCCCCCCCCCCCCCCCCGGTGACAGTAGTACAGGGAGAAGTTCCTCGTACTAGCTGTCACTTTTTAAAATCAGCGCAGTTGTACGGCGCTCCACCCACAGCTCTGGGTGTGAATGAACTTACAAGCCCCAACATCCTTTGCAGGTATCGGCTTGTAGTTCTCAATGAACTACCCCGCCACTGTGAAGTGCCATGGTAGTTCATTGATTCTTCGTGTCAGATTGTATCTGCTTGCCTATACGGGATGCATGGGCACACAGATACACTAAAAGATCTGATGGAGACCTGCATGGCACCAGCGATCTTCCTATTGCTGGTGCAATGCTTTACAGGGTCTAAAAGAAAAAAAAATAATAGATGCACATTTTTTTTTACCTGCAAAAAATGTGCATTTATTATTTTTTTCTAAAAAGTGAACTTATCCTTTAACTTTTTAATACAGTGTATCAGTTGCCCTGGAACATTTCTGTAATTTTTGGTATACTTAATAATAATAAAATAAAATGTGTTGTTTTATCAGCTTAAGGATCGGTTCACACTTGTGCGATGCGAGAACCCTGCAAATCCACTGCGAGTTCACACTGCCAAATGCGAACTGCTGGGGAAAGTCATGATATGTTAACGACACCCCCATTTCAGCTCGCATATCGCACTGCGAACTGACAGTTCGGACATGAATCAGATCGCATATGTGTGAACACACATGCGATCCGATTCTGGTCCCAACAGAAAAAAGGGTCCTGTGTTTGTTTGCACCGAATGCGGTGCGATATCAGCCATACCATCTGTATGGCTGATATCGCACCGCACAGACATTGCATGTAATGTGAACAGCAGTGCGCTGTGAATTACATGCAATTTTTTTGGGTTGTTTTGTTTATTTGTATATGTTTGTTATGTAAAAGGGAAAACAAATATTAAATCTAAAATCTGATAAAAAAAAAAGGGGGGGACAGAGACCCACTGGTAAGGGAAATCTAAGTTAAGCATAGGAAAAGATTCCTTTACAGCAGGGGTGCCCAACCTTTTGAAGAGCGAGGGCCACTTAAGCGACTTGGTAACCGGTCACAATGAGCTCGGGCCACAATGAGCAGAGCGGGTGGATGGCATGTCCGTGTCCACTTTGCATTTGGAGAGCGGACACGGACGCAGCCCACAACTTTTTAGTGGATCGTATTGGAGGTAGAACACAAGTCGATTTAGGTCTGCCACTACTTAGAGGTGAATGGAGGGTCCAATTGGTCAGACTGACCATGTGAAAGGGGTCCAAGGCTGCTTTCACACTGATGCGCTGCTGTTTACCTGCACCACATGTGCAACGCAGTGTACCTTTGGCTTTCCTGCAGTTTGCAATAGACTGCTATTATATTCTGCAGGTTTGGTGCACTTCCAGAAAGCTCACCAAACTCGCAGGTAATAGAAGTCTATGGCTCAGTGCAGGTAACCCGCAGGTAAACTGCTCTGCACCTGCGTATCAGTTTGAAAGCAGTTTGAGTGTGGTCAGTTTGAAAGCAGCCCAGTAACCACTGCAGAAAAGAAATGCCCATATATACACTGTGATTTTAGTAATAAACTGACCTTTAATAACAGTATTCTTTCTATTCAATCCCAGAGCAGGTGGTCGCAGGCCACATCAGAAGGCTCCGAGGGCCACATGTGGCCCCCGGGCCACTGGTTGGGCACCCCTGCTTTACAGGATAGTCGGTTTAGGGTTGGTCCTGTAACTCCTGGAAACTACCTGTTTTGAGGAAGAACCTTTCTACCAACCTGCATCTGGAACAGTGCATATTTGTGCCCTGTGTCACCAGCACAGCACCCTGTCTGGGAAGCCCACTGTGCAAGCCTGACAGGACCTATTTATGGAAGCAATCCTGCAGCACATAAGTCTGCATATTTGAATACATGCAGATAATTTGAGATCACCACTGTATTATTGTATTGTTAGTTAATCATTACATGAATCAGAAAACTTCTATAAGACATTGTATAAATGAGAAAATGAGAATTGATTAGGAAATTGTATAATATATAAACCTTTTCACTGTAGACTCCAACACTTGTTAGAACTCCACTCCCCACCTGTGCACTCAATAGCTAACTCAATAATTTGGAGGAGTGTACACATACTATTGGCCATATGGTGTACATGAGACACTTCCTTTTACAAAATATCTTCTACTTTTATGATTTTCTGTTTAATTAAGAAATGTAGTTGTAGCGCCCTGCAATAGGCTGGTTACATTTAGTGCTTTGGTCTGCTCTACTCAGTTGGGCTGCAATGTATTTTTCAGGTCTGGTCAGGTCTATCCATAAGCTTGGTGGTTGATTACTCCTGCCTGCCTCTGGAAGAATCTTCCAAAAAGAGTAGGAGGGTCAGCCACTGGGTTATGAATATTTATCTGACCCCCGCCAATCCCTGGGGGGGGGGGGCAGCTCAGAAGGTGGCTTGGAAGAAGATAAATGTTTGGGAAGGTCTGTTCGGAACCCTCTTCTCCAGGGGAAGCTGGGCTGGAGAAGGACACCCCCCAGTTTTGCAAGAAAGCTGGTTGGAGAGTTGTCTCTAGACATTGTGAGAACCTTTGCCTAGAGCAGTGATGGCGAACCTTGGCACCCCAGATGTTTTGGAACTACATTTCCCATGATGCTCTTGCACTCTGCAGTGTAGCTGAGCATCGTGGGAAATGTAGTTATAAAACAGCTGGGGTGCCAAGTATCGCCATCACTGGCCTAGAGCTTCAGGTTTGCCTGTGCTTTGAGGGTTAGATGTCAGAGGTAGTTACAAGGACTGTGACTGCTTGTACAGAATCCCAACAATATTTAAGGCTGCTGTTGAAGGATACTGTACCTGCTTGAATTTTGGAGTATCCTGCACCCTCATCCCTGTCTCCTGTTCAAGTACTGCAATAAAACTACAAAAAGACACCCCTAGACTGAGCCTGTATTTGTTGGTGTGAACTGGAACTAGTATTTGGTCCTGCCAGCCTCTGAACAGGTAAGCGAAAATCGTCTATTTCAAGTGGCCCCTCCCGGGGCTATCGCTACTTAATAATTATTTTTGATAATACTATTATTACCTTAAGTTCTTGTGGCGCCATGATGACTGCTAAGCTAGAGAGATGGTTGCAGGAACAGGTGGTGTGTGTCTGATTAGAGTGTTTAGTTTCACATCCTTCATCGGACCAGCCATTATTTTCGGGGTCCCAAAATACACAATGCAACTCGTAAAAGCGAGGTCGAGGCTGAAAGAAAAATGCTCAAACATTTCAGAGATCAAGATGTGAGCCAATGAATGAAAACCACACATCAAGGTTAATAATCTCTCGTGAGAATTGTTGTGAAATGGAGGAATACTACTACTACTACTGACCTTGATTTGGACAAGTCTGAAAATCACTGGGTGACTGAATTTTTTTTGAGCATAGCTTGTGATGGCTCCAGATACCACCCTCGAATTAATAGAAACAAGATCATTCTCTTCAGGGTCGCTTATGTTGTTGATAAAATTCCCATTTATGTGTAATGCAAGGTCTTTGTAGGCTATCAAAACTGCACCATCTAGGAAGAAAAAGACTTGCTGTATAAACAACCTTTTGTCCACTTCTACCACCAATGTACAATACTTACTGCATTAAAAATTGGAGAAATCCGCGCTAAGTAGGAAAATGGCAAGAGCTGCTGAGCACTATAGCCCTAGATACCAAACCAAACAATGAAATAAAAAGAAAAAGTGCAGCGCTCAAAAATGACTAAACAGTGAATAAATACCTTCACCTCGTGATGGTAAAGTGTTAAATGGTGACAAACTTAGTTAACAAACAAAAAATTACACTAAGTGAAATGTAGTACAAATAAACTACTGCAAATATGGTTATGTGTTAAACCAAGCATATAGAGTGAAAATAATGCATACACATGTGATGGATTAATGGAGCATAAAAATTCAAATAAAGTCTGTGACAGCAGATAATATATTCCGCTTAATTTTCTCCCAAAGTAAGAAACATTCAAGAAGTGATAGAAGGTATCTTAAGCAATGTTCAAATTGACCACGCAGATTTCATCATCCAATCGTAAGATATAAATGAAGGCTTACCAGATTCTTGGTCTTTTAAAGCGTGTATCTAATCAATCAGGGTCCTCCAGGTGCCGGTCTCTCCAACAGTCTTGTTCAAGCCGATATCCAGAGAATCACCAAAAAGATAGAAAAAACACCTCCAAATCGTGTGGTATGATAAAAATAGGGGGGTCCTTTATTAAAGCTCCACCGAGCAGTATACAACTAAAAACAGCATTTGGAAACAGCCTAATCAAACACAGGCTGAAAAAATAAAACGCCAGCAGGCTCTGTGAGAAACTAGCAGCGTTTTAAGCATAAGAAAAAAACTCCCTCACTTAGAGTTTTAAATCGTGCATGCGCAGGACGTGTGGGCGTGGTTACCCGACGATCGTTTCGTCACAACGTGACGTCATCAGGGGTAAGCCCACACCTCTGCGCCGTTCATTAATATAGCAACCTAATGTCTGATGCAGCGGCGTCATAGGCTAAGACCGTAGCCAATCAAGAGCAGCCAAAAACGTAACCAAGCCACATCAGTACTTATGCCTAAGCCAGAGAGACAATAGCATACTCTATCCAGGGGGATTAGTCTCAACGGACGAAGTTTTAATTTATCCCCACTGGATGCTAGATAAAGAGTACTAAAAAAATTCATAAACAGTAGAACTAAAAATAAACTCATTGTGGGAGCATATTCAAACGGCCCACATACCACCATCTAGTAGTTACAAGTGCTTAATACACTCCAAAGGACACACGTCCTGCGCATGCGCGATCGCGATTCAAAACTCTAAGTGAGGGAGTTTTTTTCTTATGCTTAAAGCGCTGCTAGTATCTCACAGAGCCTGCTGGCGTTTTATTTTTTCAGCCTGTGTTTGATTCTCTGGATATCGGCTTGAACAAGACTGTTGGAGAGACCGGCACCTGGAGGACCCTGATTGATTAGATACACGCTTTAAAAGACCAGGAATCTGGTAAGCCTTCATTTATATCTTACGATTGGATGATGAAATCTGCGTAGTCAATTTGAACATTGCTTAAGATACCTTCTATCACTTCTTGAATGTTTCTTACTTTGGGAGAAAATTAAGCGGAATATATTATCTGCTGTCATGGACTTTATTTGAATTTTTATGCACCATTAATTCATCACATGTGTATGCATTATTTTCAATCTATATGCTTGGTTTAACACATAACCATATTTGTAGTAGTTTATTTGTACTACATTTCACTTAGTGTAATTTTTTGTTTGTTAACTAAGTTTGTCACCATTTAACACTTTACCATCACAAGGTGAAGGTATTTATTCACTGTTTAGTCATTTTTGAGCGCTGCACTTTTTCTTTTTCTTTTAATACTTACTGCATATTTACGTAGCACCCTCTACCATAGATAGGTACTAGCATAGGATTTTTTGCTAGGGAAACTGTCAGCACAGGTACATTTAGGCAGGCCTATGCTGCAAGCTAGGCCGGTTTGTTTTGATCTGCATACCTCCCAACTTTGTGCGATAGGAATGAGGGACACCTATCAGCAAAAGTATGCAGGCATAGGACACACCCCTTGCCACGCCCCCTAAAGGAGAATTGTACAAAACAAGATTGGTTAAACCCACAAGTGCTTTTTTTACCACTACTATTCCTTCATATTGGCTTTTGGAATTTACAAATGCAGCAATTTAGAAATCAGATGAAAGGTTTAGCACTGGGAAACACTTTTTGATAGATAAAAAGTGCATTTTATATACATCTATATAGGTCAGGGACAAATGAGGAGGAATAAGGGGCATTGCTCCAAATCAGGGACAGTCCCTCCAAATCAGGGACAGTTGGGAAGTATGGATCTGGGGGCAGGGAGTGGTTAGTGTTGCAGTGGGAGTGACCACCTGTGCTCTAGTTCTGAGGCACCTCCCCTGCTTTCAGGGAGAATTTTCTGGAAGAGGGGCAGGGCCTAGGACTGGAGTGGCAGGCAGCTCATGTGGGAGCCCTGATCAATCCCCAACTGGAATTGGCAGGGGGCGGGACTCCTATATAAGCTGAGGTAACAGGCTACTGGGAGGAGTTGTCGGCCGGGAGAAGTGGAGAATGGAGTACTAGACAGCAGCAGGAGGGCACCCCCATCTGGGGGGGGGGGGGGGGTTAGCCAATCGCAGGAGGAGGCCCGGGGAGAACTGTGAGGGAAATTCACCTTTACACGGTCATTGGTGAATTCTTCATCATTACACGGTCATTGATGAGGAACTCCTGGAGCAGAGGGGCAGGTGAAGCTGACGGAACGTACGGTCCGGTTAAGTTCTCCATCATGAGAAAAAGAATATAGATATATTATAATAGAAGTTATCAACAACTTCGATGAAACAAAGAGACATGTGGGAAGGAAGATACGGAATGTGAATGGTTAGGGTATGAAAGTGAATGAATGTGGGGAATATAGGAACTGGAAGGAGTTATGGGGTAGAAGAGGATCGCTACCCTCTTTATGTTGTCTTACTCCTTTCTTTTTTTTTTTTTTGCTCATCGTCTTTTCGGTTATGAGATATATCTTCCTTTTGCCCATCCCTTCTTAACAAAGTAGATAATGTATAAAAATGTATAAAATGTATAAATGTAAGAATGTGATTTTTGTTTGTAAAATTGAAAAATGATGAATAAAAAGTATAAAGTTAAAAAAAAAAAGTTCTCCATCATGGACTCGGGGCAGAGAAAGGTCCGTGAGTGTACCACAGTGGAGGGCTAGATGTGGAGACATGCCAGGAAGACTGTGAGGGAACTTCACCTAGACACGGTCATTGGTGAAGTCCTCATCATTACACGGTCATTGATGAGGAGTCCTGGATCAAAGGAGAGACTGTGGGAATTAGTGTCAAATGGATGCGGCCTGAAGGTGCAGGATTTGCAAGCTGGGAACAGTAGTCCACCGTTCAACACATGCTATTAAACTACTAGGCCTCCGGGGAGAGGTACAGCAGGCCTCTGGCCTAGTAGCAGCAACCAGAGTCAGCATAAGAGACTATTGAGAGTGGGATCTTTTGCACATAGAAGATGTGACAAGAAATGAATGTGCTTCAGTATAAGTTTTGTGCAGGAGAGAAGGATCTCTGGGAACTTCACCCTTTCACGGTCATGGGTGAAGTCCTCATTTTTACATGGTCATTGATGAGGAAGTCCTGGGAGCAATAGTCTGCAGGAGTTATGCAGAGGAGGAGCAATAGTCTGCATGATGATGCAGGGAAGAGACTGTAGCTGTTATACATGCGCATCATTTCTTCAGGCTCAAACTAACTTCTAATCTATAAATATGATGGCAAAGTATTTGATCTATGGGTATCTGATATACCCCTTTCCCAAATCAAGTTATACCCCCCAATAACCAAAAACAAAACAAAGCAAATGATTGTTCATTGTCTCTGAGGTGATATATGGCAGTGGGTGATTTGGTGGATGTTTGTTACTAGTGGCAACTACACCGCTACATTTACAAAGTGTCATAAGCATGCAATGTATATATTTTGACAATCATTTTGCTGTGTATGTGGTTGGCTGTTAATCATAGCATTGGGTATTTTGTTCTCAGATTAAGCTGAGATGATCCTGTGTGTGCCTAAAGCAGATTAGAACAAATAATGCAGTTATAGGTTCATTAAAGAAATTTGTTTTTAAATTAAGTTAGTGAAACAGTTATGATCAGGGGCAGACTGACAACTCATGGGGCCCCCGGGCAATAGGAGATTATGGGGCCCTCAGGCAATCAGAGATTATGGGGCCACACAGTATACACACACACACACACAGTATACAATCAAACAGTATACACATACATGTACACACAGTATACACAGACATGTTTCTATTGGCTGAGAAGGTACTGGAGAGGTGGGGCAGCTATAATCTCTGGATTTTTAGACCAAAAGGATGTCGGTAAGGGACATTTCAGAAACAGATATAACAAAAACACAGATTTTTACATACTGTCCCTGGTTTTACTTAGGCTGGTAACCCTGATGGGGCCCCCTAGTGGCCCGGGGCCCTCGGGTAGTGCCTGAGTGGTCGAATGATCAGTCCGCCCCTGGTAATGATATTAGCTTCTAATACCCTTATTTTTTAGATTTTCAACAGTGTTCCTGCTAAAGGGAGACTGCACTAAGAACCAGTAAGGCTCTATAGCAAGGCATATGAGCTGGCATGCTAACAGGTGGATATAACAGATGGCTGACCCCATTGGTGTGCTGCTTTTCCCTCACTGTCCAATCAGCAAGTGGGGGGGTCCTGGTCATCCTTGTTGCTGGACAAGAACGTAAATGTACTTTATTGGAATTTTATGTGCTAGACCAACACAAAGTGGCACATAACTGTGAAGTGAACAGAAAATGATAAATGGTTTTCAACATTTTTTACAACAAATATGTGTAAAGTGTGGCATGCATTTGTATTCAGCCCCCCTGAGTCAATACTTTTTAGAACCACCTCTCGCTGCAATTACAGCTACAAGTCTTTTTGGGGATGTCTCTACCAGCTTTGCACATCTACAGAGTGACATTTTTGCCCATTCTTCTTGGCAAAATAGCTCAAGCTCTGTCAGATTTGGATAAAGAGCGCCTGTGAACAGCAATTTTCAAGTCTTGTTTAAAAAAAAAAAAAAAAATCAATGTTTAGGGATTAGGGCTGTTACTGATTAAAATTTTCGTGTTCGACTAATCGTTTTTTTTTTTTTTTTTAATCGATTACTCGACTATATTCAATTAATTATAACGCACATACAGATCCAACTACTTTTAGCTGATCTCCTTGCATTGCAACTCTGCATTAGTCAGTGTAGTAAATGTGGTATACACTATATACAATCATCCGACACTAGTTTGTTTCCACAATCCATGACTTAACTTCACAGTTCACACAAATACGTTTTAAATTCAAACTGTAGCACTGACGTAAGTCATTTTTTTCCACAGTAGCGTGACAATCCCTCCACCTCCGGTCTAACTAATCACTCTCACCTTATGGCATGGACCCCTGTGCAAACAGGTGGTCATGCAAGAGGGTATTAAAAGGGTTAACACAGACCCATAAACTTCTCTCGTGTCTCCTTAGATCTCAGCAAGGACGCCAGGTCATGGGTAGAAAGAAAAGATCTAAGTGCTCACCGCTTAAGTATAAGATTTAATTTTTGTGTTCCAACACAAACTACTCACATAAAGATGATAAAAACACAGCATGTAATGCCGACAATCGTGTTAGTTTCATATTGCAGCAGCGGGTGACGTCATGCGTAGCTCCTCTCTCGTACGCGTTACGTTCAATCAGAACTTCAACGTCACCGGACTCCTGCCCCCTTCCCTTCGTTAGCAGACGGAGGCACTTGGGGAAGGGCGGAGGAGTCTGGTGATGTCGATGTTTGTGATATCCCTGGCTCTCTGACGGAATTCCCTGAAGCCCTGGAAGCCGGCGGAGAGGAGAGTACCGTTCAAAAGAAGTTTGATCGATCAAAAAAATTTACGATTAATCAAGGAATTAATCTTTAATTTCCCCAGCCCTACAAAGGATAAAATGTACAATAGGAATACAATTGTAAAATGTCTAATGTGTGGTACAATGCATTGTTACAAGTTATCAGAGATATCATTGGGAAGAGTACATTAAACATAGGAAGGTGTAACAAGAATTAACCACTTCCCGGTACGTCCCTTTAAAAATGCCACCGTGCCACCATGCCACCGTGTGCGCACCGGTCGGGACCCCCGTGAGTCCGGTTGCGGGTCCCGTGGACTCGATCGCTGCGGGGATACCCGCGATCGTCTCGCCGGGAGGCTGAACGGGGAGATGCGGAAGTAAACAGCATCTCCCCGTTCTGCCTTGCAACAAGTGACACTGATCTCTGCTCCCTGTGATTGGAGCAGAGATCAGTGTTCACTAACACACAGCCACGCCCCCCACAGTTAGTAACACGACCCTAGGACACACTTAACCCCTACACTGCCACCCCCTGGTTAACCCCTTCACTGCCAGTGTCATTTACACAGGAATCAGTGCATTTGTATAGCACTGATTGCTGTATAAATGACAATGGTCACAAAAATGTGTCAAAAATGTCCGATGTGTCCGCCATAATGTCGCAGTCCCAATAAAAATCGCTGATCGCCGCCATTACTGGTAAAAAAAAATTATTTATAAAAATGCCATAAAACTATCCCCTATTTTGTAAACGCTATAACTTTTGCGCAAACCAATAAATAATCGCTTATTGCGATTTTTTTTACCAAAAATATGTAGAAGAATACGTATCAGCCTAAACTGAGGAAAAAATATGTTTTTTTATATATTTTTGGGGGATATTTATTATAGCAAAAAGTAAAAAATAATGCGTTTTTTTCAAAATTTCGCTCTTTTTTTGTTTATAGCTTAAAAAATAAAAACCGCAGGGGTGATCAAATATTATTAAAACTATTTGTTGGAAAAAAAGGACGTCAATTTTGTTTGGGAGCCACGCCGCACGACCGCGCAATTGTCAGTTAAAGCGACGCAGTGCCGAATAGCAAAAAGTGGTCTGGTCTTAAGCCAGCAAAATTGTCCGGTTTGAAAGTGGTTAAGCAAAAACAAACAACAAAAGATGAACAACAAGGGCACCTAGCCCTGAAAGTAACCAAGTGGTTATATAATCATCAAGGTTACCCTATTTGGTTAGCGTGCTGTATTTTCCCTATCTTTACAGCACAATTTGGGACGCTTGATCGTTAGGGTATCTGGGAGCCATCGTGCTTCTTAGGGTATTTCCGCTATATCGGTATTGGTCAAGGGTAGGTAGATCTTAGGGAGTCTTGGCGGTAATAGGGGGCGAGCAGAGGCACACTAGTCAGGCTGCCCTTTTGAAAATTAATGTTTGCTATCATAGGTCGGGTGTGCGATGATGTCTTTGGTTAGTTGCCTAATGCCTAATGTGGGATTGTGGTCACCGGACCACTAGCAATCCACAGGTGAAAGGCAAATCTAGTAGGCATATTCCGTGTTCAGGTTGGTCAATTGAGTCGGTGGGGAGAACCTGTTAGGTCAGTTGAGTGGAAGGGGAGAGGGGACCTTGGATAGAGAAGCTCCTCATGAGAGAGGAGTGCGATAGCGGATATAGTTAACGGGAGTGGTTAAAAGGCCTAGGGAAAAGGGGGTGAGTAGTATCTCAGTCTATGGAAAGATGTATTATTTGGACCTATAGTGTAAGGCGTGTGTAAAGGGATAGGAAAGGAGAAGTAGGTGTCGTGGTTTCCTCTAGTCCCTGTATGGGAAAACATCATCAAGGTTGTCGTTCTATACGGGAATACCGATGGGGCTTTCTGCACCCATGAGAGGAAATGTTTGTTGTCTTGACGGCTATATGGTATGAGAACATGAATTGAGTACCCTGATATAAGGGTTGGAGTTTGTAGGGTGTCAGAATCCAAGGGGTCATACTCATTCAGTTTTTAATTTGGTATCTATTCCGTATTGCTGTGACAAGGGACCACTTCCCCAAGCCCCTACAATAAGGGGGTATTGGATGTGAAAGACTAATATGTTAGGGACTATAACAAATGGGTAGTAGCCTATGCTGAGGGTTTGGTGTTTCGTTCTGGCCCATTATGTGCTATATGTCAAGATGTGTGACTAATAAAGCATGAACCAGCTGTCGGAGACCTTCCAGAGGAGGCGATGTATTGTGGGTAGAGTGTTAGGGCCGTGCAGATCATCCTCTCAGCTTGGGCCTCCCAGAGGAGCTGAGAGTCCCCCCAACTGTCTTTTCCCATCACTGTTACAATATTATGTGTATTCACAAACGTAACAACAGAAGAAAAAAAAAGTAGTGTAGCTGGTATAGACACCAAGAAGTACAGCGTCCACTGCAGCCAAAGTCCCGGACTTATGTGGTTAAACAGGCAAATGACTGGGGAATGGGGTCACAGTATGTTCAATAGGTGAAGGCCCAAGTGCAGAGTCTCAGATGTTTGTGGGTCTTTTGGTGGGATGGAGGGAGCAGGGCCGGACTGGCCTACCGGGATACCAGGATATTTCCCGGTAGGCTGCCTGCCCTGGGGCCGCTTTGCGGCTGCATTGCTCCCCTCTCTCATGCTCTTGTGTTTCACGGAGCTGGCCGGGTCTGTGTTCGGCGGCCACGCTGTAACACGGTCCCGCCCCCCTAGACCGGCTCGTGTGATAGTAGATAGAATCCACCTATCACACAGCCGGTCTCGGGGGGCGGGACCATGTTACAGCGCGGCCGCCGAACACAGACCCGGCCAGCTCCGTGAAACACAGGAGAAGATGCCTGTGAGTACAGCCCGCCCTGTGTGCCTGGATAGAGGGATCGGCGGGGGGGGGCGCATATAGAGGAGATTAGCTTTCTATATTCCTCCATGCAGCCGCTGAATGCTTGGAGGAGGGAGAGGAGGAGAATCAAGCATTCAGCGGCTGCATGGAGGAATATAGAAAGCTAATTTCCTCTGTATGCTGCCCCCCTGCTTCTCCTCCTATCCAACTTCTTTTACTGCCCCCCCCCAGTGCTCTTCTCCCCCACCAGACTCTCCAGCCACCCCCCACAGTTCTCTCAACCCCTGTTCTTTCTGCTCTCCCCATCCTTCTCTAGCCCCCCCCCCCACAGTGCTCCCCACCCCCCACAGTACTCTCCAGCTCCCCGTGCTCCCCACCCCCCCCACAGTACTCTCCAGCCCCCCGTGCTCCCACCCCTGTTCTTTCTGCCCCCCCTGCACTCCAGCTCTCCCCATCCTTCTCTAGCCCCCACCCCAGTGCTCTCCACCCCCACAGTGCTCTCCAGCCCCCACCATGCTCCCCACCCCCCACAGTGCTCTCCAGCCCCCACCCCAGTGCTCTCTACCCCCCACAGTGCTCTCCACCCCTGTTCTTTTTGTCTCCCCCACCAGTGCTCTCACAAGCTCCCCCCAGCACTCTCCACTCCCCCCTGCATTTTGCCTCCACCCATGTGCTCTCCAACCCCACCAGTGCTCTCCAGTCCCCCGTGCTTTCCACTCCTATACTTTCTGGCCCCATGGGTGCTCTCAAGCCCCCCCCCCCATTGCTCTCCACTCCCCCCTGCTCTTTGTACCCCCCAGTGCTCTCCAGCCCTGTTTCCCAGAACTGTAACTGAGTTTTGGGTTAATTGTTCTAAGTTATACTTTGGCATCAGTTTGGCTGGGTTGTACTAGAGTTCTGCCTAGTCATAGGTGAGGTGAGCACCTGTGACCGGCTGAGAACGCAGTCTGGTATGACGCATTGGGTACCAATCTTTTCCTGGGGCCAATCAGTGGGCGCGTCTGGCCCCATTGTGTATTCCGGGAAGGGGAACTTAAGGTGCTGAAGTCACGTGAGAAGGGCTCTCGCTTTCTGGTGGTTCTGGTTCCGGTCTGGACCAGCCCCGTGAGGGGTCTCGGTCCAGGAGTGCATGCTGACCCCGTAAGCCTGGTCATCCTGACCAGTCCCAGAGGCCCTCATGGTCTGGGGTGGGGATCCATCCATTTCCGAGCCTCGGAACTGGCTAGTTCGAGGCACAGTAACTGAAGGAGGATTCTGAAATGTCCCGGTGTCCTTTCAGGATTGGAGAGGCACAGCAACTCGACAAGCGACCAGAGGAGGACTCTTCGGAGGAGGTCCATGTATGAAGCTGGCTGCTCGGTAAGAGCCTGGGAGTTGAGATGTATGACACTAGTTGAATCTGCATTTCCTATGGTATCGCCAAAACGGCTGAAAGATACAGGTACCATGGGAAAAGTTCCTAAACCATCCTTCGGTTACAACCAAGTCTGTGGCAGACTTTTACATGTTCACTTAAAGTTTCACAACCAAGTCTGTGGCAGAGACTTTGCTAAGTCCGAATCACTTGTTGGCTGCTAGATCTACAAACAAGGGTTTATCCAACAGTGAATTATCCAGTTGCGAGTGGCTACTCCCTGGATCATCTAGAGAGACATTTATTTGAATGTTACTGGGTACTAACCCTTGGAACCCCTAGACGGAAAACGACGAGCTGCAAGGAGGAGGTAATTGGTAAGCCCAGAAAATTTCATAGCCGCCCCGCAGTGGGTTATGTGGCGCTACATACAGTACATAATCTTTAATTTCCTGCCAGTAATCTTTTCTTTTTGGACAGTCCCACCATATGTGCATCATTGTGCCGATTTGTTTGCATTCCCTCCAACATTGTGGGGATCTTGACTATAGTACAACCTTTCCCATTAAAGGAGACCACACCTTTTTGGAGTAATTAGTGGCCGTAGCAGCCCCTTTATTAATAAAACCAATAAATTTAACATATAACAACAAACATCTGTTAACTGAAAACTGATCACGTTGGTCTTATGCAGGACACCCCCCCCCCCACCCCATTAACATAACGATCAACCATACACTGCGGTCCTATTAACTAAAAACTAGGCCTCAAGCTGACATGCTAGCTCAGAGACAACCAACTATTAACCACAGTGCACCCTTTCACCAGATTCCATATAAATCATCGTTATATGCAATATTACCCACGAGCCCATATCCTGCATTACCTTCTCTGGGGTACAAGTACGTCCCTTAGAATTTGCCGCCGTGCCATCCCCGCGGACTCGATCCCCGTGGGGATACCCGCGATGGTCTCACGGGGAGGAAGAACGAGGAGATGCCGATGTAAACAGCATCTCCCTGTTCTGCCTAGCAACAAGTGACACTGATCTCTGCTCCCTGTGATTGGAGTAGAGATCAGTAATCAGTAAAACACAGCCATGCCCCCACAGTTAGCAACACGCCCCTAGGACACACTTAACCCCTACACTACCACCCCCTGGTTAACCCCTTCAATGCCAGTGTCATTTACACAGGAATCAGTGCATTTGTATAGCACTGATTGCTGTATAAATAACAATGGTCCCAAAAATGTGTCAAAAATGTCCGATGTGTCCGACATAATGTCGCAGTCACAATAAAAATCGCTGAAAAAAAATGCCATAAAATTATCCACTATTTTGTTATAACTTTTGCGCGAACCAATCAATAATCGCGATTTTTTTTTTACCAAAAATATGTAGAAGAATGTGTATCGGCCTAAACTGAAGAAAAAAAATGTTTTTTTTTATATATTTTATATATTTTTTGGGAATACTTATTATAGCAAAAAGTAAAAAAATAATGTGTTTTTTTCAAAATTGTCGCTCTATTTTTGTTTATAGCACAAAAAATTAAAACCGCAGGGGTGATCAAATACCACCAAAACATATATTGTAAAGCGCTGCGTAAACTGTTGGCGCTATATAAATCCTGTAATAAATAAAAAATAAAACAAAGCTCTATTTGTGGGAAAAAAAAAAAGCCAATTTTGTTTGGGAGCCACAATGCACGACCGTGCAATTGTCAGTTAAAGCGACATAGTGCTGAATCGCAAAAAGTGCTCTGGTCTTAAGCCAGCAAAATGGTCCAGTCTGAAAGTGGTTAACCTATGGGCTCTTTCGATTTTTATTGGGTTTGTTTCTTCTTTACCAAGTATTGGGTTGACTATTTTCCTTACTTCTTCTGTTAAGTCCTCAGTCTGTGTAGATTCGGGGAGGCCCCTTATTCTCAGGTTTTTTCTTCTGTTTCTCTTTTTTTGATCCTCTAATCCAGTAGTCTCCAAACTGTGGCTTGTTTTTATCTGGCCCTTGGGGCACTATTTCATCCACTGATCCCAACAATGGGGCATAATTCACTGGCCCCAATAAAGGGGGGCAATTCTTCCCAATGACACTAATAATGGGGCAAAATTCCTCCCAATGACACCAACGATAGGGCACAATTCCTCCCACTGACACCAAAGATGGGGCATTGTTTTTTCCATTGACATTGAGACCTTTTCTACTCCCAATGACCATAATCTGGCCCCACAAAAGTCTTAAGGACAATAAAATTGCCTTTTGTTTAGAAAGTTTGGAGACTCCTGCTCTAATCTATATGCTTGCTCTCATTGTTCTATCTTTCAAGCTTTTATTTCTCCTTTTAGGCCTTTTATTATATTTGTGTGGCAGTCCACTTTTTTTTGCTACAGATTCTCAATTGGATTTAGGTCTGGACCTTGACTGGGACATTCTAACACATTAATATGCTTTGATCTAAATCATTCCATTGTAGCTCTGGCTGTATGTTTAGGGTTGTTGTGAGCCTCTGCCCCAGTCTCAAGTCTTTTGCAGACTCTAAAGCCCCATACACACTATCAGATTTTCTGCTGAATTTTGTCTTCAGATTTACCAAAACCATATAATATGAGGTCAAACCTTAGGAGTTTCAATTTGTATGCAATCAGGCAGGCCCTTGCACTACATGGTTTTTGGTAAATCTGAAGACAAAAATATGATAGTGTATATGGGGCTTAACAGGTTTTCTTCTAAGATTGTCCTATATTTGGCTCCATCCATCTTCCCATCAACTCTGACCAGCTTTCCTGTCTCTGCTGAAGAAAAGCATCCCCACAACATGATGCTGCCACCACCATGTTTCACAATGGGGATGGTGTGTTCAGGATAATGTGTAGTGTTAGTTTTCTGCCACACATAGCGTTTTGCTTTAAGGCTAAAATGTTAAATTTTGGTCTCATCTGACCAGAGCACCTTCTTCCACTTTGCTGTGTTCCCCACATGGCTTCTTGCAAACTGCAAATGGGATTTCTAATGGCTTTCTTTCAACAATGACTTTCTTCTTGCCACTCTTTCATAAAGGCCAGATTTGTGGAGTGCACGACTAATAGTTGTCCTGTGGACAGATTCTCCCACCTGAGCTGTGGATCTCTGCAGCTCCTCCAGAGTTACCATGGGCCTCTTGGCTGCTTCTCTGATTGATGCTCTCCTTGCATGGCCTGTGAATTTAGGTTGACGGCCATGTCTTGGTAGGTTTGCAGTTGTGCCATACTCTTTCCATTTTCGAATTATGGATTGAACAGTGCTCCGTGAGATTTTCAAAGCTTGGGATATTTTTTTATAACCTAACCCTGCTTTAAACCTCTCCACAACCTTATCCCTGACCTGTCTGTTGTGTTCCTTGGCCTTTCATGATGCTGTTTGTTCATTAAGGTTCTCTAAAAAATCTCTGAGGACTTTACAGAACAGCTGTATTTATACTGAGATTACATTACACACAGGTGGACTCTCTTTACTAATTAGGTGACATATGGAGGCAATTGGTTCAACTAGATTTTAGCTAGGGGTATCAGAGGGGGGCTGAATGGCAACGCCACACTTTTCAGATATTTATTTGTTAAAAATTTTGAAAAACATTTATAATTTTCCTTCCACTTCACAATTATGTGCCACTTTGTGATGGTCTATCGCAATACAATACATCCCAATAAAATACATTTACGTTTTTAGTTGTAACATGACAAAATGTGGAAAATGTTAAGGGGTATGAATACTTTTTCAAGGCACTGTATTTGTACCTTAGAGCTTAGATTGGAAACTTTAGCATAAGCCACATAGTTTGCACTGCATTACCTAGGCCAGATAAACACCCAAATGACCACAGCCAAAAACAACTGCATAATGAAAGCATTTTTGGGCACCATCAGACATAATAAGACTGTAGGACAAATGCTGAACAAGTCTTACTTCACCTTTTTCTCCACTGAGCAGACAGCAGGGCACCTGAAGATTGTTCGGTCCTGTCATTAGGCTGAGGTCATTTTTATTAGAACTGCAGCTGTCAGAGGAAGCTTTTATGGAAATATCTGGTGACCAAAAAATAAACACACACACATTAGGGCTAATTTAAAGAAAGGCAGTAATGTACAATATTGTGAAATTTACCCATAATAACTTGATAAAAAGTAATGTTCTTTAGCAAGAAACACATTCCACATTTATAATTATACTACCAAAATCAGTGTGTGCTTTAACCACTTGCTTACCGGGCACTTAAACCCCCCTCCTATCCAGACCAATTTTCAGCTTTCGGTGCTCTCACACTTTGAATGACAATTACTCAGTCATGCAACACTGTACCCAAATTAATTTTTTGTCCTTTTTTTTTCCCACAAATAGAGCTTTCTTTTGGTGGCATTTGATCACCTCTGGGTTTTTTTTATTTTTTGCGCTATAAATGAAAAAAGACTGAAAATTTTGAAAAAAAACGAATTTTTCTTTGTTTCTGTGATAAAATTTAGGAAATTTCTAATTTTTCTTCATAAATTTTTGCCACAATTTATACTGCTACATATCTTTGGTAAAAATAACCCAAATTAGTGGATATTATTTGGTCTTTGTGAAAGTTAGAGAGTCTAAAAACTGTGGTGCAAATTATACAAAATTGATCACACCTGATGCACTGGTGGCCTATCTCATTTCTTGTGACCCGAACAAGCCAGGAAAGTACAAATACCCCCCAAATGACCCCTTTTTGAAAGTAGACATTACAAGGTATTTAGTAAGAGGCATGGTGAGCTTTTTGATGTAGTCATTTTTTCCTACAATTCTTTGCAAAATGAATTATTTTTTTATTTTTTATTTTTTTTCCACAAAATTGTCATTATAATAGGTTATTTCTCTCACATGGCATGTGTATATCACAAATGACACCCCAAAATAAATTCTGCTACTCCTTCTGAGTATTACGATACCACATGTGTGGGACTTTTTCACAGCCTGGCCACTTAGAGAGGCCCAACATGCAGGGAGCACCATCACGTGTTCTAGGAGCATAAATTACACATCTAACTTGTTGACTGCCTAGTACACTTTTGAAGGCCCTGGAGCACCAGGACAATGACACGTGACACTGACATGGCACTGATGACAGATGGTACTGATATGTGGCACTGATGACACGTGACACTGATGTGGCACTGATGACAGATGGCACTAATACCGGGCACTGATGACACGTGACACTGATGAGAGATGGCACTAATATGTGGCACTGATGAGAGATGGCACTTATACGTGGCACTGATGAGAGATGGCACTTATACGTGGCACTGATATCACGTGGCACTAATATGTGGCACGGATGAGAGATGGTACTAATCGTGGCACTGATGACAGACGGCACTAATACGTGGCACTGATGACACGTGACACTGATGACAGATGGCACTGATACGTGGCATTGATGACAGGTGACACTGATAACAGATGGCACATGACACTGACAGGTGGCACTGATGACAGATGGCACTAATACGTGACACTGATGACAGATGGCATTAATATGTGGCACTGATGACACGTGACATTGATATGGCACTGATGACAGATGGCACTATGTGGCACTGATGACATGTGGCACTATGTGGCACTGATGACATGTGGCACTGATGTGGCACTGATGACAGGTGGCACTGGGGACAAATGGCACTGACAGATGGCACTGACGACAGATGGCACTGGCAGATGGCACTGGGGACAGATGGCACTGGGGACAGATGGCACTGGCAGATGGCATTGGGGACAGATGGCACTGGCTGATGGCAGTGGTGGCAGTGGGGACAGATGGCAGTGGTGAGTTGGCAGTGGTGACAGATGGCAGTGGTGGCAGTTGGGACAGATGGCACATTTATTTCGTTTTATTTAATTTTTTTTACACTTACGGCTGCTGCAGCCATTCATCGCCCCCTCCTCACACGCGATCTCTGTGTGAGGAGGGAGAGCGGCGCTGAGAGATGATCTCATATGTTTACATATGAGATCATCTCCCATTGGACACACCGATCGCGCTGTAAACGGCCGCTGTGATTGGCCGTTTACAGCGATCTGTGATTGGCTGTGTCCGAGGGACACGGCCAACACAGAATCTCCCTGCTGCGTGCTCGTGAGCGCGCACAGGGAGCGAGGAAAGGGGAGGATGTCATATGACGCCCTCCCGGGAATTGACATCCACGCCGAAGCCGTCATTCGGCTATGGCCGGATGTCAAGTGGTTAAACTGTAATGATCCTGTTTCTTCTTGCTGGAGGCTGCCATTTTTCTGAAGCCCAGAAAAGCATAAAATCTTTAGGCTGTCAGCAGATCGGTCTCTAGTGGCTCAGATTTTTGGCACAGTGATGAAAAATAGAGAGTAACTGAGCATGTGCAGAGAAGGGGGAGACAGTGTATTACTGGATTTTAAACATTATAGACACTTATTTTTAATGTTTTATATTGCTATACCTGCAAAAGGGGCCAGCCTGAAGTGATCTTGCATGTCTTAATTTTCTGACTAAAGTTCCACTTTAAAGTGTGTGTAAATCCCATTAAAGGGGTGTTTCACCTTACAAATTTTTTTTTTAAAAGTCAGCAGCTAAAAAAAAAGTAGCTGCTGACTTTTAAGAAGTACACTTACCCTCCCAGAGCGCGCGCGATGTCGGTCGTGGAGGACGAGCTGTCCCTCGGCGATCCGGTTCCAGTGCCGCCATCCTCAGTAAGGGAAACGGCTTCACGTTTCCTACTGCGCATGCGCGAGTCGGCGCGCGCCCTACTGCGCATGCGCGACTCTAATTTGTGAATGGGGAACGCGATGTGTTGTGGGACATAGTTCCCATAACACACCGCGCCCCATTCAACAGAAGACGGAAGAAGAGAAGATCACCGCGGCGCTGGAGGAGGTAGATTAGGACGATCTGCCTAGCAACAGCCATTTCTGGTAAGTAAAAAAAAATAATTTTTTTTTTTCATTTTAAATGGTTACTAACATTTTTTTAAGTTTTTGTTTTCAGGGTGTCCCATCACTTTAACAAACTTCTTTTATTTGCTCTGAAATGGCTTGTTAAATATACCATTGAAAGTATTTTGTAATACTGTATCTGTTTCATGATTGCAAAAAAAAAATAAAAAATCCCTGTCCCTGTGTTATCTCAGTCTAGTCTAATTGGCCCTCCTAGTTTGTATCTTTGACTGTAGAATAATTAGTCTCTATGTTGTGGAAATAATGGATAGTGAGAGGGTTGAAATATTTTCATGAATGACAATCTGGAGGGGCTGACACCACGTAGTCCACAAAAATGCTTTATGCTGTCAGCCCACAATGATACTTGAGTTAAAAGAGAACAACAGTCAAAGCTCGTTTGGCTGCACTTCTGTGGACCACAGGAATGCAGTTTGTTTTGCACTCCCGTGGACTGTTTTCAGCAGAGAGTGGGCTGAAGTTCGTCTGGTGTGTTCTTTGGCCTTCATGATGCTGTTTGTTCTCTAAGTTTCTCTAACAAACCTCAGAGGGCTACACAGAACAGCTGTATTTATACTGAGATTAAATTACACAGAGGTGAACTTTATTTAGGTGACTTCTGGAGGCAACTGGTTCCAGTAGATTTTAGTTAGGGGTATCAGGGTAAAGGGGGCTGAATACAAATGCACGCCACACTTTTCACATATTTATTTGTAAAAAATTTGGAAAACCATTTATCATTTTCTTTCCACTTCACAATTATGTGCCACTTTGTTTTGGTCTATTACATAAAATCCCAATAAAATACATATGTTTTGGTTGTAACATGACAAAATGTAGAAAATGTCAAGGGTTGTGAATACTTTTTCAAGGCACTGTATATATATATATATATATATATATATATATATACATATATATATATGTATATATATATATATATATATATATATATATATATATATATATATATATATATATATATATATATATATATATATATATATATCTATATATATATATATATATATATGTTTTTGTACATATATATATATAAAATATATAAAAATATATATATATATATATATATATATATATATATATATATATATATTATATATTTTATATATATATATTATATATGTAAAACAGGTCAAGAGGACTGTTGGTTCGTGCGGGCACCAAACCAAACATGACTCCAATTAAAATAGTCATACCGATGTAATGGCTTTCAATAAGAGGTTAGTCACCCTTTGGATCTTCAAGTTCCAAGTACGCCCATGGAACCAAGGATCTTGCCACTAGAATTCACATTAGCACTCGAAAACCAAGCTAGTTAAAACAAGTTCTCACCTAGCTGGGGAGTGCTCACACTTTGTGTCCTAGGTGCTTGAGCAAAAGATATCAGGGCAGCAGTCTCTATGTTATTCAGAAATTTAGAGGTCTGAACATTGCTAAAAGTGGAAGAGTCATTCTTGACTGTGAGAATCTGGCTGATTGTGTTTGCTGTTGTTTCAAGCCGATTTTTTGCCTCCTGTGACGAGAAACAGTGATTAAAGTACATAAGAATCAGAAGGGTACAGAAATAAAACCTTACAGTGTATACATTGCAAAACTTAGCTAAATCCAAGGGAAGAACAAAGGTGGAAAAGGCAATAATGATGTGTGTACTATATTAACACTTTGCAGCCAAATAGAATGTATCCCTTAAAGCTGAGCTCAAGGAAGATATAAAAGACAGATCAATGCAGGTTTGTGGTCAATACGTTATCAAATGTATTTATTTTTTAATACAGACAGTGTACGAAAACCCAAATTTAACCTAGCTTCTTTAAGTCTCTGAGCAGCAGAGCTCAGAGTAGGACAGAGAGAAGCAGCACGATGAGCTAATTAAGTGTGCTTCAATGCTCATGTGCTAGGAAGGAGCATGCTGAGAAGAGGGGATAGATAAGCTTATCAGTCTGTTGCATCTCCAAACACTGTCCATCCCCAGCTGGAGAAGGAACAAGTACTTGAAGGATAACTAAACCTTCCTTTTTAAAAACGAAAAAAAAAAAAAACATGTCATACTTACCTCCTCTTTGCAGTTTGTTTTGCACAGAGTGGCCCCCGATCCTCCTCTTCTGGGGTCCCTCAGTGGCACTCCTGGCTCCTCCTCTTCTCGAGTGCCCCATCGGAGAAGCGCTCTCCCTCGGGACACTCGTGGGGGTGCGCTTCTGTGTCCTGCTGCTGCGTCCATTGACTCGGCAACGCCACCGCGTCATTGGATTTGATTGACAGCAGCGGGAGCCAATGGCTGCGCTGCTATCAATCTATCCAATCAGGACCCGATGCACAGGCTGGAGAGGGTGTGCTCGTCCCCGGTGCAGGAACGATCAGGCTCAGGTAAGTAAAATGGGGGCCCTTGGGGGCAGCTGCACTAAAGGAGGTTTTTCACCTTAAAGCATAGAATGCATTAAGGTGAAAAACACTGAAGCTTTACAACCCCTTTAACTGTATTAAATGGTCAGCCCTTCCAAGACTGGCAAGTTGAGTTATCAAGAAGCTTCTTATAGTACTCCAGGTTCCTACAACAAGACCTTTTTTGTATCTGGCCAACTAAGCCATGGCATTTCACTCCTGCATTGTAAAATAAATGAAACATCTAGCTAGAAGATGTATTAGTAAATTAATGTCTTTCATTAAAATTGGCCATTGTGGGTGGTGTGGGTGCCTGAATGAATGGGCCAAGCTTATACAGAGACTATAATGAATGGTTAATTACTATTGTATGTTGTTGGTGCTTTGTAAAAACAAATAAATCTGATTATTTGGGTGCCCTGATCATTTACTGTAGGCCTGCAGAACCCATATATAGATCTTGAAGAAGCAGTGAAGGGAACAGTGAAAAAACTTTGTAGCATGATGATCCAATGCCTAATGAATTCTCCAATTTCTCTTGGGGATCGGGAATGATTTTTTCCCTGGTAGAGCAAAAAAGCCCCTCCTTTTATATGGCTTTTACCTTCCTCCTGATTGGCTTTTACTTTAAAGGGGTTGTAAAGGCAGGACATTTTTTATCTTAAAAATGCATGAAATATATTACTCTGTGTGTAATGAATCTATAAAATATACGAGTTTCACGTTTTGAAATGAATTACTGAAATTAACTTTAAAAAAAAAAAAAATTGAGATGCATCTGTATTATGAGTAGGGATGTGCCAGCGGTTCAAGATGAACATAAGTTCGACTCAAACATCTTGTGTTCGTTTGTTCTAAAACAAAACGAACATATGGGGCGTTCGCAGGAAATTTGTGCTCAGCAGATTGCCCCATAATGGATCGCACTTGACCTGCATGCTTTGGCCAATCACAGCACCCTCTGCTGAGAGAGACATAATTGGCCAAAAGCATGGTGCCTTTGGCCAATCATGGCTCAGGGGGAGTCATAATAGCAACTCCACGCCCCACACTATATAATGCTGCTTACATAGCGACCATGTGTAGTGTTGTTGAAGTGGACAGAGAGATAGCTTGAGTTAGATTAAGCAGGCAGGTCATTCAGTTAGTGGCAGTGTATTTTATATATATACAGTCAGTATATATATATACACCTAAGGCCCAATCTTTCTGCAGAGTATATAGCGCAGGCCGTATAGTATATATACTGCTGTTCAGAGTATTAGTGCCTGGGGGCCTGGGGGACCCCCACGCCATTATTTTTTTAAAATTTCGTTGTGGGGTTCCCCTTAATATACATACCAGACCTGAGGGGCCTGGTATGGATTTTGGGGGCCCCCCCTTTATTTTGGCATTTTTGGCACCAGTTTACCCTTAATATTCATACCAGACCCAAAGGGGAACCCGCGCCGCTTTTTTCAATGATTTTTAACTATATTGCTGGGATCCGACAATACAATACAGCAGCGAGCAGTTTTAAATGACATTTTTTCCTTTAGAAATTCAATTTTGCTGTGGTACTGTTATAAACATGGGAAAGATGCGTTACTTTACCAGGCAGACTAAGGAGACCCCCCAGGAATATTTCATTTTTATTGTTTCACTTGCATTGCATTATTTAAATCACTGCTCCCGAAAAGACAGCAGTTTTTAAAACTTTTTTTTGCATTGATACAATAACTTTTTATGGCAATAACTTGCATATAACCCTTTAAAATTAGCACTTTTGATTTTTGACGTTCATGGACTGTAACGGTATTCGCATGTTCGCACACATTTTTTGCCCATTCACATGGTCTGCCTCAAACCGAACATGGGGTCTTCAACTCATCCCTAATTATGAGCAGGTAAGTGAGGAGAAAAGGTTTGAGACTGAAAAGCAAGACAAAGTCTGTGCGCCCCCTATGGATGGGCCGCCACTGCAACCCATTGTGGTTAGTGATATAGGAGGTATCTCTTTATTTATTGCAAAGCTCTACTGTGTGATACAGCCAACCAAAATAAACCAATAACTGAAAATTTTTGCGCAGTCATACTCATTAAACAATAGTGTCATACCTGTCACTTAATTGTGCAGGATCCTTATGGAGTTTTGTGGTAAAAGTGACCCGGTGACTTGACACACAGCCCAAAATGTCCTTGTCAGCATCTTAAAGGCTTACCAAGCTGGTGGGTAATTGAAACCGCTAGACTCAGCATTGACTTAAAATGTATCTACCTTCTCCTGAACAATGCATATAATGTAACAGATTATTTCTTACATTATTGGAGGTCTTGTTCTCACTTGCTTGGCAGGAAGAATATAAAAAATTTAAAGACACCTGGAGAATAGAGCAGATTGGGTCCTGGAAGATAGAAAATATCAATTGTGACAAGTAGTAAAAAAAGAAACAGTTTAATTTATTTAGGATATATTGCACAGAACTAACAAAGTGTAATATACAGTACATATTGTTAACTAAATAAAGCTAAAGAGATACAAAAAATGATTTAGAGATAGTCCTAATTATGGTCATAGCTTGTAATTATTGGGCGTAGTTTCTGAATTCCTAAGAGACAAAAATGAATAATATCCATAAGACCTGGTTGTATGTTCTGAAAACTTGAAACCTTTATCTACTAACAGTGAGATATCAAGCCCAATTGAACGCTTAGTGTAAATCAGCTAAATAAATTTCAGGTACAGTGCCTTGAAAAAGTATTAATACCCCTTGAAATTTTACACATTTTGTCATGTTACAACCAAAAACGTAAATCTATTATATTGTGATTTGGAAAATTTAAAGGGGTATGAATACTTTTTCAAGGCACTGTATATGAAAACTAAAGGTGTTCAGTGTCCTATTGCTTGTTTTCATTCTAAAACAGCCTAAGCAGAAAAGCATTCTGCAGAAGAGGACCCTTGATTTATTTTGGGGAAGCAGGGTCTCTCTGCATAGGTCTGTAACACCCTGCAGTAGGTTGGCTAAATTTAGTTTTTTGTCTCTGTTGTACTTAGTGTATCAGCAATGTATTTTCCAGGTATGGTCAAGTCTATCCCTAAGGCTTGATTCACACTGCGGTGTGACTTTGTCAGGCGGCACAGTGGTGTAGTGGTTAGCACTCTCACCTAGCAGTAAGAAGGGTCACTGGTTCGAATACCAGCCTACCTGCCTGGAGTTTGCATGTTCTCCCTGTGCCTGCGTGGGTTTCCTCCGGGTACTCCGGTTTCCTCCCACACTCCAAAGACATGCAGGTAGGTTAATTGGCTTCTGTCCAGAAATTGGCTGTAGTATATGAATGGGGACTTTGGATTGTGGGCTCCTTGAGGGTAGGGACCGATGTGAGTGTGCAATGTACAGGGATAGGGACAATTGTGGACACTCACTCAGGTTGGACTGGTGTCTTTATTCAACCTTACTAACTATGTAACTATGACATCCTGGCAACTTTAGTACTACTTTGATAGAAGTATAGAATAGTACAGGAAACTTTTATGAAGTCGGACGACTTCAGTAGTGCTAATTAAGACAGCTTGTATTGACTAACATGGGATTTCACATGTCATGCGACTTGGGGTCTCACAAGTTGGATCCCAAGTTGTGGCAATGTGAACCAAGCCTAAGCCTGATTTTTGATTACTCTTCTCTACCTCTGAAATTAGCTTCCAGAAGTAGATTAGAAGGGTCAGCCACCATGTTATGAATTGTTATCTGACCTCAGCCCCTCCCTTTGAAGGGACACCCAGAAGGTGGCTGGGGAGAAGATAAATGTTTGGAAAGGTCTGTTCACAGTGCTCTTTTCCTGGGAGGGTTGCCCCTATGAGGCAGCCTTTGATCCTGAAGATCTGTTACTTTTAGGCCTCATCATTTGCTTAGCTGAGGGCCCAAAAGACATCTGCTGGAGGACACTACCTTTTGAAGCTGGGCTGGGGAAAGGACCCCCTTGCAATGAAAGGTGTTGTAGGGAAGCTGGTTGGAGAAAGTTGTCCCCGGACATTGTGAGTATGAGTCTATTGGGCGTTAAACTGTGTCACTTTTTACAGTGTGAAATGCTTTACAGCCATAAATTGTTACACTTAATGATTACTAGTCTGTGCACGACCAATAACTTGTATAAGTATGAGTGCTTGCTATCTTGCAACTGCTCACAAAAAAGTGTTGGCATATCTAGGAAAGACCATAAAATATAACTCTGGACAAAACATATTGGGCGGCCAAGGGTGGCACCATTACACCAGTACAGAAAATCATGTGGAGCCTACTGCCAGTAAAGCAGCAATTCATAGAGCAGCCAAATTGTCTTCCACGTTTAATTTTGTGCTACTTATAGCAAACATTCCCCCCCATGCAATTACACTCTTACATTGCACAGAACCCCCTCTCCCATACTACCCCCACCAATACACAGGACAGGACCCCTTCTCCTATACTACCCTAATCATTACACAGGACCCCTCCCCCATACTACCTCATAATTGCACAGGATCTTTTCCTCATACTATGTGATAGAGTATTCCTGCGCTACCGTGGAGAGGGAAGGGTAGGGGATGGGAGGGAAGGGTTGACTGAGGGGGGACTGCTGCAAGCACCGAATGTAGGTCAGACCGTACCTACTGAACAAGGTATAGAAAAGTGTGGGTGATGCTGCGCTGTTCCCCAGGGGAATGTATTAGATCTACCTCAAGGTGGCAGTATTGGGGCAAAAGCGTGAACCCCTAATGTATACAATGGTAATGGACAATAGTATTGTCTCGTCTACCAGTCTCTAAGTATGAGGTGAATGATACCTAGTGGTAAGCACAATGTATTGCGATCAATAAATATACTGATAATAGTGGTGGTCGATAGATAAATATGTCCCCTGATGAAGTCACATGACGTCACGCGTAGGGACACGGAGAGGCATTCATACCTGAAAGATAACGAGTTCGGCGCTCGTTTGGAGATAAGCAAAACCTTTATTTTTATTCTGTGAGTTTTTTACTGTGAGTTTCTATTTTAATGCTTGAATAAACTGCTTACTAAGCTATTATTTAAACGTACTACACTATACGGCTCCCCCTTCATTTATTTTTCACCTACCACTCCGGCGATTGCCGAGAGAGATAAGGCTAAAGATACCAGGAGCCAGGGAAGGAAAAATGAAACACACACCCTCCTAGGCAGAGCAGCACGTTAGAAGAAGAGGACAGCAGAACCCATATCACTATCTTTATGCGGTTAACCCTTTACCGCAAGGTAAGGGTCCATTACTTATCATAGTGTGCCCCGCACGAAGAGGAACGCCCCCCACTATTTTATGACACCCCACTGCACGAACACCACTCCTGTATAAGGATCATATCACTTACACCGAGATTTGTAATCACAGTTATCAAACTGTCAAGGACTTTTTTTTCTCTATATCACGGACCTATGTGCATGCAGCTGAGTCTGCTACTTGATTTTGGTCACATTTACCTCTTTACGGATATTTATTTCCAGCCACGTTCTCACATAATAACTTTGTGCTACTCTATTTTGCATTTTTTTCTGTTGAAATCGCATTTTCTCTGTTAAATCGCATTCTGCGTTTTTTTGCAACTCAGTTTTTTGCAAATCGCATTCTGAGTTTTTTGCAACTCAGTTTTTTGCAAATCGCATTCTGCGTTTTTTGCAACTCAGTTTTTTGCAAATCGCATTCTGCGTTTTTTGCAACTCAGTTTTTTTTTTTTTTTGTTGTGCATATCTATACATGTATAACTCTCTCTAGTCAAGCAGACTAGCTCCACTTATGCTTCACTATCTGCACCTTTAATGCATTGTGCACTTTCATTCACTGTTTAATTGTTTATTCCTGTCAGTGCATCTTACTTTCTGCACTATCATCACATTCCGCAGATTGAGATATCAACTTTTTTCTACACTGTATCGCATAGCCAGTGTTATTATACATACCAGCACCTCACAGTTTTACTATATATACCGACACGTCACTGTTATATATATTTATTCTTTGCAATATGGGGGGGAGAGAAAAAAAAAACGTAAACATAAATAAATTCAGCAGCCTGCACAACACTAATATGTTAAATAAAAAAGCGTGAATAAATATATAGTGCGGCGCTCGAAGTGTTCAATAGTGATTATTAAACACGTGATATGAGATAATATATAATGAGGAAAATTATATATCACCAAAATTGATAAATATAAATGACCAATCATATCCCAAAATCAATGACCAAATCATATCCCGATGATTTGCTGATGCCACTGCTGCCAATTTCTTTTTATACATGCCTATTAAGCCTTTGTACATGTGAGTACCTATTTTTATATTCATTAAATTTTAATTTGCCTGACGGTATTACGCTATATGGTCTCATTTCTCTTTGTCGGTAACACCATTGGGGGATGAGTCACATGCTATACCTGCCTACTACTCCAATCTTGAGTTCCCATCAACCATTCAGCGCATAGTCTTGTTGTTGGTCATCAGACATCATAAATTGGAACAACTGCCCACATCGGTGTATTGCAAACACCATACAACAATTTTGACTCATATGGCGTAAGCCTACCTGAGTCCACGATAGTCGGTAAGCCTTCCCTTAATCGGTGACGGAATACATCAGACAAGCCGCACAAGTCACTTTATGTTACATTGTATTCACCTATGTCACTATTATGGTGTATTATTAATTGATTCTTTATAATCACTATTGTTTCTAAGTTATGAGACACAATATTGTTCCATTTGTGATAGTTTAAATTTTGTCACGTTTTGTTTGCAATTAGTTTTTCTTCACTACTTTTATTTTGTTGGATATCCTATATAGGACATAATTCTATTATTGGTCATTTATATTTATCAATTTTGGTGATATATCATTTTCCTCATTATATATTATCTCATATCACGTGTTTAATAATCACTATTGAACACTTCGAGCGCCGCACTATATATTTATTCATTCTTTGCAGTATGCACTTTATATTTTATATTGAGCTACACCATATGTTCACCTAATATTTTTTATATATTTTGTTGATATTGTTTATGTCTCATATTTATGATGTTTTACTAGCTATTATATGTATGTGTCATTAGTAATTTTGACACTCTCGCACTTTTTACATATTTATCTATCGGCCACCACTATTATCAGTATATTTATTGATCGCAGTACATTGTGCTTACCACTAGGTATCATTCACCTCATACTTAGAGACTGGTAGACGAGACAATACTACTGTCCATTACCATTGTATACATTAGGGGTTCACGCTTTTGCCCCAATACTGCCACCTTGAGGTAGATCTAATACATTCCCCAGGGGAACAGCGCAGCATCACCCCCACTTTTCTTTTCCTCATACTAGCCCCCATCATAACACAGGACCCCCTCTCCCATACACAAAAATAGAAGAGGTATCCGTTAGGTAAGTGATAATATTATAACCTCAAATCTGTAGAAGATGAAACCTTGTTAGACATGTGCACTGCCCGAAAATTCATTCATTTTGCTTTCGTTTCATTTGTTTTCCGTTATTTTTTTTTGTTTTCCAGGTCATTCGTTATGATCGCAATTCGTAAATTCACAAATTCGTAAATTCACAAATTCGCAAATTCTAAAATCCAAAAATAATAAAAAAAATCTGAAAATTCGAAAGAATAGATAATTAACTAATAATAACAAACTAATAAATTATAGGTATTGGAATTTCCTTTAAAATTTGTCTGTTAGTGAACGTAACGAATACAAAATTTATCCGAAGTTTACGAATTATCCAAAATAACGAATGCCACGTCTAAACAAATGGAACGGAACAAATTAATAATAAATAATAATAATAATACATTTTTATTATTATATTTATTATTATTAATTTGTTACGCTACATTCGTTTAGATACGGCATTCGTTATTTTGGATTAATTTGTAACTTCAGATAAATTTGTATTCGTTACGTTCACTAACAGACAAATTTGAAAGGAAATTCGCTAGTTATCGCTAGTTATATTTTCAGATTTTCGGGTTTTCAGATTTTTGAATTTCAGAATTTCAGAATTTACGAATCCACGAATTTTCGAATATTCAAATTTACGAATATTTTGAAAAATGTGTTAAATGGGTTTTAGTTAATTTGGATAATTAACAAATGTGTCAAAATTCGTTAAAATTTTTTAGAAAAATCGATGTGCTTCAATTAGCTTTATAGCTGAACTCCAGGAATTCTTTGTATTGCAGACTTACATTGGTCCAGCTTGGCACAACAGTAATATGCATTGAGTTTACCTGAGGTGAGGCAGTGACATAATGAAGGCCCCTTGAACTGCTTTAGACCCCTTTCACACTGGGACCGCCCGAGCCTTAGTGGTAAAGCGCTGCTCGTTTTAGCGCTTTTCGGCCATTTCAATGGGCAGGGCATTTTGGAAGCGATGTATACAGTTCCTACCAAACCGCCCCAAAGATGCTGCTTGCAGGACTTTTCCTAACGTTCCGCAAGCGCACTGCCCCAGTGGGAAAAGTCACACTAAAATGAATAGGAGGCGGTTTTCAGACACTTTACAGGTGCTATTTGTAGCGCTAAAACCCCTTAAAACCGCCTCAGTGTAAAAGGGGTCTTAAGGAAAGGGAGCCTTGACTAATGGAAGCATTGCATTCCAGTGGGAGTTGCGCTAAATCATGGAAGTGAAGTAGCTCTGTTAGGATTGGCTACCAGGACACGTGGTGATGGGGTGGAGCCCGAACTGTAGAAAATGTACACTGAGACATGTCCCCCTGACATGAGGAGATTCAGCTGACAGAATAGTTGGCCTTCCACCCACCCGCTTCGATGTTTTGTCACAGCTTTATTGGATGTTTTGACCTTGCCAGCAATTGACGTTGTAATGGGCTTTGCCCTCAAGTTAAATTCAGGGGTCAGTCTAATGCCTGTCTGGCACTGGTGGTAAGGACAGGCCTCTTATGCCGCGTACACACGGTCGGACTTTCCGGCAGAAAAAGTCAGACGGAATCTTTTCATCGGATATTTCGATCGTGTGTGGGCCTCATCGGATTTTTATTTATTTTTTTACGAAAATTCTGACGGACCTAGAAATAGAACACGTTTTAAATATTTCCGACGGAATCAACTCATATCGGGAAAACCGCTCATCTGTATGCTGTTTCGATGGACCAAAAACGACAGATGCTCTGAAGCAAGTACGAGATGGCAGCTATTGGCTACTGGCTATTGAACTTTCTTTTTCTAGTCCCGTCTTACGTGTTGTACGTCACCGCGTTCTAGACGGTCGGACGTTGGTGTGATCGTGTGTAGGCAAGACCGCTTGAGCAGAATTCCATCGGAACTCAGTTGGAAAAACTGTCAGAGTTTATTCTGATGGAAAAAATGGTCGTGTGTACAAGGCATTAGACTATGTCAGCTTATGGTTTATGGGCGCTCACCATATACCTGTGACAGGCATTGGGTATTTGTTATGTTTGGAAAAGTTCAATAAAGCTGTGGCCTTGGTCTTTCCAACATAATCAGCCTCCGTGTCATTTTTTGGGCAACGTATTGTTCTGTTAATTGGTTGTATGAGCATATGCTTCTCAGCAGTCATGATCTCCACCTCGTCCAATCAGAGAACGCTTTGTATTCACTGAAAGGAATGAATAGCAAAGCCTGGTCAATTGGCTGAACAGCATAGAAGCACTATAAGATATAAAGTGATTATAACAGAGTGGTTAGAGAGTCATCCGTAAGTCCCTGGGCATCCTGTCTACCCCCAGTCAGGGCCGGAGCTACCACTAGGCAAACTGGGCAGCTGCCTAGGGTGCAC
Source organism: Lithobates sylvaticus (assembly GCA_028564925.1). NCBI lineage: Eukaryota > Metazoa > Chordata > Amphibia > Anura > Ranidae > Lithobates > Lithobates sylvaticus. Next base: position 95,374,096 of record CM053029.1, read on the forward strand.
TGCTGGCTGCAGCATGTAACTAACTCAGTCCGACCGGTAGTGTAATTAGAGGTGCAGAGCAGCACTGGAGCCAGCGCTAAAGGAAGCAGAGCCGATGCTTCCTGTATAGCAGCTCCTTTTGTCACATGGGCAAATGGGTGGAGTCAGGGATGGAGCCAATGGGGGTGGCAAAATGAGGTTTCGCCTAGGGTGTCAAAAATCCTTGCACCAGCGCTGCCACCAGTGATCAGTAATACATGGGTGTGATACCTGTTAGCCACTCCTGTGGCTCCCATTACACTTACATGGGCACACACTACCAAGCCTATACTACCCACCTGCGGGTTCTTCTTGGAGCATTCTTCCAGCCTCCTTTTCTCTTCACTAGTCATATTACATGCTTCCTTTATGTTGTACTCTACAGATAGATGAAAGAGAGTTAGGTGCATGTATATATTCAATTACAGTACATAGAGGGTGAATCTCCTGAACGGGGGCAATAAAAACTGACAGGTACTCTAATCCCTCTCTACTCTAGCCAAAACTAAAAAGAAAGTTTTGCCTTTAATATACTTTAACCACTTTAGCCCTGGAAGGTTTCACCCCCTTCCTGACCAGGCCATTTTTTGTGATACATCACTAAGTTGCTTTAACTGAGAATTAAATGTTGTACCCAAACAAAATTTATGTCCTTTTTTTTTCCACAAATAGAGCTATTTAATCACCTCTGTGGTTTTTATTTTTTGTTGTCAGGGGTTGGGCTTGGCCCCTTAGTTCCAGTGAAGGGAACTCTTAAGGCGTCAGCACACCAAGACATTTTGGACAATTTCATGCTTCCAACTTTGTGGGAACAGTTTGGGGATGGCCCCTTCCTGTTCCAACATGACTTCACACCAGTGCAACAAAGCATAAAGTTGTGGATGAGCGAGTTTGGGGTGGAGCAACGTGACTGGCCTGCACTTCAACCCGATAGAAAATCTTGGGAATGAATTAGAACGGAGACTGTGAGCCAGGCCTTCTTGTCCAACATCAGTGCCTGACCTCACAAATGCCCTTCTGGAAGAATGGTCAAACATTCACATAGACACATCACTAAACCTTGTGGACAGCCCTCCCAGAAGCGTTGAAGCTGTTATAGCTGCAAGGGGTGGGCCAACTCAATATTGAACTCTACGGACTAAGCCTGGGATGTCATTAAAGTTCATGTGTGTGCATAGGCAGGTGTCCCAATAGTTTTGGTAATATAGTGTATGTTGACTCTTGTCATTGTGTATTCCTGTCCACATAACTCACCTTTACAAAAAACTTGTCCTCCTTTAGGACAGAAGCGAACATTGTTGATGGGGCGATAATTTTCTAAACACTCACAGTAGTAGCTGCCTTTTGTGTTCCGACACTGGGCTCCTTGTCCACACGGTATGTCATCACACTCATTTCTATCTAAAGTGTAGAGTTATTTGTATAGAATTATGGTAAAGTAAAGTCAATGTAAACTCAGTCACAAAAATCTCATATATTTTTAAACATGTTAAAGTTATTTGAAAAGAAATGTTAAATATTTTAAAACTGGAGCTTTCAATATAAAAAAATCCTTGGTGATCCTCCCCTGGAGGTCTTTTTTCAGGCCCTTCCTGTTATAAGGTGACAATGCTCTATCCCTGTCTCCAATATGTGCTCCTATGTTGTCACCCTTTTAGGCCCCTTTCACACTGGGGCGGGGAGCCGCGGTAACGGTAAAGCAGCGCTATATTTAGCGCTGCTTTACCGTCATTTTGTCCGCGGGTTTCGGCCGCTCGCGGTGCGGTCTTACCCCCCCCCCCGCGAGTGGCCGAAAAAGGGTTAATATCCCCCGCAGAGCGCCGCCGTAGCGGCGCTTTGCGGCGGTATTGCCGCGGTTTTACCGCCGTGTCCCATTCAAATCAATGGGAAGGAGCGGTATAGGAGCGGTGAACACACCGCTTCTATACCGCTCCAAAGATGCTGCTAGCAGGACTTTTTTTGCCGTCCTGCTAGCGCACCGCTCCAGTGTGAAAGCCCTCGGCTTTCACACTGGAGTGAATGGGGCCGGATTTTTTCAGGCGGTATACAGGCGCTATTTTTAGCGTTGTACCACCTGAAAAACGCCCCAGTGTGAACGGGGCCTTACAGGGGCTTCTGATGAAGACTCCATGTGGCTGGTTCAATACACATTTCACATTCACAGCTGAAGGAATTAATTAACAGGCTATTTATTGAAAGCTAAACTCCAGGATATGCAAATATTGTCAAAATACAAGAGGCTTCCAGAGCTGTGCATTGACCCAGCAAGAAACGGTACAGGAAAGCTTTCTCTAATAAAGACCGGTCACTGCTGCTCTCTCTCCTTGTGCAGGGTGACTGGTCTTGTCTCCGCCCCCCCCTCCTGTAGTTTTCTGCAGACAGCCTATAGAGGGTGGAGCCTGCTGGGTCCCTCCCACAGCTCTGCTCTCTGCACAGGCTACATACAACACAGTGATGATGTCATTCTTACATTTACAAGGAAGTATCCCAGTTTGTAAAGACATATAGTGCACAAAAACTAGATTTCTATCCTCTGTGGCTATTGAGGAATAGATTTAAATTGCAATTTATTTTTTATTTTTTTTCCCCAGAGTTCAGCTTAGCATTGGGTAAACGAACGTTTGTTTGGCCCGGGCATCGCTTGTTCACCCGTTCGGCAAACACCCCAATTTGTGGGGGGGCCCGGGCCCCCATAACATTTTATGGCAAATCACTTGCATATACAGTAAGCCTTCAAAATAGGGACTTTTGCTTTTTCATGTTCGGGTTCCATAGACTTTAATAGAGTTTGGGGCTTGGGGACGAACTTTTTCCCTGTTTGGGATTTTTGGTGCGAACCGAACAGGGGGGTGTTTAGCCCATCCCTATTTGTTAGCATGTAATTTATTTATATTTTAATAAAAATGTTCACAGAGTTGTTGATTGATCGCTAAGTGACACATACTAATGCCGCTAAGTATATTTTGGATATCTAGCATTTAATGACAGCTGTTGGGTTATACAACACTATGATAGCAACATACAAATCTCTCAATAGTGATTATAGCATAGAGAGGAAACTATTCAGTCTCAGCTCACTTAAGAGGATACATGGTCACTCAATGAAGTGTGACGAGAAGTGGTTGAACCCGTAGGGGGTTATTTGTTGAGCGGTAGGATGTGGAAGTCCCTTCCATAGTTGGTGCTGTCAACGGGGAGCATCAATAATTTAAAAGAAACTCTTAGATGGGCATCTTAGCGAATGAAATATACAGGAATTTGGAAAATGGTGGTGACATAAACACACACACCCACATACCCACAAAGGTTGAACTGGATGGACTGGTGTCTTCATTCAACCTTACCAACCATGTAACTATGGTGTGCATGTTTCATTGCTAATATCATCCTCATGTTTGGACAATGGCAGCCTCCATTGCAGATTAGGTGTCTGTGGTGAGACCTTCAGGTTATGATCTCCTTGTAGCAGTATGTAAAAACATTTCTAGTTAAGAATGTAGTCTGTATATAATATATATAAGAAGGAGGAGTGACCATAGCATTAACAATATCTTAAATGTTTTATAATTAAATAATAACAATGTTTCTAAAATTATAACAATGATCATTTTACTATGAAGTAATTTTAAATTAAATCAGATCAAATGCATGACCTAATGCATGCAAATCTAATGTATGTCTCCTCTCTGTCCATCTTTTTAAAGCTCCCTGAAATTGTATTGTAGCACCATCTTGTGGAAGAATAAAAGTACTGCATTCCAAGAAAAGTTCTAGGGTGTCTTGCACTGAAACCTGTCTTGCAGAAATAAAACAGAAGTGGCACTTCTTCGACCCTCCTGAAAATGTTAGTTGTCTGGCTGCCTCTGTCTTCAGTATTCTCCATTACCCAAAACAAGCATGCAGCCAATAAGTCATAGCGAAGTCAAAACTCCTAATTTGCACACATTTGTTCCAGGCCTTGCAACTTTAAAGGGTAACTCCACTTTTGTGGGGGGGATAAATAGCAAATAAAGAAAAAATAGTATAGCATATACAATTGTGATACAAGTCATTATATAATTGAATGTTATTAAAAATGATCTTTCCATTTCAATCTGCAGCCGCTGTCATTTTCTAAAAATTCAATGCAATATTGCTACCTGGAGGTGTTCTGTACACAGACTGTGTACTGACCTCTCCCCAGAAACATAATTTCCTGCTTGTGTGATTGGCTCACCAATTTTCCCAGAAGTCTGCCTAAGATACAAGTCAGATTTCAGGCATCCCCTGCTACAAAAATGCAATTTTTGATGAGATACTTTTAATAGGAACACATCTAAAGGGATGCAGGGCAAGCAGCTTTCCTCATTAGTGCTCTGCAGCTGCACAGCTGACTGATAATTATGAAACCACTCCCATTAGACCCACTGAGCACAGAGACAGAGGAACAAACAGTGATCGCTTCAGAATAACAAAAGGTAGGAATCTGCAACAAAGTTTGTTATAAACCTTGCAATGTACATAGATCACCCAGAGGGGAATGTTTTTTTCTCAACAAAAGTGGAGTTACGCTTTAACATTATCAGAGCTTGAGACACTGGAACAAATCTGACATTTCCTAATAATTCTAATTCCTCTCACATGAATGTTTCTTTAGAGATTATTTCCTGAGCTTGCACAAACGACAGCCGGACAGTGGCAATGACTGGCAAAATTATGCAATACAGACCGTTTTTATTTCAGATTTTGTTGGAGTTAGGCCCAGTATAAAAAGAGGTTACTGTGAATTGATACTTTTTAGACATAAAGCTGAATTGGGCTTTTGTAGTAGATTGTCGTGACGCATTGGTACACATACTTACCTCTGCAGTAGAGCAGACCTTTTTTTTTGCATTTGCAGAATCCTCTTTTGCAGCGACATTTGGATTTTTGGTCACAGGTAACATTTTGAGGACAGATCCATTGATCATCACAATCCTGCTCACCTGGGGAGTGATACAAAAAAAAGAACAATAATAAAGACTCCCATGCATGCTTTCAAGATAGTCAACACACAAGCCTGTTTAAATATGGCATAATAGGTAATCCCTTAAGTATGGAAAAAGCTTTTTGGCCATATTTCTCTTGTGGGTTACAGCAGTGCATTTACTTTTGATTTCCTGTGACCCAGTGTCACAGAGTCATAGTGGGCTAAAGCCCGCTGTCAGCTGACGTGGCAGAGCCAGCACGCAGCCAAGAGCCAAAGCCAGCTGCACCTGCCCCCTTCCCAGCCTGGCTCTCCAGTGAGTGCAGGAGGGGCAGAGCAAAGAGCCAGCGACTGACATCCACTGCTCTCCACTCAAGCAGAACAAGAACTGAATGATCAGCAGTCATGTGATTGCTCAGTTCTCGGGCTTAGAGCCGAAGTGTTACAGCTGCAGCATCACACAGGCCCTGGACTACAGAGTCCAGGGCCTGTGCAGGCAGTCCAGTCAACGTCAATTGGGGCGCAGCATCTGCATAGACATAGTCAAATGTCAAAATTTGACATGCAGACAGTAAGGGATGCCGTGTCTGCATTTGGATCTGTGCACGCACTTCTATAGGTGAAGCTCTCTGGTGGATGCAGATGCAGCAAAAAGTGGCTCAGCATATAGGACCTGTCTCAGTTCCTGTCTGAATGTGCCCTTAGGGAAATTTATCAAAACTAGAGCAGACAGAATCTGGAGCAGCTGTGCATGGCAACCAATCTGCTCATAGCTTTCATCGCTGCTGACTAGCATATGCTCATACAACCAATTAACAGAACAATACCTTGCCCAAAAATGACACGGAAGCTGATTAAGGTGGAAAGGGCAAGGCACAGCTTTATTGAACTTTTCCAAATGTAACAAATAACCAATGCCTGTCACAGGTATACTGTAAACACACATAAACCATAAACTGACATAGTCTAAAGCCCCATACACACGGTCGGACTTTTTCATGGATTCTGTCCGATCGGACAATGTTGTTGAAAAATCAGACCGTGTGTATGCACCATCGGACAGTGTACGTCGGATTGTCCGACGGACAAAGTCTTATCTCCTGCTGGAAAGATTTGCCGACAACACGGTCCGATCACACCAAATCCGATCGTGTGTACGGTTGTCCGACCGGACAAAGTGCTACGCATGCTCAGATCACATTACAAGACCAAAGCTATTGGCTACTAGCCTCTACGTAGTCCCGTCGTAGGCAACAAACGTCACCACGTTCAGAATGATCGGATTTTCCGACAACTTTGTCCGACCGTGTGTACGCAAAACCAACATCAGACAAAGTATGACGGACAGGATCCGACCGACCTGGTCCGCGGATTGTCCGACCGTGTGTATGGGGCTTAAGAGGCCTGTCGTTTACCCTCAGTGCCAGACAGGCATTAGACTGACCCCAGAATTTAACTTGAGGGCATAGCCCATTACTACAACGTCAATTGTTGTAAGGGTAAGACCGCCAAGCTGTGACAAAACATCGAAGTGGGTGGGTGGGCGGGCAACTCTTCTGTGAGCTGAATCTCCTCATGTCTCAGTGTACATTTTCTAGAGTTCGGGCTCCAGCCCATCACCTCGTGTCCTGGTAGCCAATCCTAATGGAGCTACTTCACCTCCTTGATTTAGATCAACTCCCACTGTAATGCAATGCTTCCATCAGTCAAGGCTCCCTTTCCCTAAAGCGGTTCAAGGGGCCTTCATTTTCAAAAGCTGAACAAGCTGAAGATAGAAGCTGATTGGTTGCCATGCACAGCTATTCCGGATTCTGACTACACCAGTTTTGATAAATTCCCCTCACTGTGTTTTACATTTCTTACTCCTGACTACTGCATTCTAAGTACATGTTAAAGTGTTTGTAAAGGCACAAGTTTTTTTTTTTACCATCATGCATTCTATGCATGAAGGTAAAAAACCTTCTGTGTGTAGCAGCCCCCCCAGCTCCCCCCGACTCCACCTAATGCTTACCTGAGCCCCCTCTCAATCCAGAAATGTCCACAAGAGCCTAGGCTCTCCGGGGACTCGTACTCCTGATTGGCTCACTGGCTGTGATTGCTGCCAAAAGCCAATCAGGAGACGGAGTGGGTGGGGGCAAGCCACTGCTCTGTGTGTGAATGGACACACAGAGCCACGGCTAGGGAATTAGCCTGTTTGGATGCCCCCATAACAAGCTGCTTGTTTTGGGGGCACCTGGCAGAAGAGAGGGGCCAGGGGTGCCAGCGAGAGACCTGAGAAGAGGAGGATCCGGGCTGCTCTGTGCAAAACTATTACAGAGCAGGTAAATATAACATGTTTTTTATTTTTTTTAAAACAAGACAGTGTTATTTTATTAAAATTAGTATACTGAGGTTTGTACTATCTGTTACAAAATCCCTTGTGGCACAGTCATTAAAGAATATGGCCCTTTAAGCCCCTCCCACCGTTGATGCAATCTGACCACACCCACAGTTTAGGCGTGGCCCTACTATATTGCCACATATAATTTTCTTGGGGGGAGGGGTGGGGGGCTAAAAAAATGACCAGCCCCGGGCGCCAAATGTGCTAGCTATGCCACTGACTGAAAGTTTAGTTGGGCTTTAACACTAATGTAGATTTATCCAGTGAGTCCCGGAGCATCAGGACGCAGGCCATTTGCACAGGGACGGCATGACAGTGCTGGACTTCAGCAGCGCCGCCTTAAGATGTCCCTGTGCCTGGGCCGCTTTAAGAAAAGGGGAGGGGTTGCAGGGATGGGCGGTCCTGGCACAGAAAAAGTATCTGGGCTTAGGGTAAGTGATGTCAGTCTCCATGCGGTGGAGGAATCGTTCTAGGGAAGGTACACAGATTTGCCAGTTTGTACAGGTCCCCCGATGTATTGGTGTTCCACGTAGGGGGCAACGATATGGGTGCCAGATCCATGTGAGCGCTCATTCGTGACATCAAGTGTGATTTTTTGGGGCTCAAAGCGGCTTACCCGCAAATGGTGATGGTATGGTCTGACATGGTGGGCAGAATGTCCTGGAGGTGGGCTTGGTCTCGTAAAAAGGTTGACAGGTCTAGGATCAAAGTCAATAAGGAAGTCAGTCGTTTTTTCATCAGGAACGGGGGTCTTTCTATCCATCACAGAGAATTAGAGGTGGATACTTGGAGATATTTGAGGAGCGATGGGGTCCATCTGTCAGACGTTGGCACTGATTTGTGGTCCCTGGGATTACAAGACGGCATACAGAGGGGGCTCAAGGTGTGGAGGTGCGCACAAGGGTAAGGGCTTACCCCTTGTGGGCTGTGGCGTTTTTTTCTTGGGTCGTTTGTAAAGGAAAAGGACATGTATGGTAACATGTAGTACTCATCCATTGGATGGGAGTGGATTGTGTACTTCCGGGTTAAGAAGGGTTTAACCCAGAAGGGTAAAAAGGTTATGTCACTGATGACAGTTGAGTACCGCCTCCGAGTCCGGGGTTTGCCGACTGGAGGCAAGAGTTAAAAGTTAAAACGTAGTTGTTTCAGTGACCAGTGTTGGGATTTTCCCATAATAATAAGGACCCAGTTAACAAGGACACACCTTGTCTGTCTTTATTATAGGGTTATGTTGGGGCTTTAGAATATGTTGTTTATAGCGGGTATTAAGTCCTACATATGTCATGTTCTAGGCACAGTAGCATTAAAAGATAACAGTTGCTTGTGGAGAACTAACAGTACTAGTTTTCCAGCACTGAGCACCCAACAGTGTGTAACGTCCCTGTCTGACAATATCCAGGTTACCATAAATCTAGAAATGTGGAATAATGTTTTAGGAACAATGAGCCCCATCTACTGACCTTCACCAGGTACTTCTTCCTTGATACACTGGTTGGAGTTTTCTGCAGCCACAGCAAAGATAACACCTGTAAATTCAAAATTAACATTATTAATCAGGGAATGAAGGACTATACACTTTTCACAGCTTAAAGTCAATCTGATACCAGAATTTTAATAAAGTATGGATTGGGTAAAACCTCTGTTGATTTCTGTGTTTTTTTTTGTCTGTACCCCATTGGGGAAACTTTTCTTTACTTCTTTTCTTAAAGCACAACAGGATGTGAGCAAAGAAAAAAAGGAAAGTCCTCTTTCTTGACATATTCCATGGCAGCATAAGTATGGGTTAAACCTGCCTCTACTCCTCCCCTATAGGACTCCACTCCCTTAAATCTTTTCTTTTTATTGTCCTCCTCCTAAGGACCGGTTTGGGATAGCATTGCCCGCCCATTGGGTGTTTGGGTGTTTGGCTAGTTAGTTCCCATAGAGCCATGGAGTCTGTCAGGAAAACGGAAAATTTCCTATCAAATACTTACCGTAATTTTCCTTTCCTGATGGACCCCATAGAAGCAAAAGCCCCCCCCCCCCCCCAGTTTCTTGAGGAGGCCAGTTACAGAACGTGGCCTCTGGCTCAGTGCAAAGAGTTATGGGAGTGGGTTCATATTGGGGAGAAGCGGAGACGGGGTTAACCCATACGTATGCTGCCATGGAGTCCATCAGGAAAGGAAAATTACGGGCTAAGTATTTGATAGGAAATTTTCAGTTTTTTGACAGTAGTTGAACATTTCCCCCTCTATTCCTGTTCTTGTGATTTACCCATACTTTTGCTCCTGCTGACAGCAGTCACCAGGATGATTGGAGAGGAGTAATCTCTACCGTGGATATATGGACAAAAAAAATGTAGTTTCTAATCCATTACCACTCCATAAAAAAGGAAAACATGGTTTAGAAACAATTTAAAGCTGATTTTTTTGGAAGAAGTTAGGAAGATGTTTTCTTTCGTAATTGTGTGTGGGAGTAAACTCCCTTGGTTTATTTTGACCTATAGGTAAGCCTATAATAAGGCTTACCTAAAGGTACAGTAAACATCTCCTAAATGTGCACCGTTTAGGAGACATTTACTTGTGAACCTGCAGGTGACATCACCGGAGCATGCGCTCTGAAGGAACGGCATACCCATGCCATTCCTTCAGAGCCCTGTGTCATGAACAGCAACTCCTGCGTGCATCTGCGTCAGTAACGTCTTCACGGCTCGGCCAATCAGACAGCCGCAGCACGCGAACACAGAAGGAAGACCGGGTGAAAATGGAAGCCATGTTAGCGGTGACAGCTTGCTGTTGGAGGGATTCGTTTTAAGGTGAGTTTCACATAATGTGCTTGTATTCGATGCATACTAGCACATCATAACATTGCCTTGCAAAAGGATTTTTTTTTCTTTTTGACCAAGTTTACTACTGCTTTAACTCTGCACCCAGGGCCAAACAGTTATCATAAAGCATAATGGATCTAGCATGCATCCCTTTATGCATGTCACCTCCTTTCAGAGTATGTTCACTATCCTAGAGAATGATGCTGTTGTATGTATCCTATTATTGTTTATGGTTACTTATAGGGCTATGTCATGACCTTAAAGAGACAGTATCATCATGACCTCAGACATCACAACCTTAAAGAGACAATGTCATCATGACATAATTACGTGATGACGTCATGATAGAAAAACACATCTTAACCAATAGGAAGGAAGAGAAACCTATAAAGGCTGTTTGGCAAATGGCTATGTTGCTTCACTTTAGAGCACTTGCATTGTGCACTTTTTTTGGTTTACCCCGATTGTTAACATTTATTGGCCGTTCCTGATACCGCCAGTGTGACAAAACTAGTTGGGCAGGGCTTACTATGTCACTTCTGATTAACAATTATTTGTGCTGCTGTGTATCTGCTAAAGGGCAGCACATTTCTGTGGTGTCAGGAAAGTAAATTTGCATGCTTTCCCAACACACACAAATGTGAAAGCAGGCTAAATGTCTCAGTTACATTGGTGGTCAGTGTAAATCTTCTGATTACATTGGGGCTTGGTGTAAAATCCCTTCATTCACACTAGTGGCCAGTGTGAAAGTCCCCCTTACATTTGTGGTCAGTGCAAATCCCTCCTTACATTGGTGGTCAATGTAGAAACTCCATCAGGAAAAAAAAAAACTTGCATTTGTGGTCATTTTTTTTATCCTCCCTTACATTGGTGGCCCATTTAGAAGCCCCTTTTAATTTGGTGGTGAGTGTAAATCCCCCCTTACATGTAGAAAACCCCCTTTATTGTTTGTTGATGTAAAATCCCCAATTTCATTGGTTGTCAGTGTAAATACTTCACTACATTGGTGATCAGTGTATATTTCCCTTTACATTGGTGGTAAGTGCAGAATTGCCCTTACACTGGTGGTCAGCGTAAATCTCTCTTTACATTGGTGGTCAGTGTAAATCCCCCCCAACATTGGTGGTTGGTGAAGTGTCACCTTACATTGGTGGTCAGTACAAATCTCCTTGGCAATGGTTGTCAGTGTAAATTTCCCCTTACATGGAGGTCATTGTATATTCCTCCTTACACAGGTGGTTGGTGTAAATGCTCCTATTACATTGGTGTCAGTGTAGAAATCCCTCTTTATATTGATGGGTAGCGTAAAATACCCTTTTACATTGGTGGTCAGTGCAAATTCCCCCTCACATTGGTGGTCAGTATAAATCCCCCCTTGCATTGGTGGTCAGTGTAAATTCCCTATTACATTGGCTGTCAGTGTAGAATCCACAACTATATACTTGCCAAAGATTTCCAGCTTTGCTCTACATGATTCAGAATTAGCCACAGTGTACTGCCTCTTAACTAATCCCATCCCCCCACCACTGCCACGATCCCATTAACCCCCCAGCATTGCCACTGACCCCCCTCCCAGCATTACCACTGATCCCAGGAGTCCTAGGATCCCTAAGAGTTTTCTGTCTATTTATGGGTCCCCTCAAATTCCCAGTTCATGGTGTGCAGGCAGTGAGGAGATGATGCTCTGTAACCTTTAGCAACCAATCAGTGAGCAGTAATGATGTGCACTAACCTCTTGCAACTAATCATTGAGTGGTAAGGATATGCAGCAACCTCTAGCAACCAATCAATGAGCAGTAATAATGTGCGGTAACTTCTAGCAACCAGTCAGTGAGCGGTAATGATACACTGTAACCTGGGGCAACCAATCGCAATCGCTGCCTGATCTAATATAGTAAACTGTTATTTTTTTGTATGTCTCAGAACAGGTGGAGAACGAAATTGCATGGAGGGTGTGGGGGAAATGTTTGCCCAGGGTCCAATCAATATTAAAGGCTGCCCTGCTGCCACCTGTTTTTTTTAACCTTTACATATACAAACTGGAGGAATGTTTATAAAGAAGTGGTCCCGGGGAGCAAATCTGGATAAAGCTACTGGAGGGAAGATATACTCTTAAAGCGCTAAAGACTCATTTATAGTGGGTCATGGAGATCTGGTGAGTGTTGTATCCACAAGGTGAGTATATAGCGATCACAATAAATTAAGATACTGGATTTTCTAACTCTGAGCACAAGACACTTTTTAAAGAGCACTTTATGAATGTTGAATCTCGACACTGTTTGTTGGACATACAGTGGTGTGAAAAAGTGTTTGCCCCCTTCCTCATTTCCTGTTCCTTTGCATGTTTGTCACACTTAAGTGTTTCGGAACATCAAACCAATTTAAACAATAGTCAAGGACAACACAAGTAAACACAAAATGCAATTTGTAAATGAAGGTGTTTATTATTAAAGGTGAAAAAAAATCCAAACCATCATGGCCCTGTGTGAAAAAGTGATTGCCCCCCTTGTTAAAACATACTATAACTGTGGTTGTCCACACCTGAGTTCAATTTCTCTAGCCACACCCAGGCCTGATTATTGCCACACCTGTTCACAATCAAGGCATCACTTAAATAGGAGCTGCTTGACACAGTAAGGTCTACCAGAAGATCCTTAAAAGCTACACATCATGCCGAGACCCAAAGAAATTCAGGAACAATTGAGAAAGAAAGTAATTGAGATCTATCAGTCTGGAAAGGGTTATAAAGCCATTTCCAAAGCTTTGGGAATCCAGTGAACCACAGTGAGAGCCATTATCCACAAATGGCAAAGACATGGAACAGTGGTGAACCTTCCCAGGAGTGGCCGGCCACCCAAAATTACCCCAAGAGCGCAGCGACGACTCATCCAAGAGGTCACAAAAGACCCCACAACAACGTCCAAGGAACTGCAGGCCTCACTTGCCTCAGTTAAGGTCAGCGTTCATGCCTCCACCATCAGGAAAAGACTGGGCAAAAATGGCCTGCATGGCAGAGTTCCAAGGAGAAAACCACTGCTGAGCAAAAAGAACATCAAAGCTCGTCTCAATTTCTCCACAACACATCTTGATGATCCCTAAGACTTTTGGGACAACATTCTGTGGACCGATGAGACAAAAGTGGAACTCTTTGGAAGGTGTGTGTCCAAGTATATCTGGCGTAGAAGGAACACTGCATTTCAGAAAAAGAACATTATACCAACAGTAAAATATGGTGGTGGTAGTGTGATGGTCTGGGGCTGTTTTGCTGCTTCAGGACCTGGAAGACTTGCCGTGATAAAAGGAACTATGAATTCTGCTGTCTACCAAGAGATCCTGAAGGAGAATGTCCGACCATCTGTTCGTGTACTCAAGCTGAAACGAACTTGGGTTCTGCAGCAGGACAATGATCCTAAACACACCAGCAAGTCCACCACCGAATGGCTGAAGAAAAACAAAATGAAGACTTTGGAGTGGCCTAGCCAAAGTCCTGACCTGAATCCTATTGAGATGTTGTGGTATGACCTTAAAAAGGCCGTTCATGCTCGAAAACCCTCTAATGTAACTGAATTAGGACAATTCTGCAAAGATGAGTGGGCCAAAATTCCTCCAGGACGCTGTAAAAGCCTCATTGCACGTTATCGCAAACGCTTGGTTGCAGTTGTTGCTGCTAAGGGTGGCCCAACCAGTTATTAGGTTTAGGGGGCAATCACTTTTTCACACAGGGCCATGATGGTTTGGATTTTTTTTTCACTTTTAATAATAAACACCTTCATTTACAAATTGCATTTTGTGTTTACTTGTGTTGTCCTTGACTATTGATTAAATTGGTTTGATGTTCCGAAACACTTAAGTGTGACAAACATGCAAAGGAACAGGAAATGAGGAAGGGGGCAAACACTTTTTCACACCACTGTATACTGTATATACAGTATATACATATAATGTATATACCTCACACAGACTTGTGTTGCTGACTTTTGCACAGAATTTATATTATTTACAATATTTATGCACTATATTGCACAGTGATTGTTTTAGCTGAGATATTGTGTGTTATCGATTTATGCACTTTACTTAGTTAAGGACGCAACTGAGGGAGGTGTGTTGTAGTACAGTTCCATGTGTATAGTGTCACTGAAGGTAATTTATTTACATTGTTGTATAGGGGAGTACTGCAAGTGCCACAACATATTGTCTTTACTCTATTGGGGAGCTGCCTTGAACTAATGGAGACCTAAATAAGGCCTTTTTGAGTGCTGAAAAAGGAAAGAATTTTTATCAGCTGAGGGAAAAAATCAGGCTGAAATCCAAAGCAGTGATTTGTTTGGGGCTCAGGGAGGTTAGCCAGGTCCCTCAGTAGTTGCTGACTTCATTTAGACATTAGTCCATGCCTGTAGCCAGCCAGAGGAAATCGCAACTAGACATGTGCACAACAAAACAATGTGTTTATTTTCGTTTCGTTTTTTTCGTTTCCGTTGATTCGTAACGATTCGTAAATTCGTAAGTCGTCGGTGTTCGTATTCGTAACGATTTGTAAATTCATAAGTCGTCAGTGTTCGTATTCGTAACGATTCGTATTTTCGTAAGAGTTATTTTTTCGTTGATTCGTATTTCCGTTAGTTTAATTTTCGTTTAATCGAAATTCGGACGCATTCGTATTTATTCGTACATTCGTAACATTCGTAGATTTGTAATCGGAGCATAATTCATACTGTTATGTAATGTGTATGCTATTATTACATTTTAAGAGACACAGAAAATTACGAATCGAAAAAAAAAGTTACGAATGTACAAATTTTTTCGTTCAATCCATTCGAAGCACGTTAAGCAACGCCATTGTAAGAGACGCGGAAAATTACGAATCTAAAAAAAAAGTTACGAATGTACGAATTTTTTCGTTCAATCCATTCGAGGCACGTTAAGCAGCGCCATTGTAAGGGACACGGAAAATTACCAATTCAACAAAAAAAAAAGTTACGAATGTACACATTTTTTCGTTCATTTTGATTTTCGTTGTTCCTGTTTTCGTTTTTCAGATTTTCTTCTTTCGTACATTCGTTGTTTCTAATTAGTTTTTTTCGGATTTTCGTTGTTTTCGAGATTCGTTCGTTTCGAAAGATTCGTTATTCGTTAAAATTTTTAGCGAATCGTTCGTTCATTCGTACGAAAACGAACGAAAATAACGAAAAAAAACGAAACTAATTGCACATGTCTAATCGCAGTAGACAGCAGTTTTCCCTAAATCCCTTGGAATATTAGGTGAGGGCACCTCACAAATTAGGTGTATTTCCCAATCCAGCACCCATTTATAGTCTGCGTACATGCATGCTTATGGAGATAAGGCATGTTGAATATGTTGGCTTGTCATTATGATACTGCATCTTTAAGATCATGAATACATGTATGCTTATGGAGATAAGGCATGGATATGTCGGCATGTCATGATGATATTGTCTTTTTAAGGTCAAGATGTCTTTAAGGTCATGATGATTCTGTTTCTTAAAGGTCATGGCATATCCCTATAAGTAACAATATATATTAATAAGGTATATGCAACAGCATCATTCTCTAGGATAGTGAACATATGTATACTCTGAAAGGTAGTAACATGCATAAAGGGATGCATGCAAGATCCATTATGCTTTAGGATAACTGAACCCTTTGGAAGGTAAAAACTCTCCTTTGCCGTAGGGCTGTCCCCACACTGCAAGGGTTAAACCCAGATTTAGTCTAGGGCAGTGATGGTGACCCTTGGCACCCCAGATGTTTTGGAACTACATTTCCCATGATGCTCAACTACACTGCAGAGTGCAGGAGCATAATGCGAAATGTAGTTCCAAAACATCTAGGGGGGCCAAGGCCATCACTGGTCTAAGGGCTGATCCTCCACTCCCACAAGCTCCCTCCAGGCAGACAGACCAGTTCCCACAACCTATTTTCTCCATATGCTTTGACAGTCAGATGTCCTCTGACCTCAGAAAAGCTGATGCAGCGCTCATAGTCCTGCATTGGACATGAGGAGGCCACGCTAAAGTCCACTCCTAGAGCATAGGAGAGCACTGCCTGCCAGGGAACTGGGGAATTGGGTAAAAAAAATAACAGCTTTTACCACCCCCAAGACATAAATCAGCATTTAACCCTGGCATTGCGAAGCTTTAAATATAATCGGTCTCTTTGCCCATGCAGGAAACATACGTATATAGGGTACAAAGCTTGCAAAGAAGAAGGAAATTGCTGCATAACACTTGAGACACTTTTAGTCCTGCTGATTTAATCAGAAACAGCAATGTGAAAATAGCTAGAATGGTCAGCAATATAACAAAAAATACAATTTTAAAAGATCTTTTCATGCACTCGAGGTTATGACCAAAAGAGGTAACGAGCTGGGATAAAAATGTTCCCCTCAAGATGCCCCGTCTGCATCTCAACCTCACCCCTCCAACCACTGCCGATCTTGCAGCATAAATATAAATAAAAGTTTAAAACTACCACAAAGGCTATTTATAAAGAATTGACAAACTGAAACTATTTAGCTCTGTACTGGTTTTTCACTTTTTGGAGCACACGGTACATTTTTGTACTGTGGTATTTAGATTTTATTAGCTAACTAGTGAGCTAGAAAAACAATGGACCGTTCTTTGAAAGTTAAAAACAGAATTTTTGGAAAAATTGCAAACTAGAGTCAGTCAATTGGAACATAATTGACAGGAGTACAAAAGAAGAAGAAGATTGTATCTTTCCATTCTGTTTTTCAAATTTGAATATTTAAATTGTCACTAACCCCACATCATAAAAAAACTTATCAATAAATACTGTTCATACTCACTGAGTCACTATGAGATTTGTTTTCTGTATTCTGAAAAAAACCTGGTTGATCCTGCTGCTCTCTATTTTCAGCTTCTGTTCATGTCCCCAATTCAGCTAGGGATTTTGCAGCTGTGGTGGCAACTCTGCACATGCTCAGTTTTCAGTGAGTTTCTATGCTGAGCATTCTTCCTTATCACATCTGAGCAGCCCCTGTGACTATGTGACTATAGAGTCACACATGTGGGTATATACACAGTGGTAAATGACAGCCCACTCCCTCCCTCTTCATCCATGCCGACTAACCAGCTAAACAAAATGGGAGTGGGAAATTACATGTAGATTAATGGAGGCTTCACCTCCCTCTTATTCTAAGACACTGGCTAGAGGGGTGTGACACAGCCTGTGACTGAAAGAAATCTGACCACACAATCTTATTGCTAGAAAATAATAAAGATTTGTTTTTAAATTAAATTTTTATCCATGGAAGGGCTCAGCCCTATCTTTCTAGCCCAGCTGTCGGCTACTTGCCAGCTCCTATTTCTCTCCACAGTTACCCAGCTGTTGATTATCCCGCTCTTCAGTCCTGCCTACTTAAGCTGTCCAGTCCAGAGGAGCTCTGCCTTCGCCATCACAAGAAACTATCTCCTGCATTCCTGTTTAAAGACTGGCTTTGCTGACATCCCTTCTGGCCCCAGATCACTACTTAATCCCTGACTCCTGGCTTGGCTGACTATCTGTTCCGCTTACTGAACTTTGGCTGTGTTTTGACTACATTTGTTCTTTTTACTTTTATTATTAAACAAGTGGGATTTAACTGTACTTCTGTCTCGGTCTGATTTCATGGTTTCTGACAATCCAAGGATAAGAGGTCTTCTTATAATACATGTACCAACTCCCCATATGGAATTATTGAAAATAGAAAGGCGAAGAATGGGAGTTTAAAGGTGCAACATAATCAAATTGAGAACAATAACCATTTCATAAATGTTATTAAACAAGTTTAAAACTCATTATATTAAAACCAACACATGAAAAATTATGCGGCCGTTGTACAAAAGTTTGTTGCCTCTACATGTTTCGCCATAAACATGCTTTTGCAAGACTCTATGTACAGTATCACTATACATTTTTTTCCTTTTATAGTGATACTGTACATAGGATCTTGCAAAAGCTCCAGAAGAAGCCATGATTTTGGTGAAACATGTAGACTAGAGGGAACAAACATTCGTACAACGACCGCATAATTTTTCACGTGTTGGTTTTAATATAATGAATTTTAAACTTGTTTAATAAAATTTATGAAATTGATATTGTTCTCAATTTGATTATGTTGCACCTTTAAACTCCCATTATTCACCTTTCTATTTTCAAGAATTTATTTTCAAATATATACTGTATTTGTGTGCCAATTTAAAACTGTTTATTATTAATTATTTGTTTTTCCTCTGTATTTCAAAGGATCTTTTTCCCCTTATTTTGAACATGTAACTAGCAGCAGAGGATGAGAAGCTCCTCCTGCTTATGTTTCCCTGCTGTCAGGGCTGGGCTTAGCCCTTCCTTCTCTGAGCTGGCCGCTCAGCTGTCGGCTAATTGCCAGCTCCTATCTCTCCACAGTTACTCAGCTGTTGATGATCCTGCTCGTCAGTCCTGCCTACTTAAGCCGTCCAGTCCAGAGGTTCTCTGCCTTCGCCTTGGTCAACATCACAGAAACTATCTCCTGCGATCCTGTTCAAGACTTGCTTTGCTGACATCCCTTCTGGCTCCAGATCCTTCTTGCTTTTCCACTACATTGATCCCTGACTTCTGGCTTGGCTGACTATCCGTTTACTGATCTTTGGCTACTTTTTGACTACATTTGTTATTTTTACTTTTATTATTAAACAAATGTGATTTAACTGTACTTCTGTCTCTGCCTGATTTCATGGTTTCTGCAGCCTGCAGACAGGCTGGGAAAGACCTGGGTCATGTGTCATTTGTATATCAATTAGGAAAAAAGATACTTAGATGTTGTTTTTTATTAAAATAATTACAGTGCCATTATTCATATACAGAAAGAGAAGGGACAATGAATGGTAAATGAAATAGTGTGTGTTTAGTATCACTTTTAACCACTTCCTAACTGCTATAGCCAAAAGACGGCTACAGCATGGCTCTCTAGTTTCACATCCTCTTGCACCCCCTGGAGCACGCATCCAGGGCGGTCTGTGATCGCTGGTCCTTCAGACACAGCCGATCACAGATCATGGTAAAGGGCCAATCACAACTGCCCTTTACCATGTGATCAGCTGTGTCCAATCACAGTTGATCACAGTGTAAACAGAATTGCCGGTTATTGGCATTCCTCTGCTAATGCACTCAGCAGAGAGAGAGAGGAGAGCTGGTATCCAGCAATCATTTGTCCTTGAGGTGCCTTTTGCCTTCCCTTTCCCCTTACCCTTTTGTCTGTACATGGTTTTGTATGGCTTAAAATGTAAAATAAAATAAAGATTTTATATATATATATATATATAAAAAAAAATACCTAATTATAAATAAAATACCCATCTAAAACCAGGGGAAATCTTTGTGTTTGGCTTGAGTATTATAACAGCAGAACATCTCCATTCATTGAGCCTCCCCTATATTGATGCCCAGCTAATATATCATGTGCACATTACGACTACTACTATATGTGCATCAAAAGCTTTTTCTGATGCTGGTTTCACAGTAAGACTCAATGCAATTCGCAGTTTGTTATTACTGCTTCATCAGGAATATAATTGGAGGTAAGATCTATAATAAATCACAAAGCATATAATCAAATCTACTTTCATAAAGAAAGCATATATTTAATACAAAGGTTAGAGATTGTTTGCTTTTTCATAATATATTGTATATGCAGCAGCTGTCTGTCCAACAGACCCACCAAAAAAGAGCTTCTCACAGTACTTCACCTTCTAATGATGGGTGCTCAAAGGGATTCCACAGATGGTGCTGCGTTAGAAACAGATCCAAAGATGTGAAGTCACTAGTACTTTAAATGATTGCATTCCACATGTTTATTGTGAATACAATGTCACGTACAGTAAGACATAAGAAACCAACATTTCAGAGCCTCACAGTGTTGCTCACTCAAGGCATCATAGTGACTTATGGATCCACTGAGCTATGCAGTGTAAAATGTCTTAGTAAAAATAGCGTGGAGGGAATTTTGACAAATATAATTCAAATTTCATTAAAAATATATTAAAGGTTCACTTTTTTTTTTAACCAACAAACATGTCATATTTAGCTGCTCTGTGCAATGGTTTTGCACAGAGCAGCCCCGATCCCTCCATTCTCAGGTCCCCTGCCGGCACTCCTGGTGCCTCCCCCTTGACTAGTGCCCTCAATTGCAAGCTGCTTGCTATGGGGGTACTGGTGCATGCTCACTCCGAGCCCCGCTCTATGCGTTCCATAAGGCACTTAGAGCAATGGCTCGGGCTCACCCCCGCTCTCTCCTTGTTGGCTTACTGGCTGTGATTGACAGTATTGCGAGCCAATGAAGGCTCCTGCTGCTTTCTCAGCCAATGAGGAGCGAGAGATCAAGGACAGCCGAGGCTCCCATGCACATCGCTAAATTGGGATCGGCCTCAGGTGAGTATTGGGGGGGGGGGATGTGGGGGGAACAGCACACGGAAGGTTCTTTACTTTTATGCATAGAATGCATGAAGGTAAAAAACCTTCAGTCTTCACAACCACTTTAAGCAGTGGTAGTCCCACTCTCTTAGAGCCACTTGTGCTTTGGGATTCACATGTTTAAATCCAGGTCTAATGTATCTGGTATTAGATGGGTATTTTATTTATAATTAGCTATTCCAATGGATGTTTTGAATACAATGATCTTTTAAGATTTTACATATTGTCTATTGAGTACCTTAAAGTAGAAGTTCCCCCTAACACTAAAATCCCTGCATCTACAGACATTCATGATCTAACACTAACCTATCTAGCCCTGAAAAGAAGAAATTACTATACATACCTTATTTGGATCCGACTCGATCTCATGATGATCAGTCAGGAGCGGCTTCGCTGTGGAGGCGGGTGCAGAGGACACAGCCGACAACGGAAGCCCCATAGTAAGTCTAGTGACGTCACTTCCTATTCATTTCACAGCCATTGTCAACTGTGTCCTCTGCAGAGCTCCCGCCGCTGGAGACTGGATTGGATCAGCTTCAGAAAAGGTATGTATACTAATTTCTTCTTTACAGGGCTAGATAAGGTTAGTGTTAGATCGTGGAAGTCTCTAGATACAGGGATTTTAGTGTTAAGCCTCATACACACGATCAGATTTTCGGCAGGTAATTGTGTAATGACAGACTGTTTACCTAAAATTCGACCGTTAGTATGCTCCATCAGACAATTGTTGTCCAACTTTCCGCCAACAAATGTTGGATGGCAGGCTAGTAAATTTTCGCCAGACAACGGTCTGTTGTCAGATTTTCTTATCGTCTGTACACAAGTCCGTCACACAAAAGTGACACATGCTCGGAATCAATGCTCACCAAACATGACATTAGCAGAAGGTGCCCAAAGGGTGGCGCTTAAGAGCTGAAATTCCACGTAGTACATTACTACGTTCGTGTTTGTTGGCCAACAATTGTGTACCGTTTGTATGCAAGACAAGTTCACCGCACACGCCCTTTGGACAAAAGTCTGACGCTTTGTTTGCCAACAATTCGATCGTGTGTATGAGGCTTAAGGGTGGACTTACACTTTTAGCCTGGGTTCACACCAGTGCGGTGCGAATTGAATGTCCGGCGTAACCGGGCACTAAAACGTCAGTTGTTCAGCGGTTTGTCAGCGTTTTAGCTGCGGATAAGTGAGCAGGGAGAGGGGGGGGAGATGGGAGGTGTAGTGAGGAGAAGGAAAGAATTCGTGTTCAGAACGGAATGCATCTGCGAATCAGATGCGTGCCCATAGAAGATAATGGGCCTGAATTCGCACCTGAGCCGCACCGCACTGTCCAAAAAACGCACACGTTTTTTCTGCAATGGTGCAGTGCGCATGCACCGCAGATATGTGAACAAGCCTCATTAAAATCAATGTATTTTGAAATGTCCTGCGAATTCACTGCGTTGTAAGCCGCATCTAATTCGCATAGGTGTCAAATGGGGCTAAGAGTCCAAATCCTTCCTTCAGTTAATTCTTCTGCATATATCACGTTGCTCCCAGGAACTGGCCTATGCATCGTGTGGACAGTTAAAAAAGTCAGAGAAGGTGTTTTTAATTTTTTTGCAAACTGAGATCACATTAATTGGGATTTCACTTTGACTGAAATAAAAGGGATCACATGGATTGGGAATCCACTTAGACTGAATTTAAAAGGATAACATAGAATGGAATTTTACTTGGACTGAAATTAAAGGTGGCACATAAATAACTCATGAAAGAAAAGAAAAAAAAAAAAGTCCCAAAAACATGTTTTATATGTTTCTAAAGAAACTAGCACAAAGTATAAAACTGAAAAAATATATTTAAAACTATAAAACATAGTACAAAAGGATGCAAAGTGCCTACAATAATAATATCCTGACATCTTGTTATTTTGAAGGTCTATCTCTTGATAGTAAAGGCATAGATAGGCAGATGAAACCTATACCTTTATTGAATTGAAGTGACATATCTACGGTTAACAACTTGGGGAAGAGGGTAAATGAGCAGATCACTGGGATATTTACAAACTTGAAAGCACTCTACGTGGCCTCCTAGGAGTACCTCAAAATACTTCAGTGAATGTTACATTGGGGAGATTTACTAAAACTGGAGATTGCGAAATCTGGTTCAGCTCTGCACAGAAACCAATCAGCTTCCATCGTTTATTGTCAAAGCTTAATTGAGCAAGCTGAAGTTAGAAGCTGATTGGCTACCATGCACAGCTGCACCAGATTCTGAGTGCACCATTTTGAATAAATGTCCACCATTGTGCCAATGCTCAAAGGCAGCACTACTGATTAGTAAAAAGCTGATGAACCCTCAGCAGCCTTCTATTCCATGTGTCTAGTGTTCAAAATTCTGATTCCAATACACAATCCTTTATATTTATTCAAATGTATTTTTCCTTTTTTTGGGTCTCCGAAAATATAGTATATAACAAGTCCTCTGCCACATTGCATATTTTTGTACACTAACATTTTTTCTTATTTTATTTTTTGGGGAAATGTTTGGTGATGGTGGTGGATTTGGTGGTGGTGTGATGGTGGGTGGTATTTTTCAATACTCATACCTAACTCAGAAAATAGAAGGGTAATAACTAAGCAGGAGCAAGGAGAGGACGTTTTGACAGAAGACGCTCAAGATTCTCAGTTCAATAGAGGGGTTGACTCCGAACACAACATGACTACAGGTAGTTTTAGGTGGTCCCACAGTTTAAGAACAGCACTCCAAACCTACCCGTATTTCATCTTTTTTCACTAGAATAACAAACTCCATTTTAAGCACATACAAATAGCTAAATCCACATTCAATATACATAAATGATTACTGATTAACCTGCCATGCGATTTGTGATTCTATTCAGCCACATTTGTACATGACACACCTCTTATAGAAGGTTGACACCACTTATTCTAAAACAGTAATGTTATACAACTGCGCTACCTCCCTTCCTCCAACCTTCTGATAGGACAATAAAGGAGCAGCAGTGCACTCATCAAGTTTATTTCTGTGCTCTGCTCTCCTGTAGCCATGTTCCCTGTATTAAGGCCCATACACACGATCAGACTTTTTGACAACCAACATGCAAATTAGCTGTTTTGGACGTGTGTACGCTGAATCGGACCAACTTTTTCCAGGTTTCATCTGACTTTTGTTGGCTGTGCGAACGAACCAACTTTCTGCCAACAAAAGTCCGATGGACCAAAGTCCGACCGTGTGTACACAAAACCAACTGACTTTTGCACAAACCAATGCAGAACCAATGCAAAAGATCAGACAACAATACAGAAGTTGACCAAAGGTGGCGGTAAAGAGCAGAAAAAACAAGTGATTTGGTGAAAGTTGGCTGAAAAAGTCCTGCCGTGTGTATGCAATACCAACTTGGGGCCAACGCCCTTTGGACAAAAATCCACGGGAAAGTTGGTCCACAGTCCGATCGTGTGTATGAGGCTTTAGACTGACAGCACTGTGCAATTCATTTGAGCCTCACTGGCTATAATGGCTGCCTTGCCTCTTCCAGTCTTGTGGTCCAGTGTTGGTTAGTATCTAAATCTGATATAAACACAAAAAAGGGGGGAGTTTTGGCCTTTAAATGAGAGATGTGTACTAAAAAGCAGTCATTGCAAAGAACATTTTTACTGTACCTTATGAGGTCATGTACAACATACTCAATGACAAAAAGTGCATACACAAGATTGCATAAACGCAAGACATGCTAAAAACCACATATACAAATTGACGCCATGGTATTTTGGCATATGATGGGGTGAAGACAAGTCCTACACAATATAGGTCACTGGAAGGGCCGAATAGTATTTAAAAGTCTTGAGTGGAACAATGTAAAAAAAAAAAAACATATACAATCATCTGTATGGACATCATGCATCTATGTATGTCCGATGCGTTTCATTTGGGCATACCAATTCTTTAGGGGCGAATGCAATGGTGAGCTATAAAGAGTCATAACCAGATGATATAGTATTGTAGTTAAATAGTAAGGGTAAGTAATGGGTATAAGAGACAGAATGGGGAATCTGATATAAATAGAAAATCAGATACTTATGTTATCAGTCTGTAATTATGTGTCATTTTATTTTCTTTTTAATAATGAACATATTACTGCATTAAATGCCATTTTATGCTTATTTGGGCTTTGGCTTTAAATTAGTTAGGATGGTTCAGTTCCTTTTTTAAAAGATCTAGATTTCCTTGTATTGTTCCTGTTCGCATGCTTCACTGTCCTTCTTGATTTCTGCATTCTGGAAGCAAAAGTTAATAGCTAATCACTTACCGTAAATAAAGTGTAGCTTTCTAAAATTTTAAAGCTTCTTCCTATTTTATCGTGGGAAATAGAATATGTGTCATGTATTGCTCGCAGAATACATTGTTATCAGTATAGAACTACACAAATGAGGGAAAAAAAAGAAAAGGGAACTCCAACTTGAAGTGATGCCAGGTTTTATGGCCCGCTACTTATTTTTTTTATGTTTATATAGTATTAACATCTCAGCATTAAACACAAGAACAAAAAGTTCATACATTGCAGCTTTGGCTGCATTACTTTTCTTTTTCAGGCTTTTTTCCCTAATAAATTTACATGATTGCACTGACATTAACACACTAGCTCTCTTGGGTGACAAGGCTCACCCACTGTAGAGTACCGGTAGAGGAGTAACCTTGCCCACCTAGTCTGCTTGATCCTGATTTGTACTACAGAACCCCTCATCTCTCATCATCTTTACAACAATTGAGGAGGCTTCCGTAGTTCATCTACAATAGATGAACTAGACATGGCTGATTACACTGCAGTGAGTACAGGAGGTTATAAGCTCACTTTATTTCCAGATGGATCAACTGGTATTTTTGTGCACTAATCAAACAGATATTACAAAACACTGTAAATGATATATACAGTGGTGTGAAAAAGTGTTTGCCCCCTTCCTCATTTCCTGTTCCTTTGCATGTTTGTCACACTTAAGTGTTTCGGAACATCAAACCAATTTAAACAATAGTCAAGGACAACACAAGTAAACACAAAATGCAATTTGTAAATGAAGGTGTTTATTATTAAAGGTAAAAAAAAATCCAAACCATCATGGCCCTGTGTGAAAAAGTGATTGCCCCCTAAACCTAATAACTGGTTGGGCCACCCTTAGCAGCAACAACTGCAACCAAGCGTTTGCGATAACGTGCAATGAGGCTTTTACAGCGTCCTGGAGGAATTTTGGCCCACTCATCTTTGCAGAATTGTCCTAATTCAGTTACATTAGAGGGTTTTCAAGCATGAACGGCCTTTTTAAGGTCATACCACAACATCTCAATAGGATTCAGGTCAGGACTTTGGCTAGGCCACTCCAAAGTCTTCATTTTGTTTTTCTTCAGCCATTCGGTGGTGGACTTGCTGGTGTGTTTAGGATCATTGTCCTGCTGCAGAACCCAAGTTCGTTTCAGCTTGAGTACACGAACAGATGGTCGGACATTCTCCTTCAGGATCTCTTGGTAGACAGCAGAATTCATAGTTCCTTTTATCACGGCAAGTCTTCCAGGTCCTGAAGCAGCAAAACAGCCCCAGACTATCACACTACCACCACCATATTTTACTGTTGGTATAATGTTCTTTTTCTGAAATGCAGTGTTCCTTCTACGCCAGATATACTTGGACACACACCTTCCAAAGAGTTCCACTTTTGTCTCATCGGTCCACAGAATGTTGTCCCAAAAGTCTTGGGGATCATCAAGATGTGTTGTGGAGAAATTGAGACGAGCTTTGATGTTCTTTTTGCTCAGCAGTGGTTTTCTCCTTGGAACTCTGCCATGCAGGCCATTTTTGCCCAGTCTTTTCCTGATGGTGGAGGCATGAACGCTGACCTTAACTGAGGCAAGTGAGGCCTGCAGTTCCTTGGACATTGTTGTGGGGTCTTTTGTGACCTCTTGGATGAGTCGTCGCTGCGCTCTTGGGGTAAATTTGGGCGGCCGGCCACTCCTGGGAAGGTTCACCACTGTTCCATGTCTTCGCCATTTGTGGATAATGGCTCTCACTGTGGTTCACTGGATTCCCAAAGCTTTGGAAATGGCTTTATAACCCTTTCCAGACTGATAGATCTCAATTACTTTCTTTCTCAATTGTTCCTGAATTTCTTTGGGTCTTGGCATGATGTGTAGCTTTTAAGGATCTTCTGGTGGACCTTACTGTGTCAAGCAGCTCCTATTTAAGTGATGCCTTGATTGTGAACAGGTGTGGCAATAATCAGGCCTGGGTGTGGCTAGAGAAATTGAACTCAGGTGTGGACAACCACAGTTATAGTATGTTTTAACAAGGGGGGCAATCACTTTTTCACACAGGGCCACGATGGTTTGGATTTTTTTTCACCTTTAATAATAAACACCTTCATTTACAAATTGCATTTTGTGTTTACTTGTGTTGTCCTTGACTATTGTTTAAATTGGTTTGATGTTCCGAAACACTTAAGTGTGACAACATGCAAAGGAACAGGAAAATGAGGAAGGGGGCAAACACTTTTTCACACCACTGTAAAAGACCAAAAGGAAGCAAATGAGAAGTTTGATATTAGCACTTTAAAGTGGTTGTAAACCCTTACAGACCACTTTGACCTACATGTAAGCCTAGATTAAGGCTTACCTGTAGGTCCAAGAAATATCTCCCTAACCTACACGGTTAGGGAGATATTTTCCTAAAAAGGGGCACCGATGTCTACAGCGCATGCGCGTTGTAGACACCGGCACAAGCGCATGCGCGTTGTAGACACCGGCGCAAGCGCACTGAGCATGCCGTCAGTGAAGGCTAACATGCCATCACTGACGGCTCCCGCGTGCATGCACCAGAGTGATGTCATCGCTGCTGTGGCCACTCACAGCGCCCGAGCAGCGATACCTGGAAGGAAGATGGACGCTTCGTGGAACAGGGGACAGCGGTGACATTGCAGGCTCCTGTGTCAGGTAAGTGACACATAATGGGCTACTATGCGAGGCATAGTAGCCCATTATGCTTTACCTTTGCAGGGAAACAAAGAGGAAGTAAACCCATCAGGGTTTACTTTCTCTTTAAATACATTTAAATCAAATGCCGGCCCTGTTGTAACATTAATTATACTTTCCCTGGGCCCCATCAGTTCACTAGAGGGGCCCAGGAGGCAAAAGCCACGCTGATCAGTGGCACCTGGCCTGTGGCTGCTCACGGACTTTCACTGGCAGAGTGATTCTTTCACTGGCGGAGTGATTATCTCTTCCTCCGCTGAGGAGGGCGGGAGGAGAGGCTATAGCCCAGTGGCGGGAGGTGATTCAACAGAGAGGGGGCCGAGGGAACAACTGCAATGGGAACTCGGTGCACAGGCAAGCTTACAATTTCTGTTTTCTGCGGCACAGACAGCCATATCTAAAATATATGCTGATGGAGAGAAGACAGCCAAATAAATCTGTGACTGTTTGAGAGCACTCAGTGTTTCCTTGCTCCTGAAGTGTCAAAAAATGTTATGGGAAATGTTACTGCGCTAACTCAAGTAAATGAAAAGTGAAAAGCTGCTACATGAACAATGTGACAAAGATGCTAAATAGTGAATGATGAAAAATGTAGCGCTAAAGGGTAAACAAATATAAACATAATAAATGGGTGGTGAGAAATCAATCATACAAAAAATTTAAAGAAATGGAAATGTGAAAAAGTACAATAAATGCAAAGGTCCTGGAAAGGACCAGTGTAAGTCCACCACCAGAAAGTGGCTAGTCAGGGATGGAGTACACTGGCACTGTCCAGCATGTAGAGCACCAGGGATGGTACATCTTCAACCAAAAGGGGAAGTATATCTACTCTTACCTAAACAGGTGGAATTGAATGTCAGCGACGAGTCATTAAGGCAAGGGTGCCAAGATTGGCAAATCGACAGAACTCCAAGGAACCCAGGACCTCCAAACACAACTCCAAGGGGTGTGCAGGTAACCGCCAGGCCGGAACTCGGATGTGAGGGACAACCACAATTAGTATTTTTTATTTTTGTTTAGGCCCCTTTCACAAGGGACGGATCCGTATTGATCCGCCCCGTGAAGATCCGCTGCTCAGCAGGGATCGCTCAGCTGATCCCCGCTGAGCCGGTGGATGACAGGGCGGTCCCTGCACACTGTGCAGGGACCGCCCTGTCAGATCTCCGCTCTCCTCTATGGAGGATCGGATGAACACGGACCGTCTGTCCTTGTTTATCCGATCCGCTCTGCAGACGGATGGAAAAATAGGGTTTTCCTCCGTCTGCAGAATCGGACCACAGCGGAGGCGGACGATATCGGGTGTCAGTGGATGCTCATCCGCTGACACCCGCTATCCCATAGACATGCATGTATGTCCGTATTTCACCCGAAAACGGATGGATAAAATATGGACATACGGTCCGCATGTGTGAAAGGGGCCTTATTTGCAGATATGCAAATCTGTATTTCTTCATATAGCGATATTTGAAGGTAAACTTAAGGGAGTTTGATAAGAAATGGTGTCCCTGGGATTACAGCAGGTGAATTACAAAAAGAAAAAAAGCTTTTTGTAATTCACCTGCTGCAGTCCCAGGGCCACAGGGGCAAATACAGATTTGCATATCTGCAAATAAACAAAAATAAAAAATACTAATCGTGGCTGCGATCAAATATTCGCAGGCGGTGTACACAGTATCTAATACAGTGTGTACAGTTTCTACTACACTTCTGGTGATTTTTTTGACCCCAGATCTCATATTTAAGAGGTCCTTTCATTTTTTTTTTCTATTACAAGTCATGCTTACATGCCTTGTAATAGGAATAAAAGTGACACAATTTTTTTTTAAAAGAACAGTGTAAAAAAATAAAAGGTAAAATAAATAAGAAACATTTTTTTTAAACGAGCCCTGTCCCGCCGAGCTCGCGTACAGAAAGTAACGCATATGAAACGGTGTTCAAACCACACATGTGAGGTATCGCCATGATCGTTATAGTGAGAGCAATAGCCCTAGACCTCCTCTGTAACTCAAAACATCCAACCTGTAGAATTTTTTAAATGTCGCCTATGGAGGTTTTTAAGGGTAAAAGTTTGTCGCCATTCCACGAGCAGGCGCAATTTTGAAGCGTGACATGTTGGTTATCAATTTACTCGGCGTAACATTATCTTTCACAGTATTTTATTCAAAAAAGTGTATTTTTTCCCAAAAAAGTGCGCTTGTAAGACCACTGCGCAAATACAGTGTGACAGAAAGTATTGCAACAACTGCCATTTTATTCTAAAGGGTGTTAGAAAAAAATATATATAATATTTGGGGGTTCTAAGTAATTTTCTAGCAAAAAAAAATGTTTTTAACTTGTAAACACCAAATCTCAGAAAGAGGCTCGGTCCTAAAGTGGTTAAACAATTTTTCAGTCCTCAGCGCCAAGGTCTGATCAGTTCAAGCAACCATTGCCAGCGTCTGCATTACATGGTGCAGGAATATCTAGGAGACCTTTTCAACAGAGCACCACTGGGTTACTGGGTCTTGAGGATAGACAACTGGCCAGAATTTGCTCAATATGCAATTGAGCTACTGGCCTATCCTGCATCCATAGTGCTTTCTGAACCCACATTCAGTACTGCTGGAGGGTTTGTAACGGATCAAAGAGTCCACAGACTCCATTGATGGGCTCACATTCATAAAAATGAATCAGTCTTGGATCAGCAGCTATCAAGCACCTGATGCTGATGTAACTGATTGAATTTGCTATGGATGTGGAAGCCTATGCTGACTATCCTATTCCCCCTCAATCATGATGCTAGCTTCCAACAATATTTTTGGTTTAGGGCACCACGGCCCGATTTTTCTGCCCCTGTTTAACAGGGGCATGTAATTACATTTTTTGATATAATATTTCACAGCAGGGCCCGTTCCTGCACCTAACAAGAGTATCTGTGAGGGTTTTTTTGGAGACCAGTGACACTGATACAGTGATCAGTGCTAAAAATATGCACGGTCACAGTACTAATGACACTGGCAGGGAAGGCGTTAACATCAGGGAAAGATCAAATGGCTAAATGTGTGCCTAGGAAGTTCTTACTAAATGTGTGGGAGGTGCTTGTACTATGGGAAAGCAGAGATCCGTGTTTCAGCTTTGCAGAAACACAGGATCACAACCTTCCCTTCTCACAGAACAGTGATCTGCCTTGTTTACATAAGCATACCATGTGTCTTGAATGATCGGTGGGTCCCGGCAGATATCACATCCACTGGACCTGCTGATTGGCTCCCACTCTGTACAATCACAGCGGGTCGCCGGTGGTGCACGTTCGTGTCCCAACCCCGAAAGTGCAGGATCACATACAGGTATGTGATCCTGCCCTGGAGTGCCGCCTTACCGCCATATATATGCAGTCAACCAGCGGTTAACCACTTGACCTGCGGAAGGTTTTACCCCCTTTATGACCAGGCCATTTTTTGCTGTGCAGCAATGCGCTACTTTAACTGGCAATTGCTCGCCATGCAATGCTGTACATAAATTTAATTTATATAATTTTTTCACACAAAGAGAGCTTTCTTTTGGTGGTGTTTGCTCACCACTTGCTATATAAATGAAAAAAAACATCTCCAATAAAATCTAATCTCTTCATAACTTTAAGCCAAAATGTATTCTGCTATATGTCTTTGGTAAAAAAAAACACAAAAAAAAAAACAAGAGGTGTATATTTATGTGAAAGTTATAGTGTATACAATGTATGGTGTATATATACAGTATCTCACAAAAGTGAGTACACCCCTTCCATTTTTGTAAATATTGTATTATATATTTTCATGTGACAACACTGAAGAAATGACACTTTGCTACAATGTAAAGTAGTGAGTGTACAGCTTGTATAACAGTGTAAATTTGCTGTCCCCTCAAAATAACTCAACACAAAGCCATTATTGTCTAAACCACTGGCAACAAAAGTGAGTACACCCCTAAGTGAAAATGTCCAAATTTGGCCCAAAGTGTCAATAGTTTGTGTGGCCACCATTATTTTCCAGCACTGCCTTAACCCTCTTGGGAATGGAGTTCACCAGAGCTTCACAAGTTGCCATTGGAGTCCTCTTCCACTCCTCCATGATGACATCACGGAGCTGGTGGATGTTAGAGACCTTGCGCTCCTCCACCTTCCATTTGAGGATGCCCCCCAGATGCTGAATAGGGTTTAGGTCTGGAGACATGCTTGGCCAGTCCATCGCCTTTACCCTCAGCTACTTTAGCAAGGCAGTGGTCGTCTTGGAGGTGTGTTTGGGGTCGTTATCATGTTGGAATACTGCCCTGTAGCCCAGTCTCCGAATGGGGAGTATTATGCTCTGCTTCAGTATGTCACAGTACTTTTTGGCATTCGTGGTTCCCTCAATGAACTGTAGCTCCCCAGTGCTGGCAGCCCTCATGCAGCCCCTGACCATGACACTCACACTACCATGCTTGACTGTAGGCAAGACACACTTGTCTTTGTACTCCTCACTTGGTTGTCGCCACACACCATCTGAACAAAATAAGTTTGTCTTGGTCTCATCAGACCACATAACATGGTTCCAGTAATCCATGTCTTTAGTCTGCTTGTCTTCAGCAAACTGTTTGCAGGCTTTCTTGTGCATCAACTTTAGAAGAGGCTTCCTTCTGGGGCGTATGGTCTGAGCACTGACAGGCTGACCCCCCCCCCCCCCCACCCCTTCAATCTCTGCAGCACTCATACGTCTATTTCCCAAAGACAACATCTGGATATGACGCTGAGCACGTGCACTCAACTTCTTTGGTCAACCATGGCGAGGCCTGTTCTGAGTGGAACCTGTCCTGTTAAATCTCTTTATGGTCTTGGCCACCGTGCTGCAGCTCAGAGCGGAGGAGTCACATGAGCGCCGGAAGGTGCTGTGAAAACAGGTAGAAATCTGCTTTTTTTTTTTTAATAAAGCACAGACACTAGGTCACATGTTCTTATCTAACAGAGTACTTAACATAGTTTTATAGCAGCAGGGAGGGGAGCATAGCGGTGCTGGTACCAGCTGACAGGCAGGGAGGGGAGGGGGAAGGAGGACAGAGAGCTGCAGATAGCAATGGATAACCGAGGCACATACACTGACCACAGTGTCAGGGCTCAGCAGGCATGATGTGGTCAGTTTACAGGGGGGAGGGAAGAACTAGGCAAGATCAGACAGGTATTTCAGGTCATACAGGGGGCAAAATTACACAGCACAAACACTGTGCTGTATAACATGCTTTAAGGGAACAGGATCCATTTATTTATTATTTATTTAGGGTAACAAACACTTTAAGGGCTTCAAACTTGTTTTTATCTCTAAAAAGCGATTTGTGTTCAAATCAATCTTCAGAGAGCATTTGACAGGTAGTGCCTCCTTACTAAAAACATAAAAAAAAAAAAAAAGACAGAGGGCACGCAGGCCTATCGCATTATCCTCGATAAATGTTCTTATTAAATAAAACAGAGGTGAATATACTCACAAACCAGTGCTTGTGTCATAGCTATAACATAAAATCATCAGCTTATGTCTGTCCATGTGAAGAATTCCGCTACACTTGCAGACACATCGGCTAACGCATTTCAAGGTTTCCCTCTTCTTCAGAGCCTTGTCTGGATAACTTTGTGCGAGCAAAGGACTTCATAAAGCCCAGATCAATGGTTGTCTGTTCAGTACTGTCGCCACTAGGAGCCTCCTCTTTTTCCTGACCTCCTTACTGCCTGCTTTAATGCTTTGAACCCTGCACAAGTGCACATAGTTGCAGGGTGCTGGCAGAGAAGCCCTATTTATATGAATGGGTCAGGCTCGGTGGGCACTTTGCCCACGGAAAGCAGAAAGGGGTATAATTCCTACCGCAAAGCTAAGCATTGTGGCAGCAGCTTTTGTAAAGCCTCTGCAGCTAAAGGGGGAGTAGTTGCGGAGTGGTAAAAACCCAGCTCAACGGCAGGGTTTTACCATCCCTCATCTGCTAGTGTGAATTAGACCTATCTTTATCTTATCTTTATCTGTTATCTTAATTATTAACAAAGTTATTGCCAAATAAACAATCTCAAAGCAGAGATGTAGAAACTTCTCTGGTCCATAGGGGATGTACAGGTGTGAGATTGGAAGGGGTTAATAATATGGCCTTTATGCTCTTATAGTGTCATTTACTGCAAAGGACTTACTATTGGTTTATAATGTAAATCTTGTATTGCAAGCAGTGTCCACTAGAGGCCTCCCTGTGCACAGCAACAGCAGGCACCCTTTACATTAAAATACATCAGTGCCATTATTCAGATTAAAACAGCAAGTCTGGAAATGTAGTTCTAACTGGGGGTCTGGGGGCAACACAGACAAAGATTAATAAATGATGCCACATTGTCATCGCCATTCTACCAGGAAAAATATTCCATTCTGATAACTGTAATTGTTCATACATGAATAGTATTCCACTATATTTCATTATGTTCTTTGTCTTTTTTTATATTTTCTTCAATATGCACGCAGAACAAACTGTCTAGCAGTGGCAAAAGAAATGAAGAAGAATTCAGGGCTCACTGACCCCTGGGACCAATACTTTACCTGGTTGAAAGGGGGGTGGCAGGCATTATTGACTTAAATAGGGATAGCCATCTTAACAATGGCTGCCATAGTCTGCTGTGTTTTCCCATTTCTCAAAAAGTGTGTTGAAAAGGCTGTTGAACAATCCACCCCAACTTTCGTGAATCAAGAAATACCAGATGATGACGAATATGTAAGACCTGATGACTATTGTGCGAGACATGACACACCATTACAGACATTCCTTCCTCCAGGTGCAACACTTTAGGGCCATAGGGACAGATAGCACCTGATTGCCTTTCTTCAAGCTGTATCGAGGGGGGTGATGAACTAGTCGCCACTTTCCTCTATGTACAGCCTAAAAGAGTTGCTGGAAGAAAGAGAAGACCGGAGGAAAATAATGAAAGAAAATGGAGAGCTGGCATGACAGGGTTAAAAGTATAACCCTGGGTGCATCAGGTGGGTTTTGGTTAGATGTTTATTGGGCCATCAGGCAGGGGAGGAGCGGTATACTTTTTGGGGGAGTGGTTGTCCCTCCCCAGCTCAGTGTGGCCAGGGGAACGAGCTTCCCACCCTCCCTCCCTAAAAAATGGGTAAGTAAAGGTTGGGGGGGATGCTGTTAAACTGGTGTAATTTATTTTACAGGGCTTTGGATGTCGTAGCAGAGGCGGGGGTTTGGCCTTTGCGGATGAAGGAAGAAACCCCCGGATGTGGATGAGTTTGGGACCCATTGGTGGGAGGGGTCCCGTTTGGTGGTATTCCAGATAACGTTTTTAGCTGGAATTCGTTAACGGGGGCATTGCAGTAAAATGTTCTTTGTTGTCTCTGGGCCAGAATGTCAGCCTGAGGCCGGTTTTCAGTTTATGGTACCGCAGTGCCAGAGTGGAGTGGTGGCAAGATTGGGTGGGGTTTTTTTTCCTGCAAAAGGCCAACTTGAGTATCTAACTGAGTGGGTGGTTATAATGGGTATTTTATACAGTTATGTAAGTTTGTTAATAGTATTAATAAAAGATGGCTGCTTCGGCCAATGTTACTCCAGCTTGGTGTGGTCTCAGTTATTTTATAAGAAGGTGGGACTGGGAGGCTGGAGGGACGGGCAAGGCAGATAGGTAATGGGCAGGGTACATCTTTTATACAATAGTCATGAGCCAGGTGGTGGCTAGGACCTTTAGATGGAGGGACAGTGGTAAAAACAGACATTTTAAGGGGGGAATGTTATGGCTATGATGGAGGTGATTATAGAGTTGATGATAAAATGTCTATTTCATATATTATAATTTTCCTGCTACAAGCCTTTCAACCATATACAGTATATGTCTGCAAAGCTCACCCCACCCTTACTGTGAAATCGAAACGCAATTAAGCAAGAAGGCCTATACCTGACTCTAAAGATAACTTTCAGAGACAAGATTACCCTACATAGCCATGAACAGCTGCTTTTCCCTATATGGACACAATCAAGCTTTTTGCCTATACATTGTCAAATTTGTCAAATAACGTATTGTGGTTTTATTTAAGCACGCCTCATCAGACAGCATTATATCCGGCTGTTTAATATCTAATTGTAAGATCAAGACATTAAAAGCAGAAGTGACTTGTACACTGACCTTTGCGTCTGTCTCAGTGCTTCTCTGTGTGCACACATCGGATTTGGCCAGGGGGGCAGATATTAATCAAGCAGACTGTTTGGTTCTGATCTTGGTTCTGTTTGGTTCTGATTTTGATCCAAATCAAAATTGTGGTGGCTGGTGCTCAATTTTTTTTTTTTTTGGGGGGCATCAAACCAACGCCTGTGCACAGAGCCCACCCTTTTTTGAAGCCAATTAGAGCCTTAGCCTCTAAACATGTGCTTCAAAAAAAAGAACCCCCCCCCCCCCCGTTGAAATCCATGGGTCCGGTGCCCTGCATGTAGATTAGGGGCCGGGTCCGTATGCAAGGGCCACCACTGCGGTCTAGTAGAAGTAACAATGAACAAAATAATGAACAAACTACAGGGATTAAACTTCCAGGGATGATTGCAACATTGTATTCCCATTTTAAATCTTTAAAGTGGTAGTAAACACAGTATTTTTTTATTTATTTTTACCTACAGGTAAGCCTATAATAAAGCTTACTTGTAGATTATGGGCTCATGCACACTGAGTCTCAAGGAAGAGCAAAGAAGCTTCTCCTAATTGCTTTTGAGCTTTTTTGAGCTCTCATTTCTGCCTAGAAACTCCCCTCATTGTACACAATGACTTTTTCAGGAGTTATCATGCAGAAAAAAAATAAAAATAAAAACCTCATTTTTGAGAGGAGCTTTCGAGCAGAAAGTGCCCAAAAATGCACGAAAAAGCATGAAAAAGCTCAAGAAAGCTCAAAGAAGCTCAAAAACACACAAACAAATAGGAAAAAATGAGCCAAAGGGAGGGTCTGTAAAAAAAGTTTAAAGAAGCTCAATAAAAACGTGCAAAAGAGCACAAAAAAGCACAAGCTTGTTCAAGCTGAAATTAAAGCTCAAATGCCTGTAAAAGCAGCTTTTTTTTGAGCTGCAGTGTGCATGAGCCCTATATGAATATCTCCTAAGCGTGCACCATTTAGGAACTATTCTAGGGAGCAGCAGCCGGTGACATCTCTGAAGGAATGACATACCCGTGCGGTTCCTTCAGGGCCCTGTGCCACAGCCGTGACTCCCATGTGCATGCATGTGAGTGACATCATCGTGGCTCGGTCATTTAAGTGGCCACAGCCCACGAACCCAGAAGCAAGACCAGGTGAAGATGTGACAGCTAGGGTTGCTAGGGATTCACCCGGACAGTTCAGGTTTGGAATCATGCGTCCAGGTTTCAGACTGCCTGAAACCCGGACACATTATTCAGACTGGACTATGGCTTCCCAGCAGGGTTGCTGGCTGCAGTTGTCTAAGCTGAGTGTGTCTGCTACACTCTCTTTCACACTGTCCAAAGCCAGCACTAACAGTACCCCTCACATACAGACAGGAGAGGAGAGAGGGCTCGATCTGCTCCTCTTCCTCCCACCCCTACCCATCTGTGTCTGCCCACACTCCAATCCCCAGCGCTGTGCCTCAGAAAAGGAAAGTGGGGGCCAGAAATTTGCAGTCCAGCAGCCTCAGATACATCTGGATGGGAGGTGCTGACTGCCAAGGGGTGAGTGAGCTCACCATTCATCCCTGTCTGTGACTGAAGTCTCCCCCCTTCTCTCTGAGTACACTGAGGTAAATCAGGGTTCTCAGAGCACTCCTGTTATCACAGTTCCCCTTTACACCAGAGGCCACAGTGTTCCCCCTTACATCAGAGTCCTCTCGGTACATCAGAGTTCTCAGTGTCCCCCCTTAAATCAGAGTTCCCAGAGCATCCCTTATGTTAGAGTCCCCAGAGTTCTCCCTTACATCAGAGTCTGCAGAGTCCCCCCCTACAGTGAAAAGGAACTCTGCGAGTTCAGATGTAAAAGGGAACTCTGTGGACTCTCATGTAAAGGGGGACTCTTGTGATTAACTTCATATGATTAGAAATGTTATTTAATTGCAAAATAAATGTATAGTTTATACTATAAAAAAAATTGCTGTGCGCCACTAAAGTGTTCGGGTTTGACTTGAAAAAAAGCTGGCAACCCTAGTGACAGCACGCCGCTGGATGTCTTCATTTCAAGGTGAGTCTTTCAAAATGTGCTAGTATGTAATGCAAACTAGCACATTATGCCTTTACCTTGCAATTTTTTTTTTTTTACTTTTACTACCGCTTTAAAAGAAAAATTATATATTTTCTTACAGTTATAATAATGCAAAGTTTTTGGCAATAACGGTCCTTTAACCACTTCAATACCTGCCTATAGTAAAATGACGCCCGCAGATGGGATCTCCCATTCTGGGCGGGTGTCATATGACGTCCTCCCCTTCCCGGCCATCTAGGGGGCGTGCGCGGTTGCCCAGGAACACAGCAGGACCGTGGATCTGTGTGTGTAAACACACAGATCCACGTCCTGTCAGAGGAGAGGGGACCGATGGTGTGTTCCCAGTACAGAGGAACACCGATTGGTCTCCTCCCCTTGTGAGTCCCCTCCCCCTACAGTTAGAATCACTCCCAGGGAACATAATTAACCCCTCCCTTGCCCCCTAGTGTTAACCCCTTCCCTGCCAGTCACATTTACACAGTAATCAGTGCAATTTTATAGCACCGATCGCTGTATAAATGTGAAGTGTCAAAAGTGTCCGATGTGTCCGCTGCAATGTCACAGTCACGAAAAAAATCGCAGATCGCCGTCATTACTAGTAAAAAAAAAAAAAAAAAATGCTATAAATCTATCCCCTATTTTGTAGACGCTATAACTTTTGCGCAAACCAATCAATATACGCTTTTTGCGATTTTTTTCTTACCAAAAATATGTAGAAGAATAAATATCAGCCT
Organism: Lithobates sylvaticus; assembly: GCA_028564925.1. NCBI lineage: Eukaryota > Metazoa > Chordata > Amphibia > Anura > Ranidae > Lithobates > Lithobates sylvaticus. The sequence goes on from CM053029.1 coordinate 95,412,656, forward strand.
AAACTGAACATTTTTTTAAAAAATGGGATTTTTTTTTAGCAAAAAGTAAAAAATATTGTGTCGCTCTTCTTTTGTTTATAGCGCAAAAAAAAAAAAAAAAAAAACGCAGAGGTGATCAAATACCACCAAAAGAAAGCTCTATTTGTGGGGAAAAACGGACGTCAATTTTGTTTGGGTGCAACGTCGCACGACCGCGCAATTGTCAGTTAAAGTGCGACAGCGCTGAAAACTAAAAATTGGTCTGGGCAGGAAGGGGGTGAAAATGTCCTGTATTGAAGTGGTTAAAAAAGCCATACATGATTATACCTTATTACTGCCCCTTGTTTGATGAGATGGCTCCAGCTATCAGAAGAATTGTGGGTTGGCAATACATGACCTTTCATTGGATGTCTTTTGGTTTTCTCACAGGTGAGTTATATTCCATATTTCAAGCGAGATACAGTGCTTGCCTATAACCACCACGCCTTAGTCTCTCCTGTACTTATAATCATGTTGTCTATCTCTGCAAGAGCCATGGACAACTGATGGCCCACCAGAAGTAAATCCCAATTCTCTTTTGGCAGATCTTTAAATCAATTAAAGTGATATTAAAGACATGTTTAAAAAAAAGAAAGTAAAAAAAGTCACACTTACCTGCTCTGTGCAGTGGTTTTGCATAGAGTAGCCTAAATCCGCCTCTTCTCATGTCCCCCACCGGCACCCAAGCAGGCTCACTCCCAGGCCACTGCTCTGTGTGTCCATTCAGGCATCGAGCATGCCTCAGCCTCGCCCCTGCTCTCTCCTTATTTGCTCACTGGTTTTGAATTATAGTAGCTCCCACTGCTGTCTCAGCCAATGAGGAGAAAGAGACCCAGGAGAGCAGCTGCACTAGTGCACATCTCTGGATCGAGATGGGGCTTTGTTAAGTATTAGGAAGCTGGGGGGGGGGGGGCTCAAGGTAAAAAAACCTTAAGCCTTTACAACCACTTTAAGGGCCCATTCACACCAGAAACTGCATGTAACTGCACGTTTGAAGCTCGCTTGAATGCATTTTGTATGCGTTTTGTGCTGCGTTTAGCAATGTTTTTGCAATGCATTTTTCTATATGTTTTTTGGGCTTGGCTTTCTTGGCTTAAAGGGACAGTGCAGTGAGGGTGTGGTGCATTTAAATCGTAATTAAAATGCATCCAACTGCAACCAAATGCATTCAGTATTAAAGGGCACCTGCCTTATGCCCTATGGTTGCACAGGCTTGTTTTTGCCCAGCGAGAAGTGCCCATATTTTGTTTTCTGCTTTATGGTAGAAACATGAACAATCTGCTTATGTAGACAATCCTATGGTGATGTCAGATTACTGTGACAGCCGTGGCTAGTATTCATGTATGGCAGCAAGCAACATTTGGAACTTTTTTCATTGTCTTCAGTCAGTGCACTGATGATGGCCAACAAGCCTGAAACAGTTGTATGCAGTTTGGAATAAATGGTTCATCAATGTTATGTTGTATCTGTGCTAAAAAGCAGCAATTCTGATGGACAGAACGACCAAGGGTCAGAAAGGTATGATTTGCATATACTATGCTTAAAATAAGGAAAAAAACTTTTATTTTGGGAATTTGTGACGAAGGGTCTATTGTATTTTGCACTGGTTCAGTAAAGGACTTTTTGGGTTATTGTGGACCTCTTTACCATAACTAGTCAGGGTATACCTTATTGTTGGTCCTCAAGCCTTACTCCATAAAAGCCACAGTTTCCATACGCTTGCCCTGATGATGGCCAACAAACCTGAAAGAGCTTTAGGCAATTTTAAACAAATGCCTCTATAATATTAGGCTGTATGTGTGATATAACCAGCTATTTGGCATGGACAGTTAGTCAAGGGGTAGAATCTGCACAACTGTCCACTTTTCGAAAAATGAGGAATAAACCCATTGTTTTTGGTATATGAGTCAACCACACATCCTGCTGTTTTACCATCTCTGCCCTTGCAATTTTACAAAATTCACACCTTCAGCCTTGTAAATCAAAGAATTAACACTTATTAGACACTTTGTGGCACCATTGGGATATTAGAACAAGGTGTTTCCACAAATATTCACTCTTCCTATTCAGTTCTTGAACAATCAACATCTGCCTGGACATATTCCATTGGTGATTGGATCAAGGTGACTGGACTACCCGTGTGCAGTGTTGGTCATCTTACTTTAAAAAAGTAATTAGTTAAGTTACAAATTACTTCTCCCAAAAAGTAATTGCGTTAGTAACTCAGTTACTACATTGGAAAAGTAATTAGTTACGCAGCAAAGTAACTGACTTTTTTTTCAAATATTCTATACGTGTAACTAAGGGGCGGGTCTAGTATTACTGTAACCAAGGGGCGCATTTATTATTATTGTTATATATCGTGTAACCAAGGGGCTGCTCTATTATTACTCTAACCAAGGGGCAGATCTGTTATAGCATGTAAGCAAGGGGCGGGTCTATTATTATTATATCGTGTAAGGGGCGGGTCTATTATTATTATATCGTGTAAGGGGCGGATGGCTACAGAAGAGGGCGAATGTTAAATTAATGGGCAGAGCTCGATATATAACAATAATAATAAATGCGCCCCTTGGTTACAGTAATACTAGACCCGCCCCTTACTTACACGATAGACGCCCCTTGCAGAGTAACATGAGCATCGGGAGCGTGCGGCATCGCCTCGTACAATTACATGTTAACTGCGCCTGCGTGGTGTAGAGTTCACTCAGAGCTGTTTAGGTTCGGCAATTTTCAGAAGCTCCGTAGTCCTTCGTACTGCGCAAGCGATGTGCCTGCGCAGTACAGGGGGTCCTTATCCGGCGGGGGAACTTTTTCGGCAGGACACCGGAATTACACTACTGCCATCCAGTGGCGGTAGATGTAATTGGGGTAACTAAGCCAAAGTAATGGGAACTGAGTTACCATGAGGGGAAAAGTAATCAGTTAGATTACTCGTTACCCTCTAAAGTAACTGCGTTAGGTAACTCAGTTTATTTTAACTCAGTTACTTACATCACTGCCCGTGTGGCTTTGAATGTTGGGGTATCTTCCTGGCACTCTTTAGAACTTAAAACTAGCAGTCTGGATAAGCAGAAAAATCTCTTCAACATTACAGAACAAGTCCAGTTGAATCTGACTAATTATTACTAGTTGCCCAAAAAGATGTATAGATGATACTTTCTGTTTTGAAAAGACCCTGCTGTGCTTATCGCTGGTTCAGTAGAGGGTAGACATGGGAGCCGTCAAAAAATGTGTTTAGTTTCGTTCCATTCTGTTTCGTATAAAAAAAAAAAATCGTAATTCGTGTACGAAATTTAATTCGGATTCGTACGAAATACGAATTTCGTACCAATCGTTACGAATCGTTAATATCGTTACGAATCTTTACGAATCGTTACGAATATCGACACTCTACGAATAATAACGAATTATCGGAAAAAATATTAACGTTACATAACACAAGTCTATTGTTCACCAATCACTCAGAGGAAGTACGAAATACGAAATTTCATTTACGAATACGAAATTTCGTATTTCGTACTTCCTCTGAGTGATTGGTGAACAATAGACAATAGACTTGTGTTATGTAACGTTAATACGTTTTCGGATAATTCGTTATTATTCGTAGAGTGTCGATATTCGTTATACTGAATCTCAAATTCATTCGAATCATTCGTTATATCAGCAATAATTTCTTTCATATTAGTTGAAATTTGTCATTTGGTAGTTTGGATTTGGATAATTTGGATCCGAAATTCGTAAACGAAATTTCGTACAGAATTCGTATTAGTAAAAATTTGTAATTCGGATTCGTACGAATTTCGAAAAATTCATACGAATTTCCGATTCGTACGAAACTAATCGCACATGTCTAGTAGAGGGTTTCTTGGTTGCTTTTGGCCCAATACACCATAACCTTGTACCTTCTTGCTCCCCAAGCCCTACTCAATAGAAGCCGTTTTACCCATGTACTGCACTGATGATAGCCAATAAGCCCAAAACAGGTTACACCTCAACATTTCTCACACAAATGCTTCAACCTGTGGATTAGAGATCAATACTGTCTACAGTGTGGAATATTTGACTTTACCCTCATTACAATATCAAATTTGTCAGAAAAGAGTTATGCTCTAAAAAAAATAAAAAATAAATCACCAAGTCCCTGCATATTAGGCAACCCAGCACAGTTGGAAAACCTTAAGTTGTCATCTGCTACTTTATTTACGGAGCAAAGAGAAGAGTGCGACCTGCAATAACCTATAGCAGTCAATCAGCAATCAACTTTTATTGTTCTGACAGCCCCATAATGATGGGAAGGAATATACTGGTTTCTGCTCCCTGCATTTCATCAATGCTCTTTGCACTCTTATAATTTTATGTCTTTCCATATATCTGTCAGGAATCTACATAGTTACTGTTCAGAGGGAGACTTACTGAGTATAAGCAGCCATAATTGCGCGGTAAACTTCTGATCCATCTCTGTTCTCCTGGATCCCTTATATTGTGCTTCTCTTTTCCAGTGATGATCGGTTTTCTTATTTCCTAGATGGTAACAACACCCACATTTGTGACAATGTTCTTTCTGTATGCATATGCTGATTTTGCTGTATTAATGCCTTACAATGCTGTGCCCCTTGATCTCTCTGTTTTGCAATGCAATGCACTGGGATGTCTCTGCTCTATAATGCTGTGCACTCAGATGTCTCTGCTCTATAATGCTGTGCACTGTGATATATTATATTTGTTCTACAGTGCTGTCAACTCTGATGTCTCTGTTCTACAATTCTCTCTGTTCTATGGTTCTGTTTTCTCTGATGTCTCTGCTTTACAATGCTGCGCACTCTGGTGCCTCTGGTCTACAATGCTGAGCACTCTGAAGTCTTTACTATTCAATGCTGAGCACTCAGTTGTCTTTACTCTGCAATGCTGTGCGCTCAGATGTCTCTGCTCTACAATGCTGAGCACTCAGTTGTCTCTGCTCTACAATGCTGAGCACTCAGATGTCTCTGCTCTACAATGCTGAGCACTCAGTTGTCTCTGCTCTACAATGCTGAGCACTCAGATGTCTCTGCTCTACAATGCTGAGCACTCAGATGTCTGCTCTACAATGCTGAACACTCAGATGTCTGCTCTACAATGCTGAGCACTCAGATGTCTCTGCACTACAATGCTGAGCACTTAGTTGTCTTTACTCTACAATACTGAGCACTCAGTTGTCTTTACTCTTCAATGCTGTGCACTCAGATGTCTTTACTCTACAATGCTGAGCACTCAGATGTCTTTACTCTACAATGCTGAGCACTCAGATGTCTCTGATTTACAATGCTGAGCACTCAGATGTCTCTGCTTTACAATGCTGAGCACTCGTGTGTCTCTGCTCTACAATGCTGAGCACTCAGATGTCTCTGCTTTACAATGCTGAGCACTCAGATGTCTCTGCTCTACAATGCTGAGCACTCAGATGTCTTTACTCTACAATGCTGAGCACTCAGATGTCTTTACTCTGCAATGCTGTGCGCTCAGATGTCTCTGCTCTACAATGCTGAGCACTCAGATGTCTCTGCTCTACAATGCTGAGCACTCAGATGTCTCTGCTCTACAATGCTGAACACTCAGATGTCTGCTCTACAATGCTGAGCACTCAGATGTCTCTGCACTACAATGCTGAGCACTTAGTTGTCTTTACTCTACAATACTGAGCACTCAGTTGTCTTTACTCTTCAATGCTGTGCACTCAGATGTCTTTACTCTACAATGCTGAGCACTCAGATGTCTTTACTCTACAATGCTGAGCACTCAGATGTCTCTGATTTACAATGCTGAGCACTCAGATGTCTCTGCTATACAATGCTGAGCACTCGTGTGTCTCTGCTCTACAATGCTGAGCACTCAGATGTCTCTGCTTTACAATGCTGAGCACTCAGATGTCTCTGCTCTACAATGCTGAGCACTCAGATGTCTTTACTCTACAATGCTGAGCACTCAGATGTCTTTACTCTGCAATGCTGTGCGCTCAGATGTCTCTGCTCTACAATGCTGAGCACTCAGATGTCTCTGCTCTACAATGCTGAGCACTCAGATGTCTCTGCTCTACAATGCTGAACACTCAGATGTCTGCTCTACAATGCTGAGCACTCAGATGTCTCTGCACTACAATGCTGAGCACTTAGTTGTCTTTACTCTACAATACTGAGCACTCAGTTGTCTTTACTCTTCAATGCTGTGCACTCAGATGTCTTTACTCTACAATGCTGAGCACTCAGATGTCTTTACTCTACAATTCTGAGCACTCAGATGTCTCTGATTTACAATGCTGAGCACTCAGATGTCTCTGCTTTACAATGCTGAGCACTCGTGTGTCTCTGCTCTACAATGCTGAGCACTCAGATGTCTCTGCTTTACAATGCTGAGCACTCAGATGTCTCTGCTCTACAATGCTGAGCACTCAGATGTCTTTACTCTACAATGCTGAGCACTCAGATGTCTTTACTCTGCAATGCTGTGCGCTCAGATGTCTCTGCTCTACAATGCTGAGCACTCAGATGTCTCTGCTCTACAATGCTGAGCACTCAGATGTCTCTGCTCTACAATGCTGAACACTCAGATGTCTGCTCTACAATGCTGAGCACTCAGATGTCTCTGCACTACAATGCTGAGCACTTAGTTGTCTTTACTCTACAATACTGAGCACTCAGTTGTCTTTACTCTTCAATGCTGTGCACTCAGATGTCTTTACTCTACAATGCTGAGCACTCAGATGTCTTTACTCTACAATGCTGAGCACTCAGATGTCTCTGATTTACAATGCTGAGCACTCAGATGTCTCTGCTTTACAATGCTGAGCACTCGTGTGTCTCTGCTCTACAATGCTGAGCACTCAGATGTCTCTGCTTTACAATGCTGAGCACTCAGATGTCTCTGCTCTACAATGCTGAGCACTCAGATGTCTTTACTCTACAATGCTGAGCACTCAGATGTCTTTACTCTGCAATGCTGTGCGCTCAGATGTCTCTGCTCTACAATGCTGAGCACTCAGATGTCTCTGCTCTACAATGCTGAGCACTCAGATGTCTCTGCTCTACAATGCTGAACACTCAGTTGTCTGCTCTACAATGCTGAGCACTCAGATGTCTCTGCACTACAATGCTGAGCACTTAGTTGTCTTTACTCTACAATACTGAGCACTCAGTTGTCTTTACTCTTCAATGCTGTGCACTCAGATGTCTTTACTCTACAATGCTGAGCACTCAGATGTCTTTACTCTACAATTCTGAGCACTCAGATGTCTCTGATTTACAATGCTGAGCACTCAGATGTCTCTGCTTTACAATGCTGAGCACTCGTGTGTCTCTGCTCTACAATGCTGAGCACTCAGATGTCTCTGCTTTACAATGCTGAGCACTCAGATGTCTCTGCTCTACAATGCTGAGCACTCAGATGTCTTTACTCTACAATGCTGAGCACTCAGATGTCTTTACTCTACAATGCTGAGCACTCAGATGTCTTTACTCTACAATGCTGAGCACTCAGATGTCTTTACTCTACAATGCTGCACACTGTTTCTGTTCTATAATGCTGTGCATTCTACCCTCTCTGTTCTACAATGTTGTGCCCTCTGATGTCTATGCTCTACAATGCCACAAACTCTAATGTTTCTGCTCTGTGGTTCTACATTATAACCCCTCTGATCAATGCTGTGCACTCTGATGTCTCCGTTCTATAATGCTGTGAACTTGTACAGTCAGTCCCGGAGTTAAAAACATCTGACTTATATACAACTTGTACTTACAAACGGAGGGAGACAAAAGGAAGTGAGAGGAAATCTACCCCTAGGAAGGGAAATTCACTCCTGTAAGAGTTATCATGGGAAAAAGGTACCTCCACTGAAGCTTTAACACTTGCCTTGTTTCCACAACAACCCAAAACTTTTTAAAATCCAGTTCTCACAGGGACAGGAAGTGAGGTGAAATCTTCTGAACAAAGGCACAGGCAGCAAAACAAAGATTACAGGGGTGTTAACCCTTCCCTATGCTATCCAAAAATGTAAAAAAAACATTTTTTTGGCTGGAGTTACACTTAAAAAACATACCTGTTGTTCCAACTTGCATACAAATTCAATTTGAGAACAAACCTACAGAACCTATATTGTTTGTAACCCAGGGACCACCTGTCGGTCTCTGTTCTACAATGTGGTACATTCTCATGTCTCCATTTTCAATGCTTGTTACTCTGATGTCTCTGGTAAACAAAGATGTTTATTTCCATATCTCTGTTCTACAATGCTGTTCACTCTGAACTCTCTGTTTTGCAATGCTGTGCACTCTAATTTCACTATTTTTTATGCTGTGCGCCCTTATTGCACTATACCACATGCTGTGTTCTCTAATCTCACTATACTTTGTGCTGTGCATTCTAAACTCACTATTCTACAATACTGTTCACTCTAATCTATGTTATATAATACTGTGCACTCTAATCTCATGATTCTGCAATACTGTGCACTTTATTCTCACTATTCCAAAATACTGTGTCCACTTTAACTCTTCTACAATACTGTGCCCTCTAATCTCCCTCTTCTACAACCGTGTGCAACTAAACTCCCTGTTATACAATACTGTGCACTCTAATCTCCCTCTTCTACAACCGTGTGCAACTAAATTCCCTGTTATACAATACTGTGCACTCTAATCTCCCTAATCAACTGTACTGTGCACTCTAATCTCACTAATCAACTGTACTGTGCACTCTAATCTCACTAATCTACTGTACTGTGCACTCTAATCTCACTAATCAACTGTACTGTGCACTCTAATCTCACTAATCTACTGTACTGTGCACTCTAATCTCACTAATCAACTGTACTGTGCTCTCTAATCTCACTAATCTACTGTGCTGTGCACTCTAATCTCACTAATCTACTGTACTGTGCACTTTAATCTCACTAATCTACTGTACTGTGCACTCTAATCTCACTAATCTACTGTACCGTGCACTCTAATCTCACTAATCAACTGTACTGTGCACTCTAATCTCACTAATCTACTGTACTGTGCACTCTAATCTCACTAATCAACTGTACTGTGCACTCTAATCTCACTAATCTACTGTACTGTGCACTCTAATCTCACTAATCTACTGTACTGTGCACTTTAATCTCACTAATCTACTGTACTGTGCACTCTAATCTTTATCGTCTACAATGCCGTAGTCTATAAATTCCTACTCTTCAATGCTATATGCTTAATATTGTTGTTCTACAATATTGCACTGCATACTATCTCTACTCCACAGTGCTGTGCACCCTAATCTCTTTATGTTCTACAATGCTGTGCACTCTGATCTTTATGTTCTATTATTTTGTGCACTCTGATCTTTATGTTCTACAATGCTGTGCACTCTGATCTTTGTTATATAATTCTGTGCACTCTGATCTGTATGTTCTACAATGCTGTGCACTCTGATCTTTGTTATATAATTCTGTGCATTCTGGTCTTCATGATCTACAATGCTGTGCACTCTGATCTTTGTTATATAATTCTGTGCATTCTGGTCTTCATGATCTACAATGCTGTGCACTCTGATCTTTGTTATATAATTCTGTGCACTCTGGTCATTATGTTCTACAATGCTGTGCACTCTGATCTGTATGTTCTATTATTCTGTGCACTCTGATCTTTATGTTCTACAATGCTGTGCACTCTGATCTTTGTTATATAATTCTGTGCACTCTGATCTGTATGTTCTACAATGCTGTGCACTCTGATCTTTGTTATATAATTCTGTGCACTCTGATCTTTATGTTCTACAATGCTGTGCACTCTGGTCTTTATGTTCTACAATGCTGTGCACTCTGATCTTTGTTATATAATACTGTGCACTCTGGTCATTATGTTCTACAATGCTTTGCAATCTGATGTTTATGTTCTATAATTCTGTGCATTCTGGTCTTCATGATCTACAATGCTGTAAACCAGGGGTCTCAAACTGGTGGCCCTCCAGCTGTTGCAGAACTACAATTCCCATGAGGCATTGCAAGGCTGATGGTTACAAGCTTTGACTCCCAATGGGCAGAGGCATGATGGGACTTGTAGTTCCGCAACAGCTGGAGGGCCAGCAGTTTGAGACCCCTGCTGTAAACTCTAACATTTATGTTTTACAATGCTGGATACTCTAATCTCCCTGAGCTGCCATGCTGTGCACTCTAATCTGTCTGTTATGTAACTTTCTGCAAATCTTGTACAGCCTAATTGTCCCGTTCTAACTGCTATGTAATGCTGTACACGTCAGTCCTTCTGTCTACTGTACTGTATATTGTAATTTTGCACTTCTGTATTTACTGTACCAGTCCAGCTGGGAATTCTGATTCCTATGTTCTGCCTCAATGGAAAGTTCTGCATACTCATTATTTTAGTATAACTACTACAATGTAGCTCAGTGTATCCATCCAGTTAATTATACCATAATGAGGCTCACCCTAATAATTAGACGTTTTAAACTCCACAATCAGTCTGCTTTTTCTGGTTATAATTAAGCATGTTATTAAAACTGTATGATACCTGGTGTTCTTCATTAGTTTTATATGTAAGTATAGTGTTCATTATAGCTACCTGTTTTCACTGTTCAGATCTTCAACGGTCTCCCAATATATCCGTATTTTGTGCCCTACGCCTGATTCCAGCCTTCCTTACATCATTGGTACATTGTGGGCCTTTTTTTGTCATTAAGCAGAAAGGAAAGCTTTGTCGGCGATTTCACCTCAGTTTTTTGGATCAGCGCCGTTGTCCCGGAAGGTCCCGTTTGAGAAATTGTGATTTTCAATGAAGCAAATGTTATGTCTCTGTGTCTTGACAATTGTGTGCTTCTTTGTGTTTTCTGTGTTGTTTTTAAGCCTGTAAGGGGAAGTGATAGTAGGGGAAGATTGCATGCTTTATGTGTGATGGAATGATAACTCGTTGTGCCTAGTGGTGCCTAGTGGTCTAGCTACAGAATTGTGGTGTTCTGTCACCATATTTTGACTTTCTCTAAAAACATTTTGCAGAAAGCTCTACAGGCTGTCCAGTATGTAGAATATGACTAGCCAAGTTCTAGGAACATTTTTATTTTTTATTGTAGATGACGGAGATGTAGCACCCTGGAGTTTAGGCAGGGAGCTCCTCACAAATGTACTTGCCAGAAGTAGTTATCCTGGTCAATTGTTAGAGATCTATTGATTTCTTCCTAAGCTTGGCCTTGTTGCACTTTTCTCTTCTACCACTAGGTGGCTGGGTGCTTGGTGGTACTAGATATGAGAAGGGCAACTTAAGGTCAGGTTATGTGTATATGGGGTATCTCAGCCTATGAGCAGGGGTTTTCTTGAATCCCTTGGCCTGCTGGGAGCACCTTTATATTTCTGTGGATTCAGGTAATCTATGTTCTGTGCCACCCAGACGGCTGTCTGGGTGGACATGTGTAATGTTGCCCTGGGCTGCTAGGCCAGAGATTGGGCCTATCCTGGGGGCATCTGGCTGCTATGTTGTCTGGGGGCCTATCTAGAAGCAAGAGAGAGCAGCGCAGGGTTTGGATTGCGACTTGCAGTCCAACCAGAAGTGACGGTTCTGGCAGCCAGCGAACCTGTTGTGGCCAGAGGTGGAGGGAAAGCTGTCGCCACAAAGGGACCATCCACCTTATTACCAGGGATCACAGTGAGTAACTGAAGCAAGTACCGGAATAGTATTCTCACCGAACGGGCACGGTGGAGAATCTGGAAACTTCAGACAGTGATCAAGTCAGGGAAGCGAAGGTGACGCTTTCAGAGCATCTTTGTGTGTCAAGCCAGGGACCAAGCAGGCCAGCAGGGGTGAAGCTTGAGAAGTATTGGGAGTGCTAATCTAGGGGCCCAGCAGAGAGGCGGGGTGACGCTTGAGGAAAATACCACCGTGAAGATTGGTGGAACTCAAGGGATTCAGTGGCAGTGAATCAGTGGGTCTAGTGAGAGACCGGGAGCTCAGTGGGCTGAAGAACTACAAGGAGAAGTTGTAGTGAAGCTGAAAGAACTGTTACGTTTTTGTTAGGAACTGTTAAAGACTGTTGCCATAGGGGACAGCATTCCTGCATGTGCAGATGTGGCGCTTTGCTGGGGCCTTTCCCTGAATGGCTGTCCTTCTATTGAAGTCTGCTAATTGAACTTGCAACTACTCAAGGGTGTCCTGGCCTTAACCCTTTTTCCCCTATAAAAGTTTGTGATCTACTGTCCCTATCTTAGTACCTGATATATTAGAATGGGCTCTGGTGGCTTGTGCAAGAGGCTCCCTAACAAGCGCAAAGCTAAAAGGGAAAGTGGGCATCCCTGACTGGTAACATTTGTGATATCAAAGAGAATCGAAAGAGTCTGAATTAAGGACCCTCACGCTGGGGGCAGAGTATAAAGCTATACTGGGTCGTTAGGCCAAAGGTATGTAGTGGAGTTATTGACAATATACTCAGTGTAAAGCCTTCTCTGTTTTAAATGAGAGGAGCAGAAAAGACATTCAACGAAATTCTGCAAATCGAAGGAAAATTATAATGCGACTGGTACCCTCTGATGTCTGGCGACCTTTAACAAAGCCCACTTGATCAGGATTTATTGATTGTGGGATAATATTTTCAAGTCTGGAATCAATGATTTTAGCATACATTTTATTATCAGTGTTTAGAAGTGAGATAGGTCAGTAGTTGGCCAGGTGAGTTTTTGTCAAGTTTTGGTAGATTAAATATTAGGGCTTCAAGAGCCTCTTTCGGGAATGTAGCCAAATTTGCCGCACATATAACTGCCGAAGGTGAGGGGTTAACCACTTCAGCCCCGGACCAATTGGCAGCCAAAGGACCAGGCCCCTTTTTGTGATTCGGCACTGCGTCGCTTTAACTGACAATTGCGTGGTCGTGCGACGTGGCTCCAAAACAAAATTGGCGTCCTTTTTTTCCCACAAATAGAGCTTTCTTTTGGTGGTATTTGATCGCCCCTGCGGTTTTTATTTTTTGCGCTATAAACAAAAATAGAGCAACAATTTGGAAAAAAATGCAATATTTTTTGCTTTTTGCTATAATAAATATCCCCAAAAAATATATAAAAAAACATTTTTTTCCTCAGTTTAGGCCGATACGTATTCTTCTACATATTTTTGGTAAAAAAAAATCGCAATTAGCGATTATTGATTGGTTTGCGCAAAAGTTATAGCGTTTACAAAATAGGGGATAGTTTTATAGCATTTTTATTAATATTTTTTTTTTACTAGTAATGGCGGCGATCAGCGATTTTTATTGTGACTGCGACATTATGTCGGACACATCGGCCATTTTTGACACATTTTTGGGACCATTGTCATTTATACAGCAATCAATGCTATTTAAATGCATTGATTCCTGTATAAATGACAGTTGTAGTGAAAGAGTTAACCACTAGGGGGAGGGGAGGGGTTACTGGCTCTGACGTGTGTGTGTTTTACATTAGGGGGCGGGGCTGACGTCTGACGTCATTGATCGGCTTTCCCGATGACCGGGAACAGCCAATCAATGACAGGCAGAGTAGGAAGCGCAGGGAGAGGTTTGTTTACACAAACCTCTCCTCGTTCTTCAGCTCCGTAACCCGATCGCGGGACACCAGCGGCGATCGGGTCCCGCGACCCATGGGCAGGCATTTAAAGGGCCACGTACAGGTACGTGGTTTTGCCTGCCCGTGCCATTCTGTAGACGTATATCTACATGAGGCGGTCGGGAAGTGGTTAAAATCCAAAGGGGATTTTATATGATCAACACAAAGTGGCACATAATTGTGAAGTGGATGGGAAATGATAAATGGTTTTTAACATTTTTTACATAATATCTGAAAAGTGTGGCGTGCATTTGTATTCAGCCCCCTTTACTCTGATACCCCAAACTAAAATCTAGTGGAACGAATTGCTTTCAGAAGTCACCTAATTAGTAAATAGAGTCCACCTGTTTGTAATTTAATCTCAGTATAAATACAACTGTTCTGTGAAGCCCTCAGAGGGCTAAGGAACACAACAGACAGGTCAGGGATAAAGTTGTGGAGAAGTTTAAAGCAGGGATATGTTTAAAAAAAATATCCCAAGCTTTGAGCATCTCACAGAGCACTGTTCAATTCATCACCTGGAAATGGAAAGAGTATGGCACAACTGCAAACCTACCAAGACATATCCATCCACCTAAACTGACAGGCCAGGCCAGGAGAGCATTAATTAGAGAAGCAGTCAAGACGCCGATGGTAACTCTGGAGGAGCTGCAGAGATCCACAGCTCAGGTGGGAGAATCTGTCCACAGGACAACTATTAGTCGTGCACAGAAGAAAGCCATTGTTGAAAGAAAGCCATAGAAAGTCCCTTTTGCAGTTTGTGAAGCCATGTGGAGGACACAGAAAACATGTAGAAGAAGGTGCTCTGGTCAGATGAGACCAAGTTTGAAAACTATGAAGAGTTGTATTTTAACACGCATTAGAATCTACATTACAGAAAGTTACAACCACGCCAAATGTCTAATATGTAATGGTGGATGAACGTGTACAGCCATTCTCTAACCAAAAAAACTGGATATGATGTAACTAAGGAAATTAACACAAACCCACACAAGTTTCTTTTTCTTTATTTTTTTACAAGTGTTTATTTTATCTCACAATAAATTCCATATTAAAATGTTCAACTGGCTATAAACTTCAAACATGAAATATTAGCAAAGCATATCCCTTTAAAGTTTGTACTTGTCTCAAGAACATGGGAGTGTCATTTCTGTATGCTGCTTGGTTCCTCTGCCATCAGCAAGGGTCGCGTCTGACAAGTTTTCCTGACACCAAGAGAAAAAAGGTGACAGGGGAGGGACCACCAGCTGATTGACAGCCTTAGCTCTGTTCCTGTGTGCTATGTAGAGTGCGGTTTGTCGCCTCCCTCCAATCAGCTCTCATAACTCTTCTCATTGACCTCTGCAGAGTGTAACTTAAGCTCTCTGACCCCTGTTTTCTGACAACTCATACAAGATTTATAAATTGTGGACTTTAAACAGCTGTACAGAAGAAAAGGCTGCAGATAAACAGGTACAGGATTTGTTTCATCTCTGTGTATCACCTGTGGCCAGTCACTTCACTAAGCATATGTAAGAGTTTACAACCACATTAACATTTAAAAGCCTCTATTTCTTATAAATCAATATTTTATCTCTTGTGTAGTTGTTTCCACAACCAGGATGACACATTTTTCAGTGGCAGCGATAAGGCAGTTCTAATTTTAGGATCGTAAACCTACTGTATGTGAAACCTCTCTAAATGCTGCAAGATATTAATAAATATCACTTGTAAGTTCCTGTCCACGCTGCAAGTATTGTTTCAAGCAGTGATATCAACCCTGCCTAGTCCTCTCTGTGGGCTTCAATACATGTTATGAAAAGTAATTGAGGTCTAATGCTGCGTATACACAAACGGAATTTCCGTCTGGAAAATCTTGGCTCCAGCTTGGCTTGCATACACACGATCACACAATAGTTCGCTGAACTTTTGACCGTCAAGAACGCGGTGACGTACAATACTACAACAAGCCTAGAAAATTAAGTTCATGCCGAGCATGTGTCAAATTGTTTCTGAGCATGCGTAGGAATTTTGCGCATCGGAATTGGTACAGACGATCGGAAGTGGTCTCTGCGGCGGATTTGCTGTGAGATCACTTTTATCGGTGGTGGGAGAGGTGCCCACCCCCTCCCGCTGCTTACCGGTCCTCTCTGTTGCTTACCAGAGCCGCTGGTAGCGGTGGAGACGATCGCATCCTGTCACCTCACCTCCTGGATGCCGAGTGAGGGAAAGATGGCCCCCGCTCGGCTCCATAGCATTGGAGGGCGGAAGCAGGACAAAAGAAATTCTTTAAGTATATAAACAGTAAAAAAGGGAGGACAGACCATATTGGTCCCATAAAGAATGAGGAAGGACATCTGGTTACAAAGGATGCGGAGATGGCGAAGGTATTGAATTTATTCTTCTCCTCAGTCCTCACGAGGGAATCAGGGGGGCTTCATTAACCAAAACTGCAGGGTTTATCCTCGTGACACATCACAGGAAGCACCTCCATGGTTAACAGAAGACAGAATTAAAATTAGACTTGGGAAACTTAACATTAATAAATCACCGGGACCAGATGGCTTGAACCCGAGGGTACTTAAGGAACTCGGTCAAGTAATTGCCAGACTATTGTTTCTAATTTTTACTGACAGTCTACTGACTGGAATGGTACCAGCTGATTGGAGAAAAGCCAATGTAGCACTAATATTTAAAAAGGGCCCAAAATACATCCATGGGAATTACAGACCAGTTAGCCTAACATCAATAGTATGTAAACTCTTGGAAGGGATGATAAGGGACTATATACAAGATTTTAGTAATGAGAACAGTATCATTAGCAGTAATCATGAAGAATCGTTCTTGCCAAACCAATCTACTAACCTTCTATGAGGAGGTGAGTTGCCAGCTAGATAAAGGAAGGCCCG
Organism: Lithobates sylvaticus; assembly: GCA_028564925.1. Classification (NCBI taxonomy): domain Eukaryota; kingdom Metazoa; phylum Chordata; class Amphibia; order Anura; family Ranidae; genus Lithobates; species Lithobates sylvaticus. The sequence goes on from CM053029.1 coordinate 95,429,150, forward strand.
TAGACGTGGTGTATCTGGATTTTGCAAAAGCATTTGACACAGTTCCCCATAAACGTTTACTGTACAAAATAAGGTCCGTTGGCATGGACCATAGGGTGAGTACATGGATTGAAAACTGGCTACAAGGATGAGTTAAGAGGGTGGTGATAAATGGGGAGTACTCGGAATGGTCAGGGGTGGGTAGTGGGGTCCCCCAGGGTTTTGTGCTGGGACCAATCCTATTTATTTTGTTCATAAATGACCTGGAGGATGGGGTAAACAGTTCAATCTCTGTATTTGCGGATGATACTAAGCTAAGCAGGGCAATAACTTCTCCGCAGGATGTGGAAACCTTGCAAAAAGATCTGAACAAATTAATGGGGTGGGCAACTACATGGCAAATGAGGTTCAATGTAGAAAAATGTAAAATAATGCACTTGGGTGGTAAAAATATGAATGCGATCTATACACTGGGGGGAGAACCTCTGGGGGAATCTAGGATGGAAAAGGACCTGGGGGTCCTAGTAGATGATAGGCTCAGCAATGGAATGCAATGCCAAGCTGCTGCTAACAAAGCAAACAGAATATTGGCATGCATTAAAAAGGGCATCAACTCCAGAGATAAAACGATAATTCTCACGCTCTACAAGACTCTGGTCCTGCCGCACCTGGAGTATGCTGTCCAGTTCTGGGCACCAGTCCTCAGGAAGGATATACTGGAATTGGAGTGAGTACAAAGAAGGGCAACAAAGCTAATAAAGGGTCTGGAGGATATTAGTTATGAGGAAAGGTTGCAAGCACTGAACTTATTCTCTCTGGAGAAGAGACGCTTGAGAGGGGATATGATTTCAATATACAAATACCAGACTCGTGGCCACTCATTAAAATTAGAAGAAATGAGGTTTAACCTTAAACTACATAGAGGGTTCTTTACTGTAAGAGCGGCAAGGATGTGGAATTCCCTTCCACAGGCGGTGGTCTCAGCAGGGGGCATTGATAGTTTCAAGAAACTATTAGATAAGCACCTGAACGACCGCAACATACAGGGATATACAATGTAATACTGACAAATAATCACAACAAACATCTTCTGCCCTATGCTCTTAAAAGTGAAATTTTATTTTTATTTTTTTCAAATGACTTTTTTTTTTTTTTTATTCCATTTTATGGGCATTTTCTGACCCCACATCTCATATTTAAGAGGTCCTGTCATGCTTTTTTCTATTACAAGGGATGTTTACATTCTTTGTAATAGGAATAAAAGTGACCCAATTTTTTTAAAAAGACAGTGTAAAAATAAAAAAATAAAAGTAAAATAAACAAGAAATTTTTTTTTTAAAGGGTCCCATCCCAACAAGCTTGCGCGCAGAAGTGAACGCATACGTGAGTAGCGCCGGCATATAAAAACGGTGTTCAAACCACACATGTGAGGTATCGCCACAATCGTTAGAGCAAGAGCAATAATTATAGCCCTAGAGCTCCTCTGTAACTCAAAACTGGTAACCTGTAGTCATTTTTAAATGTTGCCTATGTCGATTATTAAGTATACAGTGGTGAACCACAAAGAGAAATACTGAATTCTCAAAAAAAATTTGCCAACATCTCAAAATCAATTGTTGAAGGACCCTAAAAAAAAAACTTGTGTCCCTTTTTTTAGGGTCCTTCTACAAATGTAGTTAATTAAGGGTAAAAGTTTGTCGCCATTCCACGATGGGGGGGGCATTTTTGAAGCCTGACATGTTGGGTATCAATTTACTCGGCGTAACATTATCTTTCACAATATAAAAAAAATTGGGCTAACTTTACTGTTGTCTTATTTTTTTATTCAAAAAAGTGTATTTTTTCCCCCAAAAATACAGCTTTTCAGCTGTCTTCAGGCCGGTAACGTGACTGGCTGCCGCTTTACAGCTCTGAGACAGGGCTTCAGCGGGTGGAGCCGAGCAGCCACCTGATCTCCCTGGCTGACGTCGGAGGGAGATCACGTCCCTGCTCGCAGAAGCCATCCATCGAAGCTGGAAAGCGGCATAGACTTACAGTATACAAATGGGTTCACAAACGCTTTAAGTGGTTAATCCTGTGGGGTTGCATATACTGTATGTGTGAAAACTATAATCAAATGGCGCTTAAAACATAAAAAACAAAAAAGAAACAAAAACAAACTTATATATGAACTACCGAAGTATATAAATATATGAAACACCACGTGAAATAGTGTCCGTGAAATGATACAAAAACAATCTTCATTAGTAATTGTGCAAATTCAAAAAAACGTGTGATTCAATCTTCCAAAGAAAAAATAAGTCCACCAAAAAATCTTCAATAGGATAATCAAATGGATCTTCCACCACACCAACTAGTGTTCCCTCTCCCAATGAGACCGCACTCACCGAATAATATTGCCTCGCACTCTCGTGGTTGGCAAATGTAGCGATTACCCCACCTGGGTTAATTATGCGATCACTCCAAACTTGTAAACTCCATATGTGAAAACAAAATAAAAAATGTGCCTCCACATAGCGTGATACTGTGATAAAACTTATTTATTAAAATCTAAACTCACTCACACTTCAATGTTTCAACTTACAAAAACACAAATGTAAAAAAGCCGGAAACAGCACACAATCCACTGCAACTTTTGAATAACAGATGGGCTGACAGAGCGCACATATGATCACCAATGGGTAAAACGACTGGGTTGAAAACTGGGTAACAAATGATCTCACCACCCCTCGCAGCTCTGCTCCTGGTGTGGGTTCTTATTCCAGGAGTCACTTCAGTGAGGTTGCTGGGTAGTGATCTCAAAGAATAGTGGTTGAAGGAGACCGCACACAAATTCAAACGATTGAGCACAAAGATTGAAATGTAGAGTATCTCAGTGTCCGTGTGGCTACGCCCTTGACATGTTTCGTCGGTATGACTTCTTCAAAAAGGGGAGTTGGCCACACGGACACCGAACGCTTACCTAAATGATGATGAAAACGATCACATGATCGCAATGGACCAATTGCTTGTGAGATCTCAGGTGGGGGTGATTCACCTAATCATACCCCCTTACTCATCCCATAGGCCCAGCTGTGTCCCGTTTATCTATATTGTAGGGCCTGGGGAATCCCATAGGACCAGCTGTGTCCCGTTCATCTGTATTCTAGGGCCTGAGGAATTAGTTCCGGGTAACACTGCTATGTGTGCACCCGTGATAAATGTTCGCGCATGCGCCGTATAACGTAACCACGAGTTGCCTGAGGAATTACTTCCGGGTAGCACTGCTATGTGTGCACCCGTAATATATGTTCGCGCATGCGCCGTATAGCGTGACCCGAGTGCGCGCGCATATCCTGCGCGCGACTCTCTATCTCCTGCCCGCGCCTGCGCAATGGTGGGGCGCTAGCGTGCATTGATAGGAGCGCATCTATTTTTCGCCCTACCTAATACACAGAGTGCGCGCGCCTCTCCTGCGCGCGCCACTCTAACTACCGCCCGCGCATGCGCAGTAAGGGGACGCTGGCGTGCACTGATGTGTACATATTTTCCATGGGCCAAAGAACTTCAAATACATAACGCCGTGACATAGCGGTAATTCTTCCGCCAATCACGTCTGTGCAGACCAAATCCTGCCCAGATAAGGTCCCATGTATCCATCCGCCCTAAGGACAAACTATGTCTGTTCATAACTGACTCCCCATTATGATCTTAGTGCGCTCAGTCGCTACATCCATTTGCATTATACATATGAACCAACATGACTCATCACTGATCATTGTTTGCAGCAATCTTACACATTCACATGTGTAATTTACAAACATATAGAAATAAAAAGTTAGCATTAGAACAACTTAATTCATATGTGTTAATACAAACATATAAAAATAGAGGGTCTACATTAAAAAAACACACACATATAATTTCCGTACTCAATATAGATATTATCTGCATGGTGCAATTGCATATGTGTGACCTGTAAGGTGACATATTAAATGCCCGAATTGGACCTAAGACGTCTGTCTAACTATAAAGGAGAAACCAGTAAATGTGGATAAATATGTACCGATCTCTGACCCAGAGAAAAACGATTGATAATAATCACTACTTAAAAAATACAGGAGTATGCGGCTAGAACATCATACTTCTGTATATATCTGTACATGGATATAATAATAAAACATGGGCATCAAAATACCCATCTAACACCAACTATCAATGGATAAAAAAGTGAATTAAAAACTAGATAAAGTCAAAGAGTCTATAATATATGCGATTTGTTTTTTAACCCGATCATGTACCGACTGGTTGATCGTAATCTTTATGGTTACACATTTTTAAAGTGGCTGCTAGGTGTTCATTCACATTTAGGGATCCCATAGGTGGTGTTCATTACACACACATTTATCCACTCATTGGTTGATACTATTGGCGCAAGGGTGGTTAGTTATTCTAGGAGCGGCATTATAGAGTATCTACCAATCAGACTACATACATATTTTTTTACCCAGTGCAGCCATGGAAGCCATAAATTATTTGTCTAGTCGACAAATGAACCCAGAGAGCATCTTCTCCACCAATCAAGTCATGGTTGACTATGAAGAAGATATTTCAGGTTCTTTAAAAACCCTTGAAAATCTTTTAGAAAAACAACTAAAAACATGGTGGGACATCTTCACCTTTGAACATTATGAAAGGGAAGGTTTAATTTTTAGGAGTCTGAGATGGGAGGTTTCCCCTCAGGATGGTCTTACTGACCAGAAATACATGGATGAATGGCTGGAATTTTTTAATAAAGCTGGAAAGGATTTACAGTCATTAGTTTTAAAACGTAAACGCATTAAGCTAGATATTATCAAACAAAAAATTAGTGCTTTACAATCTATTTTAGAACCTGTCAATGAGTCAAATCAAGTTAAGGATTTTAATGTGAACATGAAGAAAAAACTAGATAAGGTGGATCAAGATATCCAAAAAAAGAAAGTAAAAAAATACATCAGGGATGTAAATGATTTTTAATCCCACAAAATCTATGCATGGCAAGGACAATGTATAGGGGAAGATGAGGTACCGAGGGGGACTACAAACATGGCAGGTCCAAGCATTCAGAAAAATGATCAATCAAAAAATAGACCGGCAAAAAATTTAGTGAGAGAAGGAGGAAAAATCACCAATCAGAGTGGTCCAGGAGGAAACCGTCATGGAAAGATCACCCATCCTGTACCGTTTCAGGGTGACTTTAACCAATTGGACAGGAATAACCGAACCGATCATCCTCAACCACTAAATAGACCTCACCTTTCGGAGAATAGTTATCACCCATATCAACATTATTCGTCCCCACAAACCTTTAGAGAAAGTCCTATCCGCCAATTCCATTCCCCTAGATGGAATAGGGATCATACGCCTCAACGGAATGTCCACTATCCAGGTTATTATCAACCTCAGTGGCAACATCATTATGCCCCCAATAACTATTTTGAATCTAGGAACAATACCAATGACAATGGGTATTGGAGGGGATCGGAAGATCCACATTGTAATAACTATTGGAACCAACACCCCCCACCCCCACCTTTTTTAGGACAGAGGGGACGTGGAGGAAGGGGAGGGACACCAAAAAAGAACCCCCAAATGCAGAAACAGAAGGGAGGGGACAAACCCCCACCCTTACAACATGGAAGCTCAACAACCCAAAAAGGATTAGGGGATGTAGGGCCGGTCGACGGAAACAGCTCAAGAAAACGAGCAAGGGACAACTAGACCAGGGGATCTATAATTTGAGTAAAGTCATACTTGATCCAAATGAGACTAATATTCTCAACCTGGGCCTCAAATGTGCCCCTAAAAAAGGCTTGAATAAATTTGATGTTTATATCGACACCCATAAGTTCGTAAGAACTTTGAATATGAAAAAGTACTTTTTAAGCCAACCGTCAACCAATCGCCCTACTACCACATATAGATCTGAAATGATTGACAGTGGACTTAGAAATAAGTCCATTTTTAATCCTCTTAACCCGAGCAACCACTACATTGAGGTTTTTAAAAATCTGGTGTTGAAAGATATAGAAGCCCTGGTTCCAAAGAAAAACATCAATCCTGGTTATATTAAGGATGGGATTAAATCCCTGGAAAAACGAAAGGACATCATTGTCCGTCCAGCGGATAAGGGAGGGGGAGTGGTACTGATGGACAGATCCTTCTACATTGAACAGCTTGACAATTTAGTGGGAGATACCAATACTTACCGCAAATTGACGGCAGACCCCACTGATCCTTTTAGGATTCAGCTAGATCATTTGGTTGAATGGGGTTATGCTACTAAAGCTTTAAATCTTAAGGAAAAAAGGTACCTGGTACCTAGTACATCAAGAATACCTGTAATATACACCCTGCCCAAAATCCATAAGAATAGCTAAGTACCACCGCCTCGACCGATCGTGAACGGTATAGGTTCCGTTACGGCGAGATTGGGTGAATATTTGGACAAGTTCTTGCAACCCAGTGTCAAAAGTACGAAAGCTTATCTGAAGGATACTTCGGATCTTTTATCTCTGCTGAAGGACATCAAAATCAGTACAACGGCTGATACATTTTTAGTAACAGCCGATGTACGCTCCTTATATACTGTCATTCAGCACGAAGATGCTGCACTGGCATTGAATTGGGCCCTTAGCAAGAGGGATGATATCCCATTTGTTCAGAAGAGGTTTTTGGGTCATGTGCTTGATTTTTGCATGACCCATAATTACTTCTGGTGGAATGGTCACTTCTATGCTCAACAGGTTGGTGTGGCAATGGGAGCGAAGTTCGCTCCCAGCCTAGCCAACCTGTTTATGGCTGAATGGGAGGACAGGTATGTGTTCAAGGATCAACTTCCTCAATTAAAATTCTACAAACGGTATATAGATGATTTAATTTTCATCTGGGAGGGATCCCATGAATCCGTTTTGGAGTTTTTGGAGGGGTTGAATCGGAATAATAACAACATCCAATTGGACCATCACGTGGATGATCACACTATCAACTTTTTAGATTTAGTCATCTTCAAAGATAAGGATAAGTTGAACACAAAGGTTTATTTTAAACCGACAGATCGGAACAGCTACCTGTCCATTAGAAGCGGCCATCATCCATCCTGGATTAGGAACATCCCTAAGGGACAAATTTTAAGAGTAAGGCGGAATTGCAGTAACATCATGGATTATTATGACCAAGCAGAGATATTGAAAAGCAAATTTGTACAAAAAGGGTATGAAGAAGAATCCTTAAAACGAATCATCCAGGAAGTGTCAGAGATTCCTAGAGATGAGTGCTTAAAAAAGAAAGACCCTAGCGTGGTGAATAATGCAGGTGACATGAACCAACACCAATTAGGGTTCATTTCTAATTTTCATGCACAATATAAGGAGGTAGAGGGCATTTACAAAAGACATTGGCACATTTTACGCCAGGATAGGCATTTAGGAGGGTTATTACATGAACATCCCAGGTTCATCTATAGGCGTGCCCCGAGTTTTGGGGACCAAATTGTTAAGAAAATTTTGGATCCTCCAGATAAACAAGGTCCAAAAATTGACCTCAAGGGATTCTATGCCTGCAGAAAGTGCATTTGCTGTAGGACGGTGAATATCAGCAACAGAGGGAAACTTAATTTTTCCAACAGAGAGGGCGAGACCTTCGACATTGATGAGTTTATCACATGTAACACAACGCATGTCGTTTATCTCATGTGGTGCCCGTGTGGACTCTTCTATGTCGGTAGGACCAAAAGGCTTCTCAGAATACGGATAGCGGAGCATTTAGCTAACATCAAAAAAGGGTTCCGTTATCACAGCGTTTCCTTACATTTTAGAGAGAAGCACAACCGTGATCCATCTCTGATTCAATTTTGTGGAATAGACACAGTTAAACCATCTTGGAGGGGCTCCAATAGGGTGAGAGATTTATCGCAGAGGGAGACCCGCTGGATTTTTTCCATGAAATGCATGAGCCCTAGGGGGTTGAATATCGAGGTGGACCTTAACTGCTTCATTAATAATTTTTGAAGTCGGAGTTTGTCAGCCAATTATGACAGTTTTTTTTTTTTTTTTGCCATTGTGCGATGCGGTCAACCTCGCTTGATTAATAATAATTCTTCCTCGCTGCCAGATGGTTTCTGTGTCATTACTGGTGATCCACCAATACATGTTCTTACCCGATTACGATCAACCAGTCGGTACATGATCGGGTTAAAAAACAAATCGCATATATTATAGACTCTTTGACTTTATCTAGTTTTTAATTCACTTTTTTATCCATTGATAGTTGGTGTTAGATGGGTATTTTGATGCCCATGTTTTATTATTATATCCATGTACAGATATATACAGAAGTATGATGTTCTAGCCGCATACTCCTGTATTTTTTAAGTAGTGATTATTATCAATCGTTTTTCTCTGGGTCAGAGATCGGTACATATTTATCCACATTTACTGGTTTCTCCTTTATAGTTAGACAGACGTCTTAGGTCCAATTCGGGCATTTAATATGTCACCTTACAGGTCACACATATGCAATTGCACCATGCAGATAATATCTATATTGAGTACGGAAATTATATGTGTGTGTTTTTTTAATGTAGACCCTCTATTTTTATATGTTTGTATTAACACATATGAATTAAGTTGTTCTAATGCTAACTTTTTATTTCTATATGTTTGTAAATTACACATGTGAATGTGTAAGATTGCTGCAAACAATGATCAGTGATGAGTCATGTTGGTTCATATGTATAATGCAAATGGATGTAGCGACTGAGCGCACTAAGATCATAATGGGGAGTCAGTTATGAACAGACATAGTTTGTCCTTAGGGCGGATGGATACATGGGACCTTATCTGGGCAGGATTTGGTCTGCACAGACGTGATTGGCGGAAGAATTACCGCTATGTCACGGCGTTATGTATTTGAAGTTCTTTGGCCCATGGAAAATATGTACACATCAGTGCACGCCAGCGTCCCCTTACTGCGCATGCGCGGGCGGTAGTTAGAGTGGCGCGCGCAGGAGAGGCGCGCGCACTCTGTGTATTAGGTAGGGCGAAAAATAGATGCGCTCCTATCAATGCACGCTAGCGCCCCACCATTGCGCAGGCGCGGGCAGGAGATAGAGAGTCGCGCGCAGGATATGCGCGCGCACTCGGGTCACGCTATACGGCGCATGCGCGAACATATATTACGGGTGCACACATAGCAGTGCTACCCGGAAGTAATTCCTCAGGCAACTCGTGGTTACGTTATACGGCGCATGCGCGAACATTTATCACGGGTGCACACATAGCAGTGTTACCCGGAACTAATTCCTCAGGCCCTAGAATACAGATGAACGGGACACAGCTGGTCCTATGGGATTCCCCAGGCCCTACAATATAGATAAACGGGACACAGCTGGGCCTATGGGATGAGTAAGGGGGTATGATTAGGTGAATCACCCCCACCTGAGATCTCACAAGCAATTGGTCCATTGCGATCATGTGATCGTTTTCATCATCATTTAGGTAAGCGTTCGGTGTCCGTGTGGCCAACTCCCCTTTTTGAAGAAGTCATACCGACGAAACATGTCAAGGGCGTAGCCACACGGACACTGAGATACTCTACATTTCAATCTTTGTGCTCAATCGTTTGAATTTGTGTGCGGTCTCCTTCAACCACTATTCTTTGAGATCACTACCCAGCAACCTCACTGAAGTGACTCCTGGAATAAGAACCCACACCAGGAGCAGAGCTGCGAGGGGTGGTGAGATCATTTGTTACCCAGTTTTCAACCCAGTCGTTTTACCCATTGGTGATCATATGTGCGCTCTGTCAGCCCATCTGTTATTCAAAAGTTGCAGTGGATTGTGTGCTGTTTCCGGCTTTTTTACATTTGTGTTTTTGTAAGTTGAAACATTGAAGTGTGAGTGAGTTTGGATTTTAATAAATAAGTTTTATCACAGTATCACGCTATGTGGAGGCACATTTTTTATTTTGTTTTCACATATGGAGTTTACAAGTTTGGAGTGATCGCATAATTAACCCAGGTGGGGTAATCGCTACATTTGCCAACCACGAGAGTGCGAGGCAATATTATTCGGTGAGTGCGGTCTCATTGGGAGAGGGAACACTAGTTGGTGTGGTGGAAGATCCATTTGATTATCCTATTGAAGATTTTTTGGTGGACTTATTTTTTCTTTGGAAGATTGAATCACACGTTTTTTTGAATTTGCACAATTACTAATGAAGATTGTTTTTGTATCATTTCACGGACACTATTTCACGTGGTGTTTCATATATTTATATACTTCGGTAGTTCATATATAAGTTTGTTTTTGTTTCTTTTTTGTTTTTTATGTTTTAAGCGCCATTTGATTATAGTTTTCACTTGCTATTTCTAGTTTGATTATAATCACTCTTTTATGGTTACACATTTTTAAAGTGGCTGCTAGGTGTTCATTCACATTTAGGGATCCCATAGGTGGTGTTCATTACACACACATTTATCCACTCATTGGTTGATACTATTGGCGCAAGGGTGGTTAGTTATTCTAGGAGCGGCATTATAGAGTATCTACCAATCAGACTATATACTGTATGTGTGCCTGCACAGAGATTGGGTCTCCTGCTAACGATTGGAAACTCGATTTCTCCAGTAAATATCCATTTACCACCAAATGAAAGCCAAGTTTGTCCTGAATACACTAATTAGTTGTGGTGATGTGTACAGTTTTACTAATGCATGTCGAAGTTGCAAAACTGTGTTCAGCCATCAGGATGTGTTCTAGGATATTTATTAACCACCTTAATACATGGCACTTACACCCCCTTCCTGCCCAGGCCATTTTTCAGCTTTCAGCGCTGTCACAATTTGAATGACAATTGTGCGGTCATGCAACACTATAACCATGTGACATTTTTATAATTTTCTTCACACAAATAGAGCTTTCTTTTGGTGGTATTTAATCACTTCTGGGTTTTGTATTTTTTCCTAAAAATAAAATAAAGACCGAAAATTTTGAAAAAAAATAACGTTTTTCTTAGTTTCTGTCAGTAAATTTTGTAAATAAGTAATGCCGCGTACACACAATCGGAATTCTCGTCGGAAAAAGCTCTGATGGTTTTCCCGTCTGAATTCCGACAGAATTCTGCTCAAACTGTCTTGCCTCCACACGGTCACACCAAATTCCGACGGTCAATAACACCGCAACATACAACATGTTCAACGGCACTATAAAAGGGAAGTATAATGCTTCCGAGCATGCGTCTAATTGTTTTTGAGCATGCGTCGGAATTGCATACACACAATCGGAATTTCTGATAGAAAGTTTTTCCGTCTGAAAAATTAAGAACAGGCTCTCAATCTAAAGTCCTTCGGAAATGCTGACAGAAAAAGACCGATGGGCATACACACGGTCAGAAAATCCGATGAAAAGCTGAAAATGGACTGTTTCCATCAGAAATTCCGGCCGTGTGTACACGGCATAATTTTTCTCCTTCACTGATGGGCGCTGATGAGGCAGCACTGATAGGCTGCACTGATGGGCACTGATGAGGTGCCACTTATGGGCACTGATGAGGCAGCACTTATGGGCACTGATTAGGTGGCACTGATGAGGAGGCACTAATATGCCGCACTTATGGGCACTGATACGTGGCACTGATGAGCACTGATAGGCGGCACTGATGGGTTGCACTGGTGGGCACTGATGGGCACAGATAGGCGGCACTGGTGGGCACAGATAGGCAGCACGGATAGCCGGCACTGATGGACAGTGATGGGCATTGATGGGCAGCACTGATAGCCAGCACTGACTGGCATCACTAATGGCCACTGATTTCTGGCACTTGTGGGCACTGATTTCTGGCACTTGTGGGCAAAGGTGGGCACTGATTGCTGGCAGTGGTGGGCACACATTGCTGACATCCCTAGATGTCCTCTGTGAGGAGATGCTTCTGATCGGCTCTCCACTCCTCACACTCTGTCAGCCTGAGGCGAGGAGTGCCGATTACCAGTATCTCTGTGTTTACATGTGACCGGCTGTGATGGGACACAGTCGATCACATGGTTAAAGAGCCAAGGCCAGGGCTCTTTACAGAGATCGGGGTCATGCTGTGTCGTTGCGCCGTGTCCTAGCAACACGGCGTGGCCGCGATTGCCGCGCTGCATGCCCCCACGGGCACGCGAGAGTGGTCGTTCTGGGAAGACGTCATATGATGTCCACCCAGAACGAGAGCCGCACCGCCCAGCTGTCATTTGACGGTGGGTGGGCGGCAAGTGGTTAAAAAGAATCTTGACTGCTGAGAAGCAATGGGCCCAGGTACAAATCAAATGTAACATAAATGGATAGAAACCCTCACCCTTGCCCCCTCACCACATTTAAATAAACACACTTACAACCATTAGGTTGGAAAGGGCAAGCTTTTTAAATTCCAACACATAACATGTGAACACTTTTAACCGCTTAAGCCCCGGACCATTTGGCTGGCCAAAGACAAGAGCACTTTTTGCGATTCGGCATTGCGTTGCTTTAACTGACAATTGTGCGGTCATGCCATGTGGCTCCCAAAAAAATTTACGTCCTTTTTTCCCCAAAAATAGAGCTTTCTTTTGGTGGTATTTGATCACCTCCTGTTTTATTTATTTTTTGCGCTATAAACAAAAAAACACATTATTTTTTACTTTTTGCTATAATAAATATCCCCAAAAAATATATAAATTTTTTTTATCCGTTTAGGCCGATACGTATTCTTCTACATATTTTTGATAAAACAAAAATCGCAATAAGCGTTTATTGATTTGTTTGCGCAAAAGTTATAGCGTCTACCAAATAGGAGATAGTTTTATGGCATTTTTTTTAATAATTTATTTTTTACTAGTAATGGCGGCAATCAGCATTTTTTATCGTGACTGTGACATTATGGCTGACACGTCAGACAATTTTAACACATTTTTAGGACCATTGGCATTAATACAGCGATCAATGTGATTAAAAATGCCCTGATTACTGTAAAAATGTCACTGGCAGTGAAGAGGTTAACACTAGGGGCAGTGAAGGGGTTAATGTGTGTCCTAGTTTGTGTTCTAACTGAAGGGAGATGTGGACTGTGCAGGGAAACTAACAGATTGCTGTTCATACTCTGTATGAACAGGGGATCTGTCAGTTCTCCCCTCAGCGAACCAGAAACTGTGTGTTTACTCACACAGCTCCCGGTTCTCCATGTGCCCCGAGCGACCGCGGGAGCCCGGCGGTGATCGAGACCACCAGGCACTCGCATCGGCTCAGGGGGTGAGCGGGGGATGCGCCCTCTAGTGGCCACAGGGCGAAGCAGCGTTACATAACGTTGTTTCGCCCAGCCGTGCCATTAAACCAGTACCAGTCACAGTTGTACTGTGAGCACGCAATTCCAAAAGGGGGCCTGTCCTTACCATAAGTGCTGGACAGACAGCTTACTTACAATTTCCATCAAGGGCATAGCCCATTACAGCAACTTTTATGCTGGCAAGGTCAAGAAACCGCAGCAAGCTGTGACATACCATAAGAACAAAGGGGCGGGAGGGTGGGCAGCTCTTCCAGCCACGTTCCTCAAAAGACCCAGAATTCCCTGGGGCAATACTTTTCTGAGCTCAGGCTCAGCCCCCATAGTTCAACCAATCCTTGGTGACCACTAAACCACCTTGTCGGGCACCTGGCCATGCCCCCATCAGTCAAGGCTCTCTTTCCCTAGAGGGGCTCAAGAGGCCTTCATTCCTATTATGAAATTACCTGAAAAATATCTGAAAGTACAAGAGCCTCAGATGTGCTTCCATGGAAGAGAACTGTATGCAAAGACGTTCAGAATATTGTAATCGCTTTAGATGAAAGATAAATGTTGATGATTACATAAGGAAGCTAGTCTTATATCATAATAAGATGTAAAGCAATGTCACCTTAAAATGTACCTGTGATTTTGCAGCAGATAACAGTCGATGATTACACCAGAAAGCAAGTCTTGTATAAGATATAACGCAACATCACCTTAAATAAACCTATAGAGAGATAGGAACCTGTGGTTTTGTAGCCAAGCGTATAAATTATCCCATAGATTTTCTGAATCTGGAGTTGGGCTTTAACAATTAAAGTGGAGGGCCACCCTAAAAAAAAAAAAATAGCATTAATATTCTTTAGGGCTGTGGAAATTAAAGATTAATTCCTCGATTAATCGTTCATTTTTTTGATCGATCAAAATTCTTTTGATTGGTACTCATCTCTCCTCCGGCTTCCGGGACTTCAGGGAGTTCCATCGGAGATCCGGTGACATCACAGACATCAACGTCACCGGACTCCTCCCCCCTTCCCCAAGTGCCTCCGTCTGCTAACGAAGGGAAGGGGGGAGGAGTCCGGTGACGTTGAAGTTCTGATTAAACGTAACGCGTATGGGGGAGGAGCTACGCATGGCGTCTCCCGCTGCTTCCCTATGGAACTAACACGATTGTCGGCTTTACATGCTGTGTTTTTATCATCTTTATGTGAGTAGTTTGTGTTTGAACACAAAAATGTAATCTTATACTTAAGCGGTGAGCACTTAGATCTTTTCTTTCTACCCATGACCTGGCGTCCTTGCTGAGATCTAAGGAGACGTGAGAGAAGTTTATGGTCCGTGTTAACCCTTTTGATACCCGCTTGCATGACCACCTGTTTGCACAGGGGTCCATGCCATAAGGTGAGAGTGATTAGTTAGACCGGAGGTGGAGGGATTGTCACGCTACTGTGAAAAAAAACATTACTTAAGTCAGTGTACAGTTTGAATTTAAAACCTATTTGTGTGAACTGTGAAGTTAAGTCATGGATTGTGGAAACTAACTAGTCGGGTGATTGTATATAGTGTATACCACATTTACCACTAATGCAGAGTTGCAATGCAAGGAGATCGGCTAAAAGTAGTTGGATCTGTATGTGCGTTATAATTAATCGAAATTAGTTGATTAGTCGATTAAAAAAAAATCGATTAATCGAACACGAAAATTGTAATCAGTAACAGCCCTAGTATAAATTTATCCCATAGATTTTCTGAATCTGGAGTTGGGCTTTAACAATTAAGCAACTGGGAGACAGTTGTCACCATATACAGAAACTGGAGTGTCTAAACAGGGTACATTCTTTACAGATTTAATAAACATTTTTTAAAGTTACATTCATATGTTAAAGCTTATATGAGTATTCAGTTATTGGGTTTAGGTCTGCTTTGATTTGATTTAAGGCTACATTTGTACAGGTTAGGCATGTGCATTTTGTTTCGTTCCGAATTGAAATTAAGACAAATTTTCGTTTTCTGGAAATTCGGATGTATACAAATTTCCGAATTTAAACAAATCTGAAATAACGAAAAAACGTTCGGACAGAAAATCGATTCCAATAGTTTTCGAATCAATTTCAAATGATTTTCGAATTTGAAAAAGTTTTCCAATTTCCAAAGAGAAGAAAATAGAATAGAAAATAAAGGAATAGAATAGAAAAAAATAGAATAGAATAGAAAATAATATAACAGAAAATAAAAGAATATAATATAATAGAGTAAAACAGAACAAAATAGAATAGAAAATAAAGAATAGAATAGAAATAAATAGAATAAAATAGAATGAATATAACCATCTTCTGAATTTCGTATTTCAGATAGAATAAATTCCAATTAGAATACATAAGAAAAGAATAGAATAGAAAAGAATAGAAAAAAAAACTATAGAATAGACTATAATAGAAAAGAATAGAATTCAAAAAACAATAGAATAGAATGGAAATAATATAACCATTTCCCAAAATTCAAATAGAATCAATTCAAATTTTAATAGAATAAAATAGAATAGAAAATAACAGAATCATATAGAAAAAAACAATAGAATAGAATAGAAAGAATATAACCATTTTCGGAAATTTGAATAGAATAAATTCAAATTTGAATAGAAAGTAATAGAATAGAATAGAATAAACAAATAGAAAAAGAATAGAATTAAAAAAAACAATAGAATAGAACAGAATAGAAAGAATATAACCATTTCCCAAAATTCAAATAGAATTAATTCAAATTTGAATAGAACAGAAAAAAATTGATTAGAATAGGAAGATGGTTATATTCTTTCTAATCTATTCTAATAAGTTTTTTTTCTATATTATTGTGTTATGTTTCTATTCTATTCCAATCTATTCTTTTCTATTCTATTCAAATTCAAATTGATTGTATTTGAATTTTGGGAAATGGTTATATTATTTCTACTCTATTCTATTCTGTTGTTATTTTATATCTAGTCTTTTCTATTCTATTCCTTTCTATTCAAATTTCAGAAGATGGTTATATTCTTTCTGTTTTAGTCTATTCTTATTTTATTCTATTCTATTCCATTCTATTCTGTTGTTTTATTTTCTATTTTGTTCTGTATTTCTCTATTATATTCTATTTTCTATTCTGTGATATTGTTTTCTATTCTATTATAATTTTTTCTATTCCATTCCTTTATTTTCTATTCTATTTTATTCTCTTTGGAAATTGGAAAACTATTTGAATTTGAAAACTTTTCGAAACGATTCGAATTTGGAAAATTCAAATCGATTCGAATACGAATAAACAAAACGAATTCCGAAAATGAATTAAACGGATTAAATGAATTTAACTAAATTAATTTATGTAAATAACGCATTGAAACGAAATTAAACAATTTTTTTCCTTCTGCACATGTCTAATACAGGTGTTTTGCCCTGGTGCAAATGGCAGCAACAGGAATTTATTGATTCTTGCTGCCGTTTTTCACACCTGTGAACGGCTATCTGCTGGTGGCCACAGCTATTCATGGCTGTTGACACAGCTGGCGATTACCTGCGGTGATCTCTGCTGGACTTACACAAAATGCATCCAGCAATCACTGACTGTGCGCACAGCAACGATTAGCTGCAGCAGCTGGAAACCTATCATTAAAATGTACAGATTCCTGCCGCTGCCATTTGTGCCAGGCCAAAATACCCATGCAAATGTAGCCTAATGGGAAAAATGCTGCTCGTCATGTGAAAAAAAGGTTAGATATTTGGTCCCTTGACCTCTGCTGAAAAGGAAGATCAGACAATCTGTACTCTGGTACTTACCACCAACAGAGTTAGGCCCCATGCACACGAGACGCAGATGCAAACTCTGCTGAACGCGTGTTTTAAAAAGCAGAAACCTGCGTTTAAAAACGTGCGTTTGGCTGTGTTTTCATGCCGCGTTTAAACGCGTTTAGACGCGTTTAGACGCGTTTGCGTCTATAAGCATTTGTAAAGATAACATCATACAGACCCTCCCCAAGCTCAGAAAGCATGTATTATTAACTATTTCTGCCATTCTGATCAGAGTGAGCAGCAGAGAGAGCAGTTGTACACTTGCATTTGCCTCTCTTTCTGTGTTTTTTTTTTTTTTTTTTTTAAATGGATCCCATATTGATTATATGTCAGGAAATGCTCCTGATGTTCTCTTCATGAGGCAGCAATGTCATCGCAAATTTGTATGAGAGGTCCAGAATCAGAGCTTGTCGATATTGGACCCATCCGTTGATGGCACAGCGAATGTCCGTTGGATATTTCACAAACATGTATACATCAGTGAGTATATACGCTCTATGAACTATCTAAACTAATTACGACATTTTAAACAATTTTTTCTAGTATTTTTTATGGTTTACCATCATATTTCTGAGTTTTCTGGTCAAAAAAATTGGGTTCCTTTAAAAAGGCTTATAAACGCAAACGCGGCTAAACGCAGGTGCCTGCGTTTAGACGCGTTTAGACGCGTTTTGCGTCTGAAACGTGGAAAAGCAAAGTGTCTGAACGCATTTTTTTGCTTCTGGAAAAACGAGGTTAAACGCAACTGCATAAAAACGGGAAAAAACTAGACTGTGTGCATGGACACATAGGATAACATTGCATGCGTTCAGGTGCAGTTGAAAAAAGTGTCCAACTGCCTCTGAACGCGCGTTTAACTGCGTCTCGTGTGCATGAGGCCTTAGGCCCCATGCACACGAGACGCAGATGCAAACTCTGCTGAACGCGTGTTTTAAAAAGCAGAAACCTGCGTTTAAAAACGCGCGTTTTGCTGTGTTTTCATGCCGCGTTTAGACGCTTTTAGACGCGTTTAGACTCGTTTGCGTCTATAAGCATTTGTAAAGATAACATCATATAGACCCTCCCCAAGCTCAGAAAGCATGTATTATTAACTATTTCTGCCAATTTGATCAGAGTGAGCAGCAGCAGCAGAGAGAGCAGTTGTACACTTGCATTTGCCTCTCTTTCTGTGTTTTTTTTTTTAAATGGATCCCATATTGAATATATGTCAGGAAATGCTCCTGATGTTGCTCTTGATGCGGCAGCAATGTCGTCGCAAATTTGCATGAGAGGTCCAGAATCAGAGCTCGTCGATATTGGACCCATCCGTTGATGGCACAGCGAATGTCCGTTGGATATTTCACAAACATGTATGCATTTCACAAACATGTATGCATTTCACAAACATGTATGCATCAGTGAGTATATATGCTCTATGAACTATCTAAACTAATTACGACATTTTAAACAATTTTTTCTAGTATTTTTTATGGTTTACCATCATATTTCTGAGTTTTCTGCTCCAAAAAATTGGGTTCCTTTAAAAAGGCTTATAAACGCAAACGCGGCTAAACGCAGGTGCCTGCGTTTAGCCGCGTTTAGCCGCGTTTAGCTGTGTTTTGCATCTGAAAAGCAGAAAAGCAAAGTGTCTGAACGCATTTTTTTGCTTCTGGAAAAACGAGGTTAAACGCAACTGCATAAAAACGGGAAAAAACTAGACTGTGTACATGGACACATAGGATAACATTGCATGCGTTCAGGTGCAGTTGAAAAAAGTGTCCAACTGCCTCTGAACGCGCGTTTTAACTGCGTCTCGTGTGCATGAGGCCTTAATTTGTCCAAATAAATTGCTTTTAGCCATATAGCAAGTGCTGTAGGGAGCGTAGGCAGCATTTTCTCCAGGATTGGTAATTATTCCTTCTGTTAATTTTATAGACACCTGTTCTGTGTGGTGTATCACACCCTATGCTTAGGGTCCCATTTATAATGATGAGCAGATAGCACAGCTAGATTTTACATCATTCAAAAATGCAGTGTTGTACAGTGCCATTGTTTGGTGATCAGAGGAAAGGTTAAGTCAGTTAAATTACTTTTCCAGCTTACCTGACCAGATTCACAGGTTTTCGAGTCCCAAAGCAGGCAAAACATTAATGTGATTGTAAACCTCAGACATGAAATATGAACAAAGTATATCCCTCTATAGTGTGTGCTTCTTTAATTTAAGAGCACTAAGTGTCACCTTTGTCTGCTGCCTAGTTCCTTTGCTATCAGCATAAATCACTTCTGACATATTTTCCTGACACCAAAAGAAAAATGGTGACATAGGAGGATGCTCCAGCTGATTGACAGCCTCAGCTTGGTTCCTGTGTGCTGTGTGAAGGGGGTGTGTTCCTTCCTCCAATCAGCTCTCAGAGCTCTCCTCACTAATGTATCTTCATCTCTCTGCCCCCTGCTTTTCAGAGCTGAAAGATCCTGTGTAAATTCTTCACTTTGAATGGCTGTAGAGGAAAGCTGTAAATAAACAGGTACAACTTACATTGGAGGATTTGTTGCCTCTCTGTGTATCACCTAAGGCCAGTCACTTCACTGGGTATATGTAAGGGTTTACGACCACTTTAAGGTAATCCTTAAACCACCTCAATACAGGGCACTTACAACCCCTTGCTGCCCATGCCAATTTTTAGCTTTCAGTGCTGTCGCTGTTTAAATGACAATTGCGCGGTCATGCTACACTGTACCCAAACAGAGTTTTTGTAATTTTGTTCCCACAAATAGAGCTTTCTTTTGGTGGTATTTGATCACCTCTGCGCTTTTTATTTTTTGCTAAACAAATAAAAAAAGACCTACAATTTTGAAAAAAATAAAAGTTTTTCTTTTGTTTCTGTTATAAAATTTTGTAAATAAGTAAGTTTTCTCCTTCACTGATGGGCACTGATAAAGGCAGCACAGATGAGGTGGCACTGATGGGCACTGATGTTGGGCACTAATAGGCGGCACTGATGGGCACTGGTAGGTGGCACTGATATACAGCACTGATGGGCATTGATAGGCTGCACTGGTGGGCAGTCATGGGTGGCACTGGTGGGCACTGAAAGGCTGCACTGATGGGTACTTATGGGTAGCACTGATAGGCGGCACTGCTAGGCACTGATAGGCGGCACTACTGGGCACTGATGGGCACTAATACGTGGCACTGATATGCACTACTGATAGATGGCATTGTTAGGCATCACTGATGGCACTGGCAGCCATTGGGGATGGGCACTGATTGGCAGCTGCCTGGGCACTGATTGGTATTTCCCTGGTGGTCTAGGGTGGCATACCTGGTGGTCCAGTGTGGTGGCCATCCCTGGTGGTCCTGGCGGCATCCTGGTGGTCCTGGGTGGGCATCCGAGGGGGGGCTGTGCTGATAAACAATCAGCACAGACCCCCCTGTCAGGAGAGCAGCCGATCGGCTCTCCTCTACTCACGTCTGTCAGACACGTGTGAGGAAAAGCCAATCAATGGCTCTTCCTGTTTACATCGTGGTCAGCTATGATTGGACACGGCTGATCACGTGGTAAAGAGCCTCCGTCAGAGGATCTTTACCGAGATCAGTGTAGCAGTGTTTTCAGACTGCAACACCGCACCACCGATCGGCACGATGCGTGCCCCCATGGGCGTGCGAGATCGTCATTCTGGGAGACCGTCATATGACGGCCACCCAGATCAAGAGCCGCGCTGCCCAGTCGCCATTTGACGGCCGGCCGGCGGAAAGCGGATATATTCTTCCCCCACAGCTCTAACAGATCCTACGCTATCCATAGACTGGGAGATCCTGCTTCTCTGAACCATGGGACCCACTAATCATGGGGTACTTTGTGTGACCAAATCCCCATATTTTTTGATAATGTTTTTTGAAAATGTCTAGGTGTTTTAAATAAGCCTTGCAGGAGGTAAATGTCTTTTTTGCATGTGTGTGCTGTAATATTTTGTTCTACTTTTTTCAAAAACTGTGCGTGATCTTTTTTCAAATTTTTTTCAGAGTTGTGTTATCCATTACTCATTAGTTTAAGAAGGGTGGTATCTGGGAGCCTCCTTATTGCTAAAGGGGGCTTTCAGATTAAAAAAATCCCCCCATCTGCAGACCCTCACAATCACCAGGCCAGGGTTGTGGAGGAGAGGCCTTTGTCCTTATTAATATGGGGACAAGATGCTCTACCCGGGGGATCCCTTCTGGCACGGTACCCCTTACCCCCATGTTGAGGGCATGTGGCCTGCCAGGCTGCATGCTTGGATAACAGTCTGGTATCGATTTTAGGGAGGAGCGCTTTTTTTTCTTGACATTTGCATGGCGTTCCCCCCTTAACCATTTGCTGACCGAATGACGGCTACAGCCTGGCCGGTCAGTTCTGGGAGGGCATCACATGACATGCATGAAGCACGCAGGCAGCGCACTCTGTAATCGCTGTGTCCTCCGGACAGCTGATCACTGATCGGGGTAAAGAGTCATTTAGCGGCTCTTTACCACATGATCATCTGTGTCCAGTCACAGCTGATCACGATTTAAACACAAGCCGGTTAGTAGCATTCTTTTCCTCAAGCTGACAGGAAAGCCGATAGCCAGCTTGTGTGATAGTGACATCTACACTGATAATCAAGTGATGCGAAACTGTTGGCGCTATATAAATCCTGTATAATAATAATCAGGGCACTGATTATCAGTGTCCTGATTATAAGTTCAGTCCCAACAGTGCCCACCAGTGCTGCCTATCAGTGCCCACCAGTGCGGCCTATCAGTGCCCACCAGTGCTGCCAATCAGTGCCTCCTCATCAGTGCTGCCTATCAGTGCTCTTCAGTGCTGCCTATCAGTGCCCATCAGTGACACCTCTCAGTGGCCAACAGTGCCCATCAGTGCCGCCTATTAGTACAGCCTCATCAGTGCCCATCAGTGCAGTATACCAATGGAAATCTTATAAAAGCAGAGGTCCGCCCACCACTGCAAAAATAAAAAGCCAGCAGCTGCACATACTGCCTTATGGCTTCACCCCGGGAACCCTACTGAGCATGCGCGCGGCTCCGCTCCTCTCTCCTACTGGCCAGGCGGCCGGGGAAGGTAGAGGGAGGAGGAGGGAGCCCAGGCGGTTACATCAATCTCCGCTGCTGAGGCTCCCAGAAGTGGGAACAGGATTCCTGTGAAAGAAAGGTATCCTGCCCCTTCCCCCCGAAAAGTGCCAATTGTGGCACCAGAGGGGGGAGGTGTACAATAAGCGGAAGTTTCACTTTTGGGTGGAACTCCGCTTTAATAAATATTTTCTATTTTGCGACTATTACACTGCTGTGTATTTCCCTTTGGAGTTACTCTTTCTTGGTATTTCTATATACAAGTCCTCCCCTCCTTTTCAGCCATCAGTGCAGCCTCATCAGCGCACATCAGTGAAGTAGAAAAATTACCTGTTTGCAAAGTTTTATAACTAACTATGAAAAACTTATTTTTTTCTCAAAATTTGTTTCATTTTTTTCAGCAAAAAAATAAAAAAACACAGTGGTGATTAAATACCACCAAAAGAAATCTCTATTAGTGTGAAAAAAATGATAAAAAATGTCTTATGGGTACAGTGTCTCATGACCGCGCAATAGTCACTCAAAGTGTGACAGCGCTGAAAGATTAAAATTGTCCTGGGCAGGAAGGGTGTAAAAGTGCCCGATAGGCAAGTGGTTAAAATCCATACCAGGCCCTCTCACCTCAGGGAGATCAATGAGAAGGAACAGAAGTGAAATAGCTCTGGAAACCCAATAAAATCCAACCACAAATTATATATATATGAAAAAAATAAATCCCACTGAGGTTTAAAACATACAGGGTTGAGAACTGTATCTAGACACATACATTTGTCTTTACAGCATTAAACAGAGAAAAGGCCAGTAATTACACTTGCTATTAACAACATTGTGTACCACTAGCTATATGTGCTAATCTTCTGAGATAATGTACGTTCTTGATTAGCAAGCGAAGTCTTGATTTAGCAATCAGTGAATCCCCCGTTTCCTGTAGAAATCTCCCACATGACCAGATGCCAAGAAATGTGTGAAAACCCATCCATATCTGTGGTATGAATAATTTCCTACCATTTACTAATAGATTTTAGCATTTGTTTAAAGATACTCTTGGGCTTATTCAGAAACAGTGTAAAGGTTTCTACTTGGCAGTAACCTGTGGCAACCATACATACACACTTATAGGGCTTTACATGAGTAATTATTGATTGGTTACCTTTTTTTATTGTTGTAAATCCCAAATGTTTCTTGCCAATGTGAAAACTTGAAAATTAAAGGAACACTTTTTATTCAGAGTATAGCATCAAGTCAATTAAACTCCTGGGATATTGATATGGTCAATTAACCCTTTCGCTGCCAGGCCTTGTACTCCATTTTTACCCTCAGGTGGCCAGACCATTTTTGCAATTTTTCCTTTGCCCTTTTATTTTTCACTTAGGCCCCTTTCACACGAGGCGGACTCCGCTTCCACGGAGCCCGCCTCTGTCCGCCGGCTCAGCGGGAGATCTCTCCGTTGATCTCCGCTGAACCGGCGGATGACAGGTCCCTCTCTGCTCACTGAGCGGGGAGGGGCTTGCGAGCGCCTCTGGTCTCTATGGAGAGATCGGATGAAAACGGACAGTGTGTCCGTTTTCATCAGATCTCACCCGATCCGATCCGCCAGCGACGGATCTGGACGTAGAGCCATACGTCTGCTTTTGGCGGATCGGACCGGGTCGGATGTCAGCGGACATGTCTCCGCTGACATCCGACGCTCCATAGACTAACATGGAGTGCCCATTCAGATCCGCAGTCAAAACTGACAGGCGGATCTGAACGGTCCGACCGTGTGAAAGGGGCCTTATAGCTTTCAAAGTTTGTAGAAGACCCCCCAAACCATATATTTTCTGAAAGCACATGAGCAGAAGAATAAAAAGAAGGTGCTACTGATTTCTAAGGTCCTGCGATATTTGCGCAAATGTATATCAAAACAATATTTTTACTAATAATCCACTAGGATGGTGGATCAATACGTGCCATTGCCAGAAGGTTTTCTGTGTCTCCCAGCACAGTCTCAAGAGCATTGAGGAGATTCCAAGAGACAGGCAGTTACTCTAGGAGAGCTGGACAGGGCCGTAGAAGGTCCTTAACCCATCGGCAGGACCAGTATCTGCTCCTTTGTGTAAGGAGGAACTGGAGGAGCACTGCCAGAGCCCTACAAAATGACCTTTAGCAGGCTACTGGTGTGAATGTCTCTGACTAAACAATCAGAAACAGACTTCATGAGGGTGGCCTAAAGGGACTGATGCCCTCTATTGGGCCCTGTGCACACTGCCCTGCACCGTGGAACTTGATTGGCATTTGCCATTGAACACCAGAATTGGCAGGTCCGCCACTGGCGCTCTGTGCTTTTCACAGATGAAAGCAGGTTAACCCTGGGCATATGTGACAGACGTGAAAGGGTCTGGAGAACATTATGTTGCCTGTAACTTTGTTCAGCATGACTGGTTTGGTGGTGGGTCAGTGATGGTCTAAGGAGGCATATCCATGGAGGGACGCACAGCCCTTTATAGGCTTGACAATTGCACCCTGACTGCCATTAGATATTGGGATGAAATCCTTGAACCTATTGTCAGACCCTACACTGGTGCAGTAGTCCTGGGTTCCTCCTGGTGTACGACAATACCTTGCCTCATGTGACGACAGTATGCAGCCAGTTCCTGGAGGATGAAGGAATTGATACTATTGAATGGCCCCCACGCTTGCCTGACCTAAATCCAATAGAACACCTCTGGGATATGTTTCGGTCCATCCAACGACGCCAGTTTGCACCTCAGTCTGTTCAGGAGTCCAGTGATGCCCTGGTCCAGATCTGTAAATACCCCAGGACACCATCCGTTGTCTCAATAGGCGCATGCCCCAACATTTTCAGGCATGCATACAAGCACATGGGGGCCATACAAACTACTGAGTATCATTTTGAGTTGCTGCAATTAAATTTCAGCAAAATAGACTAGCCTGCTGCATCATTTTTTTATTTAGATTTTAGGTGTGTCTTTGAATTCTGCCCTCTATAGGTTGATAATTTTCATTTCCATCAAACGATGTGGCATCTTCTCGCTCCTAACACATTACGCAGTCCATATCGGTATAGATATCCAGCATAAGATTTTTCCCCATTGAGGCCTGATGTGTTTTCAAAGTGTTCATTAAATTTTTTTGAGCAGTGTAATATTTTATTTTTATTATACAGATCTTGGATAAAATAGGTCTGGAGGATAAAAATCCAAGACAGCAGAGGTGCTACATGGGAAAATGTTGAGACTTGAGTTAACTTTTATGAACGTGTAGTCCTTTTAAATAATTTTCTCTTTCGGTGGAGCTGCACTCGCACTACAAGGATTAACTGCTCATTTAGTCTAGGGAAGAGTTTTTGCACTTTACCTTATCTTAACCTCCACTCCCCTGCAGATGGTGATCCCCCAAGCTCCGGTGATGATTTATTCTTCAGCATCATCATTGGTCTTGATGACAATAGAATCTTGGACTGCTGGAGCATGGAGGGAGGACACAAGTACAGCAAAATAAGTAAATCTTCTTTTCTATGTCCCCTAGACCTAAGCATTCAATTAACCCTTAAAGTGGATGTAAACCCGATTCATGAAATTTGAGGCACATATACAGTGCCTTGCGAAAGTATTCGGCCCCCTTGAACTTTTCAACCTTTTGCCACATTTCAGGCTTCAAACATAAAGATATAAAATTTTAATTTTTTGTGAAGAATTACCAACAAGTGGGACACAATTGTGAAGTGGAACAAAATCTATTGGATATTTTAAACTTTTTTAGCAAATAAAAAACTGAAAAGTGGTGCGTGCAAAATTATTCGGCCCCTTTACTTTCAGTGCAGCAAACTCACTCCAGAAGTTCAGCGAGGATCTCTGAATGATCCAATGTTGTCCTAAATGACTGATGGTGATAAATAGAATCCACCTGTGTGTAATCAAGTCTCTGTATAAATGCACCTGCTCTGTGATAGTCTCAGGGTTCTGTTGAAAGCGCAGAGAGCATCATGAAGACCAAGGAACACACCAGGCAGGTCCATAATACTGTTGTGGAGAAGTTTAAAGCCGGATTTGGATACAAAAAGATTTCCCAAGCTTTAAACATCCCAAGGAGCACTGTGCAAGCGATCATTTTGAAATGGAAGGCGTATCAGACCACTGCAAATCTACCAAGACCTGGCTGTCCCTCTAAACTTTCAGCTCAGAAAAGGAGAAGACTGATCAGAGATGCAGCCAAGAGGCCCATGATCACTCTGGATGAACTGCAGAGAACTACAGCTGAGGTGGGAGAGTCTGTCCATAGGACAACAATCAGTTGTACACTGAACAAATCTGGCCTTTATGGAAGAGTGGCAAGAAGAAAGCCATTTCTCAAGGATATCCATAAAAAGTCTTGTCTAAAGTTTGCCACAAGCCACCTGGGAGACACACCAAACATGTGGAAGAAGGTGCTCTGGTCCGATGAAACCAAAATCGAACTTTTTGGCCACAATGCAAAACGATATGTTTGGCGTAAAAGCAACACAGCTCATCACCCTCAACACACCATCCCCACTGTCAAACATGGTGGTGGCAGCATCATGGTTAGGGCCTGCTTTTCTTCAGCAGGGACAGGGAAGATGGTTACAATTGAGGGGAAGATGGATGCAGCCAAATACAGGACCATTCTGGATGAAAACCTGTTGGAGTCTGCAAAAGACCTGAAACTGGGACGGAGATTTATCTTCCAACAAGACAATGATCCCAAACATACAGCAAAATCTACAAAGGAATGGTTCACAAATAAACGTATCCAGGTGTTAGAATGGCCAAGTCAAAGTCCAGACCTGAATCCAATCGAGAATCTGTGAAAAGAGCTGAAAACTGCTGTTCACAAACGCTCTCCATCCAACCTCACTGAGCTCGAGCTGTTTTGCAAGGAAGAATGGGCAAGAATTTCAGTCTCTCGATGTGCAAAACTGATAGAGACATACCCCAAGCGACTTGCAGCTGTAATCGCAGCAAAAGGTGGCTCTACAAAGTATTAACGCAAAAAGTTTCAACAATCCAATAGATTTCGTTCCACTTCACAATTGTGTCCCACTTGTTGGTGATTCTTCACAAAAAATTTTAATTTTATATCTTTATGTTTGAAGCCTGAAATGTGGCAAAAGGTTGAAAAGTTCAAGGGGGCCGAATACTTTCGCAAAGCACTGTATGTGCAGTGTTATGTTATGTCTCTTCAAAGCACTATATCCCATAGCTTTCTCCTGCTCCGTTCCTCTGTTATCATCAGCCTGATAACTTCCAACAAGTTCTCCATCAACTGAGATAAAATCAGCCAGAGTTTTGTGTTGGGGAGGATGCTTTAAATAGATTAGCACAGAGCTGAACGATTCAACAAACAGCTCTGAAAGTCTCTACCTAGTTGGAGAGGGGGTGTGTGCCTTTCCTCCAATCAGCTGTCTTGGCTGTATGCCCAAGCTTCACTGCAGTGTTGAACACGATCTGAACTTTCTAAAGAATATTTAAAGCAGAAGACAGCAGATATAAATGTAAAACTTGTGTAGGGGGTTTTGTTTCATCCCTGTGTATCATCTGAGGCTGTTCACTTCACTGGGTATATATGGAGGGTTTACATCCACTTTAAGGTGTGGGTGAAGTCCCAAAGCAAGAGATAATTTGTATGTTTCCCGGAGTTGGTTTTTAAACTTCTCCCGTTGTTGCTGTTGTATTTTCCTTCTGAAGTGTGGACAGGGTTAAACTAAATATTCATCATTGCAGAAGTACAGCAGCTCATCTTTAAAGTGGTTCTAAAGTCAGAAGGTTTTTTAGATAAAAAACCTTCAGTGTGCAGCAGCCCCCCTAAGCCCCCTAATACTTACCTGAGCCCATCTCGATCCAGCGATACACTATTGGCTCTTGCTCCTGTCAATAAAAACCAGTGAGCCTAGGGGTGGGGCCAAATCATGACTCTGTGTCCGAATGAACACATCGAGCAGCGGATCGGCTCCGTTGCCCCCATAGCAAGCTGCTTGCTGTGGGGGCACTCGGCCAGTGGGAGGGGCCAGGAGCGCCGGTGAAGGACCCGAGAACAGGAGGATCTGGGCTGCTCTGTGTAAAACCACTGCACAGAGCAGGAAAGTATAACATTTTTGTTATTATTAAATGAAAAAAAATTAGATTTTAGTATCACTTTAAGAAGGCCCATTTATATTGCTCATATATAGAGTGTCTCCAATGCAGGGGGCAGCCATTTTAATTGGGCCTCAAACAATCCTGGAGGATGGTGATTGGCTTATGCAGCAGAGCAAGGAGTAGTGTGTCTGCAGACTCCTGAGAGGAAAAGAGAGCACAGTCTTAAAGCTAGCAGGGGTGTCAGAAAGACAGGGCTGTTGGCTGAACGTAACCCTGCCATAGCTGACCGCAATCAGTAAGACCTCAGAGAAGCATATAGACTTCTTATTGCACAGGACCTTGCCTCAAAGACCTGGAAACCTTCTCCCTGGAAGGGTGTGGCTGCAATTGGGATGTCTGGTAACAGCGCACTGTCACTTTTGAGAATTAATTTTTTTTCTCTGTTCATTACAAGTACACCGAAAAAAAAAATGAGCTGACATCTGAAGTGATACTGGTTGGAGGTATGCTCTAAAGCGTATCAAAACCCAAAAATATAAATGTAATATATTGCAGCTTGCCTGACACTTTGATGTGGTGACAGCATTAGTTTTCTTTTTTAAGCTTTTTTTTCTTTCATTTTCACCTAAGTGATTCTGTTAGTAATATACAATACCAAAAAAGTGCCGTACTTCCAATATCATATCTTATCATATCAAGTGCACTCAAAATAAATACATTTATTTTGTGTCAATGAGAGAAATACAAGTGATCTTGATAATAATATTCAATCATTAAATCCAGTAATAATTCAAATCACATGTCAGTCCAAATGGCAAACTGTGCAAATCATGAGTGTAAAAAAATCTGTATTGTGAAACAATGTTTAATCCAAATTCACCATGAAAAAAACGCTGTGTTCATAATGGGATTCTACTACCGACAGGTAAAGGATGGTCTCTCAGCTTATGCTGTGGACCATTAAATTATAAAGGTCTCACTGCACGTTTTCCCCTTTAAAAGCTGGGGTCAGCATACAATTGGCTCCTTATATGTTAATGTCTTCTTCCCTTATGTTCAGCTCTCAGGACAGGCGTGTTTGGACTTGGTGGGAACAGTTTGGGGATGGCCCCTTCCTGTTCCAATATGACCAGTGCACAAAGCAAGAGCCATAAAGACATGGATGAGCCAGTTTGGGGTGGAGACTGCGAGCCAGGCCTTCTCGTCCAACATCAGTGCCTGACTTCACAAATGCGCTTCTGGAAGAGTGATCAAACATTCCCATAGACACACTCCTAAACCTTGTGGAAAACATCCCAGAAGAGTTGAAGCTGTTATAACTGCAAAGGGTGGGCCAACTCAATATTGAACCCTACAGACTAAGACTGGGATGCTATTAAAGTTCATGTGCGTGTTAAGGCAGGCATCCCAATACTTTTGGTAATATAGTGTAGACATGAAAAAAAAAAGGCTTTCAACTGTATAGTTAAAAAATAGACCAAAATAGAGAAGTTCATTGTTAGGGTTATTAATACCTTTTACTGCCTGTTAGATATGGTTAGTCTTGTCTAGCATCTTCCTGATAGAGATATATATACACAGTAGTGTTCTCGTCCGGCATCTTCCTCCATGGCGTCTTCTTCCCGCCTCGTTCTTGGGCCGCTCCGCATCAATGGGAGGCTCCTGCTTCCTGCGAACTGTGTGACGCTTCTCTTCTTCTGACAGTTCTTATATAACAGAGGGCGGGAGCATCCGGTGAACCCGCCCCCCTCTGACGCACGGTTCCGTTATATAAGTGTCAGAAGAAAAGAAGCATCACACAGAGGGAGCCTCCCATTGATGCGGAGCGGCCCAAGAACGAACCGGGGAATAAGACGCCGTGGAGGAAAATGCCGGATAGGTGGCACTGATGGACACTGATGGGTGGCACTCATGGACACTAATAGATGGCACTGATAGGCATCACTGATGGCACTGGCACACACCAGCTGTTATTCTAAAAGACGTCATATGAGGTCTAGTCAGGATAACAGAACCACCGCCGGGCCGTCATTCTCCTATAGGCTGGGCGGGAAGTGGTTAAAGTGATTGTAAAGTCTCATTTTTTTTTCAGAAAAATAATAAACATGTTATACTTACCTCCTCTGTGCAGTTGGTTTTGCACAGGACAGTCTCGATCCTCCTCTTCTCAGGTCCCTCTCCAGGTCTCCTGGTCCCTCCCCCCTGTTGAGTGCCCCCACAGCAAGAAGCTTGATATGGGAGCACCCGAGCTGAGCTGCAGCTCCGTTTGTCCATTCAGACACGGAGCCCCAGTTAGGCCCCACCCCTCTTTCTCCTGATTGGCTATCTGACTTTGATTGACAGCAGCGGGAGCCAATGGCGCTGTTGTGTCTCAGTCAATCAGGAGGGAGAGTCCCGGATGGCCGAGGCACTCATGGACATTGCTGGATAGAGATGTGGCTCAGGTAAGTATTAGGGGGGCTGAGGGGGGCTGATGCACACATAAGGTTTTTTATTTTAATGTATAGAATGCATTAACATGAAAAAAAACTCCTGACTTTACAACTCCTTTAACCCCTTGCCGACCAGCCGCTGTCATTTTACTGCGGCAGGATGGCACGATCCTGCAAGCCGTCGTAGCTATATGACGGCTCACGGGATCGGGATAGCAGGCGCGTGCACGGCGGGGGGGCCAATGCCCGTGGCCGACGGTCGCGATGAAGTGTGCGTGTAAACATACAAATCCCTGTTCTGTGAGGAGAGGCGTGACAGATTGTGAGTTCCTATTAGCTAGGAACCACGAGTCGTCAATTCCTCTAGGTCAGTCCCCTCCCCCTACAGTTAGAAACACACCTAGGGAACACAGTTAACCCCTTGATCGCCCACTAGTGTTAACCCCATCCCTGCCAGTGACATTTTTACAGTAATCAGTGCATTCTTATATTTATATGGGACCATTGATAAATGCCAATGGTCCCAACAAGGTCTCAAAAGTGTCCGATGTGTGCGCCATAATGTCGCAGTCACGATAAAAATCGCAGATCGCCGCAATTACTAGTAAAAAATGTTTTACCAAAAAATATGTAGAAGAATACATATCGGCCTAAAAAATTTGCTTTTTTTTAAATAAAATGGGATATTTATTATAGCAAAAAGTACAAAATGTTTTTTTTTTTTTTCTAAATTTTTCGATTTTTTTTTTTTTGTGTTTATATCGCAAAAAAAAAAAAAAAACGCAGAGGTGATCAAATACTACCAAAAGAAAGCTCTATTTGTGGAAAAAAAAGGACGTCAATTTTGTTTGGGTGCAACGTCGCACGACCGCGTAATTGTCAGCGACGCAGTCCCGAATCGCAAAAATGGCCTGGTCATTCAGCAGCCAAATCTTCCGGGGCTGAAGTGGTTAAGGCACAGAATGCAATGGCGTCTACAGAGTGGAAAGTAATACATACATCCTTGTTTTCAAATGGTAAGGCAACAAATATCAGCAAATCATTTCTCATTTAAGGGAATTGATGCTAAAGAGGATTGGGAAATTCTGAACATTCCCAGCCCTGACTTCACCCGAAACACGGTCCAGGACCACAGGGTCCAGTTCTACACACAGCAGCCAGTAATACTATTTATTCCAAAACGGCTCCCCCCTCCGTAGAGCAAAAAAATGCTATCTGCTGGTATCCAGTTATCATAATAGTCAATGGATATCTAATATACAAGGGCAGGACTTCCTCGCAGCTATAGAACTTGCATCATGATGATGAAACCTTTGCAATCCATTGAAAGGTGTTATGTGACTTCTCAGTAAAGTCAGTTATTTTAGGGAGGGAGAGCCGTAAGTGTGCGGAGACGACAGCGCCGGACGCAGACACACAGCTCCAGTAAAAAGGAATTGTCCTTTCCTATTAGACAAGATTTTTGACATGACCTTCTTTTTAACATTGCACTGATATCAAATTAATTATATAAAGCAAGTGCGGCTAAGTACTATTTACTGGACAAGCACAAAGAAGGACACGTAATAGAATCACTTTTCTGTATAAAAAAAGGAACAAGCCTACAACAGAATATGGGAGATGCTGCTGCTGACTTGCTTTTGAAGGTGTAAGCTCCAAGAATGTCATCAGAAGGGCCTGCATGTACCTTTAGATATCTACCAAAGCTCATAGGGAGCCAGAAACACTGGACATTTTATGAAATAAATACTGACTTCAGTTTGTAAAGCTAAAGTTAAACTCCCATCAAGCCAAGCTCTAGCTAATCCAGTTTTAATATGTATTAATGTATCCATGTATTAATAAAAATGTAATTAATAGTGTAGCGGCCATAACCTCGATGGGGCGGCCTTGACTTTTGGGCTTACCGGTTACCTCCGCTTGGCTTCGTCCTCCATGTCTAAGGGTTCCCAGAGTTAGTACCCAACGACTTTGCACGCTGACACCATAAAAGTATTTTTGAAAGGTTTTTATTTGCAGGGGTAACATCCAACAGACACAGTCACATGTGGGAACAGAGGGCAAGGGTGAAGAAAACTCAGGCACCTTGAACTGCTAAGTATACAAAAGTCTCTATTTGCCAACCCAGAGAGTAGCCACTCGCAGCTGGGTGCTTCCAAGCTGAACAAATCTCGAGCCAGAGATTATGGCAGTCAGCACTTGAATAACTAAATTTGCACAGTCTTTAACCTTGATTCAAAACGGTACTCAGAAACAAAACATGAACCTTTCCTCAGTACCTGGAACGTTATCCGTCTCCTTGACAGTATTGGGGAAGCCTGGATTCTTTAGTGTCCTTAACAACCCAGCAACCAGGCACTTCTCAGGATGCCAGCTTGTTGGCCCTCCTCCGAAGAGTCCTCCCCCGGTCGCTTGCACGAGCTGCGGTGCCCCTCCAAGTTGAGAGCGCACCCGGACACCTTGAATCCTCCCTCAGTTACAGCGCCTCGGACCAGCCGGTTCTGAGACTCGGGAACAGATGGATCCTTGCCCCAGACCAAGCGGGTCTGTGGGGCCTGTCAAACCAAACATGTTGCAGGGCGGCACACACTCCCCTGACTGGGACCCCTCACGGGGCTACCCCGATCCAGATCCAGGAAACAGGCAGCTCTGGCCTAACGAACCCGAACACGTGACTCCAGCATCTTAAGTACCCTTCCCCAGACTCCTCAGCATAGGCTAAACGCACCCACTGATTGGCTCTGAGGAATGCCGATACCCAAAACCGTCCAACCAGGCCTGATTCTGAGCATGTCATGTGTACCTCACCGCACACATGATCAGGCAGAACCCTACCACAGCTCAGTCAAACTAATGCCAAAGCTTCCCTATCCAATTAACTCTCAGAACCCTTTTACTGTTCTGAGAGACAAAAATAACTAAATTTACAATAGCGGACACCTAGGAAAGGTGTCACCGCTACAATAGTATCTTGAAATACAGCTAGCATAAGCATAGACTTATACAAATGGGTTCACAAACCCTTTAAGTGGTTAATCCTGTGGGGTTGCATATACTGTATGTGTGCCTGCATAGAGATTGGGTCTCCTGCTAACGATTGGAAACTGGATATCTCCAGTAAATATCCATTTACCACCAAATGAAAGCCAAGTTTGTCCTGGATACACTAAGTAGTTGTGGTGATGTGTACAGTTTTACTAATGCATGTCGAAGTTGCAAAACTGTGTTCAGCCATCAGAATGTGTTCTAGGATATTTATTAAACACCTTAATACAGGGGACTTACACCCCCTTCCTGCCCAGGCCATTTTTCAGCTTTCAGCGCTGTCACAATTTGAATGACAATTGTGCGTCATGCAACACTATAACCATGTGACATTTTTATAATTTTCTTCACACAAATAGAGCTTTCTTTTGGTGGTATTTAATCACTTCTAGGTTTTGTATTTTTCCCTAAAAATAAAATAAAGACCGAAAATTTTGAAAAAAATAGTTTTTCTTAGTTTCTGTCAGTAAATTTTGTAAATAAGTAATGCCGCGTACACACAATCGTAATTCTCATCGGAAAAAGCTCTGATGGTTTTCCCGTCGGAATTCCGACAGAATTCTGCTCAAACTGTCTTGCCTCCACACGGTCACACCAAATTCCGACGGTCAATAACACCGCAACATACAACATGTTCAACGGCACTATAAAAGGGAAGTTTAATGCTTCAGAGCATGCGTCTAATTGTTTTTGAGCATGCGTCGGAATTTTGCGTGTCGGAATTGCATACACACAATCGGAATTTCTGATAGAAAGTTTTTCCGTCTGAAAAATTAAGAACAGGCTCTCAATCTAAAGTCCTTCGGAAATGCTGACAGAAAAAGACCGATGGGCATACACACGGTTGGAAAATCCGATGAAAAGCTGAAAATGGACTGTTTCCATCGGAAATTCCGGCCATGTGTACACGGCATAATTTTTCTCCTTCACTGATGGGCGCTGATGAGGCAGCACTGATAGGCTGCACTGATGGGCACTGATGAGGTGCCACTTATGGGCACTGATGAGGCGGCACTTATGGGCACTGATTAGGTGGCACTGATGAGGAGGCACTAATATGCCGCACTTATGGGCACTGATACGTGGCACTGATGAGCACTGATAGGTGGCACTGATGGGTTGCACTGGTGGGCACTGATGGGCACAGATAGGCGGCACTGGTGGGCACAGATAGGCAGCACGGATAGCCGGCACTGATGGGCATTGATGGGCAGCACTGATAGCCAGCACTGACTGGCATCACTAATGGCCACTGATTTCTGGCGCTTGTGGGCAAATGTGGGCACTGATTGCTGGCAGTTGTGGGCACACATTGCTGACAATGGTGGGCACCTAATTGTAATCAGGGCACTGATGATCAGTGCCCTGATTACATCCCTAGATGTCCTCTGTGAGGAGATGCTACTGATCGGCTCTCCACTCCTCACACTCTGTCAGCCTGAGGCGAGTAGTGCCGATTACCAGTATCTCTGTGTTTACATGTGACCGGCTGTGATGGGACACAGTCGATCACATGGTTAAAGAGCCATGGCCAAGGCTCTTTACAGAGATCAGGGTCATGCCGTGTCGTTGCGCCGTGTCCTAGCAACACGGCGGGGCCGCGATCGCCGGGCTGCACACCCCCGCGGGCACGCAAGAGTGGTCGTTCTGGGAAGACGTCATATGATGTCCACCCAGAACGAGAGCTGCACCGCCCAGCTGTCATTTGATGGTGGGTGGGCGGCAAGTGGTTAAAAAGAATCTTGACTGCTGAGAAGCAATGGGCCCAGGTACAAATCAAATGTAACATAAATGGATAGAAACCCTCACCCTTGCCCCCTCACCACATTTAAATAAACACACTTACAACCATTAGGTTGGAAAGGGCAAGCTTTTTAAATTCCAACACATAACATGTGAACACTTTTAACCACTTAAGCCCCGGACCATTTGGCTGGCCAAAGACAAGAGCACTTTTTGCGAT
This sequence comes from Lithobates sylvaticus, assembly GCA_028564925.1. NCBI lineage: Eukaryota > Metazoa > Chordata > Amphibia > Anura > Ranidae > Lithobates > Lithobates sylvaticus. The sequence goes on from CM053029.1 coordinate 95,464,864, forward strand.
TCGGCATTGCGTTGCTTTAACTGACAATTGCACGGTCATGCCATGGGGCTCCCAAAAAAATTTACGTCCTTTTTTCCCCATAAATAGAGCTTTCTTTTGGTGGTATTTTTGCGCTATAAACAAAAAAAGAGCGACCATTTTGAAAAAACATATTATTTTTTACCTTTTGCTATAATAAATATCCCCAAAAAATCTATAAAAATTTTATTTTTTCTCAGTTTAGGCCGATACGTATTGTTCTACATATTTTTGATAAAACAAAAATCGCAATACGCGTTTATTGATTTGTTTGCGCAAAAGTTATAGCGTCTATCAAATAGGAGATAGTTTTATGGCATTTTTTTTAATAATTAATTTTTTACTAGTAATGGCGGCGATCAGCGTTTTTTATCGTGACTTTGACATTATGGCGGACACGTCAGACAATTTTAACACATTTTTAGGACCATTGGCATTAATACAGCGATCAGTGTGATTAAAAATGCATTGATTACTGTAAAAATGTCACTGGCAGTGAAAGGGTAACACTAGGGGGCAGTGAAGGGGTTAATGTGTGTCCTAGTTTGTGTTCTAACTGAAGGGAGATGTGGACTGTGCAGGGAAACTAACAGATCGCTGTTCATACTCTGTATGAACAGAGGATCTGTCAGTTCTCCCCTCAGCGAACCAGAAACTGTGTGTTTACTCACACAGCTCCCGGTTCTCCATGTGCCCCAAGCGATCGCGGGAGCCCGGCGGTGATCGAAACCACCAGGCACTCGCATCGGCTTAGGGGGTGAGCAGGGGATGCGCCCTCTAGTGGCCACAGGGCGAAGCATCGTTACATAACGTTGTTTCGCCCAGCCGTGCCATTCTTGTCGGCAAGTGGTTAAACCAGTACCAGTCACAGTTGTACTGTGAGCACCTAATTCCAAAAGGGGGTCTGTCCTTACCATAACTGCTGGACAGACAGCTTACTTCCAATTTCCATCAAGGGCATAGCCCATTACAGCAACTTTTATGCTGGCAAGGTCAAGAAACCGCAGCAAGCTGTGACATACCATAAGAAAAAAGGGGCGGGAGGGTGGGCAGCTCTTCCAGCCACGTTCCTCAAAAGACCCAGAATTCCCTGGGGCAATACTTTTCTGAGCTCAGGCCCAGCCCCCATAGTTCAACCAATCCTTGGTGACCACTAAACCACCTTGTCGGGCACCTGGCCATGCCCCCATCAGTCAAGGCTCTCTTTCCCTAGAGGGACTCAAGAGGCCTTCATTCCTATTATGAAAGTACCTGAAAAATATCTGAACGTACAAGAGCCTCAGATGTGCTTCCATGGAAGAGAACTGTATGCAAAGACGTTCAGAATATTGTAATCGCTTTAGATGAAAAATAAATGTTGATGATTACATAAGGAAGCTAGTCTTATATCATAATAAGATGTAAAGCAATGTCACCTTAAAATGTACCTGTGATTTTGCAGCAGATAACAGTCGATGATTACACCAGAAAGCAAGTCTTGTATAAGATATAACGCAACATCACCTTAAATAAACCTATAGAGAGACAGGAACCTGTGGTTTTGTAGCCAAACGCATAAATTATCCCATATATTTTCTGAATCCGGAGTTGGGCTTTAACAATTAAAGTGGAGGGCCACCCTAAAAAAAAAAAAAAATAACATTAATATTCTTTAGGGCTGTGGAAAATAAGATTAATTCCTCGATTAATCGTTCATTTTTTGGATCGATCAAAATTCTTTTGATCGGTACTCACCTCTCCGCAGGCTTCTGGGTTTTCAGGGAGTTCCGTCGGAGATCCGGTGACGTCGCGGACATCAATGTCACCGGACTCCTCCCCCTTCCCCAAGTGCCTCCGTCTGCTAACGAAGGGAAGGGGGGAGAAGTCCGGTGACGTCGAAGTTCTGATTAAACGTAACGTGTACAGGGGAGGAGCTACGCATTACGTCACCTGCTGCTGCCCTACGGAACTAACACGATTGTCGGCTTTACATGCTGTGTTTTTATCATCTTTATGTGAGTAGTTTGTGTTTGAACACAAAAATGTAATCTTATACTTAAGCGGTGAGAACTTAGATCTTTTCTTTCTACCCATGACCTGGCGTCCTTGCTGAGATCTAAGGAGACGTGAGAGAAGTTTATGGTCCGTGTTAACCCTTTTGATACCCGCTTGCATGACCACCTGTTTGCACAGGGGTCCATGCCATAAGGTGAGAGTGATTAGTTAGACCGGAAGTGGAGGGATTGTCACGCTACTGTGAAAAAAAACATTACTTAAGTCAGTGCTACAGTTTGAATTTTAAAGTATTTGTGTGAACTGTGAAGTTAAGTCATGGATTGTGGAAACTAACTAGTGTCGGGTGATTGTATATAGTGTATACCACATTTACCACTGACTAATGCAGAGTTGCAATGCAAGGAGATCAGCTAAAAGAGGTTGGATCTGTATGTGCATTATAATTAATCGAAATTAGTTGATTAATCGAATAAAAATAAATCAATTAATCGAACACAAAAATTGTAATCAGTAACAGCCCTAGTATAAATTTATCCTATAGATTTTCTGAATCTGGAGTTGGGCTTTAACAATTAAGCAATTGGGAGACAGTTGTCACCATATACAGAAACTGGAGTGTCTAAACAGGGTCCATTCTTTACAGATTTAATAACCATTTTTTAAAGTTACATTCATATGTTAAAGCTTATATGAGTATTCAGGTATTGGGGTTGAGTATTCAGGCAGGTTTAGATCTGCTTTGATTTAATTTAAGGCTACATTTGTACAGGTTTGACATGTGCATTTTGTTTTGTTCCGAATTGAAATTCAGACAAATTTTCGTTTTTCGAAAATTCGGATGTATACAAATTTCCGAATTTAAACAAATCCGAAATAACGAAAAAACATTCAGACAGAAAATCGATTTCAATCGTTTTCAAATCAATTTCAAATGATTTTCGAATTTGAAAACGTTTTCCAATTTCCAAAGAGAAGAAAATAGAATAGAAAATAAAGGAATAGAATAGAAAAAAATAGAATAGAATAGAAAATAATATAACAGAAAATAAAAGAATATAATATAATAGAGTAAAACAGAACAAAATAGAATAGAAAATAAAGAATAGAATAGAAACAAATAGAATAAAATAGAATGAATATAACCATCTTCGAAATTTCGTATTTCAAATAGAATAAATTCCAATTAGAATAAATAAGAAAAGAATAGAATAGAAAAGAATAGAATAAATTAAAAAAAACAATAGAATAGACTATAATACAATATAAAATAATAGAATTAAAAAAAACAGTAGAATAGAATGGAAATAATATAACCATTTCCCAAAATTCAAATAGAATCAATTAGAATTTGAATAGAATAGAAAAGAATAGATTAGAATAGAATAGAAAATAGCAGAATAATATAGAAAAAAACAATAGAATAGAATAGAAAGAATATAACAATCTTCCGAAATTTGAATAGAATAAATTCAAATTTGAATAGAAAATAATAGAATAGAATAGAATAAACAAATAAAAAAAGAATAGAATTAAAAAAAAACAATAGAATAGAACAGAATATAAAGAATATAACCATTTCCCAAAATTCTAATACAATTAATTCAAATTTGAATATAATAGAAAATAAAGAACAGAATAGAATAGAAACAAATAGAATAAAATAGAATGAATATAACCATCTTCTGAATTTCGTGTTTCAAATAGAATAAATTCCAAGTTGAATACATAAGAAAATAATAGAATAGAATAAATTAAAAAAAAACAATAGAAAAGACTATAATAGAATAGAAAAGAATAGAATTAAAAAAACAATAGAATACAATGAAAATAATATAACCATTTCCCAAAATTCAAATAGAATCAATCCTAATTTGAATAGAATAGAAAAGAATAGAATAGAAAATAACTGAATAATATAAAAAAAAAACAATAGAATAGAATAGAAAGAATATAACCATCTTCCGAAATTCGAATAGAATAAATTCAATTTGAATAGAAAATAATAGAATAGAATAGAATAAACAAATAGAAAAACAATAGAATTAAAAAAACAATAAAATAGAACAGAATACAAAGAATATAACCATTTTCCAAAATTCTAATTAGAATTAGAATTGATTAGATTTTGAATAGAATAGAAAAGAATAGATTCGACTAGGAAAATGGTTATATTCTTTCTAATCTATTCTAATCAGTTTTTCTCTATACTATTGTGTTATTTTTCTATTCTATTCCAATCTATTCTTTTCTATTCTATTCAAATTCAAATTGATTGTATTTGAATTTTGGGAAATGGTTATATAATTTCTATTCTATTCTATTCTGTTGTTATTTTATATCTAGTCTTTTCTATTCTATTCCTTTCTATTCAAATTTCAGAAGATGGTTATATTCTTTCTGTTTTAGTCTATTCTTATTTTATTCTATTCTATTCCATTCTATTCTGTTGTTTTATTTTCTATTCTATTTTGTTCTGTATTACTATTATATTCTATTTTATATTCTGTGATATTGTTTTCTATTCTATTATAATTTTTTCTATTCCATTCCTTTATTTTCTATTCTTTTTTATTCTCTTTGGAAATTGGAAAACTATTTGAATTTGAAAACTTTTCGAAATGATAGGAATTTGTAAAATTCAAATCGATTTGAATACGAATAAACAAAACGAATTCCGAAAATGAATTAAACGGATTAAATGAATTTAACCACTAGCTGACCGCCCACTGTCAAATGACGGCGGGACGGTTCAGCTACTGTGGCGGGACGCCATCATATGACGTCGTCTCCAATTTGGCCACTGGGGGGCGCGCGCCCGCCGCGTAGCTGGGGCCTCGGTGCGCGTGCCCGGCGGTCGCGATGACCGCCAGGCACCCGCGATTGCCCGGTAATCGAGCAGGACGTGGATCTGTGTGTGTAAACACACAGATCCACGTCCTGTCAGAGGAGAGGAGACCGATGGTGTGTCCCTTGTACATAGGGACACCGATCGGTCCCCTCCCCCAGTCAGTCCCCTCCCCCCACAGTAAGAATCACCAAGATAGGGTACACATTAACCCCTGCAGCGCCCCCTAGCGTTAACCCCTTCCCTGCCAGTCAAATTTATACAGTAATCAATGCATTTTTATAGCACGGATCGCTGTATAAATGTGAATGGTCCCAAAAATGAGTCAAAAGTGTCCGAAGTGTCCGCCGCAATGTCGCAGTCACGATAAAAATCGCAAATCGCCGCCATTACTAGTAAAAAAAAAAATAATAATAAAAATGCTATAAATCTATCCCCTATTTTGTAGACGCTATAACTTTTGCGCAAACCAATCAATATACGCTTATTGCGATTTTTTTTACCAAAAATATGTAGAAGAATACGTATTGGCCTAAACTGAGGAAAAAATTTGTTAAAAAAAAAAAAAAAAAAAATTGGATATTTATTATAATAAATAGTAAAAAATATTATGTTTTTTCAAACTTGTCCCTCTTCTTTTGTTTATAGCGCAAGAAATAAAAACCGCAGAGGTGATCAAATACCACCAAAATAAAGCTCTATCTGTGGGGAAAAATGATAAAAATTTTATTTGGGTACAGCGTTGCATGACCGCGCATTTGTCATTCAAAATGCGACAGCGCTGAAAGCTGAAAAATGGCTTGGTCAGTAAGGAGGTGTTCGTGGCTGGTAGGCAAGTAGTTAACTAAATTAATTTATGTAAATAACGCATTGAAACGAAATTAAACAATTTTTTTCATTCTGCACATGTCTAATACAGGTGTTTTGCCCTGGTGCAAATGGCAGCAACAGGAATTTACTGATTCTTGCTGCCGTTTTTCACACCTGTGAACGGCTATCTGCTGGTAGCCACAGCTATTCATGGCTGTTGACACAGCCGGTGATTACCTGCGGTGATCTCTGCTGGACTTGCACAAAATGCATCTAGCAGCGTTCACCACTGGTAATCACTGACTGTGCGCACAGCAACGATTAGCTGCAGCCGCTGGAAACCTATCATTAAAGTGTACAGATTCCTGCCGCTGCCATTTGTGCCAGGCCAAAATACCCATGCAAATGTAGCCTAATGGGAAAAATGCTGCTCGTCATGTGAAAAAAAGGTTAGATATTTGGTCCCTTGACCTCTGCTGAAAAGGAAGATCAGACAATCTGTACTCTGGTACTTACCACCAACAGAGTTAATTTGTCCAAATAAATTGCTTTTAGCCATATAGCAAGTGCTGTAGGGAGCGTAAAGCAGCATTTTCTCCAGGATTGGTAATTATTCCTTCTGTTAATTTTATAGACACCTGTTCTGTGTGGTGTATCACACCCTATGCTTAGGGTCCCATTTATAATGATGAGCAGATAGCACAGCTAGATTTTACATTATTCAAAAATGCAGTGTTGTACAGTGCCATTGTTTGGTGATCAGAGGAAAGGCCAGTTAAATTACTTTTACAGCTTACCTGACCAGATTTGCTTGTTTTCGAGTCCCAAAGCAGGCAAAACATTAACGTGGTTGTAAACCTCAGACATGAAATATGAACAAAGTATATCCCTCTATAGTGTGTGCTTCTTTGATTTAAGAGCACTAAATTTCACCTTTGTCTGCTGCCTAGTTCCTCTGCTATCAGCATAAATCACTTCTGACATATTTTCCTGACACCAAAAGAAAAATGGTGACATAGGAGGAAGCTCCAGCTGATTGACAGCCTCAGCTGAGTTCCTGTGTGCTGTGTAAAGGGGGTGTGTCCCTTCCTCCAATCAGCTCTCAGAGCTCTCCTCACTAATGTATCTTCATCTCTCTGCCCCCTGCTTTTCAGAGCTGAAAGATCCTGTGTAAATTCTTCACTTTGAATGGCTGTAGAGGAAAGCTGTAAATAAACAGGTACAACTTACATTGGAGGATTTGTTGCATCTCTGTGTATCACCTAAGGCCAGTCACTTCACTGGGTATATGTAAGGGTTTACGACCACTTTAAGGTAATCCTTAAACCCCCCTCAATACAGGACACTTACAACCCCTTGCTGCCCAGGCCAATTTTCAGCTTTCAGTGCTGTCGCTGTTTAAATGACAATTGCGCGGTCATGCTACACTGTACCCAAACAGAATTTTTGTAATTTTGTTCCCACAAATAGAGATTTCTTTTGGTGGTATTTGATCACCTCTGCGTTTTTTATTTTTTGCTAAACAAATAAAAAAAGACCTACAATTTTGAAAAAAATAAAAGTTTTTCTTTTGTTTCTGTTATAAAATTTTGTAAATAAGTAAGTTTTCTCCTTCACTGATGGGCACTGATAAGGCAGCACAGATGAGGTGGCACTGATGGGCACTGACAATGGGCACTAATAGGCGGCACTGATGGGCACTAATAGGCGGCACTGATGGGCACTGGTAGGTGGCACTGATATACAGCACTGATGGGCATTGATAGGCGGCACTGGTGGGCAGTCATGGGTGGCACTGGTGGGCACTGAAAGGCTGCACTGATGGGTACTTATGGGTGGCACTGATAGGCGGCACTGCTAGGCACTGATAGGCGGCACTACTGGGCACTGATGGGCACTAATACGTGGCACTGATGGGCACTGATATGCACTACTGATAGATGGCATTGTTAGGCATCACTGATGGCACTGGCAGCCATTGGGGATGGGCACTGATTGGTAGCTGCCTGGGCACTAATTGGCATTTCCCTGGTGGTCTAGGGTGGCATACCTGGTGGTCCAGTGTGGTGGCCATCCCTGGTGGTCCTGGCGGCATCCTGGTGGTCCTGGGTGGGCACCCGAGGGGGAGCTGTGCTGATAAACAATCAGCACAGACCCCCCTGTCAGGAGAGCAGCCGATCAGCTCTCCTCTACTCACGTCTGTCAGACACGTGTGAGGAAAAGCCAATCAATGGTTCTTCCTGTTTACAATGTGGTCAGCTATGATTGGACACGGCTGATCACGTGGTAAAGAGCCTCCGTCAGAGGATCTTTACCGAGATCGGTGTAGCAGTGTATCAGACTGCAACACCGCACCACCGATCGGCACGATGCGTGCCCCCACGGGCGCGCGAGATCGGTCATTCTGGGAGACCGTCATATGACGGCCACCCAGATCAAGAGCTGTGCTGCCCAGCCACCATTTGCCGGCCGGCCGGCCGGCGGAAAGCGGATATATTCTTCCCCCACAGCTCTAACAGATCCTACGCTATCCATAGACTGGGAGATCCTGCTTCTCTGAACCATGGGACCCACTAATCATGGGGTACTTTGTCGCAGTAAGTGGGCTTAAGCACCATATAGCAATATGGTGTGACCAAATCCCCATATTTTTTGATAATGTTTTTTGAAAATGTCTAGGTGTTTTAAATAAGCCTTGCAGGAGGTAAATGTCTTTTTTGCATGTGTGCGCTGTAATATTTTGTTCTACTTTTTTCAAAAACTGTGTGTGATCTTTTTTCAATTTTTTTTTCAGAGTTGTGGTATCCATTACTCATTAATTTAAGAAGGGTGGTATCTGGGAGCCTCCTTATTGCTAAAGGGTGCTTTCAGATTTAAAAAAAAACCCATCTGCAGACCCTCACAATCACCAGGCCAGGGTTGTTGAGGAGAGGCCTTTGTCCTTATTAATATGGGGACAAGATGCTCTACCAGGGGGGTCCCTCCTGGCACGGTACCCCTTACCCCCATGTTGAGGGCATGTGGCCTGCCAGGCTGCATGCTTGGATAACAGTCTGGTATCGATTTTAGGGAAGAGCATATTTTTTTCTTGACATTTGCATGGCGTTCCCCCCTTAACCATTTGCTGACCGAATGACGGCTACAGCCTGGCCGGTCAGTTCTGGGAGGGCATCACATGACATGCATGAAGCACGCAGGCAGCGCACTCTGTAATTGCTGTGTTCTCTGGACAGCTGATTACAGATCGGGTAAAGAGTGATTTAGCAGCTCTTTACCACATGATCATCTGTGTCCAGTCACAGCTGATCACGATTTAAACACAAGCCGGTTATTAGCATTCTTTTCCTCAAGCTGACAGAAAAGCCGATAGCCAGCTTGTGTGATAGTGACATCTACACTGATAATCAAGTGCTGCAAAACTGTTGGCGCTATATAAATCCAGTATAATAATAATCAGGGCACTGATTACTAGTGTCCTGATTATAAGTGCAGTCCCAACAGTGCCCACCAGTGCTGCCTTACAGTGCCCACCATTGCGGCCTATCAGTGCCCACCAGTGCTGCCAATCAGTGCCCATCAGTGCTTCCTCATCAGTGCTGCCTATCAGTGCTCACCAGTGCTGCCTATCAGTGCTCTTCAGTGCTGCCTATCAGTGCCCATCAGTGACATCTATCAGTGGCCAACAGTGCCCATCAGCGCCGCCTATTAGTACAGCCTCATCAGTGCCGCCTCATCAGTGCAGCATATCAATGGAAATATTATTAAAGCGGAGGTCCGCCCACCACTGCAAAAATTAAAAGCCAGCATCTGCACATACTGCAGCTGCTGACTTTTAATAATCGGACACTTACCTGTCCTGGAGTCCAGCGATGTCGGCGCGGCAGCTGATGTTTCCATCAGCTGTCGGGTGCTGCCACCTCCATTGCAAGTAAGGGAACCCGGCAGTGAAGCCTTACGGCTTCATGCCGGGAACCCTACTGCGCATGCGCGGGGCTCCGCTCCTCTCTCCTACTGGCCAGGCGGTCGGGGAAGGTAGAGGGAGGAGGAGGGAGCCCAGGTGGTTACGTCAATCTTCGCGGCTGAGGCTCCCAGAAGTGGGAACCGGATTCCTGTGAAAGACAGGTATCCTGCCCCTTCCCCCCGAAAAGTGCCAATTGTGGCACTAGAGGGGGGAAGTTTACAACGAGCGGAAGTTTCACTTTTGGGTGGAACTCCGCTTTAATAAATATTTTCTATTTTGCGACTATTACACTGCTGTGTATTTCCCTTTGGAGTTACTATTTCTTGGTATTTCTATATACAAGTCCTCCCTTCCTTTTCAGCCATCAGTGCAGCCTCATCAGCGCACATCAGTGAAGTAGAAAAATTACCTGTTTGTAAAGTTTTATAATAAACTATGAAAAAAAAATCTTTTTCTCTAAATTAGTTTCATTTTTTTCAGCAAAAAAAAAAAAAAAAACACAGTGGTGAATAAATACCACCAAAAGAAATCTTTATTTGTGTGAAAAAAATTATAAAAAATTTCTTATGGGTACAGTGTTTCATGACCGCGCAATAGTCACTCAAATTGTGACAGCGCTGAAAGATTAAAATTGTCCTGGGCAGGAAGGGTGTAAAAGTGCCCGATAGGCAAGTGGTTAAAATCCATACCAGGCCCTCTCACCTCAGGGAGATCAATGAGAAGGAACAGAAGTGAAATAGCTCTGGAAACCCAATAAAATCCAACCACAAATTATATATATATGAAAAAAATAAATCCCACTGAGGTTTAAAACATACAGGGTTGAGAACTGTATCTAGACACATACATTTGTCTTTACAGCATTAAACAGAGAAAAGGCCAGTAATTACACTTGCTATTAACAACATTATGTACCACTAGCTATATGTGCTAATCTTCTGAGATAATGTACGTTCTTGATTAGCAAGTGAAGTCTTGATTTAGCAATCAGTGAATCCCCCGTTTCCTGTAGAAAGCTCCCACATGACCAGATGCCAAGAAATGTGTGAAAACCAATCCATATCTGTGGTATGAATAATTTCCTACCATTTACGAATAGATTTTAGCATTTGTTTAAAGATACTCTTGGGCTTATTCAGAAACAGTGTAAAGGTTTCTACTTGGCAGTAACCTGTGGCAACCATACATACACACTTATAGGGCTTTACATGAGTAATTATTGATTGGTTACCTTTTTTTATTGTTGTAAATCCCAAATGTTTCTTGCCAATGTGAAAACTTGAAAATTAAAGGAACACTTTTTATTCAGAGTATAGCATCAAGTCAATTAAACTCCTGGGATATTGATATGGTCAATTAACCCTTTCGCTGCCAGGCCTTGTACTCCATTTTTACCCTCAGGTGGCCAGACCATTTTTGCAATTTTTCCTTTGCCCTTTTATTTTTCACTTAGGCCCCTTTCACACGAGGCGGACTCCGCTTCCACGGAGTCCGCCTCTGTCCGTCGGCTCAGCGGCAGATCTCTCCGTTGATCTCCGCTGAACCGGCGGATGACAGGTCCCTCTCTGCTCACTGAGCGGGGAGGGGCTTGCGAGCGCCTCTGGTCTCTATGTAGAGATCGGATGAAAACAGACAGTGTGTCCGTTTTCATCAGATCTCACCCGATCCGATCCGCCAGCGACGTATCTGGACGTAGAGCCATACGTCTGCTTTTGGCGGATCGGACCGGGTCGGATGTCAGCGGACATGTCTCCGCTGACATCCGACGCTCCATAGACTAACATGGAGCGCCCATTCAGATCCGCAGTCAAAACTGACAGGCGGATCTGAACGGTCCGACCGTGTGAAAGGGGCCTTATAGCTTTCAAAGTTTGTAGAAGACCCCCCAAACCATATATTTTCTGAAAGCACATGAGCAGAAGAATAAAAAGAAGGTGCTACTGATTTCTAAGGTCCTGCGATATTTGCGCAAATGTATATCAAAACAATATTTTTACTAATAATCCACTAGGATGGTGGATCAATACGTGCCATTGCCAGAAGGTTTTCTGTGTCTCCCAGCACAGTCTCAAGAGCATTGAGGAGATTCCAAGGGACAGGCAGTTACTCTAGGAGAGCTGGACAGGGCCGTAGAAGGTCCTTAACCCATCGGCAGGACCAGTATCTGCTCCTTTGTGTAAGGAGGAACTGGAGGAGCACTGCCAGAGCCCTACAAAATGACCTTTAGCAGGCTACTGGTGTGAATGTCTCTGACTAAACAATCAGAAACAGACTTCATGAGGGTGGCCTAAAGGGACTGATGCCCTCTATTGGGCCCTGTGCTCACTGCCCTGCACCGTGGAACTTGATTGGCATTTGCCATTGAACACCAGAATTGGCAGGTCCGCCACTGGCGCTCTGTGCTTTTCACAGATGAAAGCAGGTTAACCCTGGGCATATGTGACAGACGTGAAAGGGTCTGGAGAACATTATGTTGCCTGTAACTTTGTTCAGCATGACTGGTTTGGTGGTGGGTCAGTGATGGTCTAAGGAGGCATATCCATGGAGGGACGCACAGCCCTTTATAGGCTTGACAATTGCACCCTGACTGCCATTAGATATTGGGATGAAATCCTTGAACCTATTGTCAGATCCTACGCTGGTGCAGAAGTCCTGGGTTCCTCCTGGTGTACGACAATACCTTGCCTCATGTGACGACAGTATGCAGCCAGTTCCTGGAGGATGAAGGAATTGATACTATTGAATGGCCCCCACGCTTGCCTGACCTAAATCCAATAGAACACCTCTGGGATATGTTTCGGTCCATCCAACGACGCCAGTTTGCACCTCAGTCTGTTCAGGAGTCCAGTGATGCCCTGGTCCAGATCTGTAAATACCCCAGGACACCATCCGTTGTCTCAATAGGCGCATGCCCCAACATTTTCAGGCATGCATACAAGCACATGGGGGCCATACAAACTACTGAGTATCATTTTGAGTTGCTGCAATTAAATTTCAGCAAAATAGACTAGCCTGCTGCATCATTTTTTTATTTAGATTTTAGGTGTGTCTATGAATTCTGCCCTCTATAGGTTGATAATTTTCATTTCCATCAAACGATGTGGCATCTTCTCGCTCCTAACACATTACGCAGTCCATATCTGTATAGATATCCAGCATAAGATTTTTCCCCATTGAGGCCTGATGTGTTTTCAAAGTGTTCATTAAATTTTTTTGAGCAGTGTAATATTTTATTTTTATTATACAGATCTTGGATAAAATAGGTCTGGAGGATAAAAATCCAAGACAGCAGAGGTGCTACATGGGAAAATGTTGAGACTTGAGTTAACTTTTATGAACGTGTAGTCCTTTTAAATAATTTTCTCTTTCGGTGGAGCTGCACTCGCACTACAAGGATTAACTGCTCATTTAGTCTAGGGAAGAGTTTTTGCACTTTACCTTATCTTAACCTCCACTCCCCTGCAGATGGTGATCCCCCAAGCTCCGGTGATGATTTATTCTTCAGCATCATCATTGGTCTTGATGACAATAGAATCTTGGACTGCTGGAGCATGGAGGGAGGACACAAGTACAGCAAAATAAGTAAATCTTCTTTTCTATGTCCCCTAGACCTAAGCATTCAATTAACCCTTAAAGTGGATGTAAACCCGATTCATGAAATTTGAGGCACATATACAGTGCCTTGCGAAAGTATTCGGCCCCCTTGAACTTTTCAACCTTTTGCCACATTTCAGGCTTCAAACATAAAGATATAAAATTTTAATTTTTTGTGAAGAATCACCAACAAGTGGGACACAATTGTGAAGTGGAACGAAATCTATTGGATATTTTAAACTTTTTTAGCAAATAAAAAACTGAAAAGTGGTGCGTGCAAAATTATTCGGCCCCTTTACTTTCAGTGCAGCAAACTCACTCCAGAAGTTCAGCGAGGATCTCTGAATGATCCAATGTTGTCCTAAATGACTGATGGTGATAAATAGAATCCACCTGTGTGTAATCAAGTCTCTGTATAAATGCACCTGCTCTGTGATAGTCTCAGGGTTCTGTTGAAAGCGCAGAGAGCATCATGAAGACCAAGGAACACACCAGGCAGGTCCATAATACTGTTGTGGAGAAGTTTAAAGCCGGATTTGGATACAAAAAGATTTCCCAAGCTTTAAACATCCCAAGGAGCACTGTGCAAGCGATCATTTTGAAATGGAAGGCGTATCAGACCACTGCAAATCTACCAAGACCTGGCTGTCCCTCTAAACTTTCAGCTCAGAAAAGGAGAAGACTGATCAGAGATGCAGCCAAGAGGCCCATGATAACTCTGGATGAACTGCAGAGAACTACAGCTGAGGTGGGAGAGTCTGTCCATAGGACAACAATCAGTTGTACACTGAACAAATCTGGCCTTTATGGAAGAGTGGCAAGAAGAAAGCCATTTCTCAAGGATATCCATAAAAAGTCTTGTCTAAAGTTTGCCACAAGCCACCTGGGAGACACACCAAACATGTGGAAGAAGGTGCTCTGGTCCGATGAAACCAAAATCGAACTTTTTGGCCACAATGCAAAACAATATGTTTGGCGTAAAAGCAACACAGCTCATCACCCTCAACACACCATCCCCACTGTCAAACATGGTGGTGGCAGCATCATGGTTTGGGCCTGCTTTTCTTCAGCAGGGACAGGGAAGATGGTTACAATTGAGGGGAAGATGGATGCAGCCAAATACAGGACCATTCTGGATGAAAACCTGTTGGAGTCTGCAAAAGACCTGAAACTGGGACGGAGATTTATCTTCCAACAAGACAATGATCCCAAACATACAGCAAAATCTACAAAGGAATGGTTCACAAATAAACGTATCCAGGTGTTAGAATGGCCAAGTCAAAGTCCAGACCTGAATCCAATCGAGAATCTGTGAAAAGAGCTGAAAACTGCTGTTCACAAACGCTCTCCATCCAACCTCACTGAGCTCGAGCTGTTTTGCAAGGAAGAATGGGCAAGAATATCAGTCTCTCGATGTGCAAAACTGATAGAGACATACCCCAAGCGACTTGCAGCTGTAATCGCAGCAAAAGGTGGCTCTACAAAGTATTAACGCAAGGGGGCCGAATAATTTTGCACGCCCCACTTTTCATTTTTTTATTAGTTAAAAAAGTTTCAACAATCCAATAGATTTCGTTCCACTTCACAATTGTGTCCCACTTGTTGTTGATTCTTCACAAAAAATTTTAATTTTATATCTTTATGTTTGAAGCCTGAAATGTGGCAAAAGGTTGAAAAGTTCAAGGGGGCCGAATACTTTCGCAAGGCACTGTATGTGCAGTGTTATGTTATGTCTCTTCAAAGCACTATATCCCATAGCTTTCTCCTGCTCCGTTCCTCTGTTATCATCAGCCTGATAACTTCCAACAAGTTCTCCGTCAACTGAGATAAAATCAGCCAGAGTTTTGTGTTGGGGAGGATGCTTTAAATAGATTAGCACAGAGCTGAACGATTCAACAAACAGCTCTGAAAGTCTCTACCTAGTTGGAGAGGGGGTGTGTGCCTTTCCTCCAATCAGCTGTCTTGGCTGTATGCCCAAGCTTCACTGCAGTGTTGAACACGATCTGAACTTTCTAAAGAATATTTAAAGCAGAAGACAGCAGATATAAATGTAAAACTTGTGTAGGGGGTTTTGTTTCATCCCTGTGTATCATCTGAGGCTGTTCACTTCACTGGGTATATATGGAGGGTTTACATCCACTTTAAGGTGTGGGTGAAGTCCCAAAGCAAGAGATAATTTGTATGTTTCCCGGAGTTGGTTTTTAAACTTCTCCCGTTGTTGCTGTTGTATTTTCCTTCTGAAGTGTGGACAGGGTTAAACTAAATATTCATCATTGCAGAAGTACAGCAGCTCATCTTTAAAGTGGTTCTAAAGTCAGAAGGTTTTTTAGATAAAAAACCTTCAGTGTGCAGCAGCCCCCCTAAGCCCCCTAATACTTACCTGAGCCCATCTCGATCCAGCGATACACTATTGGCTCTTGCTCCTGTCAATCAAAACCAGTGAGCCTAGGGGTGGGGCCAAATCATGACTCTGTGTCCGAATGAACACATCGAGCAGCGGATCGGCTCCGTGGCCCCCATAGCAAGCTGCTTGCTGTGGGGGCACTCGGCCAGTGGGAGGGGCCAGGAGCGCCGGTGAAGGACCCGAGAACAGGAGGATCTGGGCTGCTCTGTGTAAAACCACTGCACAGAGCAGGAAAGTATAAAATTTTTGTTATTATTAAATGAAAAAAAATTTGATTTTAGTATCACTTTAAGAAGGCCCATTTATATTGCTCATATATAGAGTGTCTCCAATGCAGGGGGCAGCCATTTTAATTGGGCCTCAAACAATCCTGGAGGATGGTGATTGGCTTATGCAGCAGAGCAAGGAGTAGTGTGTCTGCAGACTCCTGAGAGGAAAAGAGAGCACAGTCTTAAAGCTAGCAGGGGTGTCAGAAAGACAGGGCTGTTGGCTGAACGTAACCCTGCCATAGCTGACCGCAATCGGTAAGACCTCAGAGAAGCATATAGACTTCTTATTGCACAGGACCTTGCCTCAAAGACCTGGAAACCTTCTCCCTGGAAGGGTGTGGCTGCAATTGGGATGTCTGGTAACAGTGCACTGTCACTTTTGAGAATTAATTTTTTTTCTCTGTTCATTACAAGTACACCGAAAAAAAAAATGAGCTGACATCTGAAGTGATACTGGTTGGAGGTATGCTCTAAAGCGTATCAAAACCCAAAAATATAAATGTAATATATTGCAGCTTGCCTGACACTTTGATGTGGTGACAGCATTAGTTTTCTTTTTTAAGCTTTTTTTTCTTTCATTTTCACCTAAGTGATTCTGTTAGTAATATACAATACCAAAAAAGTGCCGTACTTCCAATATCATATCTTATCATATCAAGTGCACTCAAAATAAATACATTTATTTTGTGTCAATGAGAGAAATACAAGTGATCTTGATAATAATATTCAATCATTAAATCCAGTAATAATTCAAATCACATGTCAGTCCAAATGGCAAACTGTGCAAATCATGAGTGTAAAAAAATCTGTATTGTGAAACAATGTTTAATCCAAATTCACCATGAAAAAAATGCTGTGTTCATAATGGGATTCTACTACCGACAGGTAAAGGATGGTCTCTCAGCTTATGCTGTGGACCATTAAATTATAAAGGTCTCACTGCACGTTTTCCCCTTTAAAAGCTGGGGTCAGCATACAATTGGCTCCTTATATGTTAATGTCTTCTTCCCTTATGTTCAGCTCTCAGGACAGGCGTGTTTGGACTTGGTGGGAACAGTTTGGGGATGGCCCCTTCCTGTTCCAATATGACCAGTGCACAAAGCAAGAGCCATAAAGACATGGATGAGCCAGTTTGGGGTGGAGACTGCGAGCCAGGCCTTCTCGTCCAACATCAGTGCCTGACTTCACAAATGCGCTTCTGGAAGAGTGATCAAACATTCCCATAGACACACTCCTAAACCTTGTGGAAAACATCCCAGAAGAGTTGAAGCTGTTATAACTGCAAAGGGTGGGCCAACTCAATATTGAACCCTACAGACTAAGACTGGGATGCTATTAAAGTTCATGTGCGTGTTAAGGCAGGCATCCCAATACTTTTGGTAATATAGTGTAGACATGAAAAAAAAAAAGGCTTTCAACTGTATAGTTAAAAAATAGACCAAAATAGAGAAGTTCATTGTTAGGGTTATTAATACCTTTTACTGCCTGTTAGATATGGTTAGTCTTGTCTAGCATCTTCCTGATAGAGATATATATACACAGTGGGGCTGATTTACGAATGGTTTGCGCCATGCGCAACGGCCGTTTTCATATTTACAAAACATTTGCGCCTGTAACACAGCGCAATTCCCCATATACTATAATATTCTCGGCGCACAGGAGGAGGCGATCGGCGTGCCACTATAGCCATGGCGCATGCATTTTTCAACTCAAAATTTAAAGAAGTTGGAAGTGCCAATATTATGGGGGTGATGTGGGTGATGTGAGAAAGTATAGTAATAACTGCCCAAGTAACAAACATGCCCAAAATAGAATGATAAAGTAACTTTTTCTGAACAAGCCTGCAAGTACACTTAGAACTGCTTGAGGTCAACTTATGCACTACGCATGCGCAAGCGGCATTTGCGCACGTTCAAATGCTTTGGTTCAGTGCGTCGGCAAAATCTTAGTAAATGTCATGCAACGTAAATGCATTTGCATAGGTTGAACGGGCGCACCTCTCAATCAGGTCTGGTATGGATTTTAAGGGGAACCCTACGCCAACATTTAAAAAAAAATGGCGTGTGGGTCCCCTGAAAAATCCATTCCAGACATTTATCCGAGCACACAACCTGGCAGGCCGCAGGAAAAGAGGGGGGGACGAGAGAGCGCCCCCCCTCCTGAACCGTACCAGGCCACATACCCTCAACATTGGGAGGGTGCTTTGGGGGTAGCCCCCCCCCAAAACACCTTGTCCCCATGTTGATGGGGACAAGGGCCTCATCCACACAACCCTTGCCCGGTGGTTGTGGGGGTCTGTGGGCGGGGGGCTTATCGAAATCTGGAAGCCCCCTTTAACAAGGGGAGCCCCAGATCCCGCCCTCCCTGTGTGAAATGGTAAGGGGGTACAAAAGTACCCCTACCATTTCACAAAAAAAGTGTCAAAAATGTTAAAAATTAGAAGAGCCAGTTTTTGACAATTCCTTTATGCAAAGTCTTCTTCTTTCCATCTTCTTCAGGTCTTCTTCCTTCTTCCTTCCTTCATCCTTCGGTTTCTTCCTCCATCTTCTTCTTCCTCTGCTTCTTCCTCCGATCCTCTGCTTCTTGCTCCAGTGTTCTCGTCCGGCATCTTCCTCCATGGCGTCTTCTTCCCGCCTCGTTCTTGGGCCGCTCCGCATCAATGGGAGGCTCCTGCTTCCTGCGAACTGTGTGACGCTTCTCTTCTTCTGACAGTTCTTATATAACAGAGGGCGGGAGTATCCGGTGAACCCGCCCCCCTCTGACGCACGGTTCCGTTATATAAGTGTCAGAAGAAAAGAAGCATCACACAGAGGGAGCCTCCCATTGATGCGGAGCGGCCCAAGAACGAACCGGGGAATAAGACGCCGTGGAGGAAAATGCCGGATAGGTGGCACTGATGGACACTGATGGGTGGCACTCATGGACACTAATAGATGGCACTGATAGGCATCACTGATGGCACTGGCACACACCAGCTGTTATTCTAAAAGACGTCATATGAGGTCTAGTCAGGATAACAGAACCACCGCCGGGCCGTCATTCTCCTATAGGCTGGGCGGGAAGTGGTTAAAGTGATTGTAAAGTCTCATTTTTTTTTCAGAAAAATAATAAACATGTTATACTTACCTCCTCTGTGCAGTTGGTTTTGCACAGGACAGTCTCGATCCTCCTCTTCTCAGGTCCCTCTCCAGCTCTCCTGGTCCCTCCCCCCTGTTGAGTGCCCCCACAGCAAGAAGCTTGCTATGGGAGCACCCGAGCTGAGCTGCAGCTCCGTTTGTCCATTCAGACACGGAGCCCCGGTTAGGCCCCACCCCTCTTTCTCCTGATTGGCTATCTGACTTTGATTGACAGCAGCGGGAGCCAATGGCGCTGTTGTGTCTCAGTCAATCAGGAGGGAGAGTCCCGGATGGCCGAGGCACTCATGGACATTGCTGGATAGAGATGTGGCTCAGGTAAGTATTAGGGGGGCTGAGGGGGGCTGATGCACACATAAGGTTTTTTATTTTAATGTATAGAATGCATTAACATAAAAAAAAACTCCTGACTTTACAACTCCTTTAACCCCTTGCCGACCAGCCGCTGTCATTTTACTGCGGCAGGATGGCACGATCCTGCAAGCCGTCGTAGCTATATGACGGCTCACGGGATCGGGATAGCAGGCGCGTGCACGGCGGGGGGGCCAATGCTCGTGGCCGACGGTCGCGATGAAGTGTGTGTGTAAACATACAAATCCCTGTTCTGTGAGGAGAGGCGTGACAGATTGTGAGTTCCTATTAGCTAGGAACCACGAGTCGTCAATTCCTCTAGGTCAGTCCCCTCCCCCTACAGTTAGAAACACACCTAGGGAACACAGTTAACCCCTTGATCGCCCACTAGTGTTAACCCCATCCCTGCCAGTGACATTTTTACAGTAATCAGTGCATTCTTATATTTATATGGGACCATTGATAAATGCCAATGGTCCCAACAAGGTCTCAAAAGTGTCCGATGTGTGCGCCATAATGTCGCAGTCACGATAAAAATCGCAGATCGCCGCAATTACTAGTAAAAAATGTTTTACCAAAAAATATGTAGAAGAATACATATCGGCCTAAAAAATTTGCTTTTTTTTAAATAAAATGGGGATATTTATTATAGCAAAAAGTACAAAATGTTTTTTTTCTAAATTTTTCGATTTTTTTTGTGTTTATATCGCAAAAAATAAAAAAAAAACGCAGAGGTGATCAAATACTACCAAAAGAAAGCTCTATTTGTGGAAAAAAAAGGACGTCAATTTTGTTTGGGTGCAACGTCGCACGACCGCGTAATTGTCAGCGACGCAGTCCCGAATCGCAAAAATGGCCTGGTCATTCAGCAGCCAAATCTTCCGGGGCTGAAGTGGTTAAGGCACAGAATGCAATGGCGTCTACAGAGTGGAAAGTAATACATACATCCTTGTTTTCAAATGGTTAGGCAGCAAATATCAGCAAATCATTTCTCATTTAAGGGAATTGATGCTAAAGCGGATTGGGAAATTCTGAACATTCCCAGCCCTGACTTCACCCGAAACACGCTCCAGGACAACAGGGTCCAGTTCTACACACAGCAGCCAGTAATACTATTTATTCCAAAACGGCTCCCCCCTCCGTAGAGCAAAAAAATGCTATCTGCTGGTATCCAGTTATCATAATAGTCAATGGATATCTAATATACAAGGGCAGGACTTCCTCGCAGCTATAGAACTTACATCATGATGATGAAACCTTTGCAATCCATTGAAAGGCGTTATGTGACTTCTCAGTAAAGTCAGTTATTTTAGGGAGGGAGAGCCGTAAGTGTGCGGAGACGACAGCGCCGGACGCAGACACACAGCTCCAGTAAAAGGAATTGTCCTTTCCTATTAGACAAGATTTTTGACATGACCTTCTTTTTAACATTGCACTGATATCAAATTAATTCTATAAAGCAAGTACGGCTAAGTACTATTTACTGGACAAGCACAAAGGAGGACACGTAATAGAATCACTTTTCTGTATAAAAAAAGGAACAAGCCTACAACTGAATATGGGAGATGCTGCTGCCGACTTGCTTTTGAAGGTGTAAGCTCCAAGAATGTCATCAGAAGGGCCTGCATGTACCTTTAGATATCTACCAAAGCTCATAGGGAGCCTGAAACACTGGACATTTTATGAAATAAATACTGACTTCAGTTTGTAAAGCTAAAGTTAAACTCCCAGCAAACCAAGCTCTAGCCAATCCAGTTTTAATATGTATTAACCTCCCTGGCGGTATGATTCTGTCCGGAATTTAGTGCTGAAAGCGGTACAATTATTTTGCATGGAAATTTGGCGTTTTTATATTGTAGGCATGCAATTTTTATGAATAACTCACTTAAATCTGTCCGAACCAGAGTCTAGTAGACATCCCGGGTATGATAAAGTTTGAAACACAAAATCATAAATTATAATATAATAAAAATATATATAAAATTATTCAATAATGTAATCAAATCAAAAACACTGAAATTTGCTCAGTTGCAGAATAGTCGCTGTCATTAAATTTATTGTTTGATGATAAATTGTGATTCTAATTTTTTATCGGTGTTTTCTAGCTGGTCTAAAACCACTTTTGACATAAAGGGACACTTTTTGGTTGCTATGGACAATCTCCAGTTTCCAGGCAGAAAAAAAATCTTTTTATTATATAAAATGACATGCAGGGCACTGGGCAGACCACTAGGGACAAAGGGGATGTGTATTTTTTGTATACAGTACTGTAATCTGTAAGATTACAGTACTGTATGTGTGTTGTGTTTTTAAACTTTTTTGAATTTGGCGCCGATCTTCTCTCCCGTGCGACGGAACGTCGCAGGGAACGGAGATCAGCGGCACTCGGCACTGTGTGAATCGAGCGAGCGGACGGCTCGCACACACAGCGGGGAGACATTGCAGGATCCAGTGGAAAAGGTAAGTAACTTCCCCCTGTATCCTGCAACGCTAACCCGAGTCTGGCTCGGGGTTACCGCTCCTGGTAGAAAAAACTCAACCCGAGCCAGACTCGGGATTACCGCCAAGGAGGTTAATGTATCCATGTATTAATAAAAATGTAATTAATAGTGTAGCGGCCATAACCCTCGATGGGGCGGCCTTGACTTTTGGGCTTACCGGTTACCTCCGCTTGGCTTCGTCCTCCATGTCTAGGGGTTCCCAGAGTTAGTACCCAACGACTTTGCACGCTGACACCATAAAAGTCTTTTTGAAAGGTTTTTATTTGCAGGGGTAACATCCAACAAACACAGTCACATGTGGGAACAGAGGGCAAGGATGAAGAAAACTCTGGCACATTGAACTGCTAAGTAAACAAAAGTCTCTATTTGCCAACCCAGAGAGTAGCCACTCGCAGCTGGGCGCTTCCAAGTTGAACAAATCTCTAGCCAGAGATTATGGCAGTCAGCACTTGAATAACTATATTTGCACAGTCTTTAACCTTGATTCAAAACGGTACTCAGAAACAAAACAGGAACCTTTCCTCAGTACCTGGAACGTTATCCGTCTCCTTGACAGTATTGGGGAAGCCTGGATTCTCTAGTGTCCTTGACAACCCAGCAACCAGGCACTTCTCAGGATGCCAGCTTGTTGGCCCTCCTCCGAAGAGTCCTCCCCCAGTCGCCTGCACGAGCTGCGGTGCCCCTCCAAGTTGAGAGCGCACCCGGACAC
Source organism: Lithobates sylvaticus (assembly GCA_028564925.1). Lineage (NCBI taxonomy): Eukaryota > Metazoa > Chordata > Amphibia > Anura > Ranidae > Lithobates > Lithobates sylvaticus. The sequence continues at coordinate 95,487,455 of CM053029.1, forward strand.
CTTGAATCCTCCCTCAGTTACTGTGCCTTGGACCAGCCGGTTCCGAGACTCGGGAACAGATGCATTCTTGCCCCAGACCAAGCGGGTCTGTGGGGCCTGTCAAACCAAACATGTTGCAGGGCGGCACACACTCCCCTGACTGGGACCCCTCGCGGGCTACCCCGGTCCAGATCCAGGAAATAGGCAGCTAGCTCTGGCCTAACGAATCCGAACTTGTAACTCCAGCATCTTAAGTACCCTTCCCCAGACTCCTCAGCGGGGCCAAACACACCCACTGATTGGTTTCGAGGAATGCCGGTACCCAAAACCGTCCAATCAGGTCTGATTCTGAGCCTGGCATGTGTACCTCACCGCACACATGATCAGGCAGAACCCTAACACAGCCCAGTCAAACTGATGCCAAAGCTTCCCTATCCAATTAACTCTCAGAACCCTTTTACTGTTCTGAGAGACAAAAATAACTAAATTTACAATAGCCAGAGCCGATCGGCCCTATAGGCACACTATGCAAGCTGCTTAGGGCCCCGCCGCTGTGGGGGGGCCCCCAAGACCCAGCATCCCCCCTGCACCTCTGGCTGGCCATTTAGAGTGCAGTGAGGAGAGGTGGGAGGAGGTGGAAGGCGGCGATCGGCAGCTCTATGGTGCCTGAGTGGGCGGAGGGATCTCCCTGGGGTTTGTAGTATTCTCAGTGTATACAGTGGAGAAGAGAAGGGAGGGGCCTCTGACCCAGGCAGGTATCAGTTTCACTTTCACTCTGCTTGAACACTGTTGCTGATGCCCGGGTCAGAGGCCCCTCCCCTCTCCGCTGTATACATTCGGAGATAGAACTACTAGCCCCAGGGAGATCCCCCTGCCTGTGAACACCATATAGCTGCAGATCGCCACCTCCCACCTCCACCAGCCAGGTACAGGGGAACCTCTGCAAGGGGGGAATCAGCTGTTTGGGGGCCCAAATGTAAGAGGGGGGGTTTCTGGGGACACTAATGTAAGGAAGGGGGGGCCTTTGGGGACACTAATGTAAGGACGGGGCCCTCTGGGGACACTGATGTAAGGACAGGGCCTTCTGGGGACACTGATGTAAAGACGGTGCCCTCTGGGGACACTGATGTAAGAGGGGGCCCCCTGGGGACACTAATGCCAGAGGGGGGCTCTCTGTCTGGGGACCCTGTGTAAGGAGGGGCTCTCTGGGGACCCTGTGTAAGGAGGGGCTCTCTGGGGACACTAAAGTAAGAGGGAAGGCTCTCTTGGGACACTAATGTAAGAGGGAAGGCTCTCTTGGGACACTAATGTAAGGGGAGGCTCTCTTGGGACCATGGTATAAGGGGGGGCTCTCTGGGGACCCTGGTGTAAGGGGGGGCTCTCTGGGGACCCTGGTGTAAGGGGGGCTCTCTGGGGACCCTGATGTTAGAAGGGGCTCTCTGAGGACCCTGATGTAAGGAGGGGCTCTCTGGGGAGCCTGGTGTAAGGTGAGGCTCTCTGGGGACCCTGGTGTAAGTGGAGGATCTCTGAGGACCCTGATGTAAGGGGAGGCTCTCTGGGGACCCTGATGTAGGGGGATACCCTCTGGGGACCCTGATGTAAGTAGGGAGGCTCACTGGGGACCCTGATGTAAGGAGGAGCTCTCTGAGGACACCGATGTAAGGGGGGCTCTCTGGGGACCCTAATGTAGGGGGAGGCTCTTTAGGGACCCTGATGTAAAGGGAGGCTCTCTGGGACCCTAATGTAGGGGGAGGCTCTCTGGGGACCCTGATGTAGGGGGAGACTCTGTGAGGACACTGATTTAAGGGGGGCTGTCTGGGGACCTTGGTGTAAGGAGGGCTCTCTGGGGACCTTGGTGTAAGGAGGGGCTCTCTGAGGACCCTGATGTAAGGGGGCTCTCTGAGGACCCTGATGTAAGGGGGGCTCTCTGGGGACCTCATTCTGTTCTATATTGTATTTATTCTTTGACTGTTTTGTTTTAAAGGAGGGAGGATTGTTTTGGGAGCACTGAAGTGTCAGGTGTGACTGTGTGACAATGGCAAATGGTTTACATAGCTCACGGCATCACGGGTCAAGTAGAGGGCCCCTTAGCAGAATTTTGCTTAGGGCCCCAGGGAGGTCAGGATCGGCACTGACAATAGCGGACACCTAGGAAAGGTGTCACCGCTACAATAGTATCTTGAAATACAGCTAGCATAACCCTTTATATGAAAACATATACTAACTAAAAATATCCCAGCCACCCCTCTGAACCATGCGGCACATGGTGGCTGTGATGTCCTGTGCTGCCGGTATAGCAGTCCGTACACTGAAATACAAAGCCCCAGAGTGAGTATCCATCATTAGTTCTGACCAATGAGAAGCTCTTCATTCTTCTGAGACACCTTACCGGAATCAGGAGCCCCAGATGTTCTTCTCATTGGTCTCATTGGCTGCACTGACCAATGACCGATTGCCAGCATAATAATGAATTCTCAATTAGGGGCTGTGTACTGCAGTGTACGGTATATGAAGCACTAAACTGGCAGCACAGGGCATCACGGCCACTATGTGCAGTGGGGTCCAAAGGGGTTGCCAGGATATCTGGATTTATTTCACCTTTTCATTTTTCATAAAAAGGTGAACTTACACCTTAAGGCCTCCGGGTGGCTCTTTTAGTGGGCTTTAATGCCCGGGAAGGGGTGCTGGTTCGGTATCATGTAACAGCTGTGATTGGCTCTCACAGTGGTCACATGATCAGAAGCCTTGACCGAGAGCTGTTGGGGAAAGCTCAGTAAGTGAGCTAGGAGTGTGCAGTGAGCGTATTCTTAACACACAATCTCAACAGTGACAAGCTTCCCAAAAATGTTGCCTTAGGCAATTAATTAAATCCTATTACAGGTAGGGGCGGATCCAGGGGGGCAATTGCCCCCCCCCCCAAGAATGCAAGTGAGTGGGCGGTCAGCTCCGCGGGCGAGAGAGCAGGCAGCTCCATGGGCGGTCAGCTCCGTGGGGAGAGAGCGGGCTATTCTGCGGGTGGGCCGGGCTCCCGAGCAGCTCGGTTGGTGAGTGGGCGGGAGGCTCGGCAGGCAGGTGAGAGAGCGGTCAAGCAGCTGGGTGGCTCGGTGAGTGAGCGAGCGGCTGGCCAATCAGGGAGCTGGCGGGCGGGGGAGCAGAGAGATGACATCGTCTTTCACCGCCCCCGGCGCCTGCCCTGCATCCCTGCAGTTCCGCCCTCACTGTGCAGGCAGCCGTTGGCAGCAGAGAGATTACATCATCTCTCTGCTGCCTGACTGATAATCTGCTGCCTGACTCTCGGACACAGCAAGAGACCACCTTCGAGAGACACAGCAAGAGACCACCTTAGCATGAAAGTGACACAGCAAGTGACAATTGTAGCAGACAAGTGACAATCCGTAACGTGTAAAAGGCTACGTGGCAAGTGACAAGTCTTTTGACTCTCATGTGCATGAAGGAGAATTATACAAATCATGACTAGTTCCTGGTCATTATCGTATAGAAGACTGTCATGTGAAGCTGTAATTCTGTAATTCTTATTATATCCTGCCTCTTCCCCTCTTCCGTGCTGCAATAATAATCTCTAAGCCTTACTTTGGGTGTTTGCCAAAAGTAGACAAAATCATTTTTCTTTTCTTCACTGTTAAGCTGGACACACGCAAATCAATTTTACAGTAATTTATTTTTTAGATTTAATGTAAATTTTCTACGAAATTGAGAAGTGTTTTCCCACACATGTATTTTGTGTTTTTTTTTTTCCCAGCTCAATTTAAAATACAATCATAATTGCCATAAATCCATTTTTTCTCAAGAAATCTTCTTTTCATAGATTTTTTTTTATTTTTATTTTGTTGCGTGCAGTAAAAAAAAGGTAAAAAGTTATTTTATAATGGACAAGGCTTACAGACAGTGCTGGTAGCTCAGGTCAGGAGTTCTCCTGGTTAACCACTTCAGCCCCCCGGAAGGTTTTACCCCCTTAATGACCAGGCCATTTTTTGCGATACGGCACTGCGTTACTTTAACTGAAAATTGCACGGCCGTGCGACGTTGTACCCAAAAAAAAAAAATGAATGCCCCTTTTTTCCCCACAAATAGAACTTTATTTTGGTGTTATTTGATCACTTCCTGTGTTTTTTTTGCGCTAAAAACTATTTTGAAAAAAAAGCAATATTTTTTACTTTCTGCTATAATACATATCCAATAAAAAAAAAAAAAAAATTGAATTTCTTCATTCAGTTAGGCCAATATGTATTCTGCTACATATTTTTGGTAAAAAAAAATCCCAATAAGTGTATATATAGATTGGTTTGTGCAAAAATTATAGCATCTACAAAATAGGGGATATTTTTATGGCATTTTTAATTATTTGTTTATTACTTGTAATGGCAGTGATTAGTGATTTTTAGCAGGACTGCGACATTGCGGCGGACAGATCGGACACGTAGCTTTTGACACTGTTTTAGGGAACCAGTGACATTATTACAGTGATCAGTGCTAAAAATATGCACTGACACAGTATACACAGACACTGGCAGGGAAGGGGTTAACACAGGGGCGATCAAAGGGTTAACAGTGTTTCCTCAGTGTGTTTCTAACTGTATGGGGGGATGGGCTCACTGTGTGCCCCCCAGTGGCTATAGACAATATCACGTACAGGTACATGATTTTGCGCAATAGTGCCGTCTTGCCGCAGTATATGTATGGCAGGCAGTCAGGAAGTGGTTAAAGTATCACTAAACTTTCTTTTTAGTTTTGGATGGAGTGGAGAGGGATTAGAACATCTGTCAGTTTTTATTGTTGTTTGTGCCCCCGTTAGGGAGATTTACCCTCTCTGTCCTGTTTACCATTATCACTGAAAGTAAAAGAAAATCTAAGGTTCTCCCCCAAACAGTAATAGAGGGGAAATCTTCCAATAGGGACACTAGTTGTGGTGACCCTGGTGACAGCAAGAGATCTAACTTTGGACTGATTTTCTCTTTACTTCCTCTTTTGGCTATAGGATAGGATGTGAAGGCAAATCTCCCCAACGGGACACAGAGTAAGTTTTGCTTTTACCATCTATCAGAATTTTTTTTTTTAAAGTTCTGCCTTTAGTTCTACTTTAACCCTTTTACTGCCAGGTCTGTATGTTGTATGGACCTGACACCAGAGGTTTTGATTACACAATCCCAGTAGCTGCAGCCACCAGGATTGTGTGTAAATCTGGCTGCTTTTTTAGTAACTGAATATGGGTGTAATATGTAGCATGTTACTAAGACGTGCCAGGCTTTAAACTGGCCGCAAAGTAAAAAAAATGTAAACTTGAAGACCAGGCCTTTTCTGACACTTTTTATTTACAAGTTTAAATCAGTATTTTTTGCTCGAAAATTACCGTATTTATCGGCGTATAACATGCGCCGGCGTATAACACGTACCCCAAGTTTAGGAGAGAATTTTAAGAAAAAAAACTTTTAGGAGGGAAGTTTAAGGAAAAAAACTTACATTTAAATGCCTATCAATGCAGCCTTATCAGTATTCATATGCAGCCTTGTCAGTTCCACCTGCCGCCATGTCAGCAGCCTTGTCAGTTCCACCAGCAGCCATGTCAGCAGCCTTGTCAGTTCCACCTGCAGCCATGTCAGCAGCCTTGTCAGTTCCACCTGCAGCCTTGTCCCAGTGTCATTTGCAGAATTTAAAAATGGCGCCGCCAAGATACAGAGTCGGATGTCCTGTGTATCTCGGCAGTGCTCGATAGTTCTCGGCGGCTTTCGATCGCTTTTGGCCATTCTCGGCGGCTCACATGGGACTGCGAGAGCTGCCGAGAATGGCCGAAAGCGGCTGAAAGCCTCTGAGAACAGCCGAAAGCGGCGGGGGATCGGCATATAACACGCACCCACGATTTCCCCCTGATTTTAAGGGGAAAAAAGTGTGTGCTATACGCTGATAAATACGGTACTTAAAACTCACAAACATTATAGATGTAGCCAGGAGCTGGATATCTGTACCTGCATTTAGGAGACTTGCAGTAATGGTGAGTGGGCACTTACCCATCCTTTTCATATAGACACTGTATACAGACAACATTGTCTCCTTTCATTTTGCTGTTACTTGTAGTTCCACAGGATATAATACCTTTAAACCAGCAATCACAGTGATCTCTCTTTGCACTTTGCCAACACAGAAAGATCCTGTTTCTTTGTTTACTAAAGCCAAAACCAGTTGAATTGCTTTGCACTGCTATTCAGGATTTCTTTAAAATCCTAATTGCTAGCTGAAGTGAAGACCAAAGGATTGCATCTTTGTAATACAGGGCTACATCAAACCTCCCCCTCACCATAAGGAATTTCCTTTAATGTGCTTATAGAGCTTGATTTTGCTTTGAAGGAGTAGGTTCAATTCCATTACAGTTAACTGTTTGCTGAATGTTTATGACACTTTATTGCTTTCATCTGTAGGTTGAGGTACAGAAGGGAGTGGTCTGACATAGCTGAAAGCCATTCCTCTTCCCTTCTACTGCCTGTTCACATAGGCCATATATAGGCTGTCTATGTTCAATTGTTCTTTATATTGGATCATTTGACTTTATCCATTGTTGTTGCTTTTTCACCATTGGTGACATTCTACCTGAAGTATTATCTGTAAGTTTTTATGTTGCTCACCTCCAACTGTCTTTATCATATCAGTAAACAAAGTCTATTGGTTCATCAGATTGTAGTGTGTCTATTTCATTGCTGTCATTGATAAAAAATGTCTTAACCCAGGGTGTCAGAGGTGGCAGAGGACTTGCAGGGTCGGGCAACCAGTGGGGTACTGATTCTACCAGCGGCCTTCACGGGGGGTAGCGCTACATATATATTTTTTAAGCAGAGACCCTAGAGAATATACTGGCAATCGCTGCAATTTTTTACATCACACAGTATTTTTGCAGCAGTTTTTCAAACGCAATTTTTTTTAATACACTTTTTTAAATTAGAAACGCAAAACACAATTATATACTCCAATTATTTTGTAAAATATGAAAGATGATGTTACTCTGAGTAAATGGATACCTAACATGTCACACTTTAAAATTGCGCACGCTCGTGGAATGGCGACCAACTACGGAATTTGAAGGCGCCCCTTACAATTTTTGTTACGGGTTACCTGTTTAGATTTACAGAATAGGTCTAGCACTAGAACTATTGTTCTCACTCTAACATTCACGGTGATACCTCACATGTGGGGTGCAAACATCTTTTACATATACATGCAGGACTTACATGTGTGTATGCTGCTGCACGCGGACACTGAGGGATGGGGGCGCTTTACTTTTTTTTTTTTTATTATTTCTTTTATTTTTACATTGTCCCTTTAATTTTTTTGTTATAACTTTTATTCCTATTGCAAGGAATTTCAGCATCCCTTGTAATAGAAATAAGCATGACAGGTTCTCCTTATGAAGAGATCTGGGATCAAAAAGATCCCAAATCTCTTCTTTAACTTTAAAAGCAAATTTTTTTTTGATCTTTTGCTTTTAAAAAAAAAAAAAATAGTCATAACGTCACTGAGGTCCTCCAATGCCACAGCGTTCACACCTATGCGATCCGATTTCTGCACCATTAGACAGTTTGCACTGCAATCTGCAGAGGCAAACCGATCTGGGAGTGTCATTAACTTTACATTGACACCCTCAGCAGTTTGCAGATGTCAGTGCGAACCGCCGGCGAGTGACATGCAATGCGGGAACCCGCACTGGAATCACGCTGGTTCCCGAATCGCATATGTGTGAACCAAGCCTAAATCCAAACTCCTGGATTCTTTTCATCAAACGTTCTGCACGAATGTGACAGGTTCACTTTAAATATGTGTTTTTGCTCAGTCTCGGAAATTCTGCACGCCTCTGTAAATGTTATTACTCACCATTTCTATAAAAGGCGATTTATACTTGAGAATTGCTAATAAAATAAAGCCGTAGATCATATGCCAGCAGTAAAGGAGAAGCAGCCTTACGCTCAACAATACATAGTGGTGGCTTTACACCGGGGACAGAGTACCGCTGATCATATGTGACAGTAATTTGCACGGCGGTGTCTAATCCCTGAGACGTGAATGACAGGCTTCTCACAGCGGCTGATCGTTCTTAGAGAAAAGAGATTAACCAGTGAGGTTTCACTGATGATTCTGCATGAGGATTTCAGGTAAAAGAACAACAATGGAGATTGCTGTTTAACGCCTAATTCTCATGACAAGGTTAATGCTTATGTAAATGACAGGGAAATATAAGAGGAATCCAGCTGGCTGAGCATAGGATTAGACGACGGTAGACTCTGACGGAGGAAAAGAGATGTAGAGAATGTTCAGAAAACAATCCCGATCTATTACCACTAAGCCACTGACTCGAGTAATAGGATCAGAAATTAACACCATCTAGAGAGGAAGGCAAAGGCTCTATGTTCAAAGAGACAGGTTAGAAATTGCTTTTGGAAATTTCTATCTGGTAAAAGCAGACTGAAGTTTGTTGAAAAGTCAAGAGTGTAGACACGAAAACTCAGGCCTTGACAATGAAACAAACAATCTCTAATTACAAGAGGTATATGTGTTCTTATTTGACTTCTGGACTTTGTCTTCAGGCAGGAACTTCATGTAAAAAAAGACCGGTCACTGCTGCTCTCTCTCCTTGTGCAGAGAGAGTGGTCTTGGCTCCGTCCCCTCCTATAACTGTCTGCAAGCATAGTGTAGTGGGTGGAGCTGTTGGGTCCCTCACACTGTTCTGCTCTCTGCACAGGCGATGTATAACACAGTGAGGATGTCACTGATACTTTTACAAGGTGATATCTGGGTTTGAAAAGGCAATTGGTGCACAGAAAGTGTATCCTTTGTGGCTATCAATTAATATACATCGATCAGCTATTATATTATGACCACTGACAGGTAAGATGAATAACATTGATTATCTTGTGAGAATGGCATCTGAAATATACCTGGGATATATTAGACAGCAATTGAATAAGTGAACATGTTGCCCCACAAGCTGAAGTGTTGAAAGTAGAGAAAAATAGGCCAGAGTAAGGATATGAGTGACTTTGACAAGGGCCAAATTGTAATGACTGGACGACTGGGTGAGAGCATCTCCAAAACTGCAGCTCTTGGGGGCATGTTCCTAGTCTGCAGTTATCAGGACCTACCAAAAGTGATCCAAGAAAAGAAAACTGACGACAGGGTCATGGGTGGCCAAGGCTCTCTGATGCACATGTGGAGTGAAGGTTTGCCCATGTAGTCTGATCCAATTGAAGAGCTACTGTAGCTCAAGTTGCTGAAAAAGTTAATGCTGGTTCCGATAGAATGGTGTGAGCATCAGAACTGGACCATGGAGCAATGGATAAAGGTGATCTGAAGACTTCAAGAATGGTTTGAGGAACACAACAACAAGTTTGGGGTTTTGACTTAAGTCTACCAATTCTCCAAATTCCAGTCCAATTGAGCATCTGTGGGATGTGCTGGAAAAACAGGCCATATGGTCCCACCTCCCAACTAAAGGATTTAAAGGATCTTCAACTGACAGCTTGGTGCCAGATACCACAGCATACTCTATCTTTAGAGATCTAGTCCATGCCTCAACAGGTTATAGTGATGTATTTATTTGACAGTTTTTTTTTCAGATTCAAGCTTTACAGCTGAACAAAATCTATCCTTGCAGTGTGTGGGGTGGGGTGTCACTGCAAGGGTAGATCTTGTTCAGCTAGTGGTAGGAATAAGATGTAATACTTTATTTATGGCTCCGGTAGACTCTCTCTATCCTTTTGACCAGTCCAGTGTTGACTCCTCTCTAAGGTGTTTCAGGCCACAGTTGTATGCTCACCTAATGGCCCTGCACTGTACATGATGATGCTAAGGGATCCCCCTTACAACCTGGAACTTTGGGCAGAAGAGAACAACCCTGGGCCTGGAGCATGAGAAAGGGCAAGTAATACAGCTTATGCCTGTAGCCTAGACCAACAAACATTTAACTACTGCAAGGTTAGAGATGATTATGCAAAATCTCTCCAGTGAAGACACAGATATAAATACATTTTTAGTAGAGCGGCAAGGGGCTAAACTTCTGACAATATATATAATTTTGGCTGTGCCGTCCTGTCTCAGTGATAAGACATGAGTTAGCTGTAAGTTGCCAGGGTCATAACTTACAAGGGGCTATGGACAAATGGAGAAAGCTCCTCCATACCTGTAAGTACTGGTTATTTCCTTTTGCTCCTTGTGCCACATAGAGCTGCAGGTAGTAAAGGGACAAGTTTGCTTTAAAGTGGATGTAAACCCAAAATATTATTATTATTTTTTTTTTATGCCATAATGTAGAGAATACGATTTCCTTTAATTTGAGCCCAGTCTTGCCACACAGATTTACTCGAGGCCTGAGCAATCCTCTTTTATTGTTCAGTTAGAAAAATCTTGACAAAGTCTTGACAACTTTGTCAAAAACGCCCCCTTGCTATGAGTGACAGGTGATTTACAATCATATCTCATGCACTAGCCTGAGACAGGTTATCATCAGATCACTGCATGTTCTACTCTGCCCAGCTCTGACTACAACATGTCCCCTAAATCACTTGTCTGTCTATAGTCTGCTGACTGTTCACTGCATCCAGTCACTGCATCAAGAAACATCCAGTCAAAACACAGCAAAGCTGGGAGAGCTGGAGGGGAGGAGGATGTGAATTGTGAACTTTTTACACAGGATGTGCCTGTCTCAGGCTAGTGCATAATATGTAAATCACCTGTCACTCACAGCAAGGAGGCGTTTTTGACAAAGTTTTCAAGACTTTGTCAAGATTTCTCAAAAAATTGGGGGTTTACATCCACTTTAACGCTAACTTATGGCAATGTGAAACATATAAAATACATACTTCTATAGCATACCTCTTAACTTTTTGAGATGGGAACGAGGGACACATATAAAGTGCATTTTACATACAACTATATAAATGAGGGACAAATGAGGAGGAAAGAGAGACAGAGGGACTTTGTTCCAAATCAGGGACAGTCCCTCGAAATCAGGGACAGTTGGAGCAATGCTATAGTGTTCTTGGCACCTCCAGTTGCTTGGTGATACCTTGGAAGAACACTCTAATGAGGAAATAGTGGTTAGCCTATGTGGATTTTGGCTTTGGCCCCCTTCCCATGCCTTGCTACTTGTTGGTTAGAATGCACATAGGGATGGGTCAAAGGTATGGGATTAGAGGAACATCAGAAAAGTGGTTCAGAGTCAGAAAGCCAGTAGGTTAAAAGAAGCCATTCAAAAAGTCAGTGCACCTAAATGTGGGTCCCACAAGAATACATGTATAGGGCGAATTAGAATTATATAGATAAGCTAGGGGTGGTACCTCGTCCTATAGAATATACAAAGAAAAAGAGGAACAAGAGGGGGTTTAGCCAACCTGACGGACTATCTCGGCACCTGAACAAAAACGGAAATTCCGTAATCAATATTTCATTGGTTTATTTAGAAAAGATACAAAACAGTATACAAATATACACCACAATAGATGAAAACAAAAAATTATTTACAACAGTTTGGCCATCGAGTACAGGATATACATCAATACATTAAAAAATTCCATTGATATGTTTTACTTGCTGGTCAATTGATGGTTGACGCGTTTCGCTTATAGCTTCATCAGAACCAAAGAGCAGCAATTTATGTGTCTTATAGGTATATCCCATTGGTTGTAAGATACTCAATTTGTGGCAATTTCAATTTAAAAACAATTTACTGAGGAGTAGGAGTGAACATCAGTTTAAAGCGGATTCCCATATACATTTATGTTAGTTTAGAGGTCCTCGTTTGCCTGGATGAACCAGAATGCTGTCCTCATGTAGTAACTGGTGAAATATTATTTTGGATTCAGAGAAATCATTTAGAATCCCAATACATTATAGGGAGGCCATAGATGGATATCCCAGTGTTGGAGAACCTGTTAGTGTTCAGTGTACATCGTCTGGGAAGGGCAGCCTAAGAGCCCTTTTCAGAGCAGCCCCCAGGGATTGAATAGCCCAGCGTTGAGTCTTGGGGTTAAAGTTAGGACATGAGCTGCCTTCCCAGTGCCTCCTCGAGCCTCCTCCTCCAGCGAGGAGGCACTGGGAAGGCAGCTCATGTCCTAACTTTAACCCCAAGACTCAACGCTGGGCTATTCAATCCCTGGGGGCTGCTCTGAAAAGGGCTCTTAGGCTGCCCTTCCCAGACGATGTACACTGAACACTAACAGGTTCTCCAACACTGGGATATCCATCTATGGCCTCCCTATAACGTATTGGGATTCTAAATGATTTCTCTGAATCCAAAATAATATTTCACCAGTTACTACATGAGGACAGCATTCTGGTTCATCCAGGCAAACGAGGACCTCTAAACTAACATAAATGTATATGGGAATCCGCTTTAAACTGACGTTCACTCCTACTCCTCAGTAAATTGTTTTTAAATTGAAATTGCCACAAATTTAGTATCTTACAACCAATGGGATATACCTATAAGACACATACATTGCTGCTATTTGGTTCTGATGAAGCTATAAGCGAAACGCGTCAACCATCAATTGACCAGCAAGTAAAACATATCAATGGAATTTTTTAATGTCTTGATGTATATCCTGTACTCGATGGCCAAACTGTTGTAAATAATTTTTTGTTTTCATCTATTGTGGTGTATATTTGTATACTGTTTTGTATCTTTTCTAAATAAACCAATGAAATATCGATTACGGAATTTCCGTTTTTGTTCAGGTGCCGAGATAGTCCGTCAGGTTGGCTAAACCCCCTCTTGTTCCTCTTTTTCTATGTTTAGGGCGAAGTATATACATCCATGGCTCTTAGTAATAAACTTGTCAGTCTTTGACCAGCCTTAGTCAAGAAAAGAAAAACTGCAAAGCACTAAAGCAGCACGAACATTCAGCTAACTCCTTACAAGAGCTGACATCCAATCTCGTGTAAATTTCCCCATCATTTGCATATCTTGCAGTTAGCTGATTTGTTATGCAAGAGAGAGATAGTTTGGGATTGAATACTGACTCACAGAGTCACTGAACCTCAATGCTACAAACTCGGATTTGTGAGTTGTAATTGAATCCCTTGGTGGAAGTTCTGATAGCGCTCCTAGAAAATAACAATCTTTTTTTTTTCCTACACAGGATACAAGTATAGCATCTTTTTCATGGAAGCTCTAACTCGAAAAGATACATGGAAAAGACAAATAAATAAAGCATCTCACAGAGACAAGCTGGAAACTCTGAAAAGTGCTTTTCCTATATGTGAGAAGCACTGCTAATAAACTCCCTGCCCCCTAAAAGGTGAAGTGTGGCATCATAAAGTGCAGAATCTCAGATTTGTTTTGTATGTAGTGAGAACCACATTGCCAGTTAGACCAGCCTATACTTCAAATGCCCTGATGTTTGCAAGTCTGGTTCTCCTGACCATAGCACCATTCAAAGATCATAACAGTAACTCTGTAGGGGAAAAGTGATGAATACTACCAGGACGGATAAATAAATCAGCCAATCAGTGGGCAGCTCTATTGTCAGGAGGCTCTTTTAGGAGCCTCAGGAATGAGAATCTCTCAGGGCTCAGTTTTTCAGATGGGTTCGGAGAGAAAACATGCAAATAGAAAAAGTATTCGATGAGTTATATTTAACTTGCAAAGGAAAGTGTTGTGCAAACTATGGCCTGCAGCTTCCTCAGTAATACAGTTATCACTGTGGATCCTTTGGAACTTGGGACAAATAGGCCACATGTTGGACAGACATATATGAGTGTAATTCTTTCCATAACATTTCAATTAATTTGTTTGTATACTGAATCCAGTATTTCTGTTGCCTTTCTTTTGTCAGTATTTCATTATTTTGTTTTATTAATGTAGCGCACCCAATGTGGAGGCGCTGGTGAATTTACCCCTTTAGAGCAACCACAGCATTTCTTCATTCTTCCACTGGCTAGTCTAGGGGTTCTTTTTATGTTTTTTTATTGGAACAGAAACTTGGATAGGGATAGGGAGCATTGGTTACCCTTTGAACCATGACTGAACAACTTGTGGATTCCTCAACTTCTGGCTGTCCTTTTTTATACTGCTGGCTGCACTTCTGGTTTCACTTCCCACAGTGCTGGCTGCACACTGAACGTCCCTCAGGATTCCTAAAATGCTGGTGACTTGTGCTACCTCAGAAGATTAAAAGCTACACACTGTCACTTCTTCTCAGCATTGAGGTTATTCACTTAGCCACAGGAATACTAGTTGCCTCCTGCCGATATCCACAGGCTTTTCCTAGTGAGGGAGATGTAGTCTTACACCAGCACAGGACAGTAACACTTCTTCCCACCAACTTTCTCCTGGCTCTCTCCAGTGAGCTTCCGAGTCCTGACCCAACTTGATTGCAGGACAATGGATCTGTGAATGGGCCCCCCTGCTAAGCCTATCTGGGACCTCTATGTCTTCACAAAGGTTTTGCTAGCACTCCTGCCCCAGTGGCAGAGCCCCTGCACAGGACTGGACCCAGGAACAATGCCTTTGCTGCCCAGGCCTCATTATGCCCCCCACCACCACCACCTTCTGTCTGATCTGCTCTCCCTCCCACTATGCTTCTAGAAGCCTCTAAAAGATAGGAGAGGCAGCAGAACAGCAGCCTGTGAAACACTGAACAGCCCTAAGCAATCAACCGCTGATCCACTGTTTACAGAGACGCTAAGCAAATTTTTCCTAGCAGCCTGCCCTGACCTAGAAGGGTGCTACATTAATTTGAGGCTTTTTTTTTTACTAAGACAATGAATGGAGCAAAGCCTAGGAGCTAATTCCATTGAAAATGTATATTTCAGTTGTAGGAGGTTTCAAAATTGAATCCCAGAGATATTACAACCAAGATCTAAAGTTCTGTAAAACTGCAGCAGGCATTGTGATGCTAAATGCAAATGATGACATTACCCTGATAAATTCTCCATAATGAATAAGCAACTGGGGAATTCAGCTCTGAGAAACTGATATCTTTATTTTCTTCGAATGGGAGCAAATAGGGCACAACCTTCGGAAAGCAAGATTCATCATTGGAGGCCTCAGAGATGTAAAATAAAGGGGCAGTATTTATTTTCGGTAGTGTTTGGCATTATAGAAACCTTGTCAGTTCACAGAAGCTTTGTCAGTATGGTTGCCACCTCATCCCTTTAAACCCGAACACATATTAATTACACAGGTTCTGTGGCTGATTAAGGTGGTAATTAAACTCATTGGTGCCTTATCTGCATTTAATTAGCCTCAGAACCTGTGTAATTCAAAGGTGTTCGGGTTTAGAGGGATGAGGTGGCAACCTCGTGTCATATTGGAACCTGTGGGACTGCACTGGGTTTTACTTCACAAACAAATTTAGAAGGTCAGGACATGTGGATACAATATGTGGATCAGTTTACGACTCCATATAGACCCATATGATTGATAATACATTTTCTGGTTTTGGTTAAGCCACAGTTTAGTTATGGTCTAATAAAGATCCTTTAGCTAAGGAGTATACTTTGTATGAAATTGTGGATACCTCTGACAACAAAACTGGTTACAGTCAACCTACCGCTCTTATTCACAATCTAACTAGGGACTTGTATAACTGTAGAGGTGGTATATCTATTTTATTCTTCCCAAATTGGTTTAAGGAAAATTCTGCTAGATATTGTCCAAGATAAACTATGCATTACTTGGTCACTTTTAGATCTGAGATGTGAGCTGTCTAAACAAGATGTCCTCTGTCGGCTTACCCTTCCAGGAAGATGGATTTACACATATACAGATACATCGTTTGTATTAAGTGTCTAGTTCTCTTTGTGAATATTGACATATATCTACTATCCACATTCTCCTGATGCTGGTGTTGCATGGTATGCAGCATATGGGTAAGCGTTTCTGGTTTTAGGCTCACTTCGGTTGTCATGTTGTCTGTTGTTTCACTTAGTTTTATTTATTCTATCACTATTCAATAATTTAATATACACATATATTGAAACAACCGTCTACCACTCTTCATGTATACTATAAGTTCCCCTCTTATTATCACTTCACATAGAGGTACACTGGGTCCATTAACTATTAATCACTATAAAATTCATTACTGTTTCAAATCACATGTATATCTAATATATATCGAATATTTGTTCCCAGATACCCCTATTCAAAGAGACATATGCCCCGTACACGGTCGGAAATTCCGACAGAAAATGTCCGATCGGACCATGTTGTCAGAAAATCCGTCCGTGTGTGGGCTCCATCAGACTTTTTCCGCCTGCTCTAAAATTTTCCGACAACAAAATCCGATTGGACTTTTTCCGATCGTGTGTAGAGAATTCCGACCGACAAAGTGCAATGCATGCTCAGATCAAATTACGAGACCAAAGCTATTGGCTACTAGGCTCTACGTAGTTCAACGAACGTCACCACGTTAAGAATGATCGGATTTTCTGACAACTTTGTCCGACCGTGTGTATGCAACACCAGCATCGGACAAAATCCGGCAGAAAAAATTTGACGGATTTTGTGGTTGGAATTTCCGACCGTGTGTATGGGGACTTACACTATCACTGTTGTTAGATGGAGACTGTCCTTTTACCCGTGCGCTTTCCAATATCATCTGTTGCTGCAAGTGTATATCATGCTGCCTCATCTCCCGCAATGAAGTCTTTGCCTCTGGCTCTCTTCATGCCGGTTTTCACGTGTCGCACTCACTGCCAGGGTTGGTAAGTGTGTTTGGTCAACAATCGTTACAACTACTTTTCCTAGGCCTTTTTATACAGAGTATGGTTTATCATATCCGGATATTTTACAGGAATCTGTCGCATCTGCTCCTGATGAGTGGAGAAACATCTACGAAACGCGTAGAGCTATACTTTGATGCCACAGCTATACCTATTACATTTTGATGATGTTACCAACACTATACAGTACTACTATATTTATACACCATGCGACTATTATTACAGCTATCAGGCATGCCGTCTGTAGCATGTGCAGGCCATACTATTGTTTTAGATGTTACTATTCTGACCATCATGTACTCATTAAGATTATCTTTATCCATCATGCTTATATTTTGTGCATATTACACATGGTTGTATATATATGAAATCAATCTTGTATTATATATTATTATGAAATAAATACTTTTTTACTTTCACCTCCACATTCTCAACATTTAAAGTTCCAAATTTCCCTTTGAATATACCAGATATAGGGATGGAGGCGCCTAACCGCGCCTCATTTAACCACTAGCCGACCGCCCACTGTCAAATGACGGCGGGACGGTGCGGCTCTTGTGGTGGGACGCCGTCATATGACGTCGTCTACACTTTGGCCACTAGGGGGCGCGCGCGCCCGCCGCGTAGCTGGGGAGCCAATGCGCGTGCCCGGCGGCCGCGATGTCCGATGGGCACCCGCGATTGCCCGGTAATCGAGCAGGACGTGGATCTGTGTATGTAAACACACAGATCCACGTCCTGTCACTGGAGAGGAGACCGATGGTGTGTCCCTTGTACATAGGGACACCGATCGGTCCCCTCCCCCAGTCAGTCCCCTCCCCCCACAGTTAGAATCACTAACATAGGGAACTCATTAACCCCTGCAGCGCCCCCTAGTGTTAACCCCTTCCCTGCCAGTCACATTTATACAGTAATCAATGCATTTTTATAGCACGGATCGCTGTATAAATGTGAATGGTCCCAAAAATGTGTCAAAAGTGTCCAATATGTCCGCCGCAATGTCGCAGTCATGATAAAAATCGCAGATCGCCGCCATTACTAGTAAAAAAAAAATAATAATAAAAATGCTATAAATCTATCCCCTATTTTGTAGACGCTATAACTTTTGCGCAAACCAATCAATATACGCTTATTGCGATTTTTTTTTTACCAAAAATATGTAGAAGAATACGTATCGGCCTAAACTGAGGAAAAAATTTGTTTTTAAAAAAAAAAAATTGGATATTTATTATAATAAAAAGTAAAAAATATTATGTTTTTTCAAACTTGTTGCTCTTCTTTTGTTTATAGCGCAAGAAATAAAAAACGCAGAGGTGATCAAATACCACCAAAATAAAGCTCTATCTGTGGGAAAAAAATGATAAAAATTTAATTTGGGTACAGCGTTGCCTGACCGGGCAATTGTCATTCAAAATGTGACAGAGCTGAAAGCTGAAAAATGGCCTGGTCAGGAAGGAGGTGTTCGTGCCTGGTAGGCAAGTAGTTAAAGTCCCAAAACTCCCCCTCTTTACAAATCCACATTCTCCTGATAAAGTGAACATTGCTCATGAAATGAGATATAGGGGTAATTGCAGCGCTAATTAGTGCTAATTACTTTTAATTAGCACTAATTAGCGCTAAAATTGTATTCACTATAGCGTTGGTAAAAAAAATACTCCCAAAATCAAATTTACTATAGTTCCCTGAAAACAAATAGCGCCCAAACCCTTACTCTGCTAAAACCTGGAGCATAGTGTACATGGAAATAATGTTTAGAGTATTATATCATTTCCTAAATGGTACTGAATTATGCGGTATATTATTTAAAGATAATCTGCTTTTAAACTGTATGAAAAAGTGATTTCTACACTAAAACATCTTTAAAAGTCTGAGAAGAGATCAATTGCCCATTTTTGTACAACTAGGTGCCAACTCAACTGAGCATGCTCAGACCTGCAAATAGCTCTAATTTTAGCTCCAATGTCTTTTTTACAGGGCGCTATAGTAAATACCAGAATGAGCGCTGTGTTAAAGAGCATTTTTTGGGAGTAAAAATCTGTGCTATTGTCCAATGCAAGTTTTATCCATTAATTCTAATGGAACAATTGTAACTTCCCCAAATAAATCCTTTTAACGTTGAGATGAAATAGTTTTTTTTTTTTTCTGAAATAAATTTTCCTTTGCAACATTGTTGCTTCTACTTTTCTATATTTTGTTTTTAAGAATGCTATAATGTGGAATGTTTTGGTGTCACTTTCACTTGTTAGTTGTTACTCTCCATCTCACAACAATCTTTACCCAAACTGAAACAGGTGTCAATCTTTACCCAAACCACAAACATACCATTGATACTACAAATTTAAAATGAGTCCCAATTTTTTTAGCTTTTTATTATTTCCAAATAATCATAATTTGAGCCCAACAAAATGTGATATGTGTACCAACATCAGAAATCAAAATGTAATTCCCAAACATTTGAGGGTAACATCGGTATTCTACACTGACCCACAAAGAACCACCAAACATCACAGAATCAATCAAGAAGAATAATGCCCCGTACACTCGGTTGAAGTTTCCGACGGAAAATGTCCTATCGGACCATGTTTTCGGAAAATCCGACCGTGTGTGGTCTCCAGCGGACTTTTTCCGAGATTTGAGATCCTGCTCTCAAATTTTCCGATCGTGTGTAGCGAATTCCGATGGACAAAGTGCCACGCATGCTCAGATCAAATTACAAGACCAAAGCTATTGGCCTCTACGTAGTTCTGTCGTACGCAACGAACGTCACCACGTTCAGAATGATCAGATTTTCTGACAACTTTGTCCGACCATGTGTATGCAACACCAGTGTCGGACAAAATCCGTCGGAAAAAATTAGACGGATTTTGTGGTCGGAATTTCCGACCATGTGTACGGGGCATAACTCTTGAGTAATGTAATTCCATCACCTGTATGTTCAAAGAAATGCAGTATTTGTGTATTTATGTGTAGGAGGTTCTCACATGTCTCAGCTTTGTGGCTTAGAGGTTAGAACTTCTGCTGAGCATCTGGGTTCAAATCCCAAACATGCCACTTCATGTAGAGAAGTTGTCTCATCTCCTTGGTCTTAAAACTATGTCCAAATGTAGTATTTATGTGTAGGAGGGTTCAACCACCATTGTAAATCTTGCCAGATGCACTATCTAGCCAAAATTATTGGGACAACTGCCTTTACACACACATGAACTTTTATGGCAGCCCAGTCTTAATCCGTAGAGTTAAAAATTGATTTGGCCCACCCTTTTCAGCTAGAACAGCTTCTGGGAAGGCTAGGAAGGCTGTCCACAAGTGTGTCTATGGGAATGTTTGACCATTGTTCCAGAAGTGCATTTGTGAGGCAAGGCACTGATGTTGGATGAGAAGGCCTGGCTCGCAGTCTCTGCCCTAATTCAGCCAAAAGGTGTACTATTGGGTTGGGGTCAGGACTCTGTGCAGGCCAGTCAAGTTAATCCACCCCAAACTCGCTCATCCATGTGTTTATGGACCTTGCTTTGTGCACTGGTGTGCAGTCATGTTGGAACAGGAAGGGGCCATCCCCAAACTGTTCCCACAAAGTTGGGAGCATGAAATTGTCCAAAATGTCTTGGTGTGCTGATGCTTTAAGAGTTCCCTTCACTGGAACTAAGAGGCCAAGCCTAACCCCTGAAAAACAACCCCACATCATAATCCCCCCTCCATCAAATGATCTGGACCAATGCACAAAGCAAAGTCCATAAGACATGGATGAGTGAGTTTGGGGTGGAGGAACTTGACAGTCCTGACCACAACAGAACAGAACACCTTGGGGATGAATAAGAGCAGAGACTGTAAACCAGGCCTTCTTGTCCAACATCAGTGCCTGACCTCACAAATGCACTTATGGAAGAATGGTCAAACATTCCCATAGACACACTCTTAAACCTCGTGGACAGCCTTACCAGAAGACTTGAAGCTGTTATAGCTGCAAAGGGTGGGCCAAATGAATTTTAAACCCTATGAACTAAGACTGGAATGCCATTACAGTTCATGTGAATATAAAGGCAGGCGTCCCAATACTTCACATCACCACACATTTGCTTCTGGCCCATGTGCACACATCACTTCCTGCATTTGTTCTGCTGATGTAAATCAGTAAGGACTATGCAAATATAAATGAGAGCTCCTTTCTATTATTCTCAAGGATAACCATTCATATCGGTGCTACTTCAAGTTACAACAACTTCAAAGTAGTCCCTGTACTACTTTGGTGTGATGAATGGAGAATGGTTCTTGACACTCCGAAAAAAAGCCTTTTATTAAAAAAAACACGAAATCCAAAATGACATGTCACAGCAGAACAGGAAAACTGACGCGTTTCACACTACACACAGTGCTTAATCATAGCTCCATTCATCATTATATGCATTGCCAGCACCTGTAGCTTCTTTAACTAGGTGAAGAGCCTTGTTATCAGATAATCCTCCTGGAGCCATGACACTCCTTTTCACTACTTTGGTGTGACTTGAGGTACATAGAGCGCAATATTACACAGGCATTCCCAGAAGTTGGGGCCAAGTTGCAGCAGTAAAGTGGCAGCAAAATAGTGCGACTTTCAGGTCGCAATAGTGTGAATGAGATTCATGGATAATACATTTGAATTAGGCACTGTTCTCACTTGTGCATTCTGCAAGTGGGTCAAATTCATACCTGCACTACTTTAGTTTGACTTTGATGCGACTTGAGGCCCATATACCGCAAGATTACACAGGCATTGGTCGCACAAGTGCAATTGCATTGATACATGTCCCCTGGGGCAGGACCCAGGTCCCCGTACACTTTTTATGGCAATAACTTGCATATAAGCCATTAAAATTAGCACTTTTGATTTTTTATGTTCGTGTCCCATAGACTTTAACATTGTTTGCACAAATTTTTTCGCATATTCGCCAGTTCTGGTGCCAGGGGTGTTCGGCTCATCCCTACCCAATAGCCAATGGCACATGAGCATGGTTGGTATCAAATTAATGCCTCAAATGCAAAACATTATTGTATACAATGAAAAGAATCAAACATTAGTAATAGTATTTTCTATGTATGATTGTGCTCAGCTCCAAAATGTAGTGGTATGCCCTGCTACCTTCAAAGGTTCAAGACCATGGGTTTGAATCCCACCAATGGTATAACCGAAAACATACATTGTACTTAGCAGTGTAATTAGTGACTGCAAATCAAATCAGTTTGGCTTATTCCAAAAGTTTAACACTTCAAATGCATGCAATGGTATGTAATTATTCAAAAATATTATGGTGTCGAATTCCAAAAATCCAGCTATTCAAAAATCAACCCCCCCTCCCCCCAGTGCATACCAAGATATGGTATTGACTTTAAGGGGAACCCCACGCAAAATTAAAAGAATGAGTGGTGCAAAAAGACAGTTTGGGCTTCCAACATGCAATATGGCATAACCTCCAACCCTCCTCTTTTGAGGGCTTGCTAAGTGATAGTTTGGGTACTCTTATCTACAACCATAGCCCTTGAAGGTCCTGTCCAAAGCTCATTAGCAGCTAGGTTTCACTTGCTCAAGCGCCCAGGCCCAAACTGTCTATTTAAAATTTTAATTGTGAAAATGTGTCTACAACCAACCTCTGAATTAAGAATGTATCTGTAATATCATCTCACATTTTATTGTCAAGAGAAACAACAAGTGTGAAGAAATAAAAATGTCTGCTACTACACAAATATTGCCAAATGTGCATTTAGATCTGATGGCATTAACTATTTACTGTGTGTCTGAATAAAATATAGGATAACTTGAGTACACTGCCTTCTGTTGGCCTAAATACTGAAGTTTAAGACTGAAAATGACTCATAGCACACGTTACATAATGTCAGTAACTGTTAAAATATCTCTCTATCACCGCAGCCTGTCTAAAATGTATGAGATTATTGTTCCAGTAAAAAGCCCAATCTTATACCATGTATCTCCTGCTGTCTTCCTATATGCCCCCCTGACTCAGACAGCAGAACACGCTAACTTCTAAACTACTTAGGGCCCATTTAGACATGTCCATTCATGCATGTTAACTTACATGTTAACATGCATTGCGGCAAGACAGCTAATTTATTTTGAATAAGTTACCAACGTGCAAGAATAGACCAAAAGGTGCAAATACAGAATTATTGCTGATTCAGTGCACGGCAGTGCATTACTGTGTGTTGTGGTACACATGTGCATTGGAGCTGCATTGCCTTGTTTTGGGGTATAATTTACCACATCACAATGGTGTGTTTTAGCCCTTATTGTATCTATACATTTAATTTGGGATAGAGTGGGGGAAAAGTTAGACCTTCTGTCAAGTTTTTATTGCTCTCTGTGTCTCTGTTGGGAAGAAAGTGAGGAGAAATACAAAATATTGGAGCTGTCATCAGAACATGAGATAGAAGGAAATCTACCAATGGGGACTTTTCTTCCAGGGACAAAAGTGTAATGCCCCGTACACACGGTCCGAAATTCTGACGGAAAATGTCCGATCGGACCATGTTGTCGGAAAATCCGACCATGTGCGGGCTCCATCGGACTTTTTTCCGTCGGAATTTCCGCCGGAAAAAATTTGAGATCCTGCTCTCAAATTTTCCGACAACAAAATCCGATCAGACTTTTTCAGATCGTGTGTAGAGAATTCCGACGGACAAATTGCCACGCATGCTCAGATAAAATTAGGAGACCAAACCTATTCGCTACTAGCCTCTACGTAGTTCCGTTGTACGCAACGAACGTCACCGCGTTCAGAATAATCGGATTTTCCGACAACTTTGTCCGACCGTGTGTATGCAACACCAGTGTCGGACAAAATCCGTCGGAAAAAATCTGACGGATTTTGTGGTCGGAATTTCCGACCGTGTGTATGGGACATAAGAGGGGAAATCCTCTCACTTGAAGACATTTCCACTAAAACTGGCCATACACATTCATTTTTCAAAAATCTACCAGATTCCTCCATCCACACTACACAGCTGGATTGATGAACCTAGGGAGGGAGGGGGCCAACAGGGCCTCCGACTGAACACATTTTTTTTTTTTTTTTTAGGAACCTTCCAAAATGTACCCCGTTTAGCCAATTTAATTAACTTCCTGTTGCATCTCTGGGACAGGAAATTAAGAGAAATTTCCCCAACAGTAACCAGGCTGCAAAAAGAAAATCAGCAGGGGTTTTAACCCTTCTTTACCCTATCCTAAGTGAACAACGATGTATTGGCTATCCAAACAGGTTAAAGTGGAACAAAACTGAAAGTGAATGACATTTATTTCACAAAAGCACTTTGCATCATGTACAATAGCCATTTTGTTTAAAAAAAAAAACAAGAAACACAAAATATATTTGGACTTTACAGGTAAAACTCAGGGATAACTGCATAAATAAAATCACTAGATTTTTATTGTTACCACTATTTAAAATTTGGTACAAATCATTAACTAGGGAGAAATTAAATAGGAGATACAATGCTTTGGTGAGGGATCTCCACTCAGAATTGTCTCTGGTTTCCGCCAGGGAGTGTTTTTTAAAGCAATTCTGGTTGTGATATAAGAACATACAATACTACAAAATTGTCAAATATGTATTTTATATTGCTTATTGTTATATGGATTATCTTGGAAATGATCTGGTTGATCTCCAAAAATATTTTATTATATGCTTTTCACAGTGATCTCACTGTTCCATCCTGAGGAAGCAGACCAAGCCTGTGAAATACGTTGAGTTGCGATGCCACTTTATAATTGGATTGGCCTTGATCTTGCTATATAGAGGATGATATTGTATTAATGATAAAAGTTTTAAGTAGGTACATATTAAGGCAATGGTGTTAGGGATGCCATGCAGAAGGGTGTCTAAGAATCATGAATCGACCTGTTACTTTTTAATGATTTGTTCTAATTTTTATACAGTATACTGTATTGGTAACAATAAAAATCAAGCGATTTTATTTATGCAGGTATCTCTGAGTGGCATCTGTAAAGTCCAAAAATATTTAGGGTTTGCTATTGGTATGAAAGTATGGATGTGGTATCAGTTTGTCCCTTATTCTCTTATAATTAAAAAAAAATAGGTTTCACCTTTTTTTTATCTTTTATTTCCTCTCATTGCTCTACTGTGTACTGTAGCACTGTAGCAGAAAATCGACATTCTAGAAGTGTTGGATTCTGTAGAATTGCCAGATGGAAGTTTCCTTTTGCTACTTCAAAAATTGTCAGCAAGAGACAGCAATTTCTTCTCTGCAGGAAACAGTTTATTTTTAAAATGAATTTTTAGCAACAGAGTCTCTTTATTACAGCTATGGTATACAAAAAGAGGAACCCTAATACGAGGTCTTTACATGTGCAGTAACTCAAATGAGTTTTGTATACTGGATTTAACCTTGTGACTGGATCTCTGGGGAAAATAAAAATACTCCCTTGCAGTGGAGCTCCCTTTGCACTGCATGAGTTAAATGCTCATTTAGGTCTAGGGAATCATGTAAGGTGGTAGTACCCCTTGTAGAGAAGCCACTCCCCTGAGAATGACAGCGGGTGGAATGTGGTGCTCCTTTATGTAGCTGTACCCCTGCAGCCTGCAGGAGCCGTTAGTAATTTGGGTCCTCTGCTCTGGTACAGCTAAACCTCAACATGCACACAAGAATTAGACTCACAGCTCTATAAAACATAAACAGACTGTAATGGCAGGTTAAGGTCATAAAAGTATAAAAGAGTGTGTTTGCACATGAAAATCAATTAACATGAACACAATAATGAAAGTATAATTGAGCTCATATGTCCTCTTATAGGAGTTTTAGTCTCCAGCAAATACTGTGACCCCATAAACAGTAGCTCTCTGTATAAGATAAAATTGCGCCACTAAACAAGGGTAACAACATAAATCAACTATATCACTTGAGGGCTCTCAAAGAAGCTACGTTTAGGCCTGCAAGATAAAGACTTAAAGTTAGACACAGATCTGCCCTCTAGATAGAGTAAGTTGAGTAAGTCTTTGTGGTGGATCTTCTTCCGGCTACATTGGGGCCCTTTAAGAACATTGGTGTACAGGGAAATGAGAGTAAGACAAGGAAGTGGGTATTGCAGCAATGTATCTAGAACAATTAATCTTAGTGAAGGAGGGGACTCTTTGGGTGCAGATGAATACTCAGAAGGGGTCTATGACTATAAGTTATTTGCCAATGAATACAGTTTAACAGTAGGTCTGTGACCCTCTTATCAGGTGGGTGCTTAGTAGATGACCTGAGGGGGGGCCCCCTTTTTTTCTGTAGTTGACCAATCCTGGCAGCAGGGGAAATATCAACCTCCTTGGAAACTCCTCAGCAGATCTGGTGGCTGAGATCACCAGCAAGCTACTCTGAGTGGGCACCGGAGCGGCTGTTTAAACAGCGGCCTCTGCCCCATCCAGCATCCTGGTCTCTGGATGTGGCAGTGTCCAGCAAAATTCAGCACAGGAACAACTTAGCAAGCACAACACAGCTCAGTACTTCTTCTCCCTTCCTCTTTCCAGTTGGCACTTTCCCCAAATGCCCCGCTCCTTCATGGGCTTTTCCCTTTATCAGACCCCTCCTGTTCTCATATATCACAGGGGTATTGCAGTTGGCTTCCCAGTGAGGACTGTGGCTCAGATCCTCCTCCAGACTACATCTCACAGAGTGCCACAGCCTAAAGTCAATCACAAGCTATATAAAGCACACTTTCTACTGTCATCTTGTGGGAGAAAGAGTTCTGCAGTCAGTAACATTACCTTCTGTTACATTTACGGTATATTCTGGTGTGGGTAGGGCCATGGGTAGAAGGTGAATGGGACTTGGCTACCCCTGACTTTGAGCATGTAGTTTTGTAGCCAGAAAGACAGGTGGGCCTACTGAGCCTATGCCTAGGGAGAGGCTCTCAATGAGCCTATGCCTAGGGAGAGGCTCTCAATGTAAGAACCCTCTGCTATGGGACTCACAAAAGAGCATTTGGGAAGATAGCTGGACATTAGAAGTTGGAGTTGCTGGCATTGGAGTGTTCTACAGTTTAATGACAAAGATGTGAAGTTAAGAGGATGTGTGCCAAGTTATTATCTTAAAGTCCTTTAGTAATTCATTGAAGCAGCACTCTGTGTGGGCATTCTTTATTTAAGAAGGTGGGCCTTGGACAGAAAAACGGTGTGTACTGTGACTAGAACAGGTCTCAGAGCCAAAGTAAGTGAGACACAACTTGGCGGTGTAACCACTTCAGAAAAGGTATGTGCTTATCCTATCTCAAGAAGAAGCTTAGTGGAGCCCCCTGTCCAGCTTGGTAGGATCTGGAAGCTAATCCAGCTTGCCATCACCCAGAAAAAGTTATTTTCTGCTGATCACCCACTCCCAAAGCCTCTCCTCCAGCCTTCTCTCCCCGACACTCCATTGTTCGCATGCCCTCTGTCCTCATCCAGAACAATGCAGACCCCAACGACCTGCACTGGATGTGAGGATGGGAGGGACAGTCCACCACTGGAGCAAATGAGAGAAGAGGAGATTGCCAGGGGAGCAAGGAATAAAATAAATAATACTGCTTTTTCTGTTACTATAGACATAAACAAGGATAATGTAGAGGCAGTCCCACTGCAAAGGAGGATTTATGTTTTCACTGGAGGCTTAAAAAGGGTGCTGTAATGACTCCCAAATGGTCACGGTGTACAACATAGATAAGACATGTTGCCAGCACACAATTAAGCTTGTTTCAAAGTCTCTTCAAAGATCTCTTTATTATTGTATGATCTTGTATGATCACATACAAAAGCAACGTTTCTGACTGGATCTGTCATGCCTATGCAGTTGGCAGTTGATAATAATGGCTAAACAATTATTAAATGCATGTCTGACTGTCCTGTTAAATTAATTGGAACCTTTATTTAGTGTGACAGTGAGCAATTTTTTTTTATTTAAAAAAAATGCTTAGCGGTTGTTATGGGTTACTACACATTGCGTTCCCTCTGTGAACTGCCTTATTATATTAGGGTAAGACTGCAAAGTCTTCAGCACCGCTAGATTATCAACGTTAAATGTATGGGGTTATGAAATATTCAGCTGTTGTGAGATTTCCTCTGAAACAAGAGGAAGTAAAGCTTCACGGCTTAGACAGTTATGTGAAAAGACTTCCAGAGAATCTAAATTAAGACTCGCATATACTTCTAAGATACAAAAAGCAGAAAAGTACACCCACATACAATGTCATTTTATCAGCATGGAAAATATAAGAAAGTCATCTCATGGTTCTACAGACAGCCCAAGACTCTCATGTACCTCTCGGCCTTGGTGACCCAAAACTGAACACATGGATAACTGTCCAACATCAGGGAGAGGCTTGGGATTAGTTATGGACAGGTCAGGCTAAACAAAAGGATATTAAAACTAGTATATGTGTAGCGCTACCCCCGCAGGAGCTGTTGGTGAATGTTGGTTATCTCCCACTCTGCACAGCCAGGCACATGCATTTTTCATACACTTCAGAGACAATAAGCAGTCCTTGCAGCTTTGTTTTGTTTTTTTATTTAGGGGAATTAAACTTGGATGGGGAAGGGTTGTTATGGGATGCCCATTTGATCAGTAGGAAACTCTTCAGGCACACAAACTGTATACATCTGGTATATACACACTCCTCTTCTTCTACCTCCAGCACACACTTGCTTGTGGAACTACAACTTCCAAGACCAGCTAGCACAGATGGATTGATCACTAATAAAAACTTAGTTAGATCCTTGTGAGTGCCCTTTGCAGGCAGCAATTGCAGGCCCCTTTGGTGTAGGAAGAAAAGAGAGGTCTTTGGTGCTAGCTGTCCTTCTCCTGTGGCTGCTGCTCCCAGTACCACCTCTTCAGGCACTGCATGCCGGACTGTAGCTGCCCTTTTCCCTAGCCCTCCTGGCTTCTTCTCCATAGTCCTCCCAGACTAGAGTTGCCACCTCATCCCTTTAAACCCGAACACATATTAATTACACAGGTTCTGTGGCTAATTTAATGCAGATAAGGCACTAAGTGAGTTTAATTTCCACCTTAATCAGCCACAGAACCTGTGTAGTTAATATGTGTTCGGGTTTAAAGGGATGAGGTGGCAACCCTATCCCAGACTGACTCTGCATCCATCCCAGACTGCTTGCACCCAGTCACTTCAGGCATGCCTCTCAGTCCTCTGACTGTAACACTCACCAGCCCTCTTGGTTGTCTTCCTCCCTGGAGATTTGCCCAGCAGTGTCATCCTGCTGTCCTCTCCTTGCTCCCGTGCCTTCTGGTCAGGATCCCTCTGTGTGTCGTGTCACTTCCGCACCCAAACCCAGGCCTGAGTTCACCCCCCCCCCCAGACTGGGGAAATACTCTCAAAAGCTCAGACAGCCTAACTCTCTATCTCCATTTTCCAACCAAACTCGATACTCCCCCTGCCAACCCTTCTGTTGGGGATTGGTCAGGGCCCTCAGAACACTCCAGCTAGCTCTTCCTAGACCCCTCACAACTACTTCTGGAATCTTCTCCAAGTTTCCAGATAGCAGGAGGAGTCACCAGAGAAGCTGCTGATGAGTCATTCAGCCTACCTGAGTCACTCACCCGACCCAGATTAACGCACAGGTTTGGCTGCCAGCCAAGCCTGAAAATTTACCTACACTAACACAAAAAAAAATCCTACTCTAGCACTCTAGCAATGCTAGGAGGTAAAAATCAATTAAGGGATGAAGGCGCTGTTCTGAAAGTACAATCATATGCGGTGGGTGCACTAATAAGCCCCACCTCTAAATAAATATGTAAACAAATTTATATGAACCACTGTGCGTGGAAAGTGCAATGTGCATAAAAATATTATA
This sequence comes from Lithobates sylvaticus, assembly GCA_028564925.1. Lineage (NCBI taxonomy): Eukaryota > Metazoa > Chordata > Amphibia > Anura > Ranidae > Lithobates > Lithobates sylvaticus. The sequence continues at coordinate 95,516,983 of CM053029.1, forward strand.
TTGCAACGCAAGAAAAATAAAAATAAAGTTCTCCAAATATGTGAATAAAGTGAACAAGTGCAAAATGGCATATACATATTTTCACTAGGTGATCATATACATTCACTGTAGGAAAACGTATATCTGTGACAATAAAATTATGCTGGTAAGATAAAAGTCCAAATAAATATATATGAAAAAGAAAATATAGACATATATATAAAAATAAAATATATATATAGAAAATGTGTGTGAATCAAAAAATACCAAAAAATGTGTTTATGCACAAACACCACGAGAAATATACAGAAAATGTCCCAAGAAATGAACACATAAATAAATGTCCAAAGGTGAAAAGATCTTGTGCAACCACTGTAGATAAAAGTGACTTTGCTGGAAATACAGGTGACTTATCACTGGAAACAAAGGTGAATTTTCAGTGCTCCCCTCCTTCCTCCAGTGGCCCCTCTTGTATATGCACTCACCGAGGCGCCTCACCCCTGCTGGGGTAACAGGCATAATACCTCCAAATCCAAATGGTGGTGAACCTCCTATCAGGGCGCCTTGGACTCCCAGTTGCTCCTGATTAACAGTGGGACTTCCACTCACATAGGGTGGGATCAATCATCAGCGGGCAATCCACATGAATCAAAAAAGGATGGCACTCATAGCGTGAATCCGTAAAATAAAAACTATTTATTTAAAATTGCTATATATGTTTAAAAATTAGGGGCCGCAACACCCTTAGAATTATGCAGCGGTAAAAATATCAACAAGCAACGAAACTTCCGCTATCCGGCTCGTGTCGCTTGCGTTCCACAGACACGCTGGTCGAAAACCGGAAGACAGAACGAGCAGCTTTGGATTGGATCACATTGTACTATTTACAGTGCTGATTGCACCCCTTCCCCTTACAACAGGGCAAGGAGAGAGATCATTACTTATGAATGGGTACAGAATGAACGGATCAGTGGCTGCAGCTGCTGATTTATTTATTCTGTGGCAGTGACACAGGGATCTCTTCTTTTTTTTTTTTTTTTGCGTTCAATATCCCTCTTCTCTTCTACACATACTATATCCAATGCGGTCTCCATGTGACCTGTAAACTAACCCCTCACCTCCCTTATCCTGCCCATCTGAACAATAAACCCCTTCATCTCCATCCGGCCTCTGTATGTGATCAGTACAATAACCCCTTCACTTCCTCCTTCTTCTGTGTATGACCTGGGCATTACTCTATCTAGTGCACCATAACCAAGCTTGTGTTTAACCCAGTACTGACATGTTTCTTCATTTAAAAAAAAATTGTGTGAAAAACTCAGGTCACCTTGGGTTGTCTACTTGTGGGGAGGTACAGCATGGTGCAGTGGCAGTAAACACTCATAGTCCAGATTAGGGTTGCCACCTGTACGGTTTTCTCCCGGACAGTCCGGTTTTTAAATGATGTGTTCGGGTTTACTTCTGCCCCAGACACAGACACATCATTCACATGGACTGCACCAAGAGTGACATGTCTCCCCTCTCCCTGACGGCAGATTGGTTCAGCAGAGCAGAGTGTCAGTGTATAAAAGCTCCTCCCCTCCTCCTCCTTCTCCATTCTGTACACACATGAGAAGAAGAAGAGAGCGCCGCGTGGATCTCCGGGCCCTTTTATAGTTCCTCCCAGGAGTCTCTTTGGGTGGTAGCAAGGATTCCTGGGATGTGTGGTCCAGATGTCATATCACGCCAAGGAAATGCCGGTTATCCACAATCCTTTCTGATCAGGCTCATAGATGTAATGACATGAGTCTGGAAGTGACAAAATGCTCATAACTTGGAATGTTGCTATAGTACTTAGCTAGATCCAGCTCTTATTTTGACTGCTGGGATTAGCCCACAGTTGCAGTGGGAGGAACAGTGGCAGGTGCAATTTATGTCCTGTGTACTTGGATAAACTTTTTTTTTTTTTTTATGAAGGTAGCAAGACCAAGGTACACAAGCAGTTTCAGATGAACTCTGAAAGGAAATAAATCAAGATTAGGGGTATTCTCTGCTTTGGTGTACCATACAATCCGAGACCAGATCTGGGAGATTTGCCCTTTGAGATAAAGAAACATATACACAGCAGGTTTCTCTCCGAGCAAATCTAATCTTTATTCATGGGTGTGAATATATAAAGGGGCTTTTACAAAAGACCACCCTTAGAAAATTATCCAATCATATACAGAGACGCACAAGTACAGTCTGACGCCCACAGTGAAACTAATTATTTCTAAAATATCACGTGCTTTACGAGAAATGAAACTCAACAAGAAGATTACAGTATTATGGAAAAACGAAACTAGAATAGCAGGACTTGAGCATATTTCACAAAAAGGATGTTAGAGACACACAAAATGGAAGCTGACTATAATACAAAAGAAGTAGTTAAACTAAATATCCCTTCAAACTCTAGTCAGCTCTAAAAGGTGTAACAAGCTAGTTATTTCCTTGTTTAGTCTAAGGGCTCTTTCACACGGGCGGCTCCGTGATGATCCGCCCCGTGAACATCCGATGCTCAGCGGGGATCGCTCTACTGATTCCTGCTGAGCCGGCGGATGACAGGGCGGTCCCTGCACACTGTGCAGGGACTGCCCTATCAGATCTCTGCTCTCCTCTATGGAGGATCGGATGAACACGGCCGTCTGTCCTTGATCATCCGATCCGCTCTGCAGACGGATAGAAAAATAGGGTTCCTCCATTTGCAGAATCGGACCGTAGCGGACACGGACGATATCCGGTGTCCGCTATCACATAGGATTGCATGTATGTCTGCATTTCATCCGAAAACGGATGGATGAAATACGGACATACGGTCCGCCTGTGTGAAAGGGGCCTTAGGGGCTTGTAATAAGCATAAATACTTACCTTATTTCTTGCTCCCACAGACTTCCACTTTGCTGTACAAGTGGTTCCTGGCAGATTCTCATCTTTTCTGCTCGCAGTTTTTGCAACAAAGAGTGGAAGAGAGCAATGATTGCCATTAAAGTGAACAACACGGTAAACATTGCTTGCTTATTCCTTACCACAAAGACAAAACAAGCCACTCATCAATTTACAACTTTCAAAAAAGGAGAAAGCTGCACACGGGCCCGGCAATATAAAAATAAAAAATACAAAAATTCCCCAATAGACTTTCTAGCTTGTCAGCACAAAACTAAAACTCAGGACAAAAATCAACATCACTATCTGCTAATACTCCTATAGTGACACTTCCTAGGGCGGCAAAACAAAACGTGATGTGCCTCCAGTGTAAGTCCTTCACCATTATGTGTTCACCAGAAGATTCATAATCAATAGCAGAGTACAACACTTCAGCCTCCAGGGATATCCACCAATTGCTATTCGAAGTCTATAATATACAACCAGAGGGAGCCCTAATTAAAAGACGCTCAACACAAGGAGCCTGAGAGGTAATATATAGGGGGGTTATTTACGAAAGGCAAATCCACTTTGCACTATAAGTGCAAACTACAAGTGCAAAGTGCACTTGAGATTGCACTGAAAGTGCACTTGGAAGTGTAGTCACTGTAAATCTAAGGGGTAGATCTGAAATGAGCGGAAGCTCTGCTGATTTTATTATCCAATCATGTGCAAGCTAAAATGCTGTTTTTTATTTTCCTTGCATGTCCCCCTCGGATCTACAGTGACTGCACTTCCAAGGGCACTTTGCACTTGTAGTTTGCACTTGTAGTGCAAAGTGGCTTTGTCTTTAGTAAATAACCCCCATAGTGTAGTATTTATTAGATAAGTGTCTCCATTTAAATACAGACAAAAAAATCCACGCAGCATATAAACAAACTGCACCCGGACTTACAGCAATGGCTGCCGATTTGGGGACTTGTAAATAGTGGCATGACATCAGCACGTAAAGCCCCACCCAATGCGTTTCGTGTGCATGCACGTCCACGAAGTTTAGGAGTGTGTCTATGGGAATGTTTGACTAGCGCATTTGTGAGGTCAGGCACTGATGTGGGGTGAGAAGGCCTGGCTCACAGTCTCCACTTTAATTCAATCCAAATGTGTTCTGTCGGGTTGCAGGCCAGTAAAGTTCCTCCACCACAAACTCGCTCATCCATGTCTTTATGGACCATGTTTGTGCACTGTGCAGTCATGTTGGAACAGAAGGGGCCATTCCCAAACTGATCCCACAGAGTGGGGAGCATGAAATTGTCCATAATGTCTTGGTATGCTGATGCCTTAAGAGTTCCCTTCACTGGAACTAAGAGCCCAAGCCCAACCCCTGAAAAACAAACCCCACACCATAATTCCTCCGCCACCAAATGATTTGGACCAGTGAACAAAGCAAGGTCCATAAAGACATGGATGACCGAGTTTGGGGTGGAGGAACTTAACCACTTCAGCCCCGGACCAATTTGCAGCCTAATGCGGCGTACACGCGAGCGGACTTTCCCGCGGGATTATCTGCCGGACTGGTGTCCGCCGGACAATCCGCCCGTGTGTGGGCCTGGCGGACTTTTTCCTGCCAAAAGTCTGGCGGATTAAGTTTTAAGTTCAGACTTAAAATTGTCCGCTGGACTCGCGAGTCTGTGTGCTAGTCCGCGGGACTATTGAAAATGAACGGACTTGCCGACACAAGATCGGAAAGTCCGTTCATTTAGAACGTGACTTCAGGTAGACGGGACTAGCGAAGGCAGTGAATGCCGCTGCGCTAGCCCCGTCAACTGGCATGGATTTAAAGGGAATCCCCACGCCGAAAAAAAAAACGGCGTGGGGGTCCCCCCAAATCCATCTCAGACCCTTATCCGAGCACGCAGCCCGGCCGGCCAGGAAAGGGGTTGGGATCAAGCGAGCGCCCCCCCCCCTCCTGAGCCGTACCAGGCCGCGTGCCCTCAACATGGGGGGTGCCCTGGGGAAAGGGGGGCCGTGCGGCCCCCCCACCCCAAAGCACCTTGTCCCCATGTTGATGAGGACAAGGGCCATTTCCCGACAACCCTGGCCGTTGGTTGTTGGGGTCTGCGGGCGGGGGGCTTATCAGAATCCGGGAGCCACCTTTAATAAGGGGGCCCCCAGATCCCGGCCCCCCACCCTATGTGAATGAGTTTGGGGTACGATGTACCCCTACCCATTCACCTAAGGTGTAAAAGTGTAAATAAAAAAAAACACAACAATTTTTTTAAAATATTTTATTGCACTGCTCCGGGGGTTTTCTTCCGTCTTGGGGGGGTCTTCTCGCCGGACTCCTCCGCTCTCTTCTGCTCTTTTACCTAGCTCCTTCACTAGCGGAGGTGCCCGGCTTTCTTCTTCGTCGTCGCCACCGTCGTCTGGGGGTCTCGTTCCGCCTTCGGGGGTCTTCCGGGGTCTCTTCTGTTCTTGCCGCTGTCGCCGCCTTCTGCGCCGTCTTCTTCTTCTTCTTCTTCTTCTTCTTCCGATGTTGACTCGTCGCTGTCTCTGGCCGGAATGGCAGAGACACGCGGTGTTGTGACTTATATAGGTAAAGGGGAGTGCAGCCCCATTCATCTAGGGATGTACTTAAAGGGAGCCCTGACTGGAAAAAGATTGAGAAACACCGACATAGAGGAACCCATCTCTCCATTTTCCTCCTGCAGCCACTGAATGCCTCCGGGAGGGAGAGGAGGAGAAGCAGGGGGAAATGGAGAAATCGGTTCCTTTATATGCATCCACCCACTTGCAACCGGGCCCTGTTGTTCCGCCACCGTGCTCGGAGGAAAGGGCCCTGTCAGGGGGGGCCCTTCATGGTTTCTTGCATCGGGCCCTGAAGGTTCTAGTTACGCCACTGCCCAGAGCCACACTCGGGAATGCATTGCAGAATCCTGGTGCAGTATACTTACCCTGTCCCCAGGATCCTGCAATGCCGGATCATCTGCCTGATGTCCTGTGTTCCAGGCTCCGTTCCCTGCGAGCATCGTGGCGCAGGGGGGCAGAGCCCGGCGGCAAATTAAAAAAGTACACAAAACATAAACACATACAGTACACTGTAATCTTACAGATTACATTACTGTATGAAATCATTTCACATCCCCTTTGTCCCTAATGCTTTGTATTATATTATATTATATATTATATATACTGTTCTTTCTGCCTGGAAACTTGAGATTGTCCATGGCAACCAAAGAGTGTCCCTTTACGTCAAAAGCTTGTTTTAGACCAGCTAGAAAACAGCGAAAGTAAATTAGAACACTTGCAGAATTGAGCGATAGTAAATCGTGGGGAAATTAATTTTAATATTATTATTATATTATTCTTTTTTTATAATTATTTATAGTTATTTATTATATTATAATTTATGATTTCGTATTTCAAACCTTATCATACCTGGGTTGTCTACTAGATTTAAGTTTGTTATTACTAAGAATTACAGGCCTACAATATAAAACGCCAAATTTCTATGCAAAACAATGTACCACTTTGAGACGCAAAAATCTGACATAATCATACCACCAGGGAGGATAAAATGGCGGTTAAGACAAGATTTTGCAGGAGACAGGCACACTAATGATGAAGGTGTGTGCTGGATTTATGTTAGAGACAGAGTAAAGCCCCATACAGACGGTCGGATTTTCGCATGGATTCTGTCCGATCGGACAATGTTGTTGAAAAATCAGACCGTGTGTATGCACCATCGGACAGTGTACGTCGTATTGTCCGACGGACAAAGTCCTATCTCCTGCTGGATAGAATTTCCGACAACACGGTCCGATCACACCAAATCCGATCGTGTGTATGGTAGTCCGACCGGACAAAGTGCTACGCATGCTCAGATCACATTACAAGACCAAAGCTATTGGCTACTAGCCTCTACGTAGTCCCGTCGTAGGCAACAAACGTCACCACGTTCAGAATGATCGGATTTTCCGACAACTTTGTCCGACCGTGTGTACGCAAAACCAACATCAGACAAAGTATGACGGACATGGTCTGACGGACCTGGTCCTCGGATAATCCGCACGTGTGTATGGGGCTTTAGAGGTCAGTGGCCCCATCCTGATCAGTGTGTGAAGGGAGCTGTGAGGTGCACATTGCACCATACTGTCCAGGTCAGGAAAAACAAAGGCCCGAGTCTGTGAGGATGTAGCAGCTGGGAGCTGAAGGAAAAACAGTCAAGCTGACAAAGATACAGCGTTACACTGGGTTTGTGTGTTTGACAGTCTGGAGGACCAAGGCATGAGGCCTGAGCAGTGACATCTAAAGAAAAGGCAAGCAGACAGAGTTGCCTAAGGACCATATCTATGAGCCACTGGAGTCTGGTTACACAATCAGAGATTCAACAATAAAATATATATTGAGAAATGTATCAAAATTTTTATTTTAACAAAAATTATTCAAATTACAACATTAAAATATTATTTGGAAACCATCCACCATCACCAATAAAAAAGACAACGTTGTCTAATATAAACAAAAAGTAAAAAATGAGGCCTGAGCAGTAAATCTGCAAAGATAGACGCAAGGCTGAATTCTATGTTTTGTTGCATTGATGGTGAAAACCCCTGCATGGAAAGAATTTCATTTGTGAACTTTTGCTTTGTTTTAAATAAAAGTGGGAAGAAAAGCCCTGAAAAGACACTTCTGACGTGGAGTAAACTCACTACCAATGAGCTACAAATTCCCCAAATTCTCACAATATATATTATAAAAAATGTTTATACTTTTTAAAATCTGTACATGTATTCATGTCTTCAAATACATGAGGAATGTGCTTGAAGCACCGAGACTGCGGGTGAGACCCCCGCAACCTAAACATTCATGACGGAAACGGCACTTAGCTCCGAACTTAAAAGTACCGGCATTGTATTGCCAGCAAAAACCCATGCGAGTGCCGGCCGGTTGTGCAGCAGAGGCTGCACCTGAACTCTGCGGAGACTACATCAGCTTCATCCAAAGACTGATGTCCTTATGGTCCCACCGCAGAGAAGGGCGGACCGCCTTCCGCTGGCAGAATTGCTCATCATAACGCAGCCAAGCAACCCCACCATACACTCACTGCGCCTCGCCAATGGAGTCTAGATAACAAAAGAGGGGGGAGCAATTTTCAGGGGCCTTTTCACAGATGACGCTCGCCAAAATCGCAAAACGCCAGTTTGCAAACGTGCGGGGAATAAGCCGATACCGATATTTCTCTTCCTCCTCCTTTTAACTTTCATCTGGTTTAACTTTGTCCAAGCTAAACTTCTATAAGGGCAATAAAGAAAATATCTCTACATACTCACCCTTGCAGATACGCTCCCTCACTTTCGGCTTCAAATGAGCGCCCAAAGGACCCTCAAAACACATGTAAACTTTGCATTAGGCGGCATCCACCAAACGCACCCCATCCACCCCAGCAATCCCCAGCAATCCCTTTTGCCACCGCAGTGGCCTTCGGAAACCTTAGCCGCTGCACTGGTCCCAGCCACCACCGTCAGTTGCGGACCATGCAAAACCCCATTCCAGCACCAAGCGTGCCAGCCACAGTCGCACCCGAATCCACAGGAGGCGCAAGCAGAATAGCCACTACCTGACCCTCGCCCCACGTGGTGGAAGTGTGGGCCCTGGACCATGCCGACACCAGCGATGAGCTAGCTACAGACTATGCTCCATCCTCGCAGCATGCCAGCACCTCCCTAAGGCCTGCCAGCAAAGTGAGGATAACCACATCCACCTGCATAGAGAGAAAACTTCCTGATGCTATGAGAAGCCCTGACAGGGCTCCGACAAGACGCTGCGCCGCTCCCCCAACAAGACACCCCCTTCCCTCTGGACCCACCAATCCAGGAAAGTGAATACTATCTCCCCCATAACACCATTATTCTCTCCCCCTCACTGCCGACCCCAGTCATGCTGGCCCTCCTCCAAGTTGCACTTTTGCTCAAGGCCATTGACTTTTAAATCTCCCACTCTTCGTTATTACTAACAGACAAAAAAAGTAAATTACTTCAAGTCCTTTCAAACAAGTGAGACTTTTGAGAATAGCTGACTCTTAACATGCTGCACTTCCTAACACAAACTCACCTCAAATAATACAGCACTTTGTATGGTTCAATATTGCATTTTAAACAGGCTGCCCGGCACAGGAACTTGTTATCTTTATAAGCTTTTTGTTATCTGACACCATCACTGTATCTTTGACTTAAATTTAACCCGTCTTCCATATTAAGGTTTTATGAGCAACCATCCTGCCAAAAAGCAGAATCCACATGATCCTCTCTGACAGTAGTTTCACTGAGTAAAGCCAGGTTGAATAAAAAAAACTGTCAGGTCCGCTGTATTAACCATGGGAGGTTAGTACAGTGATCTCCCCCGCTGAGCTGTTGTGTTCTTACAGGGGGATGCCCCCCCCCCCCGCCAGAACACTCCGATAAACGCTCTCTGCCATTGGCTGAGGGTGTTGATCTGGAGTTGGTTGGCTGTTGGTTTTCCAGCATGCACGTCTGACAGAAGCCTGCCGGCTTCCGTCAGACTGATCAACATACGCACAGGCTGAATGCCGGCCGTTGTCTCCTGACATTCGGCCCGTGTGTACCTGGCTTTACTGGGCTCTGACTCCCTGAGTTTTATCAACCACCACCCCTTTTCATTCTGTCGAATGAGAGTGCTCTTACTGATTGCTGAAACAGACTCAGATTAAACAGAAAAATGGCAATTGGCAGGGCTGAGTCACAAAGTCAGGAAGGAAACAAAACAGGGAAACTAAATTAGGGAGGGCCACAGAAGAGACCTTTATGGCTAATAAATGTAACAGCGGGCATCTTAAAGATAATTATCCCTAAAAGTCAGCTGCTGACTTTTAATAATCAGACACTTACCTGTTCCAGGGTCCAGCCATGCGGGGGGTCGAAGCTCCGCTCGTCCCTCGATCTGCTCTGTACTTGTACTCGCACAAATGCTACCGATGCCTAATCCGATACCTGTAACCGGAAGTCGGCGGGCGGAGAGGGCGGAGCGGAGATCGATCTGGCAGCAGTGGAACAGGGGGGTAAGCTGGCCGGGGCAGGGATGAAGGGTGCCGCCGCATATTCTGTCCATGTTCTGAGTGTAACAAGATGTCTGCGGCTGGCTTACTGCAGCTGAGTGCAAGGTGTACCAAGATGGGCGTCGCAGCATACTAAATGTTAAATGACATGAATGATGAGAGGCAAGGAAGGATTTTGCAATGCTATATGCCACATAGCATTGCAAAATCCTTCCTTGCCTCTCATCATTCATGTCATTTATTATGCAATTGCAATGCAGTGCTGCCTATCAGGGCCCATAAGTGCCAACTATCAGTGCCAGCCATCAGTGCCAGCCATCACTGCCAGCCACCTATCAGTGCCCATAAATGCTTCCTATCAATGCCATCTATCAGTGCCCAAAAGTGCTGCCTATCAGTGCCCATCAGTCAGTACCATCTATCAGTGCTCATCAGTCAGTGCCTTTCAGTCAGTGCCAGCCATCGGTGCTATCTATCAGTGCCCATAAGTGCTGCCTATCCATGCCATCTATCAGTGCCCATAAGTGCTGCCTATCAGTGCCATCTATCAGTCACCAGTCAGTGCCCATCAGTCAAACTGTCACATGACATTAAAAAAAAATCGATAATCGGTATCGGTGAGTAGGGATGGGCCCGGTGTTCGATTTGAACCCATATTCGTGTGATGCGAGCGGCCCGCAATGCATTGCGCCAGTCGCAGTGCAATGCTGGCTGATGATTGGCCAAGCATGCACTGTGACCCTGCATGCTTGGCCAATCACAGCGCCGGCAGCGAGGAGAGCCATAATTGGCTACAGGCAGGATGCCTGTAGCCAATTATAGCTCAGGGGCTTTAGTACACGCCCCAGGGTATAAGAGGCCGCCGCGGCGGCGGCCTCACATATTGTGTTTCAGTGTCAGCGTGTCAGGTTGTTGCTGACTGCTGACAATATGTGCTCTATTTCTGGGGATTTGTGTGTGCATGCTGTTAGTACAGCATTGCAGTATCACATCTGGGGGGTGTCTATAGGGGGGCAGGTTTCCTGTGCTTAGAACTGTCCCTGCAAAAAGTGTCATTTTTGCAGGAAAAAAGCTATTTGAAAGCACTCGCGGCTAATGAATTGACTCCCGTAACACAGAGAACTGTCATTCATTGATAAAAAAAAAAAAAAAAAGCGTGGGGGTCCCCCAAATTCAATAACCAGGCCCTTCAGGTCTGTGATGGATATTAAGGGGGACCCCAGCCAAAAAAAAAATAGGGTCCCCCTCAAAATCCATACCAGACCCTTGAGGTCTGGGATGGATTTTAAGGGGAATCCCAGCCCAAAAAAATGGCGTGGGGTCCCCCTCAAAATCCATATCCGAGCACGCAACCTGCAGGCCGCAGGAAAAGAGGGGGGACGAGAGCGCCCCCCCTGCCTGAACCGTACCAGGCCACATGCCCTCAACATTGGGAGGATGCTTGGGGGTCACCCCCAAAGCACCTTGTCCCCATGTTGATGAGGACAAGGGCTCTTCCCCACAACCCTGCCATTGGTTGTGGGGGTCTGCGGGCGGGGGGCTTATCGGAATCTGGAAGCCCCCTTTAACCCCCAGATCCCGCCCCCCCCCTGTGTGAAATGGTAAGGGGGTACAAAAGTACCCCTACCATTTCACCAAAAATGGTAAAAATGACAGGAGACGGTCTGTGACGATTCCTTTATTAAAATCTTCTTTCTTCTTTCTTCATCCTTCGGTCATCTTCTTCCATCTTCTTCCATTTTCTTCTTCCTCCGATCCGCTTCTTCTTCTCGTCCGGCATCTTCTTCCATGGCGTCGGCCTCGGTGTCTCTTCTTGGGCCACTCAATGGGAGGCTCCCGCTATGTGAGGCTTCGCTGCCTCTGAGAGGTCTTTTATAATGGAGGGCACCTGGTGACCCCGCCCCCTCTGACGCACGGGGATGTCATTTCCCTATGGCTTTCCCCATGACGTCAGAGGGGGGCAGGGTCACCAGGTGCCCTCCGTTATAAAAGACCTGTCAGACGGAGCGAAGCCTCACACAGCCTCCCATTGCGAGGAGCGGCCCGACAGAAGAACAGAGGCCGACGCCATGGAAGAAGATGCTGACGAGAAGGACGAGAAGACCAGCGCAAGCGGATCGGAGGAAGAAGAAAATGGAAGAAGATGGAAGAAGATGACGGAAGGAGAAGTTGAAGAAACCGAAGGATGAAGAAAGAAGATTTTAATAAAGGAATTGTCAAAGACCGTCTTCTGTCATTTTTACAATTTTTGACACTTTTTTGGTGAAATGGTAGGGTACCCCCTTACCATTTCACACAGGGGGGGGGTGGGATCTGGGGGTCCCCTTGTTAAAGGGGCTTCAGATTCCGATAAGCCCCCCGCCCGCAGACCCCCCAACCAATGGTCAGGGTTGTGGGGAAGAGGCCCTTGTTCATCAACATGGGGACAAGGTGCTTTGGGGGTCTTAGACCCCCAAAGCATCCTCCCAATGTTGAAGGCATGTGGCCTGGTACGGTTCAGGCGGGAGGGGGGCGCTCTCCTCCCCCCCTCTTTTCCTGCGGCCTGCCAGTTGCGTGCTCGGATAAGGGTCCTGGTATGGATTTTGAGGGGGACCCCGCGCCATTTTTTTTGCTGGGATTCCCCTTAAAATCCACCCCAGACCTCAAGGGTCTGGTATGGATTTTGAGGGGGACCCTACGCCATTTTTATTTTTTTTTGGCTGGGGTCCCCCTTAATATCCATCCCAGACCTGAAGGGCCTGGTTATTGAATTTGGGGGGACCCCCACGCTTTTTATTTTTATTTTTTATTTTTTTTATCAATGACTTTTTTTTTATCAATGACTTTCAATGAATGACTGTTCTCTGTATTACGGGAGCCGACAATTAACATTAGCCGCGAGTGATTTTAAATAGCTTTCTTTTATGCAAAAATTACACTTTTTGCAGAGACAGTTCTAAGCACAGGAAACATGCGCCCCTTTACATGCATACTATAGACACCCCCCAGGTACAAAATTTAAAGGAATATTACACTTTTATTGTTTCAATTTAAGCATTATTAAAATCACTGCTCCTGAAAAAAACGGCCGATTTTAAAACATTTTTTTGCATTGATACATGTCCCCTGGGGCAGGACCCAGGTCCCCAAACACTTTTTATGACAATAACATGCATATTAGCCTTTAAAATTAGCACTTTTGATTTTGAACGTTCGCATCCATTATAACTAATAGGGTTCGAAAGCTCGCACGGACTTTAGGTCCGTTCGCGGGTTCTGGTGCGAGCCGAACGGGGGGGTGTTCGGCTCATCCCTATCGGTGAGTACTTGAAGAAAAGTATCGGTACTTGTACTCGGTCTTAAAAAAGTGGTATTGGGACAACCCTACCTTATATATTTGTACATGTTGATCATATCCCCCCTTAATCTCCTCTTCTCAAGAGAGAATAAATTCAGTTCCTCTAATCTTTCCTCATAGCTATGCTCCTCCATGCCTCTTATCAGTTTGGTTGCCCTTTCTTTGCACTTTCTCCAGTTCCCCGATATCCTTTTTGAGAACTGGTGCCCAAAACTGAACATCACATTTCAGATGAGGTCTTACTAATTATTTGTATACAGGGGCAAAATGATATCTCTCTCTCTGGAGTCCATACCCCTCTTAATACAAGAAAGGACTTTGCTCGCTTTGGAATCCGCACTGTGTTTTTAAAAGCATGGCCTAAACATCTAAAAATGCAGCAAGTTTGCCGGTGCAGGAACTGCAGGTAAGTCACATAGTGCAAAAGCAGAATGGACAGAAAGTGCTGCATTTCATTGCTTGATGGGCATAGGTGTGCACAGCCTATTACATGATGCTTGCACATTTTTTTTGCAGGAAACGCAGGCATGGCAGCACATTCAAATGCATGGGCTGCTGTGCCTGCCCAAAAATGTAGGCCGCCAAAACCCATACATGTGAACCAGGAAGGCCCAAAATAGGCCCATCGAGCAGTTAAATACAGACAGTAATGCCATGTGCTGTAAAATTAGCTGTGTGCTCTGTAATATAAAATACAGCCACAGCCCCATTCAGCCTGGACTGCAGCCTGCAGGTCAGTGTTTTTTAAACTTTCTACTATTTTACAAATGGCATGGGGAGCGGGAGCCAGGGGAGGAGAAAGAAGACCTACCTTGTCCTGGCAAGCTCGCCTCCGATGATCAATTCTCCACACTGCTAGTTTCACTTGACTAGGCAGCACTTCACTCTGTGCCGCAGTCTGACTCCTCCTACCAAGGCCTCCGCTCCTCCGATCAGGCAGCAGTGACTGTGCACGCATAGCAAGGGGCGGGTCAAGAGCGTCAGTGGAGCTCAAGGCCCCGCCCACCCGCTGCCTGCTCCTGGGTCGAGAAAATGAAGCACTGGCACTGCTGCACTGTGCGCGCTGATGACAGTGACAGACTGTCTGTCTGTGTGTGGGTATTTTTAGCGCCGATGTGCCGATTTGCGGGCAGCGCGTGGGCTTAACGGGCAGCTCTGCTTTGGGCCCCAAACTGCCCTGCGGTAAAGACAGCCCTGCCTTTAACTACAGTATGTAGTGCAAGGGCCTGCCTGATTGCATACAAATTGAAAGTGTCATATGGTTTTGGTAAATCTAAAGGAAAATTGTATGAGAAAATGGTATAGCCAGGAAGAGAAGATTCCCCATACTTTGGAGAGAAATTTCAAAGACAAATAAAAATAAGGAAAAATCTCCCCAATGAAAAACAGACAGCTAAAAAGAAATTTAGGATACTTTAAAGACACGAGTTTTTACCATTCCCTTCTCCATCCAAATCTAAAAGAATTTTGGCTATAGATACCCTTGTAAAGGTACCAGTAAATTTTTACCACTGATAGTTCAAGGATTTTGAACACATTGGCCAAAAATGTATTGTGTTTCTTGCATTTCTTTTTTTGCATACACCTGATCCATAATTGACCTGTGCTAGATAAACAACATAGTGTGCCTATGTTGAAATAGATTGGAACATGTGCTCCAAAAATTGACAAATCACAAAATGGGATTTACAGCTGGAATGTCACAGTTTGTTCACTCTATAAATTAATATGTCTGCCATTGACCTAATTTTAAATTTTTGTTTTTCACTTTAATCTTTTTAAAATAATGTTCTAGCCAGGAAAAGGGGGGGGGGCAGTTTTCCCCCATCCATATCCATACCAGGCTACATTCCCTCAAAATTTGTATTGTACATAGGGTCCTCTAAAAAGAGATGTGGTGCTCTGCAGGGTGGGGCAGGATTTATCAGAACCCAAATTTCCCCTTTAGAATAAGGGGTTCCCCTGAAAGAAAATAAACAATGCCCCAAATGTAAAGTCAATCATGTTATCAAGTGATATAGATCCATGCCAATCACAATGAGTCATACCCAACAATGATATAGACCTGTCTTCATGATGCTGCTACCCCGCAGCTCTTCCCATCACAAATGAATGTTAACGTTCCAGTTGCAGCGGCAGGAGACATCATTGACCAAATGTCATTAAACTTCATTAGCAGGATGTCCCTTAAGCCGGAGCCTGCTAATAGCTGTTGTAAACCTAGATCAACCCAGAGACTATTAATGCAGCCCTGTCGTAACACCGTTTAGAAGCAATACATATCTTTTTTTTATTTGACCTGAAACTGCATTTTCATACAGCTCAACACCTAGCTCTATGCATTTTCCATAATTTGTAACTTGATGAATTTAAAAAAATAGTGTAGAAAATGATCACCGTCAAGTATGAGAAGAAGCAAATTAGGTAGACACCAAACATGCCTCTATTACTAGGAGCAGAAGGTTAATAAAATGCATTAGATCCAGACATGGATGAGTGAGTTTGGGGTGGAGGAACTTGCCTGGCCTGCACAGAGTCCTGACCTCAACCCGATAGAACACCTTTGGGATGAATTTGAATGCACACTACGAGCCAGGCCTTCTCGTCCACCATCAGTGCCTGACCTCACAAATGCGCTTCTGGAAGAATGGTCAAACATTCCCATAGACATGCTCCTAAACCTTGTGGACAGCCTTCCCAGAAGAGGTGAATGTAGTGTAGCTGCAAATAGTGGGCCAACTCAATATTGAACCCTACGGACTAAGACTGGGATGCCATTAAAGTTCATGTGTGTGTAAAGGCATTCCAATACTTTTGGAAATATAGTGTAGATATAAAGGAAATGGTGACCGATATGTCCTTAATAGATAATGCACCTCATCCCAAAGATTGAATACAATAGGGAGCAAAAGAGAGGGGATTATTACTGTGCCACAAACAACTCAATACAATATGTTATGAATAGAATAAACTAATTTTATTACAATAGGTTAAAAGCCAAGAATGCAATATATTGGATCACATATAACAAGGGAGGATGGTAAATTATAACAGCAGGTCAATTCTTCCCTACTAGTTTCGCTAAGGCATTGGCTTCATCAGGGGAATAGAATATAACAGAAAACAATTGTCACTGTAAGAAAAAAGAAACAAAAACATTAATAGTGTTGAAAAGGAGAAAAAACATGATACACGTCAATTTAAGCTGCACGGTAAAACATGTCTGATCCCCTCCTCCAATAAGCCCCCCCCCCCCCAGACAGACTGCCATAGGATGGAAAATATCCCAAACACTCCCATTATATCACCCGAACATACCCTGAAAGCCCCGCGGGGCAAGGTAGATGCGATCCACTGTCACAGGGCGGTAACCCCATACTGCCAAATTTTGGCTGCAGAGGGCTAAAGAGAAGCCTCATAGAAGCTGTAAAGGGAAAAACAAAGTAAATGAAAGAGAAAACATATGGCTATAAAAAGCTCAACTATTCTACCAAGAAAAGGGACTAGATTGCCTCAATACATACCAAAAATATAAAAGGTAATATCATAGAAAAGGGGCGCTGTTAGGACCAAGGTTGTGTAGTTAATCCAGAAGGAACAAATATGCTGATTGATTGACAGAAAATAAGCTAGGTAAAAATAAAATAAAAATATATAGTATTAATTAAAAATAAAAAATAAATAAAAAGAAATGCAAGCATACTTATTAGAAAACCTAACTATATGCTAATTAAGGGCTTACCCTGGAATCTGGAATCAGTGTGATATAGTACAGGGTTTCAACAAGCTTGAACAGGTGATAAACACCAGCAGGAAACAATAGTTAAAAAATGTGAAAAGCCAAAGATATCCAGGCAGGCAGCATACATAAACCCGGTGAATAAAAAAAAGCATACCAGAGTAAATGCTAATGCCTTCAGACAGCTATCCACAATAAGAGGATATGGTCAGACAAAGCAAAGGTTGCCAAAAAAAGAAATTACCTCCGATATAAAAGTCCAGCGTGACAGCGCCCCAGTAAGCCAGCATATGAAGGCTAACGGCATCTATATTTAAAGCCCCCACCCAATTGGCTTAGGAATTAGCCAATTGGGAGCGGACAGAAAGTGTCGCAGTGTCAACGACCAGACGCCTACAATGCCCAGGGTGCCGAGCGCAAGGTATACCACGTCACACGGCAACGGCCGTGCGTTGTAGGCAACCATGGGCTTGATTAAACCAAGGGCTTGCCAATGGGGCGAGAGGTATCCAGCACCCAATGGGGAGATATTAAGGAAGGCGGATGTTCAAAGTAGAAGACAGAGGGCGGAAAAAGGCCGGGGGGCAGGTTGGCTGTCAATAACAATCAGC
The DNA here is from genome assembly GCA_028564925.1 of Lithobates sylvaticus. Lineage (NCBI taxonomy): Eukaryota > Metazoa > Chordata > Amphibia > Anura > Ranidae > Lithobates > Lithobates sylvaticus. The sequence goes on from CM053029.1 coordinate 95,534,601, forward strand.
CCTGGGGTGTCCATACAGCCAAAGGCCGTGAATGGGTATGCGTTCCCGGGACAGAACAACAGCCAAACAAGCACCGCAAGAGAACCAGAGAAGAGGGGGAAGAATGGAAAGGGGAATGGAAGCAGGGCGGGAGGGATCAGAGAACGGAACGGACAGGGAATAGCCATGTAGTGCTCCATGCAGCATAGTGTATATGTATATAAATGAAATATAGATGTTTAAGAGCCTACTGATCAAATGCATGAACAAAATGTAATTAGGTGATAAACACACAGAGACAAAAACAATAAAACATTATGTATAGTTGTTAATAAAGGAAAAAAAATGAATAAACAAATAATGCAAAAATTTAAAATGAAATATAGAAAAATAAAAAACAAAAAAAGATAGATAGCAGTAAATAATTTTTAAACAACGGATAAACAGGCAGAACTTTTTCTATGCTGATCCCAAGATGATAAAGGGATCGAAAGAGCAGTGAAATATCAAAGACAGAATATGGGGGAAAATAGGAGGAGCCGAACGCAAACATCCTATTCAAACCAATTGGAGACACAGTTGGACCAACCATGGTAAGGTCCACCGAAAATTACATTAGATCAAGACTATTATGTATACGGATTATAAAAAAGATTTAAAACGAATGTATTTGTTTAGACCTGGATATTTGATAGCATCCAGACTGTGTATCCACTTCAGTCTCCAACTGTAATAAGGTAACATAAATACCACCGCCTCGAGCATGTGAAGGTACGTGCTCCAATGCAGCAAAACTAACAAAATTGGGATCATAGTCATGTTGACTAGCAATATGTCTATTGAGGGCAGTGGTCGTTAGTCGTTTGTATAATGGCATGATGTGATCCTTGATGCGCTTGAAAAACTGGCATTTCGTCTTACCGACGTAAAAAACATCCACATGCGCAGGTGGCTAAATAGACCACTCCGATGGTTTTACATGTGACTCTATGTTTGGCAATGTGGATCTGACCATTGGGGAGAATAAGGTCTGTAGAGTTAGTAATGAAAGAACAGATATCACAACGTCCACAAGGGAAAATGCCTGTAGTTAGAGGGTTGACTAAATTTCTACGCATATGATGACTAGTAACCAAATGGTCCCTCATAGAGTGAGCCTTTCAGTAAGTTATCTCCGGGTAGGGTTTTACATATTTCTTGATGGTATCATCTGCAGTCAACAGGGGCCAACATTTCTTAAAAATAGCTCTCATCTGAGTATATTGTTTTGAGTAGTGGGTAATAATATGGACTGATTGATCAGATCTAGGAGGTTTTTTGGAATGAATGAGAACTCGTCTATTAAATTGAACTACTCTATTGAGTAGGGATCGACTGTATCCTCTTTGGTGAAGTCTATCATATAAATCTTTGGATGCATGATTACATTTTCATCCAAAGTGCAGTTTCTCCTAAGTCGTAGAAACTGACTATTGGGGATACTGCCCAACAGAGGTTGAGGGTGTGCACTGGTGGCATGTAGCGTCGTATTGCTCATAGAGGGTTTACGATATAGAGAAGAATGTAAAATCTCATCATTTTAAACATATATTTGTAAATCCAAAAAATGTATCTTGGAGATATAGTTAGGGAAGTAGACATTATGGGAATGATTGCTGCAACATTGTAAAACACTTCAACACCCTTTCAGCACAGAACTCAGACTTTTTGATTGGTTGTATTATTTCTGTAAAAGCCCCCTGCAAAAGAAGAGATGTCTCTGGTCTCCGTCTCTGTCTCAGTAGCTCTTGTCTCCATTGAAACTACAAAGGAATGTTTAGACTAATTTATGATATAGCGCAGGGGTCTCAAACTGACGGCCCTCCAGCTGTTGCAAAACTACAAGTCCCATGAGGCATTGCAAGGCTGACAGTTACAAGCATGACTCCCACAAACAGAGGCATAATGGGACTTGTAGTTCTGCAACAACTGGAGGGCTGTCAGTTTGAGACCCCTGATATAGCCAGTGACCTTGATACCTCAGATTGGAATTACATTGTAAGCCAATCAGACTACTCCTCATATAACCAACAAGGAGAATTTTTAAAGTACTTTTTCACTCTTAATCATGTTACTTTTTCTGTTTCCTAGTGTCTGTTTTGTAATAGCTTTTCTGTAAATATTTTCTTGCACAGTTTTTCTTTTCATTAAAACAATATTTTACATTATTACGTTTAATATCTGAATGCTCTAAATAAGAAATCAAAGAACCCTTGCCTCTTTGAAGAAAGCTACCATATTATACTGTAAACTCTGTTACATTCCTGTCTGGGTGTGCCAGAGAGTGTCACATTTTTTTTAAAGGTTAGAATTGCTACAACAGATGCTGTGAATGGTGCGTGTTTCTGTTAAAACACATGGTGGCACCTACTGTTTGTGTGTGTAGAGGGTTAATGCATAGTTAACCTGCCCCTGCCCCAATCACTCTCAGTCTACTTGTAAGAACGGGTTATGATGACCAAGACATGACCCAGACTACACTCTGTCACTACCCTGGGATGGGACAAGTTACAAACTGTGAGTTGTTCTTCCATAGCTGTGGACTTATTTAATGTTTTGCTACCAGACTGAACTGAGGTTATTCCTGGGATTTTACTCTATTGTTGAAGATTTATGAGGGATACACTAAAACAACCTGACTTCTCCATGAATTGCTGAGATGTGAAGATGATGAAGGATGACTTCAAATTGCCTGTCAAGCCAAAGGTCCTAGAAAGTCTCAGGAATCAATAGAAGACAAATGGTCTGATCAGTGTGAGCAGACCTTTCATCAAACAAAGAGGAGTTTGAGCAATACCCCCATTCTCGCCTAAACTGACCCATCTCAGCCCTATGAACTAAACGTCAATTCTAGCCGAGAAAGACTAGGTGGGGTGTTGTATCAGGAGAATGATGGACATCTATGACCCATCATCTATGTGAGCCTTATCCCTGCTGAAAAGAACTATCCCACTCACAAGCTAGAATTTTTAATTATCCACTCCTGTGCATACTCATCATGGCCATACTAGATACCATAGGACATCAGTGGCTAGTTGCCCTGTCTGACTTCTTTTTCAGCTTGAAGTACCAAAAATACAAAGGGATTTCATTTACCACTTTGCATATTCTGAAGGCAACTGTAAAGCTGAATTTTTCCTGCACCCTGCTTGACATTGGCAAAGAAAGTTGGAGGGACTGAGCTGTGCTTTTATATAATTTCCCTAATTTTCAGCATATACAGCAATGTGCTGTTAATCTAAAGCAACTTTCTAACAAAGAGCCAGTTTACTGTCCCTCAGATTTTAGGAAGGTTGGACTGTGAGAAGAAAATGCCCCAGAATCAGTGGACGTAGGCAGTGGGGTGTATTTAATAAAACTAGAAAATGCTAAATATGGAGCAGCTGTGCATGGCAGGCAATCAGTTTTTAACTTCAGCTTGTTCAAGTAAGCTTTGACAAAAAAAAAAAAAAAACCTTGGAAGCGAATTGGTTTCTATATTGAGCTGCATCAAATTTTGCACTATCCAGTTTTAGTAAATCAACCCCAATGTCTCAGGCTTGATGGTCCGAGGGAATAAAAAATTACATAATGCATGTGGTCAGTAGGAGTAGGAATAGTGCCACATTATTGATATTCATTGGAGGAATAGTGTCCCATCATTGGTGTCATTGGGGGAAATCAATGACCAATCATTTATATCAGTGGGGGGAATTATGCCCAATTGTTGGTGTCAGTGAAAGGACTAGTGCTGCATCACTGATGTCAGTAGAAATAAAAATGCCCCGTCATTTGGAGTCAGTGGGAGAAATAAATCCCCACTGTCTGCGTCAGTGGGAGCAATGGGGCCTCATTGTTGGTGTCAGTGGGAGGAATAGTGCCTCATATCAATGGGAGGATCAGTGCCCCAAGGGCCACATCCAGGCAAGCAAATGAATGCATCCAGCCCACTAGCTGCAATTTGGCGACCACTGATCTAAGGGGCTGAGGGCACAACTAGGCATGGCTATTCGCTGATAGGACTATCAAGGGTGCCAACAGCTAAGCAGCTATGGCTGTAGCAAGGGTGACAACCCTGCAGTGATTTTACTGTAGAAGGAAAGGTTGTCACCCAATCAAAAACATTTTTGTGTACTGTTTTACTGGCAGGATCAACAGGTATATACAAAATATTCCAAAAACAGAGAGTCTTTTCTTACGGGTATGGGAAGCTTACATCACATATATGATGCTATAGTTTAGCCATAATTATACTTGCAACCTGGCATATGGCCTTCCCATATGTTTCCAATGGTATACATGCTGTGACCCCTGTTTTTACTGGAATATTAAAACTAATTGGAATATTTTTTGGCTAATATTGCTAATTACTAAGAAAGTTTTTATTTTGCATCTAGTATTCTAGTATATACAGTCATGGCCAAAAATATTAGCACCCCTACATGTATGTCAGATAATGCACCACAAAATTGATGCAATTACAAATGTTTACTCATTATCAGGATTATTTATTTTGTTTGTATTGATAAGTGGAGAAACAAAAAGCCAAATCTGACACACTCCATGCAAAACTCCAGGAACTGACTGGGCACAATTATTGGTACCTTCTCAAAATTGGAAGAAATAATTGCATTCCAAGTTTGTGATGCTCCTGTAATTTTTACTTAAACTCACATGTATCAATTAAGAGGGGCTGACAATATAGAAATCACACCGGCAACCAGGTAAAAGCGGTGAAGAATTGACTCAACCTTTCTGTTGTGTGTCTCTGTGTGCCACACGGAGACGGAGAAGAGAAAGAACAGCAAAGAATTGTCTGAGGATTTGGGAACAAAAATTGTGAAAAAGCATGGACAATCTCAGGGTTACAAGTCTATCTCCAGAGATCTTAATGTTCCTGTGTCCATTGTGTGCAACATTGTCAAGAAGTTTACAGCCCATGGCACTGTAGCTAATCTCCCTAGACGTAGATGAAAGAGAAAAATTGATCAAAGATTGCAACGAAGGATTGTTGCAATGGTGGATAAAGAACCTCAATCAACTTCCAGACAAATTCAAGCTGACCTTCAGGCACAGAGTACAACTGTGTCAGCTCGCACTATATGTCACGATCTGAATGAAAAGGGATGCTGTGGTAGGAGGCCAAGGGGGATCCCACTCCTGACACAGAAATGTAAAAAAGCTAGATTGGAGTTTGCCAAAACTTACCTAAGGAAGCCAAAATCCTTTTGGGAGATAGTACTGTGGACAGACGGAACAAAATTCCAGCTTTTCCCATCATTCTACCGTTGTCAGAAAAAAAACTAAGTGGGGGTTCGTTGATGTTTTGGGGCACTAGATGTCTTGTCCGTGTGCATGGCATTATGCATGGCATTATGAAATCTCATTATGAAGGCTACCAAAGAACCCTGGTGTGCAATGTAGGGCGCCCAGTGTCAGAAAGTTTGGTCTTCGTCAGAGGTCATGGGTATAACAACAGGACAATGACCCAAAGCACACATCAAAAAGCATCCAGAAATGGTTTAAGCCAAAGCACTGAAGCGTCCTGAACTGGCCAGTAATGGGTCCAGATCTAAAACCCATAGAGCACCTGTGGAGAGATCAAAAAACAGCAGTTGGGAAAAGGAACCCTTCCAATCTAAGAGACTTGGAGCAGTTGGCAAAAAAAGAGTGGTCCAAAATTCCAGTAGAGAGGTGTAAGAAACTTATTGATGGTTACAAGTGAATGATTTCAGTGTTTTTTGTTTTTTTTCCAAGGGGTGTGCTACCAAATATTAAATTGAGGGTGCCAATAATTTTGTCCAGTCAATTTTTGGAGTTTTTCATGGAATGTATCAGATTTGGCTTTTTGTTTCTCCACTTTTTTGTTTCATACCAATACAAACAAAAGAAATAAACATGAGATAGCCTAAACATTTGTAATTGCCACAATTTTCTGGCCAGATTGGTGCATTATCTGACAGAAATATAGGGGTGCCAATATTTTTGGCCATGACTGTATTACAGGCTGTCCAGTCCGTTCACTACACTTTCACAAATAGCTGTACCGTACATCATGTATACTATCAGCACACCACGCTCTCTTTTCAACCACCTCCCAATGGCTTTACTCATGCCGTCATTCCCCTGAAGTGCCAGACAAGTTGTTTCTCTGTCCAAGTAACCAACTTGTTCTCCTACACACTTCATTCTGGGGAACTGGATGATATCCTTGCCCCCGCACATTCAAATGTCAGATTTATGCCTGGTGGTTATATGGCCAAAGATCTGTTAAGGTATTTAACTCCATTATTCCTGCTTTCTATGTGGTCTTCATAATTTCGGTGATGAATATATATTAATAGGGCCCCAGGAGGCTCTTGTATTCAGCAACTAGTTTCACAGGTTTTCAAGTTGGCGCACCACTTATACATCAATCAGACAGTTTATATTTAAAATTACCTACTGTATATGAACACAGCTTTCACTCACGCAATTTATTCTGATGTATAAAATAAGCCATATACAGCATGTTCCATGTGCTATAAAACAATGGTATATGAGAATTGGTATAAAACTTTTGTCAATAAATTTCCTAATTTATAAATACAGTAGTACTACTGTGTGCCACCTTTTTTTGGCAGGTGTGAAAAAATGCTGTAAAGGAAGATTGCTTTCAGAAATAGAAGTGTTAATTTTATCTTTTTATCAATAAACAAAATGCTGCCTGCAAACACTCATTATTGTACCGCTCTCCAGCCCTTCATGAACAAACTGCCTCCTGCTACAGCCAAATATTTCACATTTTGACTCATGAGTCCAGAGCACCTGCTGCCATTTTTCTGCACCCCAGTTCCTATGTTTTCATGCATAAGACATGGAAACAAGGCTAAGTGACTCATTACTGGAGTATATAAAGTGGTACCCACAGGCCAAATAGTTTGCTATATCTCCATCTGTGTTCATACCATTCTAATGCAGCAAGTATTCTCTTGGTGTCCACAGTTTTCCCTGAAAACATTTCCACCTCCACTATATAACTGTAACTGACAATGATCTATAATTTGGTAATTGCATAACGGGCTGTATTATATTTTTCTAATAAGCTAGTTACACAGAGTACAGATTGCGGCTGTGTTTCATCATGATTAAGCAGCATATAAGTAAACTGTAATAAATCAAACACACCTGAGGGGAACATTTGCAAGTACGCACTGCACTAGGAAATTCAGTACAGGGTTAATCACCTCTATATTACTGGCCGAGCCCTCACTCCAGCGCTGTCTGAGTTAAGCCATTAGCAAGTTCTGGACTCACTTGGGCCCCCAGGGGCCAGGATTCCCGCACGTGACAGGGAATTCTGGGAAGGGTCAGCAGCTAACGGGAAAAGACAGCAGACAGACAGACTGGTATTGATTAAAGGGAGTGTGGGAGGTAGAGGGGGAGAGAACTTATACAGGGCAGGAGATATTTAGGAGATGGAAGGACGTTAAAGAGTGAGAAGGAAATTCAGGGAGAAGAAGAGACAGAAGTAAAGAAAAGGACAAGATCAATTAGCTGGACAGGAGGCAGGGGACAATAATGTCCACTATTTAAAGGGGTGCTATTTTCTAATATATATATATATATATATATATATATATATATGCATACATACTATACTATACAAAAGTATTGTGACACTCGCCTTTACACGCACACGCACATGAACATTAATGGTATCTCAGTCTTAGTCCATAGGGTTCAATATTGAGTTGGCCCACCCTTTGCAGCTATAACAGCTTCAACTCTTCTGGGAAGGCTGTCCACAGCAATGCATACGGTCTCAGGTTCACGGCAGACTGCCATTTGGAGACAGCTATCTGGACCTGGTACTAACAAAAAATTTGAATAAAATCACAACTAAAACATTTTCCAAAGAAACAGACAGGAATGGCTATGTGCCAATTCACAGTTGCCACCACCCGCAATGACTCAAGAGACCCCGCCCGCCGCCGCAGAGAGAGAAGACCGGAAGTCTTCAATTACAAGGTAAGTAAAAAAAAAAAAAAAAAAAAAAACATTTCATTTAGTACTCTTTGCCTGATTTTGAAGGCAAAGAGATTTACTAACTGAAATGGGTGCAGAACCGCTTTAAGAGGGGCTGACAATATAGAAATCACACCGGCAACCAGGTAAAAGCGGTGAACAATTGACTCAACCTTTCTGTTGTGTGTCTCTGTGTGCCACACGGAGCCGGAGAAGAGAAAAAACAGCAAAGAATTGTCTGAGGATTTGGGAACAAAAATTGTGAAAAAGCATGGACAATCTCAAGGTTACAAGTCTATCTCCAGAGATCTTAATGTTCCTGTGTCCATTGTGTGCAACATTGTCAAGAAGTTTACAGCCCATGGCACTGTAGCTAATCTCCCTAGACGTAGACGAAAGAGAAAAATTGATCAAAGATTGCAACGAAGGATTGTTGCAATGGTGGATAAAGAACCTCAATCAACTTCCAGACAAATTCAAGCTGACCTTCAGGCACAGAGTACAACTGTGTCAGCTCGCACTATATGTCACGATCTGAATGAAAAGGGATGCTGTGGTAGGAGGCCAAGGGGGATCCCACTCCTGACACAGAAATGTAAAAAAGCTAGATTGGAGTTTGCCAAAACTTACCTAAGGAAGCCAAAATCCTTTTGGGAGATAGTACTGTGGACGGACGGAACAAAATTCCAGCTTTTCCCATCATTCTACCGTTGTCAGAAAAAAAACTAGGTGGGGGTTCGTTGATGTTTTGGGGCACTAGATGTCTTGTCCGTGTGCATGGCATTATGAAATCTCATTATGAAGGCTACCAAAGAACCCTGGTGTGCAATGTAGGGCGCCCAGTGTCAGAAAGTTTGGTCTCCGTCAGAGGTCATGGGTATAACAAAAGGACAATGACCCAAAGCACACGTCAAAAAGCATCCAGAAATGGTTTAAGCCAAAGCACTGGAGCGTCCTGAACTGGCCAGTAATGGGTCCAGATCTAAAACCCATAGAGCACCTGTGGAGAGATCAAAAAACAGCAGTTGGGAAAAGGAACCCTTCCAATCTAAGAGACTTGGAGCAGTTGGCAAAAAAAAGTGGTCCAAAATTCCAGTAGAGAGGTGTAAGAAACTTATTGATGGTTACAAGTGAATGATTTCAGTGTTTTTTGTTTTTTTTCCAAGGGGTGTGCTACCAAATATTAAATTGAGGGTGCCAATAATTTTGTCCAGTCAATTTTTGGAGTTTTTCATGGAATGTATCAGATTTGGCTTTTTGTTTCTCCACTTTTTTGTTTCATACCAATACAAACAAAAGAAATAAACATGAGATAGCCTAAACATTTGTAATTGCCACAATTTTCTGGGCAGATTGGTGCATTATCTGACAGAAATGTAGGGGTGCCAATATTTTTGGCCATGACTGTATTACAGGCTGTCCAGTCCGTTCAACTAGTTTCACAAATAGCTGTACCGTACATCATGTATACTATCAGCACACCACGCTCTCTTTTCAACCACCTCCCAATGGCTTTACTCATGCCGTCATTCCCCTGAAGTGCCAGACAAGTTGTTTCTCTGTCCAAGTAACCAACTTGTTCTCCTACACACTTCATTCTGGAGAACTGGATGATATCCTTGCCCCCGCACATTCAAATGTCAGATTTATGCCTGGTGGTTATATGGCCAAAGATCTGTTAAGGTATTTAACTCCATTATTCCTGCTTTCTATGTGGTCTTCATAATTTCGGTGATGAATATATATTAATAGGGCCCCAGGAGGCTCTTGTATTCAGCAACTAGTTTCACAGGTTTTCAAGTTGGCGCACCACTTATACATCAATCAGACAGTTTATATTTAAAATTACCTACTGTATATGAACACAGATTTCACTCACGCAATTTATTCTGATGTATAAAATAAGCCATATACAGCATGTTCCATGTGCTATAAAACAATGGTATATGAGAATTGGTATAAAAATTTGTCAATAAATTTCCTAATTTATAAATACAGTAGTACTACTGTGTGCCACCTTTTTTTGGCAGGTGTGAAAAAATGCTGTAAAGGAAGATTGCTTTCAGAAATAGAAGTGTTAATTTTATCTTTTTATCAATAAACAAAATGCTGCCTGCAAACACTCATTATTGTACCACTCTCCAGCCCTTCATGAACAAACTGCCTCCTGCTACAGCCAAATATTTCACATTTTGACTCATCAGTCCAGAGCACCTGCTGCCATTTTTCTGCACCCCAGTTCCTATGTTTTCATGCATAAGACATGGAAACAAGGCTAAGTGACTCATTACTGGAGTATATAAAGTGGTACCCACAGGCCAAATAGTTTGCTATATCTCCATCTGTGTTCATACCATTCTAATGCAGCAAGTATTCTCTTGGTGTCCACAGTTTTCCCTGAAAACATTTCCACCTCCACTATATAACTGTAACTGACAATGATCTATAATTTGGTAATTGCATAACGGGCTGTATTATATTTTTCTAATAAGCTAGTTACACAGAGTACAGATCGCGGCTGTGTTTCATCATGATTAAGCAGCGTATAAGTAAACTGTAATAAATCAAACACACCTGAGGGGAACATTTGCAAGTACGCACTGCACTAGGAAATTCAGTACAGGGTTAATCACCTCTATAATACTGGCCGAGCCCTCACTCCAGCGCTGTCTGAGTTAAGCCATTAGCAAGTTCTGGACTCACTTGGGCCCCCAGGGGCCAGGATTCCCGCACGTGACAGGGAATTCTGGGAAGGGTCAGCAGCTAACGGGAAAAGACAGCAGACAGACAGACTGGTATTGATTAAAGGGAGTGTGGGAGGTAGAGGGGGAGAGAACTTATACAGGGCAGGAGATATTTAGGAGATGGAAGGACGTTAAAGAGTGAGAAGGAAATTCAGGGAGAAGAAGAGACAGAAGTAAAGAAAAGGACAAAATCAATTAGCTGGACAGGAGGCAGGGGACAATAATGTCCACTATTTAAAGGGGTGCTATTTTCTAATATATATATATATATATATATATATATATATATATATATATATGCATACATACTATACTATACAAAAGTATTGTGACACTCGCCTTTACACAGCTATAACAGCTTCAACTCTTCTGGGAAGGCTGTCCACAGCAATGCATACGGTCTCAGGTTCACGGCAGACTGCCATTTGGAGACAGCTATCTGGACCTGGTACTAACAAAAAATTTGAATAAAATCACAACTAAAACATTTTCCAAAGAAACAGACAGGAATGGCTAGCCTATGTGCCAATTCACAGTTGCCACCACCCGCAATGACTCAAAGGTATTCCTAAAGGCCAATACATGCGGGTGAGGAGAAACTGTGATAACCTGGAGGATTAACATACCCAATCAGAGATTTATTGAGAAAGGTTACTCCCCTGAGGAATTAAATTATTGTAAAAACAAAGTATTTGATATGGATAGATTCCCTTCTTAACAACAGCAATAAAAGAAGCTTTAAAAGAGAGACGGTCTTTATTACAGGATTCCATTGGCAGTACAAGGAGGTAGAAAGTATCTTCAGAAAAAACTGTCTTATCATTCTCAAAGATAAATATCTTAAAGCGGCGGAGGCGATCGGGTCCTATCCGTGGCTGGGTATAGAGACGAGTGAGGCTAAGATGGCGCCCACCCGCCTCTATACCATAGCAGGGCGGAAGCGACGTCAAAACGTCACTTCCGCCCATACGTCTTAAAGCACATTTTTCAAATGTCATTTTTTTAAATGACATTATTTTATTTTATATATTTTTTTGCATTTAAGTCCAAATATGAGATCTGAGGACTTTTTGACCCCAGATCTCATATTTAAGAGGACCTGTCATGCTTTTTTTCTATTACAAGGGATGTTTACATTCCTTGTAATAGGAATAAAAGTGAGCCAATTTTTTATTTTTTTTAAAACAGTGTAAAAATAAATAAAATCAAGAAAAATAAATAAGAAAAACGACGAGCTTGCGTGCAGAAGCGAACGCATACGTGAGTTGCGCCCGTATATGTAAACGGTGGTCAAACCACACATGTGATGTATCGCCGCGATTGGTAGAGCGAGAACAATAATTATAGCCGTAGACCTCCTCTGTATGCAAAACATGCAACCTGTAGAATTTTTTAAATGTCGCCTATGGAGATTTTTGAGGTTAAAAGTTTGATGCCATTCCACAAGTGGGCGCAATTTTGAAGCATGTTGGGTATCATTTTACTCGGCGTAACATTATCTTTCACAATATATAAAAAAATTGGACTAACTTTACTGTTGTCTTATCTTTTTATTCAAAAAAGTGAATTTATTCCAAAAAAGTGCGCTTGTAAGACCGCTGCGCAAATACGGTGTGAAAAAAAGTATTTCAACGACCGCCATTTTATTCTCTAGGGTGTTAGAAAAAAAAACAATATATAATGTTTGGGGGTTCTAAGTAATTTTCTTTAAAAAAAAAACAGTTTTAAACATGTAAACACCTAAAATCCAAAACGAGGCTGGTCTTAAAGTGGTTAAGGGGAACCCTACATCAAATAAAAAAATGGCATAGGGGTCCCCCCAAAATCCATACAAGATCCTTCTGGTCTGTTATGGATTTTAAGGGGAACCCTGCTCCAAAATGTGAAAAAATGGCATAGTGGTCCCCCCAAAATTCATACCAGACCCTTATTCATGCACGCAACCTGGCAGGCCGCAGGAAAACCATCCCCCAAAGCGTATCAGGCCACATGCCCTCAACATGGGGAGGATGCTTTGGGGTTCCCCTCAAAGCATCTTGTCCCCATGTTGATGGGGACAAGGGCCTCATCCCCACAACCCTTACCCGGTGGTTGTGGAGGTCTGTGGGTGGGGGGCTTATCGAAATCTGGAAGCCCCCTTTAACAAGGGGACCCCCAGATCCCAGCCTCCCCCTATGTGAATTGGTAACGGGTACATTGTACCATTTCACAAAAAAAGTGTCAAAAATAGTAAAAAAGACAGAAGACATTTTGGGACAAGTCCTTTATTAAAAAATAAAACAATAAAAAATAAAAATGTCCCGCAATGTAGATCCATCTTGCGCCCCGCCCGACGAGCTGAAAAAAGAAAAAAAAAACTGCAACAGCTCTGCCTCCATGGGAGGCTCCAGCTGAGTGATGCTTCTTCTTGATGACAGATGTTATATAGCAGAGGGCAGGGACACTCGGTGACGTAAATGGGCGACCCCGCCTTCCTCTGGCGTCACGTGGCGTCAGGGGGGTGGTGTCACTCCAGACCCTGAGAGAGACCTCCCTTTAAGTAGTGCTTGCGGAAGCCTCCTGTATGATTTGCTCCAAGCTTTGCAGTCCCACCCGTGAGTCCCTCATCTCCCATACCTCCTGGTACCGAGTCTGTCAGTGAGGTAGAACCCATGCAATTTGGCTTCACACGTCTCTCTGCAGATGAAAGGGCCTTTAGGAGGAGGGAAACATTGTGCCATTATTGTGGCCAGGCAGGTCACTTCCTGTAGTCTTGTCCTACTCGTCTGGGAGAACGCTTGCACCTGTGGTCCTGTAGGGGACAGACCTTAGGTGGCATTGTTTCATCCCCAGTTATTCAGAAGGATGAGCCCCTGGTTTTGATGACCCTTTCTTGGTCTGAATCGTCCATCGAGATACAGGATCTAATCGACTCTGGGGCTGCAGGCCTGTTCATTAATGGTGTGTAGCACCCTCTACCAGAAGGTAGGTGCTACTAATGCCTCGTACACACGTAGGGACTTTTGCCGGCGGACCTAGTCCAGCGGACAATCCCGCGGGACTTTCCGGCTAGGTCCGCTGGACTTTCCGAGGGTGTGGACTTGCCCACACACGCACGGACTTCTCCAGCGGATAATCCGCCGGCCAAAAGTCCGCGGGACTTTTGAAAATGAACGGACTTGCCCACACACGGAGCAGTCCGTTCATTTCGAACGTAACTTCAGGTTACGTAGCTAGCGTAGGCAGTAAATGCCGCTGCGCTATCTCCGCAAGCTGGCATGGATTTAAAGGGAATCCCCACGCCGAAAAAACGGCGTGGGGGTTCCCCCCAAATCCATGTCAGACCCTCATCCGAGCACGCAGCCTGGCAGGCCAGGAAAGGGGTGGGGACGAACGAGCGCCCCCCCCCTCCTGAGCCGTACCAGGCCGCGTGCCCTCAACATGGGGGGTGCCCTGGGGAAAGGGGGGCCGTGCGGCCCCCCCACCCCAAAGCACCTTGTCCCCATGTTGATGAGGACAAGGGCCTCTTCCCGACAACCCTGGCCGTTGGTTGTCGGGGTCTGCGGGCGGGGGCTTATCGGAATCTGGGAGCCCCCTTTAATAAGGGGGCCCCCAGATACCGGCCCCCCACCCTATGTGAATGAGTATGGGGTACGATGTACCCCTACCCATTCACCTAAGGTGTAAAATGTAAAGTACAAAAACACACACACTTTTGTAAAAATATTTTATTGCACTGCTCCGGGGGTCTTCTTCCGTCTTGGGGGTCTTCTCGCCGGACTCCTCCGCTCTCTTCTGCTCTTTTACCTAGCTCTTTCACGAGGGGAGGAGTCCGGCTACCTTCTTCGTCGTCGCCGCCGTCGTCTGGGGGTCTCGATCCGCCTTCGGGGGTCTTCCGGGGTCTCTTCTGTTCTTGCGGCGGTCGTCGTCTTCCGCGCCGCCGGCGCCTTCTTCTTCTTGTCCTTCTTCTTGTCCTTCTTGTTCTTCTTCTTCTTCCGATGTTGACCCGACGCTCTCTCTGCCCGGAATGCCTGTGCCGCTCTGCGCTCGGACTTATATAGGGACATGGGCGACAGGGTCACATGTTCATGTCACATGGTGACCCCGCCCCCTTGCGATGTCACAGTCCCAGCATCCTCCGGGACTGTGACAACACAAGGGGGCGGGGTCACCATGTGACATGTGCATGTGACCCTGTCGCCCATGTCCCTATATAAGTCCGAGCGCAGAGCGGCACAGGCATTCCGGGCAGAGAGAGCGTCGGGTCAACATCGGAAGAAGAAGAAGAACAAGAAGGACAAGAAGAAGGACAAGAAGAAGAAGGCGCCGGCGGCGCGGAAGACGACGACCGCCGCAAGAACAGAAGAGACCCCCGGAAGACCCCCGAAGGCGGATCGAGACCCCCAGACGACGGCGGCGACGACGAAGAAGGTAGCCGGACTCCTCCCCTCGTGAAAGAGCTAGGTAAAAGAGCAGAAGAGAGCGGAGGAGTCCGGCGAGAAGACCCCCAAGACGGAAGAAGACCCCCGAAGGCGGATCGAGACCCCCAGACGGCGGCGACGACGAAGAAGGTAGCCGGACTTCCCCCGCTCGGTAAAAGAGCTTGGTAAATGGCGGGGGAGTCCGGCGAGAAGACCCCCAAGACGGAAGAAGACCCCCGGAGCAGTGCAATAAACTATTTTTTCAAAAGTGTGGGTGTTTTTTTTTTACTTTACATTTTACACCTTAGGTGAATGGGTAGGGGTACATCGTACCCCATACTCATTCACATAGGGTGGGGGGCCGGGATCTGGGGGCCTCCTTATTAAAGGGGGTTCCCAGATTCCGATAAGCCCCCGCCCGCAGACCCCGACAACCAACGGCCAGGGTTGTCGGGAAGAGGCCCTTGTCCTCATCAACATGGGGACAAGGTGCTTTGGGGTGGGGGGGCCGCACGGCCCCCCTTTCCCCAGGGCACCCCCCCATGTTGAGGGCACGCGGCCTGGTACGGCTCAGGAGGGGGGGGGGCGCTCGTTCGTCCCCACCCCTTTCCTGGCCTGCCAGGCTGCGTGCTCGGATGAGGGTCTGACTTGGATTTGGGGGGAACCTTTAAATCCATGCCAGGTCACGGAGCTAGCGCGGCGGCAGTAACTGCCTACGCTAGCTACATAACCTGAAGTCACGTGCTAAATGAACGGACTTGCCGATGAGCGGCAAGTCCCTTCATTTCAAAAGTCCCGCGGACTTGCCCACTAACGGCGGGATTGTCCAGCGGATAATTTGAAAACAAAACTTCAAACTTTAGTCCGCCGTACTTTGGCGCCAAAAAGTCCGCCGGCGCCCACACACGAGGGGATTATCCGCTGGACTTCAGTCCAGAGGATAATCCCGCGGGATTGTCCCTTCGTGTGTACGCGGCATAAGGCTTATTTCACTAGGTTGTTCAGCACAGGCAAATTTAGGCAGGCCTATGCTGCAAGCTAGGCCTGTCTGTTTTGATATGGGGTCTGGGAGTGGTTAGAGTAGCAGTGGGTGTGACCACCTGTGCTCCAGTCTGAGGCGCCTCCAGGGAGAATGTTCTGGAAGAGGAGGCTAGGCCTAGAGCTGGAGTGGGAGGCAGCACATGTGGGAGCCCTGACCAATCCCTAACTGGCATTGGCAGGGGGGCCTCCTATTTATGCTGGGGTGACATGCTGCTGGGGAGGAGTAATTGACTTGGTGAGGTGAGGAGTGCTAGACAGCCGCAGGAGCACATCCCCGTCTGGAGGGGTGTAGCGATCGCAGGAGGAGGCCCCGGGAGAATTGTGAGGGAACATTGCCTCTACACGGTCATTGGCAATGTATCTGTCACCACATGGTTGGTGACAGGGAACCCCTGGAGCAGAGGGGCAGGAGAAGCTGTTGGAACGCACGGTCCAGGCAAGTTCCTCATCAAGAAAAAGGGCTGGAAGGTCAGTGAGTGTTACCACAGTGGATGGCTGGAGGTGCCAGGGATTCTGGAAGGGAACTCTGCTTCTACACGGTCACTACCAGAGTCTTTATAATGCACACGGTGGATGGTGAAGAGTCCTGGATCAGAGAAGAGACTGTGGGGAGTTGTGTCAAATCAGTGTGACCGGCTGGCACACGGTTTGCAAGTTGAACTGACTGGGAGCAGTAGTCCAATTCCTAGAAGATAGACTTTAACCTACTAGGGAGAGAGGTTCTGCAGTCCTCAGGCCTAGTAGCAGCGAGTCACTAGAGCCAGTAGAGGGGCTTTTTCAGAGTGAGTTCTTCATACCGATTAGAAGAGGATGTGTTATATCTCAATAGTAATTACAAATTGTGCAGGAGGAAACCAGTTGTGCAAGAGGAAGTAAGATTGGGCAGGAGGTGAAGAGCTCTAAGACCATTACTTTTACACGGTCAAAAGTGATGTTTCTATCCCTCACACAGTGACGGATGGAGAACTCTTAGGAACAGTAGTCTGCATGGAGATGCAGAGGGAGCAATAGTCTGCATGGAGATGCAGAGGGAGTAACAGTCTGCAGGGAGCTGCAGGAGAAGATTTATACTTAGTCAAGTATGCACATTCAATCTTCAGGCTCTAACTATGATCAAAGTATATTGGAATCTGTCAATATGATGGCAATGAATTATTCTATGGGCATCCCATATCCCAATCCCTATCCAAGTTGTATCCCCCAATAAAACAACAAAAACAAAGCTTGCAAAAGACTTCATTGTCTCTAGAAAGGATGCATAAAGTCTGGCAGTGGGTTGATTTGGCGGATTATTTGTCCGTAGTGCTAACACCATGACTACATATGGAGGTCCCACGAGATCTGCCTTCACGGTTAACCCGCTGGCCGTCGCCCTTAGCAAGCAAATAGCCAAGGGAGACTTTGCCTGTTTTGCCAAGTTTTGGGGTACAACTAGGGAGAAAGACTATGTTTGCTCCAAAATTGACTTTTGCCACATGCCGTTGCCCATAGCAACCAAATGCAGAATTGTTGTCAAGTGTCATTGTCCATAGCAACCGTCCAGGATCAGTGCTGCCATCATGCCCCTGCACTCAGTTGTTTCATGGACACTCACTACCAAGAAAAAGCCCTGCAACCAGTGACTGTAACCTTGTGCTATCACTCTTGGCAACCACGGCGAGCGATCGCGCTCTGGATTACACATGTGTCCAGTGCTCTGCATGGCGCGGGCATTGCTCACTGCATTGCAGAGAAGAAAAAAATGTTGTGACTCTATTAATCCTGCTTAACACAGTAAAGGGTATTGTGGATGTCTGCTGTTGCCCCTAGTAACGGTATGCAACGAGGGGGTGTCTTTGACGGGATGCTGCACGGTCAGTCCCACACAGTAAGATATCACGGAGGAGAGACTTTACTTTGTTAATGGTGGTTGCTGCATAGTTTGCTTGCTTTCAGTCCAGCTCTGTGACACCGTTTTTTAAACTAAACTTGGACAGTGCCAGCAATTCAACAGCGCCTGCCAACAGGTGTCACTATGGCGCACACTGCAAATGTCTGCCTACAGTCGCTCGCACGCTGAACCAATGAGAGTGTGGGCGGAGTCACGCCCCAGCAGAGAACTAAAAAGAACTCAGCGTGCTAAGCACCAGACACGAGGTGGAGGAAGATGGCGGAGGGTGACCGGAGAGTGCCCGCTATGCAGCGACTATCTGATGTGCAGGACCGTGTGCTGATTGATATCGGCATTCGCTTAGAACTTTGTGGGGGACTCGCTCTGGGAGTGATCGGAGGAGTGGAGCGGATGTGCATGCTATGTTCCAGGTGCCATTTACTGACCATCGGAGTCAGCGCCTGGGCCTGGTGCGGTCACTGTGGGGATCCACTAACCAGCCTAGGGCCGGTGCAGCAGGAATCAAGGTATTACACTATTCATCCGCTCACAAGACTTTGCATGCTGCAGCCGCAGGACACTTGTGGGGCCGGAAAGGGCCAGGGATCACTTGCCAGTGATGGAGAGGAGAGTCTGACAGGTGTGTCCACCCCAGAGTTCAGGGACATAAGAGAACCAGAGTCTGCTGTGAAGAACTGTGGCTTGGCCAGGAGCCCAGAGGTGGCAGGAGTCAGTGTGCTGCCTCCGGTTGATATCCCTGAGGAGCCGGCCTCCAATAAGACCCTTACTGTGCCCATCCGGAAGGAGCCCATGCTGCAGGGAGGAGAAACTACAAGTGAGCTGGATGTGGTGAGCGAGGGCCGGGTCATTGATTGGGTTTCACCCAGTGTTGGAGCGGTTCGGGTCAGTGGAGATGTTGTTCTCTTGGTCTTAACCTGAAGAGAGCTCCAGTGAGGAAGAATGGGAGACCAGGGATTCCCTACCTGTTGATACCTCACTTGATACACTGGAGGAACCACAGGCCCCAGCATGGACCCCAATAAGTTCCAGCAGAACTTTTCATAATCACCCTTCCACAACCCAGACCAGGGCACCCACTTACAGACAATGGGCCATCAAAGCCTCTGATGCCTGCGTCCTGCCTGGAATAGGGAAAGTTAAAGAGTTACCCCAGATTCCAGTGGGAAGTTCAAAGAAGGGTTGCCTTGGAGTGGGGCTTTGATTATCCTTATGTCCCAACCCAGACCATGAACATCATTGATAGCTCACGGGGAAAGTGGGAGGATGACATGGTTTGGGATTTTCTGCATGTTACCAAGCCGCTCCGGGTGCCAGAAAGTGAAGTTTGGGCCCGGTTTAAGGACATTAAGCAAGAATGGAACTTGGGACGTGCCATTCACAGAGACCGGGTCCTGGTTGTAAAGGCAGGTCAGCCTACCAGGAGCTATTCGGTTTCAGTCAGAGGGGAGGGGGATGTTCTCAGGAGGTTGCCAGATCCCTTGTTCTATGTGTGAGGAAGGACTGCTGTGGAGTGCAGCCCACATGGAGCTGACCACCAAGACTGCAGAGGACAGGGCAGGGCTTGGGTAATTTTCCTTAATGACACTGTGAAAATTCTACAGAGACAGCTTTTGTCCGCCACCCAGGGTGCCTGATAGGAGGGTCAATTATCATGGACACCAGGGTGCACTGTCTCTGTCAAACCTTCCTGCTACTTGACATTTGGGTGGGGCCCCTCCAACTAAGAGTAACCAGAAGGTTTCAAGTTATTCTGTTTGAATATTGGCATGTCTGTTTAGACCGTACTCTGCAGGAGGTCTCTTAGACTCCTTTTGAGGGAGTGACGGAACTAACAGGGAATTACATGCCACTTTGATCTACTTGAAAAAAATGTGTGTGTTTTTATTCACCCAATAGAGGATTATAACCCCCTCTATCTGGTGAATCGTGTACAGTGTATAGTTAGTGTATAGTCAGACTGTGTGTGTTTTGTCTTCTCTTAGGTTCGTAAGAGATGGGACGGCTGTCCATCTCCATTGTGGGATAACAGATTAAGACCTGTGGTAGGCAGAGTATTCCTCCCATGGGAGCAGTGCTGTGTCTCCGCTTGTATGGAGATAGCTACAGGGACCTGTAGGCTAGGTGGTGTGTATAAAATGTACAGTGCAAATGTATGAACAGAGTGTGTATACTATATTTTTGTACTTTTATACAAAATTTCCTGTCCAAGTTGTTACCCTTTTCCCCATCCAACCAAATTTTATGGGATGCCCTTGTATTTTTGTAAAGTGTTTTCCACAGCTGAGGACAGCTGTGATTTTAGTGGGGGGTGAATGTAGCACCCTCTACCAGAAGGTTGGTGCTAGTAAGGGTTATTTTACTAGGTTGTTCAGCACAGGCAAATTTAGGCAGGCCTATGCTGCAAGCTAGGCCTGTCTGTTCTGATCTGGGGGTTGGGAGTGGTTAGAGTAGCAGTGGGTGTGACCACCTGTGCTCCAGTCTGAGGCGCCTCCCCTGCTTCCAGGGAGAATGTTCTGGAAGAGGAGGCTGGGCCTAGAGCTGGAGTGGCAGGCAGCACATGTGGGAGCCCTGACCAATCCCTAACTGGCATTGGCAGGGGGTGGGCCTCCTATATATGCAAAGGTGACATGCTGCTGGGGAGGAGTAGTCGACTGGGTGACGTGAGGAATGAAGTGCTAGACAGTCGCAGGAGCACACCCCCATCTGGGGGGTGTAGTGATCGCAGGAGGAGGCCCGGGGAGACCTGAGGGAACATTGCCTCTACACGGTCATTGGCAATGTCTCTGTCACCACACGGTCAGTGGCAGGGAACTCCTGGAGCAGAGGGGCAGGAGAAGCTGTCAGAACGCACGGTCCGGGCAAGTTCCTCATCAGAGCTGGAAGGTCGGTGAGTGTTACCACAGTGGATGGCTGAAGGTGCCAGGGATTCTGGAAGGGAACTCTGCTTCTACACGGTCACTAGCAAAGTCTTTATCTTGCACACGGTGGATGGTGAAGAGTCCTTGATCAGAGAAAAGATTGTGGGGAGTTGTGTCAAATTGGTGTGGATGGCTGGCACACGGTTTGCAAGTTGGACTGGCTGGGAGCAGTAGTTCATTTCCTAGAAGATAGACAGACTTTAACCTACTAGGCCTCCGGGGAGAGGTTCTGCAGGCCTCAGGCCTAGTAGCAGCGAGTCACCAGAGCCAGTAGAGGGGCTTAATTAGAGTTCTTCATACCCATTAGAAGAGGATGTGTTATATCTCAAAAGTAATTACAAGTTGTGCAGGAGGAAACCAGTTGTGCAAGAGGAAGCAAGTTTGGGCAGGAGGTGAAGAGATCCTATGCCCTGTATACACGGTTGGAAAATCCAACGGAAAAGGTCCGATCGGATTATGTTGTCGGAAAATCCGATCGTGTGTGGGCTCTATCGGAAAAAATTTGAGCGTAGGATCGAAAATTCTCGGCCAAAAAAATCAGATCAGACTTTTTCCGATCATTTGTAGAGAATTCCGACAGACAAAGTGCCACCCATGCTCAGATAAAATTACGAGAGCAAAGCTATTGGCTCCTAGCCTCTACGTAGTTCTGTCATACGCAACGAACGTCACCACGTTCCGAACGATCGGATTTTCCAACAACTTTGTCCGACCGCGTGTATGCAACACCAGTTCCGGACAAAATCCGTCTGAAAAAATCCGATGGATTTTGTTGTCGGAATGTCCGACCGTGTGTACAAGGCATAAGACCATTACTTTTACACAGTCAAAAGTGATGTGTCTATCCCTCACACGGTGACGGGTGGAGAACTCTTAGGAACAGTAGTCTGCATGGAGATGCAGAGGGAGCAATAGTCTGCAGGGAGCTGCACATTCAATCTTCAGGCTCTAACTATGATCAAAGTATATTGGAATCTGTAAATATGATGGCAATGATTAATCCTATGGGCATCCCATATCCCAATCCCTATCCAAGTTGTATCAATAAAACAACAAAAACAAAGCTTGCAAAAGACTTTTCATTGTCTCTGGAAAGGATGCATGAAGTTTGGCAGTGGGGTGATTTGGCGTATCGTTTGTCAGTAGTGCTAACACCATGGCTACAGGTGCCTTTGTGTCTAAGCACTCGATTCCGCTGCAGCTTCGTGCCACTCCACTTGCCATTGAGGCTATTGATGGGAAACCTCTACAGCCTGCCCATGTGACTCATGAGACTGCTCCATTGACCATGACCGTAGAGGCTCTTCACCATGACATAATCCAATTCCAAGTAATTTCCTCACCTCATTTCCCAGTGGTTATTGGTTATCCTTGGTTACAGAGGCACAACCCCTCTTTTGATTGGCTTTGTGGTGAGGTTCTTTCCTGGTCGCCACAATGTAGGAAGACATGTTTTCAGAAAGTGGCTAAGGTTTTGTGCACCTCTTTGCTCTCCTCTTTGCCGGAGGAGTACCGCAAATTTAGTGATGTCTTTGACAAAGCATTTACCCTTTGTCTGTCTCGGAGCCATGAAAGAGTATGTTGCCGATGCACTTTCTCGAGGATTCATCCGTAAATCCTTGTCTCCAGCTGGTGCTGGTTTTTTCTTTGTGAAAAAGAGGAGTGGTAAACTGAGACCTTTGATTATAGGGGTCTCAGACAGGCGAGAAATGCTATGAATAACCGTATGTACATGGGGGAGGTGTTTGGTATGGCTTGGATTGGTAATATCTCATTGATGGGCTATATCTTGAATGTATACTATTAACGTGGTTGTAAACTCTGTTACACCACTTTTACCTACAGGTAAGCCCATAACAAGACTTACTTGTAGGTACCGTGAATATCTCCTAAACTTGCACAGTTTAGGAGATATTCAGTATATGCTCTGTTGCCAATGTCATCGGCACATGTGCATTGAAGAAACGGGCAGCTGGAGCCGTTTCTTCAGTAGCCGTGCCTGGCAGCTCAGATCAATCAGAGCACTGGAGCCACGCACCCGGAAGTAACTCCAGAGGAAGATGACGGCCGTGTACTCAGTGCCGATGCAGATTCAGGGCATTATGCCATTGTCTTGCAGGGTTTTTTTTTTTCCAAGGTTTACAACCTCTTTAACCACTTAAGGACCGCCTCACGCCGATATACATCGGCAGAATGGCACGGCTGGGCACAACCACGTACCTGTACGTGGCCCTTTAAGAGCCCAGCCGTGGGGCGCGCATGCTCTGCCGGTGGCGTGCTGGCGACCCGGTCTTGAGCTCCGTGACCGCGGCACCAGCGGACCCGATCGCCGCTGGTGTCCCGTGATCAGGTCACAGAGCTGAAGAACAGGGAGAGGTCTGTGTAAACAAACCTCTCCCCATGCTTCCTAGCGCAACTGACACTGATCGGCTGTTCCCTGTCATCGGGAAAGCCGATCAGTGACATCAGACCCAAAGCCACGCCCCCTACAGAAAAAAAAACACACACACTTAACCCCTCCCCGCCCCCTAGTGGTTAACTCCTTCACTGCCAGTGTCATTTACACAGGAATCAATGCATTTAAATAGCACTGATTTCTGTATAAATGACAATGGTCCCAAAAATGTGTCAAAAATGTCCGATGTGTCCGCCATAATGTCGCAGTCACAATAAAAATCGCTGATCGCCGCCATTACTAGTAAAAAAAAAATATTAATAAAAATGCTATAAAACTATCCCCAATTTTGTAAACGCTATAACTTTTGCGCAAACCAATCAATAATCGCTAATTGCGATTTTTTGTTCCCAAAAATATGTAGAAGAATACGTATCGGCCTAAACTGAGGAAAAAAACACTTTTTATATATTTTTTGGGGATATTTATTATAGCAAAAAGTAAAAAATATTGAATTTTTTTCAAAATTGTCGCTCTATTTTTGTTTATAGCGCAAAAAAAAAAAACGCAGGGGCGATCAAATACCACCAAAAGAAAGCTCTATTTGTGGGAAAAAAAGGACGTCAATTTTGTTTGGGAGCCACGCCTGGTCCTTTGGCTGCAAATTGGTCCGGGGCTTAAGTGGTTAATATGTTGTACCAGGACCAGTGATGTAACTAACTGAGTTAAAGTAAACGGCGTTACTTAACGCCGTTACTTTAGAGGTTAACGGGTGATCTAACTGATTACTCTTCCCCTCACGGTAACGCTGTTCCAATTACTTGGGCAGCGTTACCGCAATTACCTGCCGCAATCCGCGGCCTTAGGAAAGGCCGCAGCTTCGGCCTAGCTCCGGAGCGGCGGCCATCTTGGTGCACCCATCGGCCTTTAACAATGTGATTGCTCCGTCAAATGACGGAGCGATCACTTGTAAACAAAGCGGCGTCATGATGAAGCCGGTTCCTCTCACCCCTCTGTGTACAGATCTGTACAGTAGAGGGGAGAGATCGGATGGCAGCAGCGCTGTGGGCTGAATCTGTAGTGCCCACTGTGCTGCTCTGTGACAATTTCAGTCACAGTCATCCCTCCATACCCTGACAATACCCTGACAATACTCTGCCATACTCTGCCATACCCAGCCAATACCCAGCCATACCCAGCCTACCCAGCCATACCCAGCCATACTCTGCCATACCCAGCCATACTCTGCCATACTCTGCAATACTCGGTAATACCCAGCCATACTCTGCCATACTCTGCAATATTCTGCAATACTCTGCAATACCCAGCCATAATCTGCCATGCTCTGCAATACTCTGCAATACTCGGTAATACCCAGCCATACTCTGCCATACTCTGCAATACTCGGTAATACCCAGCCATACTCTGCCATACTCTGCAATACTCGGTAATACCCAGCCATACTCTGCCATACTCTGCAATACTCTGCAATACTTGGTAATACCCAGCCATACTCTGCCATACTCTGCAATACTCGGTAATACCCAGCCATACTCTGCAATACTCGGTAATACCCAGCCATACTCTGCAATACTCGGTAATACCCAGTCATACTCTGCCATGCTCTGCAATACTCAGTAATAACCAGCCATACTCTGCCATACTCTGCAATACTCGGTAATACCCAGCCATACTCTGCCATACTCTGCAATACTCTGCAATACTTTGTAATACCCAGCCATACTCTGCCATACTCTGCAATACTCGCTAATACCCAGCCATACACTGCAATACTCGGTAATACCCAGCCATACTCTGCCATACTCTGCAATACTCTGCCATACTCTGCAATACTCTGCCATACTCTGCAATACTCGGTAATACCTAGCCATACTCTGCAATACTCAGTAATACCCAGCCATACTCTGCCATACTCTGCAATACTCGGTAATACCCAGCCATACTCTGCCATACTCTGCCATACTTTGCCATACTCTGCCATACTCGGTAATGCCCAGCCATACTCTGCCATATTCTGCAATACTCGGTAATACCCAGCCATACTCGACGATACTCAGCCGTACCCAGCCACGCTCAGCCGTACCCAGCCATACTCAGCCAATATTACAGTGATGGAGATGACGTGGATATTAATGTGGGGGAGATGTATATTACAGTGGGGGAGATTGTGGATATTACAGTGGGGGAGATGTATATTACAGTGGGGGAGATTGTGGATATTACAGTGGGGACTATATGGTGGTGGAATTTTCACAGGTTTTTGCAAGTTCAATTATTATTTGCTGATCCGAAAAATGATCCGATCCGTGACTCTGATCCGAGGAACGATCCGATCCGTGAGTTTGGGGGGGACAGATGTACAGAGGGGGAACAGATATATGTGTGTGTGGGGGGGACAGATGTGTAGTGGGGTACAGAGGGGGAACAGATATATGTGGGGGGGGGGCAGACGTGCAGGGGGGTACAGAGGGGAAACAGACGTGCAGGGGGGAACGCGCCCCTTGCTTACAGTAATACTAGACCCGCCCCTTAGGCCCCTTTCACACCGGGGCGTTTTTCATGCGGTACAGCGCTAAAAATAGCGCCTGTTCACCGCCTGAAAAAATCCGGCCCCTTTAACTCCAGTGTGAAAGCCGGCGGGCTTTCACACTGGAGCGGTGCGCTAGCAGGACGGAAAAAAAAGTCCTGCTAGCAGCATCTTTGGAGCGGTATAGGAGCGGTGTGTTCACCGCTCCTATACCGCTCCTTCCCATTGATTTGAATGGGAAATCGCGGTAAAACCGCGGCAATACCGCCGCAAAGCGCCGCTACGGCAGCGCTCTGCGGGGGGTGATTAACCCTTTTTCGGCCGCTCGCGGGGGTAAAACCGCACCGCGAGCGGCCGAATACCGCGGTTAAAACGACGGTAAAGCAGCGCTAAATATAGTGCTGCTTTACCATCACCGCGGCTCCCTGCCCCAGTGTGAAAGGGGCCTTAGAATATTTAAAAAAAGTCACAGTTACTTTGTTGAGTAACTAATTAATTTTCCAATGTAGTAACTGAGTTACTAACGCGATTACTTTTTGGGAGAAGTAATTTGTAACTTAACTAATTGCTTTTTTAAAGTAAGATGACCAACACTGACCAGGACCAATAAATTGAACAGTGTGTAGATCTAATCATCTGTGTTGCGTCACTTTTATATATACATTGTTCCCTGCACAGAATTCTGGTGTGGCGAACGGAGAAGTGCCGGCAATAATAATAAGGTAAGATTAACAATAATAGGGTGATAGCTAGGACTAGAGTTTATAGGATCCAGAAGTATCCTATCACATAGCTTTGAGCTGTCCCTGATTTGGAATCAAATTCCTCTGTATCTCTTTCCTCCTCATGTTTCCCTAATTTTTGTCTGATGTATAGAACTTTATTAAGAAATGTTCTATTTTGTTATACTGCAGCCAACTGCACATCCAACCACTAAATGATTGAATTTATTAGTCTGAAAAGTCAGTATAAAGAAAATGTAGCGAAGAAAAAAATCACTTGTGGGTTTAACCTAGGGTTGCACGATACCACTTTTTTAAGACTGAGTACAAGTACCGATACTTTTTTCCAAGTACTCACCGATATCGATATGTTTGGCGCAAAAACAACACTGCACAGCACCAAAAGAACACCATACCCACAGTGAAGCATGGTGGTGGCAGCATCATGCTTTGGGGCTATTTTTCTTCAGCTGGATCAGGGGCCTTAGTCAAAGTAGAGGGATTTATGAACAGTTTCAAATACCAGTCAATATTGGCACCAAACCTTCAGGCTTCTGCTAGAAAGCTGAACATGAAGAGGAACTTCAAATTTCAGCATGACAGCGACCCAAAACATACATCCAAATCAACAAAGAATGGCTTCACCAGAAGAAGATTAAAGTTTTGGAATGGCCCAGCCAGAGCCCAGACCTGAATCCGATTGAAAATCTGTGGGGTGATCTGAGGGCTGTGCACAGGAGTTACCCTCTCAGTCTGACAGATTTGGAGTGTTTTTGCAAAGAGTGAGAAAATATTGCCAAGTCAAGACGTGCCATGCTCATACCCAAAAAGACTGAGTGCTGTAATAAAATCAAAAGGTGCTTCAACAAAGTATTAGTTTAAGGATGTGCACACTCATGCAACTGTATTATTTTATTGTTACTTCCCTCCACCTAAACGATTTCAGTTTGTTTTTCAATTGAGTTGTACAGTTTATAGGTCACATAAAGGTGGAAAAAGTTCTAAAATGATTTATCTTTGTCTCTTTTTTTTTTTTACATCACAGAAACCTGACATTTTAACAGGGGTGTGTAGACTTTTTATATCCACTGTATATATATATATATATATATATATATATATATATATATATATATAGTATATATACAGTATCTCACAAAAGTGAGTACACCCCTCACTTTTTTGTAAATATTTTTTTATATCTTTTCATGTGACAACACTGAAGAAATTACACTTTGCAATGTAAAGTAGTGAGTGTACAGCTTGTATAACAGTGTAAATTTGCTGTCC
Organism: Lithobates sylvaticus; assembly: GCA_028564925.1. Taxonomy (NCBI): domain Eukaryota; kingdom Metazoa; phylum Chordata; class Amphibia; order Anura; family Ranidae; genus Lithobates; species Lithobates sylvaticus. Next base: position 95,562,554 of record CM053029.1, read on the forward strand.
CCTCAAAATAACTCAACACACAGCCATTAATGTATAAACCCCTGGCAATAAAAAGTGAGTTCACCCCTAAGTGAAAATGTCCAAATTGGATCCAATTTAGCCATTTTCCCTCCCCGGTGTCATGTGGCCCGTTAATGTTACAAGGTCTCAGGTGTGAATGGGGAGCAGGTGTGCTAAATTTGGTGTTATCGCTCTCACTCGCTCATACTGGTCACTGGAAGTTCAACATGGCACCTCATGGCAAAGAACTCTCTGATGATCTGAAAAAAAGAATTATTGCTCTACATAAAGATGGCCTAGGCTATAAGAAGATTACCAAGAAAATTACCAAGAAAATTACTGCAGCATGGTGGTCAAGACCATACAGTGGTTTAACATGGCAGGTTCCACAAAGAACAGGCCTCGCCATGGTCGACCAAAGAAGTTGAGTGTACATGCTCAGCGTCATATCCAGAAGTTGTCTTTGGGAAATAGACGTATAAGTGCTGCCAGCATTGCTGCAGAGGTTGAAGGGGTGGGGGGTCAGCCTGTTAGTGCTCAGACCATACGACACACACTGCATCAAATTGGTCTGCTTGGCTGTCATCCCAGAAGGAAGCCTCTACTTAAGATGATGCACAAGAAAGACCGGAAACATGTCCTGTGGTCTGATGAGACCAAGATAAACTTATTTGGTTCAGATGGTGTCAAGCGTGTGTGGTGGCAACCAGGTGAGGAGTACAAAGACAAGTGTGTCTTGCCTACAGTCAAGCATGGTGGTGGGAGTGTCATGCATGAGTGCTGCCGGTGTCCTATCATAATGTGTCCCCCATCAGAAAGTGTCCGCTCTGTACTGTGCATGCGCAGTACACAGGACACCCAGATTCCAAAAATAGCCGAAGATGAACGGCGCCTGCGCCTTGAGTCCAGGTTCAAGCCCCACCATCCAAGTGGGCATAGAGTTAGAATATAAAAGAGCCGAGCGCAGCGAGGCCGTGCTAAGTTTGTGTAGCCCTATCTCCACTTGGATGGTGGGGCTTACACCTCGACTCATGGCGCAGGCGCCGTTCATCTTCGGAGATTTTCAGAAACTCATTCAGCTCGGTACTACGCATGCGCTGCGCATGCGCAGTAGGGGCCGGACACTTTAGGATAGCCGGACTATTCGTGACAGAACACCGGCACTGGGGAGCTACAGTTCATTGAGGAAACCATGAATGTCAATATGTACTGTGACATACTGAAGCAGATCACGATCCCCTCCCTACGGAGACTGGGCTGCAGGGCAGTATTCCAACATGACAACGACCCCAAACACACCTCCAAGATAACCACTGCCTTGCTAAAGAAGCTGAGGGTAAAGTGATGGTCAAGCATGTCTCCAGGCCTAAACCCTATTGAGCATATGTGGGGCATCCTTAAACAGAAGGTGGAAGAGCGCAAGGTCTCTAACATCCACCAGCTCTGTGATGTCGTCATGGAGGAGGGGAAGAGGACTCCAGTGACAACCTGCAAAGCTCTGATGAACTCCATGCCCAAGGGGGTTAAGGCAGTGCTCGAAGATACAAAATTATGAGACTTTGGGCCCAATTTGGACATTTTCACTTAGGGGTGTACTCACTTTTGTTGCCAGTGGTTTAGACATTAATAGTTATTTTCAGGGGACAGCAAATGTACACTGTTATACAGTATATAGCTGTACACTCACTACTTTACATTGTAGCAAAGTGTAATTTCTTTAGTGTTGTCACATGAAAAGATATAATAAAATATTTACAAAAATCTGAGGGATGTACTCACTTTTGTGAGATACTGTATATGTATAATAATATATATATATATATATATATATATATAGAGAGAGAGAGAGAGAGAGAGAGAGAGAGAGAGAGATAGAGAGAGAGAGAGAGAGAGAGAGAGAGAGAGAGACTCTAAACTACATGCATGGTGATACCTGTTTGTAATGATGCTATTAATTGTATTGTAATATGCTTTTAATTCATTTTATAGATCCCTTTGTGGTTTCCCCCGATGTAGCACCAGTGAGCAGTGAAACGTGTTGGAGTCGACCACTCAATTCTATAAGCATCGACCAATTTTAGTTATCCAATACTTGTTTGGTGTTTTATGATGACTGTATTTTATGATGATTGTATGTACCCCCCCAGCATACAATCGACAGCCTCAGCTGAGCATGTATTCTGTGTATGAGACTGTAGAAAGAGGGAAGGAGAAAACACCTTTGTTATTAAATTATTGACTTTCACGGCTGTGTAATTAAAAGTGAGGTAGCGCAGTAAAGTTTAAAACAGAAACTTTATTACATAGGTATATTAAAAGAGCTCACAGGTCTTATACGACCATTAAAGATGGTTACAACCATACAGGTTGTAACCATCTTTAATGGTCGTATAAGACCTGTGAGCTCTTTTAATATACCTATGTAATAAAGTTTCTGTTTTAAACTTTACTGCGCTACCTCACTTTTAATTACACAGCCGTGAAAGTCAATAATTTAATAACAAAGGTGTTTTCTCCTTCCCTCTTTCTACAGTCTCATACACAGAATACATGCTCAGCTGAGGCTGTCGATTGTATGCTGGGGGGGGGGGGGGGCAGAGCCATCTATAGTTTGGTGTTGGTAAAGACTGTCAGAAGTGACCCACACAAATAACAGAGGCATGAGAGCACAGTCAGAAATCACACTAGGTGCTTGATTGAGGCAAGTACACACTATAGAAGCATATGCTTTGTTTATTTTTCATTTCAGAGGTTTACAACCAGATTAACACTTATTAACATTAACACTTATACGTTATTTTCTTTCAATGGCTAAACAGCTAATATGGAGCCCATTGGCCAATATCCTCAGTGACTACTTGTCCTCAAAAAATTATTGTTTAAACTAGGGTTGCACCGATACAATACTAGTATCGGTATTGTTGGCGATACCAAGCATTTGCACGAGCATTGGTACTCGTGCAAATGCTCTGATGCTTGATCCAATACCTGTTTTATCGTGCCAGACATCCTTAGCGTAGCAGGGAGGGAGGGCAGCCTCACAGGTGATCGGTGCGGTGGTGGGGGAGGTACAAGCACCGATCTCCCTGAGTGGCTTTCAATAAAGAATTTGAGAGCTGCTTCTCCTCCTCTCCCTCCCATGGCTGTCAAATGCTTTATTGAAAGCCACACAAGGAGATTGGTGCTTGTACCTCCCCCCAACACCACACTGATCGTCACCTGTGTGCTCCTCCCCTGGCTCTCCAGGTCCCCTGTGTGCTCCTCGCTCTCTCCGGTCCCCCGTGTGCTCTCCCCAGGTCCCCTGTGTGCTCCTCGCTCTCTCCGGTCCCCCGTTTGCTCTCCCCAGGTCCCCCATGTGCTCCTCGCTCTCCCTGGGTCCCCTTCCGCCTCCCTGTGTGCTCCTCGCTCTCTCCGGCTCCCCTGTATGGTCGTCGCTCTCTGGGTCCCCCTCCAGCTCCCTGCGTATAGTCCTCGCTCTCTCCACGTCCCCCGTGTGCTTATTTCTCTTTCTGGGTCCCCCTCCAGCTCCCCCATGTGCTCCTTGCTCTCTCCAGGTCCCCCTCCCTTTTTAAAACGATAACGAAAATACCTGAAATTCGAACGAAAATGCATTTGGACGAAAACTAATGCACATGTCTAGTTCCTAGCACCGAGTGGCCCTGAGATACAGGGCCCCAAAGTCGGTCCACTGTGTCCATCTGCAGCAATATCATTTCGGGACCCTTTGGGTCCAGAGATGCCCCCAGCTTGGGGGCATCTAGAAACCCTTAACTACCAAGTTTGAAGTTCGGGGGACCTATGGCTGCAAATGGGCACAGTGAGGCATGCAAATGGGCACAGTAAAGGTGCAAATGGGCATTGTTGACCCTCTTTCCCACTTACAGTAGCTGCGCATTTCTCACCTTAGGCTTATACTCATGTCAATACATTTTCCCAGTTTTTTGTGGTAAAATTAGGTGCTTCGACTTATATTCGGGTATATACGGTAATCTATCCAGTTCTAAATGATAGCATATTATATGTTATTGAATTATATTTTTTAATTGTATCAATATTATTAGTAATTTATACCTGCTGCTGTCTCTGTATAGATAGACCCATTAATTCCTTGCACTTGATATTTAATGATATTCTCGTCGCCATAGTCTTTGTGTTGTAATAAGAGAAAAAAAAAAAAAACGACTGGAAAGAAAATCATATGAACAGGAAATTACATTTCTGGAGAAGTTCATTATATCAACCGCGTACATCATCCCCCTAAAGTGTTTGTGGTCATAGTGGTGACAAGAAAGCCATATTTGAAATGATAGAAGACAGCAGATTCATTTTGGTAATCTTGTATAAAATGTGTCTTTTGTAGGAATTACATATATCTTTTTTTTTTTTTTTTTTTAACAATAGTGGAGTTATTGCAGAATTATAATTAGTGATTTTAAGGTGACATTGCATGATCTCAATGATTTCATTAGACCAGACTTGTTCTTTAAATAAACCCGTTCACTTAGGGAGCTATGTAAAAATGTCAAGGACAAATGAAGGTCAAACCACAGAATGGTGGGATATTTAAAAGGTGGAAAGCAGAAAGCCCGATACAAATGAAAAGCTCTTCAATGTCTTTAATATAATGTGGGAAATGATACACAGACTGGATACTTTGTAGAGAATGGGACGGCATCAGTGCTCGGCTCACAAAAATCCCAGAATAACAAAAAAAAAGAAAGACCTGCCAGGTAATACTGGAGGAAAGGGACAATCTCAGTACTCACCACTAGATGACACTGTCCACATGATCATTTAATTAGAGTGTGTGGTCATGTTTGTGTCTTGGAGTCAATACTTTGTCAATACATTATTATTTTTATGATGATTTATGTGTGCATCCTGACATAGCGTGTAGAGTCGGGCAAAGCAAAACAAATAAGCGTAGTATGGATCCGCAGCGCAGATTAATTCCTGATTGTTATGAGGTGATGATTGCATTGTCGTGGCTTATTTTAGAATGATTTGAAAAGAGAGAGTTGCATTATGAGAGGTGTTTCTATGTACAACCGAAGGATGCTATATTGGGCTTGATATACGAAGAGTATGCCAAATATAAAATGCCTCGTTGTTCACAGAAACCAATCAGCTTCCTTGTTTGTTCCTCAAATATATAAATGTAAGCTGATTGATTGCTCCAGGCAATAAGAAATGTTGCTTTCAGCACACTTTTTATGCATTAGGTCCTGTGAGTAGAACAAGAATCTTGTACATACCGCTAAACTGTCATATAGGTGGGTCGTCTTTCAGACTTAAAGGTATTGTAAAGTAAAATTTTTTTTTTTTTTAAATAACAAACATGTTATACTTACCTCCACTGTGCAGCTCGTTTTGCACAGAGTGGCCCCGAACCTGGTCTTCTGGGGTCCCTCAGCGGCTGTCTCGGCTTCCCCCCGCAAGTAATTCTCACGTTCATGCGAGCTCCCCTTGCATGGTGAGAAGTACTTGCGGGCGCGCTCCCGTGATACAGCTGGCGGCTATAGCCGCTCACTGTATCACTTGGCCCCGCCCCCCCGGTGCGCCGCATCATTGGATGTGATTGACAGCAGCGCAAGCCAATCCATCCACTCTAGCCAATCAAGGCCAGGCTAAGCGGCGAAGAGGATGTCGGAGGCGAACGCGGGACTTTCGAGGGGTCAGGTAAGTAAAACGGGGGGGGGGGGGGGGCCGGCATTGTCAGATGTTTCATACATAGAATGCATTAAGGTGAATTTTTTTTTACCTTTACAACCCCTTTACAAGGGATTGTAAAGTCTTGTTTTTTTTACTAAAAAAATAACAAACATGTTATACTTTCCTGCTCTGTTGCAGTGGATTTGCACAGCGCAGCCTCCTCTTCTCTTGTCCTTCTTCTGTGCTCCTGGCCCCTCCCTTCTTTTCAGTGCCCCCACAGCAAGCAGCTTTCTATGGGGGCACCCGAGCCGAGTCACAGCTCCCTGTGTCCATTGAGACATGGAGCCATGCCCCTTTTCTCCCCTGATTGGCTAGCTGACTTTGATTGACAGCAGCGGGAGCCAATGGCGCTGTTGCTGTGTCTTAGCCAATCAGATCGGTCGGCTGAGACACACGTGGACATCACTGGATAGAGAGGGACCTCAGGTAAGTATTAGGGAGGCTAAGGCACACAGAAGGCTTTTTATCTTAATGCCTTTACAACACCTTTAAAGTGATTGTAAACGGTCACCTTGTAAAATGACCCATTACGTTTAAAAGAGAAATGAAAGGGAAAATATTTTTGTATACCATATTTATCGGCGTATAACACGCACCCCAAGTTCAGTTGTGAATTTTAAGGAAAAAAACTTTTAGGAGGGAAGTTTAAGGAAAGAAACTTACATTTAAATGCAGCCTTCTCAGTGTCCCTCTGCAGCCTTGTCAGTGTCATCTGCAGCCTTGCATTGCAGCCTTGTCAGTCATTTGCAGCCTTGCCACTCATTTGCAGCCTTGCCACTCATTTGCAGCCTTGCCACTCATTTACAGCCTTGCCATTCTTTTGCAGCCTTGCCATTCATATGCAGCCTTGCCACTCATTTGCAGCCTTGCCATTCATTTGCAGCCTTGCCATTCATATGCAGCCTTGCCACTCATATGCAGCCTTGCCACTCTTTTGCAGCCTTGCCATTCTTTTGCAGCCTTGCCATTCTTTTGCAGCCTTGCCATTCATATGCAGCCTTGCCACTCATATGCAGCCTTGCCACTCATTTGCAGCCTTGCCATTCATTTGCAGCCTTGCCGTTCATTTGCAGCCTTTCCAGTGTCAGTCTCAGCTTGCTGGCAAATTTCTTTCCGAAAGCCATGAGAGCGGCCGAAAATAGCCGAGAACGTCCGAAACTGCTGAGAAGCTCACAATCGGTGCATAACACGCACCCACGATTTCCCCTGATTTTAAGGGGAAAAAGGTGCGTGTTATACGCCAATAAATACGGTAGATTTAAAAAAAAAAACATTATAAATACCTTTTTTGCCTTTTTTATAAGTCATCGCATTCCCTCTGTTCTCAGCTGCATAAAAGTTGGGGGTGGGGGGGAGAAGCAGCAGTAAATTAATCTTCTCAGTGATTGGCTGTGCAGGGGGGGGGGCGTGTCAGGGCAAGTCTGATCATTGAAGGAGAGCAGACTTAGTTCCCAGCCTAGCTAGAGAACTGACCACGGTGTGCTCTCATGCCTAGTGTGGTCCATTTATAAAGTGGGAGTAAACTCCCATGTATGATTTTTACCTATAGGTGAGTCTATAATAAGGCTTACCTATAGGTGAGTCTATAATAAGGCTTACCTATAGGTGAGTCTATAATAAGGCTTACCTATAGGCAATGTAAACATCTCCTAAATGTGCACTGTTTAGGAGATATTTAATGTAGATGCAGCCGGTGACGTCTCCGGTGCATGCGCTCGGAAGGAATGGCCACCGGGGTCGAGTCTTGTGCCATAAACAGCAGCTCCCACATGCATGTGCAGGAGTGGCATCATCGCGGGTCCGGCCAGTCACACAGCCGAAGACCGCAAACCCAGAAGGAAGACCGGATGACAATGCACTGCTGGCGGGCTTCGTTCTAAGGTAGGTTTCACATAATGTGCTAGTATAGCACATACCAGAAGATTATGACATTGCCTTGCATGTTTACTACCGCTTTAACAGGAAAGCAGAGGGACTGACAGGAACACCAGGGATTTCACACAAAGGAAGCAATACAAAGAGAACACTTTCTCATACAAGTACATGGTACAGCAGGCCCATATCAGGAATATGAAGTGTTGGGGTAACAAACACTTTCTGAATACTGCCCTGCCTACTACTGACCTCTGTACACTGCCCTACATACTAATGACCTCTGTACACTGCCCTACCTACTACTGACCTCCTTTTTGGGTGCCCGCAGCCCAGTGGGGCCCTTGAGGACAGGCGCCGCGGGTGGCTCCGGGGGCCCGCGGGCGGCACCGCGGGTGGCTCCGCGGGCCCGCGGGTGGCTCAGGCGGGTCCGCGGGCGGCACCGCGAGCCCGCGGGTGGCTCAGGCAGGTCCGCGGGTGGCTCCGGGGGTCCGCGGGCGACGTGGCAAGTGACAATCCGTGACATGACAATCTGTAATGTGGCAGGTGACGGGGCAAGTGACAACCCGGGACGTGGCAAGTGACAATCCATAATGTGTGGCAGGTGACGTGGCAAGTGACAATCCGTGATGTGGTAAGTGGACAATCCGCAACATGTGGCAGGTGACATTCCGCAACATGTGACAAGTGACAATCTGCATCTGGTGGCAGGCAACGTGGCAAGTGACAACCCAGGACATGGCAAGTGACAATCCGTAATGTGTGGCAGGTGACGTGGCAAGTGAAAATCCGTGACATGGCAAGTGACAATTTGTAATGTGTGGCAAGTGACAACCCGGGACGTGGCAAGTGACCATCAGTAATGTGTGGCAGGTGACATGGCAAGTGACAATCCATTATGTGTGGCAGGTGATATTCTGCAACGTGTGACAATTGACAATCTGCATCTGGTGGCCGGCGATGGTGGCAAGTGGCACACGCTCTGGGCTCCCACTGATTCTGCATTATGGTGAGTTGAACTATTTCATTTTATATAACAGAACATAAATTGGTTAGAAGGCATGGAGATCAGCAATGTGTGTTCAGGGGCTGCATACAGTATATTGCATACTTTGTTGTTCAAAATTAATATAAGCTGTTGCCTGGGTACTGTGCCACATGAGTGTGGAAATCTGTTGTTCGGTGGCATTATTTAATTTTTTTCGTGGGGGGCTATTTGCAGGGGGCGGGGGCCCATACAACATTTTGCTATGGGGCCCTATGATTTCTAGTTACGCCCCTGAGAGGCGAGGTGTTTTTTTTTTTAAGCACCTGATTAGAGCCATGGGCTCTAATAGGCGTCAAAAAAGGTAAACAGCCAGCGCCATGCTTGGCGCTCGCAGTTCACTCAGCTGTGTTAGAAAAGTGAATGAATATTTGCTTTCCTAACACTGAACCCCCTCTCCCCCAATCAGGTGCCCGTCACCTGATTGGCTGAAACAACAGGCACTGTGATTGGATGCCTATCAGGTGTCCAATCATAGGAGAAGATGGGAGGAGTGGACGGAAGAAGACATCGAGGACATGAAGGAAACCGCTCACTGTTGTCACCCGCTTCCCCCACCCAGAAAGGGTAAGTGCCGGGCAGATGGCGGGTGGGGGGGGGCACAGTGGGAGCATTCGATGGGCACAGTGGGAGCATTCGATGGCACAGTAGGAGCATTTGATGGGCACAGTGGGAGCATTTGATGGCACAGTGGGAGCATTTGATGGCACAGTGGGAGCATTTGATGGGCACAGTGGGAGCATTTGATGGCACAGTGGGAGCATTTGATGGGCACAGTGGGAGCGTTTGATGGGCACAGTGGGAGCATTTGATGGCACAGTGAGAGAATTTGATGGGCACAGTGGGAGCATTTGATGGCACAGTGGCAGCGTTTTATGGGCACAGTGGCTGCATTCGATGGGCACAGTGGTGGCATTTAATGGCACAGTGGCTGCGTTTGATGGGCACAGTGGTGGCAATTGATGGGCACAGTGGCTGCGTTTAATTGTACAGTGAGGCTGCAATTGATGGGGTTTTTTTTTCAGCTTGTTTGCGCCCCCCTCAAAAATTTACCAGCCGCCACTGAGTACAAGATAGATTTAGATGACAGGTCAGTGTCTGCTTTCCATTGCCTTCATTTTCAGAAAAAAACATCATCTCAATCGTGTTACCTCCGACCCAGCAGTATAAAATAAGTCTGACTGCTGTGACATTTATATCTTTAAAAAGGTCACACCAATGATTGGCAATGAAAAAAAAAAGCCACAACAAATAGTTCCAAACTACACACCTCCTCTTATATCTTCTTTATGAAAGTCACAACATATACATTACAATGTCATAATTTTCTACCTTCATTTTGATTACAAATATGATCCAAGCTGGAATTTAGCTTTATATATTTAAAAATCTGTTTCCAATCGACTCATTCCTATTTACAGAATCAATTCAACCAAAGTCAAAATGATAATTATAGGTGTGGTTTGGTGAGTCGAGACACCTGCTAGCTTTCTTATTTATTTTGAGGTTTGCGATGGCAAAATTTGCCTGCCATAGTCCAAGCTCTGTTCCCAGCTGCCTTGAAGAGTTGAGTGTTCCCGTACATTTTGAAGTACAGTATTATCATTTCTCTTGTATTCTCTTGAATTCTTCATAATATTCGTATATAATATACCGTATATACTCGAATATAAGCCGAGATTTTCAGCCGATTTTTTAGGGCTGAAAGTCCCCCCCTCGGCTTATATTCGAGTCACCGCCGTCTGCCTACATGAACAGCTTGTCATGCATACAGACGGCAGTTTTCAAAAGCCGCACCGCCTCCTCCCGCCCGTCCGTGATAGGCGGACACTAATTTTCCCAGCAGTACAGTGTTCCGCCTATCACGGATGTCCTGTCATTCTCATCTCATGGACGAGGATGAGAGAATGTCCGTGATAGGTGGAACACTGCACACTGACTGCTGGGAAAACAGCGTTCCTCCTATCACGGACGAGGAGGAGGAGGAGGAGGTGCGGCTTTTGTAATTTTAGAATGGCGCCGCACATGCTGTGGGGGGACAGAGCGAGACTGCATCGGCGGAAGACCGATGACAGATGGCACAGGACGGATGGCACAGGACAGATGGCACAGGACAGATGGCACAGGACGGATGGCACAGGACGGATGGCACAGGACGGATGGCACAGGACGGATGACAGAGGACCCGCAGATCGGCACAGGTAGGCTGCAATGGGGACACAGGGGGGGGTCTGTACAGGGGACAGGCAGCTGCAGATGGGCATTGCTGACCCTCTTTTCCACTTACAGTAGCTGCTGCATTTTTTACCCTCGGCTTATACAAGGGTCAATGCATTTTTCCCATTTTTTTTGTGGTGAATTAGGGGCCTCGGCTTATACTCGGGACGGCCTATACTCGAGTATATACGGTAATATAATATAGTATTATTCGTAATATTAGTTCAAATCCAACTGGGAGACTGAAACCCCCATAGCAGTGACAGGTAAGCTGGCCTAGCAGCTCACATGCTGGGAGAGACATACAAAAATTAGATAGTTTAATCTACCAAAACTGAAATATTAATTTTATTTTAGGGCTGGGATTGGACCCTTAAATTCCGGCGGAAAATGTCCGATCGGACCAAGTTGTCGGAAAATCCGCCCGTGTGTGGGCTCCATTGGATTTTTTCCGTCGGAATTTCCTGCTCTCAAATTTTCCGACAACAAAATCCGATCAGACTTTTTCCGATCGTGTGTAGAAAATTCTGACGGACAAAGTGCCACGCATGTTCAGATCAAATTACGAGACCAAAGCTATTGGCTACTAGCCTCTATGGAGTTCCGTCGTACGCAACTAACGTCACCACGTTCAGAATGATCGGATTTTCCGACAACTTTGTCCGACCGTGTGTATGCAACACCAGTGTCGGACAAAATCCGTCGGAAAAAATCTGACGGATTTTGTGGTCGGAATTTCCGACCGTGTGTACGGGGGCTTAGGCTCTCAAGCCCGTGAATTGTCATACATAATATAGCTGGGTAGAATTTTATCCAATACACTAAAGCTCCCCTCTGGCAATTACCCCTCCCCATCTTGAACACTTAACGCCTACAGTAACAATTACCTAACCTTTAATAAGCCATTAACACTTATATAAGAGCAACACTTGACCTAACCCTTAAAATTAAGTCCTGCTAGATGACTTCAGGCTGGCCCCTTTTGCAGGTATAGTTATGTAAAACATTAAAAATAAGTGCCTATAGTATTTAAAATTCAGTAATACACGGTCTCGCCCCGCTCTCCACATGCTCAGTTGCTCTCCATTTTTAGTCACTGCCGAGTTTGTAGAGGCTGATCTGCTGACAGCCTTAAAGCGAAATTAAACCCTCCTATCCTGTACAGCCAAGGAAGCTGCTTCTGTTTGAACTGCAACTGCCATGGTGCTGCACATGTGATCAGTTGGGACACCAGTCATTTCATGGTGACAGTTTGGTTGAGAGCACAATCAAATCAAACTGTTATTTGAAACTGGTAAATCGATGGGTTTAGTTCCGCTTTATGATCTACTGCTGGGGCTTTGGGCTTCAGCAAAATGGCAGCCTCCAGCAAGAAGAAACAAGAGCAATGCTGTATTAAAAAAAAAAAATTACAAACATGTTATACTTACCTGCTTTGTGCAATGGTTTTGCACAGAGCAGCCCTGATCCTCTGCTTCTCAGGTCCTTCGACAGCTGGCCCTTCCTCTTCTCTGAGTGCCCCCATAGCCAGCCACTTGCTATGGCAGTACTCGTGCATGCTCCCTCGCAAACCCCACTCTGTGTGCCCAAAAGATACACAGAATGGCGCTCATCCCCACCCCACCTCCCTCCTCACTGGCTGTGAGCTGTGATTGACAGCAGTGGAAGCCAATTGCTTCTGCTGCTGTCTCTCAGGAGGCAAAGACCTGGGAGAGCAGCTGCTTTTATGCATATCGCTGGATCATGATCAGGATTGGGTAAGTATTAGGGGGGGGCTCCATACTGAAGGTTTTTTACCTTCATGCACAGAATACATGAAGGTAAAAAAACATCAGCCTTTAGAATCACTTTAACACTTACCGTATATACTCGAGTATAAGCCGAGTTTTTCAGCACTTTTTTGTGCTTAAAGTGCCCCCCTCGGCTTATACTGGAGTCAAGCACTTTTCTGCAGCAGAGAATTAAATTTTCCGACCTGACTTTGGGGTCCCGTATCTGGTGGATATGTTGTAGTGCTAGTTCCACTGGGTTTGCACATCAAATTTGGGGTTCCTAGCCCCAAGTGGCCCCGAGATACGGGGCACCAAAGTTGGTTCGGAAAATGTCATTCTCGGCTGCAGAAAAGTGCTTGACATTTTCCGACCCGACTTTGCTAAGATTTTAAAAAAGGACTTGTCAAAGACCGTCTCCTGTGATTTTTACCATTTTTGACACTTTTTTGGTGAAATGGTAGGGGTACTTTTGTACCCCCTTACCATTTCACACAGGGGGGGGGGTCGGATCTGGGGGTCCCCTTGTTAAAGGGGGCTTCCAGATTCCGATAAGCCCCCAGCCCGCAGACCCCCACAACCAATGGCCAGGGTTGTGGGGAAGAGGCCCTTGTCCTCATCAACATGGGGACAAGGTGCTTTGGGGGTCTCAGACCCCCAAAGCATCCTCCCAATGTTGAGGGCATGTGGCCTGGTACGGTTCAGGAGGGGGGGGGGCGCTCTCGTCCCCCCTCTTTTCCTGCGGCCTGCCAGGTTGCGTGCTCGGATAAGGGTCTGGTATGGATTTTGAGGGGGACCGCACGCCATTTTTTTTGGCTAGGGTTCCCCTTAAAATCCATCCCAGACCTCAAGGGTCTGGTATGGATTTTGAGGGGGACCCCACGCCATTTTTTTTTTTTTTTTTTTTGGCTGGGGTCCCCCTTAATATCCATAGCAGACCTGAAGGGCCTGGTTATTGAATTTGGGGGGACCCCCACGCTATTTTTTTTTAAAAAAATGTATTTTTTATCAATGATTTTTTTTTATGAATGGCTTTCAATGAATGACTGTTCTCTGTGTTACGGAAGCCGTTAATACATTATCCGCAGTCGAGCGTGATGACGTAATACGCGTCACTGAGGGAGGGGCCTGACGGAGCCGTGAGGTCTGCACCGGTGCGGAGATCCGGGAAACACATCCACGGCATGGAGTGTGAGAGGCTCCGTGCGAGAAGCCGGCGGACCCCGTGAACCCTCTCCCCCCCCGACGCCACTAGAGTAAAGAAGCGGAGCGGAGCGAGGAGAAAGCGAGTTGAAGAGGACGCACAGACGGCCGAGAGATATAACCTTCACTCTCCCTTACCCCCTACCCCCCGCCCCGCCAGCTGTAGCCTCTTATCAGGCATCATCCCGCAGTAGATCCAGACCAGAGGAGATGAGGTAATGGATACACATGCAGCGTTCCAGCGAAGGTAGGAAAGATCATCTGTGTTGGTAGGCTGATGGGAGATTAAGGAGAGCGAGTCGGGGAGGAAAAACACAACTAAGAGGTACCCCCTGAACGGGACACTGTAAACTGTATGTCTGAAGGGTTGTTGTTCCGTAAGAAATTGTATACGTGAAATTGAGGACTCCTCTCTATTTCAGCCTGGAAATCACGTTATGATCATTCTGCTTACTACTCACCCTACCTGGTGCTTTGAATAACAAGTGTAATAAACAACAGTGGGATGTGCAAGGGAGGAAGAACATAACTAAGAGGTACCCCCGGAATGGGCCACTGTATACTGCACGGTTTGTAAGAAATAGCTTATTCAAAAATGAGTATTCCCCTCTATCTTAGCCCGGAAATTGTATATGTTTTGTCCATTCTGCTTATTACTTATCCTACCTGGTGTCTGATCATTCTGCTTATAACTTATCCTACCTGGTATTTGAACAACAAGTATAACAAACAATAGTCGGATGTGCATGGTTGTATAAACAAACAAAATTGACAGGGGGATAAAGGCCCAGGGGGGGAAAACCGGATGGTTGGTGAAATTAGCTGGTGAAATTGTGAATACCTAAACGCAGAGTGAGAAACAAATTTGTTGGTAGCTGTGACTTTTTTTTTTTTTAACCGGCCCTAAATGAGACTCTGAACCCCCCCGTGTTGCCCCCGACATATAGACACCTGAAGTAGTGAATACCGGGACGGAACCCTAGGTGATTTTTCTAACCTGGAACTAGAACTGCATGGGACCTCCTCGCTGTCGGCCCACCCCTCCTATCCCTTAAGATTTGGCTTCCGGAGTTAGCCATTGAACAATAAGATTAAAGTGGACAATAGGGGATATTGGAGGTGAATCTGGGGCATCATAAGCGATAATATCCAAATTAACTCCTGGGACTAAGGCACAAGGAAATCGAACTGGGAACTTGGGGATAGGGCCCCCTAAAAAGTGGTAGAAGCTCTTACTGCCCTGGTCCTGTGTCACTGGTGTACAGAAGAGGTACCCTGAGGAGATAGAGGCCGGACCCTAAAAGGAATAGAAAGTGCTATACACCCCCTGATATGAAGCCTCAACCAACTAATGACAGACAAGACAGAGAAGGGGAGACATAGAGACAAACCCCCCTTAGCCCTATTTAGTTCAAGTCCAGGAAAGGGAATCCCAAAACGGATTGGGAAACCAGTGCGGAAACCTTCCGGTGGGTACAGTAGCCGGTACCAACATAAACACTAGAGAGAGCAACGGTACAGATAATCAAATAAACAGATTTGGGTCTTCTAAAGGGAGGGGGCCCCCTCGAAAGAAGCTGAAGTCCTAGTAACATTACGATCTCTAGAGGTTGGGGAAGTGGACAGAATCTCAGGGTATGACTACCGCTTGTACCCAGAACTAATACTTGAACCCCTGCCTGCCCCCCATAAAGCCGGTCCTTCCTTCCCTTCCTTCCTTTCTCTTCCTCTCTGGGGATAAGCGTATCCTGTCCGTTATCTTGAAGCTGATCAAATTTAAAACCGGGACGTTGAAAAGGGTAAGAGGGAAGGTAGACAAGAGAAGGGAAGGGAGAAGAGAGGGACAAACTGGGGAAACGAATTAGAAGAAACAAAGAAAGCACGATGAGCAAAAATACGAGTAAAACAACGAAAGGGAGCACCGCAAAAACTACGAAAGCAACAAGTAGTACAATAAAACAATACTTGAACCAGGGAGCTAGTCCTCAAGCAGCAGATCCGCAACAAGGGAAAACGGATAGAAGAAAAGGTAACACCTCAAAACTGGGGGAAGCTGCAGACCAATCCAGGGAAGATATGACTTTGGAGAGTGAATTAGAGATAAGTAGAGTGGAGGAACAAAGAACAGTTTCCCTATTACCAACAAAAGGTGAAATGACGGATATGTTTCTGAAACTCGAAAATGCAATTAGAGCGGATATAAATGGCCTAAGAGGAGATCTGGGACACCTCTTGACGAGGGTCGAAGTAATAGAAGACAGAACAGAGAAACAAGACCAGGAGCTTAATACATTAAAGGAACAACTAAAGTTAACTAAATGGAACCAGAGGAAAATATTATATAGATTAGAAGATCAGGAGAATAGGAACCGCAGACAGAATCTCAGGATACGTGCGGTTCCAGAAAGCAGGGGTGAAGACCTGAGGAAAATCATGGAAAAATTACTCAATCCTATTCTAAGGAGACCCCCAGAAGAGTTCCCGAAGATCGAGAGGATCCATAGAGTTGGAAGAGCGAGGGATACCGCAGGAGAGAGGCCGAGGGACATAATAGCCAGATTTAGATTCTATGAAGATAGGGCCGAGATATGGACTAAGGCAAGAGGGGCTGCGCCAGTGTTATATGAAGGAGCAGAGGTACAGTTATATACGGATCTAGCCCCAGAAACTCTGGCAAGAAGAAGATTCCTGAAACCTCTATTAGAACAAATGCGGACTCAGAATATTAAATATAACTGGGGGTTCCCAGCATGCCTTATAGGTCAGAAAGAAGGAATATCAGCCAGACTAGCTTTCCCGGAGGATTTAGCCGAGTTCTGTAACAAGCTCGGGCTTCAAGTCATAGAATTGCCAGGCTGGTCAGAGGGGGAGGGGGAGTAGAGGGAGGGAGAGAAAAACTCAAGATTCTCTAATGTAGTAATCTTCTTTGGGGCGGCGGGGGGGAGGGGGGGGGGAAGTCGGGGGGCCTAGGGGATGGAGGACCGGGGTGTCTGGGCGGGGGTGTGACCAGGAAGATCACAAACACCTCCCTTTGCTTGTACTGGTTTTTTTCTTTTTTTTTTTTTTTTTTTTTTTGCTATACCTGCAAACAGAGGGGAGGGTGGACAAGGGCGGAAGTTGGGGAACCCCACCTCACTAGAAAAAAAAAAAAAAAAACCGGGGGTGACCATGGGATACAGGGCCACCAACGATATTGAGGTCGGTAATGGGCCACAGGGTAGGGGGAGAAGGGGGGGGGCAAGGGATTACGGGGCAGGGGAGGGAGGGGGGGAAGGCGGGAGGGGTGGGTAGGGGGAGCCTGGGAGGGAGGGAGGGAAGTTAGGGGGATAGGGGGGAGGGAACCTCATCCACCTCGAGTAGTAAAGTGCCTAGAAAGACTAAGGACAAATGTATGTACGTGGGTCGACGTTAAAAAAAAAAAAAAAAAAAAAAAAAAGTAAGAGTATAAATGAATGAAATCCGATTCCTGACATATAATGTTAGAGGTTTAAATACACTAGCCAAAAGAAACAAGATTCTCAACGAACTCAGGGACCATCGCGCAGACATAGTTTTCCTACAGGAAACGCACCTATCGCATGAAACAAATATAAAAATATCATCAGCCAATTATCCGACATGGTATTATGGGGACACGGTTAATACAAGAGCAAGAGGAGTAGCAATAGGGATGGCCAAAGGGATAAGATTTCAATTAGAAGAGAGGTTGACAGACCCAGAGGGAAGATTCCTGTTTTTAAAAGGAAAACTAGGCGAAATGGAACTCACATTCGCAAATATCTACGCCCCAAATACGAACCCAGCAAAATACCTGATTAAAGTACTGGGAAAACTGACTGCTTTTCAGAGGGGGTATGTGATCTTAATGGGGGATCTTAATCTCTGTCTGGAACCGAGTGTAGATAGTACGTCCCGTGTGCAGGGGACAGGGAACGTACAGTTAAAAGCACTAAAACAAAAATTAAAAGAATGCCAGCTAGTTGATGCTTGGAGGACCCAGCATCAAAAAAGTAAAGACTTTACGTTCTTCTCCCCTGTGCACGGGACGTACTCTAGGATAGACTATATCCTGGTAGACCACAGACTGGTCGGTGAAGTAACCGAAACAAAAATAGAAATAACTTCATTGTCGGATCATGCCCCGGTAGTAATGAGATTAAAAACTGTAGGAAATCAAAGATACCCCACTAAATGGCGAATAAACGAAGCAATGTTAAGGGAGGAGGAAAGCGCTGAGAAGCTGAAAAAAGAAATAGAGCAGTACTTTCGGATAAATGACACGGAAGGGATTTCAGCAGCAACACTGTGGGAGGCCCATAAGGCGT
This sequence comes from Lithobates sylvaticus, assembly GCA_028564925.1. NCBI lineage: Eukaryota > Metazoa > Chordata > Amphibia > Anura > Ranidae > Lithobates > Lithobates sylvaticus. The sequence continues at coordinate 95,580,697 of CM053029.1, forward strand.
ACGTGAGAGGAATATTAATAGCGCTAGGAGCAAAACAGAAAAAAGAGAGGGCAGAGAAAATAAAGGGGTTAAGGGAGGAAGTAGCGATAGCAGAGCAACTACATAAAAAACACTTAAGCCCCCAGCCCACCTTATACCAAAAATTAGTTATTAAAAGAGGGGAACTGAAAGAACATATGGACCAAGAAGAAAAAAGAAAATATAATAGAATAGCCCAAGAACGATATAAATGGGGAAATAAAGCTAGTAAACATTTATCTAAAATACTCCAAAAGAAAAAATCGGTAAATTATATAGATAAAATACAAACTGAAACTGGAGAGATGGTTTATGAAACTAAAGAAATCGCAGAAATATTTAAGAATTACTACGAGAAGTTGTACTCCGTAAAGAATAGGGCGCCTCCGGGGGATGAGAAAATTCGGAAAATAAAAGAGTTCTTAACTAAGGCACAACTACCAGTAATTACAGAGGAGGAGAGGGAGGAGCTAGAGACACCCATAACTCAGGAAGAGATTAAAGAAGCTTTAAAAGATACGGCGCCAGGCAAAAGTCCGGGCCCGGACGGGTTTACAACAGCTTATTATAAGAAATATGGGGAGATCCTGGTTCCAAGACTGTGCCAGTACCTTAATGGCCTGGGAGTGGAATATGGATTGAGTAGAGAGGCTGCGAACGCCTCAATCACGGTTATACCAAAAGAGGGAAAGGATGTATCAATTTGTTCCAGCTATAGGCCGATCTCGCTTTTAAACACAGATATAAAACTTTACGCTAAAGTATTGGCAAGGCGGATTAAGGGCTTGATGAACAAATTGATACATCCGGATCAAGTGGGTTTTATTTCAGGTAGGGAAGGGAGGGATAATGGGGTTAGGTCACTCCTTTTGATTCAGAGGATAAAAGAAAGCGGGTCCCCAGGTCTACTCCTGTCGATCGACGCTGAAAAAGCTTTCGACAGGGTAGACTGGGGATTCATGGTACAGACTCTGGAAGTAATGGGATTTGGAACAAGAATGATCCAGTGGATCCAGGCACTGTACCATCACCCCACAGCATCAGTCAAAATAAACGGACTATCATCCCTCCCCTTCGAGATGAAGAATGGGACGAGACAGGGATGCCCCCTGTCCCCCCTATTGTTTATTATATCGGTAGAACCACTCTTGGCCACCGTAAGAAACAACATAGAAGTAAGAGGAATTTGGGTAGGAGAGGAAGAACACAAAATAGCAGCTTTTGCTGATGACATATTATTTTACATCGGACACCCAAGGACCACTTTGACGAATTTACTCATAATCCTAAAACAATATGGAGAACTATCAAATTTTAAAATTAATTTAGCCAAATCAGAGATACTGAACATAAATTTGACTAAAAGAGCAAAACATGAGATACAAAAAGAGTTCCATTTCCCCTGGCGAAAAATAATCAAATATTTAGGCATAAAACTAACTAACTCCCTCGAAAAGATTTATAAAATTAATTATATACCACTCCTAGACGAAATTAAACAAGAAGGCAAAAGACTTCTTAATAAGCCAATATCCTGGATCGGACGTATAAATACTCTAAAGATGGTCATCCTCCCCAAAATAACTTACAAATTCCAGATGATACCTGTTGCACTATCACAAACATACCTCAGAAAACTTAAAACTATAGGGATGAACTTCATATGGAAAAATAAAAAGCCAAGAATATCCTTTCTAACATTAAAACAGGAAAAAAAAAGAGGAGGTTTAGGAATACCCGACATTCAAAACTATTATAACGCTGTAGTATTATCCAGAGTAGTGGAATGGGTAAGGGACAGTAGGGAAAAAAGGTGGGTGAGCATAGAGAGTACACTGTGTAATGCACGTTTGAAAGACATAATATGGAACCCCCCAAAATTTAGAGGTATAGGAATAAATACTCATGCACTGACACAAAACACGTTAAGAATATGGGATAAGGTTTATAAAAGTTTAAATGGAGATTTCAATTCACCTTTAATAGCGTTAAAAAATAATGAGTTGTTTGCACCGGGGGGGGGAAAAATTGGAGGTAACTGGATTAAAAATGACAGGGCACAATTAAGAGACATAATGGAAAGTGGAAAATTAAGAACACTACAAGACTTAGAACACAAGAAAGAGCTAATGGTGATAAATGAGTGGCGGTATCAGCAGCTAGGCCAGTTTGTAAAGAATCTACCACAACCAATCAGGTCAGAAGAGGACCTGTCACAGCTGGAGCGGATATGCACAGCAGAAAATACAAGAAATACAATTTCAAGAATATATAAAATACTTATGACGACTGACGGGCTGGTGACCCCGCCATTCATCACCAAATGGCAAAGGGAATTAGGAGCACAGAATAGCACTTTGAAAATAGGAAAAATAATGAAATTAGCACATAATTCTGCGGTGGACATGAAGACAGCAGAGTTAAATTACAAATGTTTAGCTGGTTGGTACGCGACCCCAGACAAAGTAAGCAGATATCAAACGGGAAAATCTCCTGAATGTTGGAGAGGGTGCAGGGAGATCGGAACCATGGCACATATTTGGTGGCAATGTCCGAAAATCAAAACGTATTGGGTAAAAATAATAGACCTAGTAAGAGAAATTACCCAAAAGACACTGGAGTATGACCCATGGGTTATCCTGTTCCATGGAACAGACGAAGGGACAGCGAAATACAGGGAATCAATAATACCACATCTCCTAAACGCAGCAAAGCGACTTATTCCAAAGAATTGGCAAGGACTAGAAAGCCCACAAATTTGGGACTGGATAGACGCAGTAGAAGAAACCTATAGGATGGAAAGTCTGAGAGAGGAGGTAGAGGAAAAAGGGACAGGGTGGAAAGGAAAATGGGAATGTTGGAGAACCTTCAAAAAATCATGGAGCTACGCGCAAGAATTGAGGTTGTAGAATCAGTACGAGTAACGGAAAATTATATTTAGGCAGAGTAGGTCTATATCGATGGATTTAGAGGACCGAGGTGGGTGAGGTAGGGGAGGGAGAGAGGGGGGGGGGAAAGGGGGGCAGGGGGGAAGGGGAGAATATTGATCGGATTAATAAAAATGTTAAAGTCGGATTTAATATACAAAAAAAAAAAAAAAAAAAGTTGCCTCACATAAGGTGATCTAAGCTACAATGATGTGAAAAGGAGAAGGGACGAAGATGAACTTTCAAGTTGAATTAAGTCTCTCATAAGATTTCGCTGAAGTGGCAAAAAAAAAAAAAAAAAAAAAAAAATACATTATCCGCGAGTGATTTTAAATAGCTTTTTTTCCTGCAAAAATGACACTTTTTTCAGGGACAGTTCTAAGCACAGAAAACATGCGCCCCTTCACAGGCATACTATAGACACCCCCCAGGTACGAAATTTAAAGGAATATTACACTTTTATTGTTTCAATTTAAGCATTATTATAATCACTGCTCCTGAAAAAACGTCCGTTTTTAAAATAATTTTTTGCATTGATACATGTCCCCTGGGGCAGGACCCAGGTCCCCAAACACTTTTTATGACATTAACATGCATATTAGCCTTTAAAATTAGCACTTTTGATTTCGAACGTTCGCATCCATTATAACTAATAGGGTTCTAATGCTCGCACGGACTTTAGGTCTGTTCACGGGTTCTGGTGCGAGCCGAACGGGGGGGTGTTCGGCTCATCCCTAGTGCCAAATATACTAAACCAATGCACCTTCAACATACCTGCACTATTATACTAAATTGAGGGGAAAACCCTTCTTAGATAGCTGCCACCTAAAGTCCCTATTGGAAGCCCCCCATACCAGTTGAAGATTTTTCATATATTCCTGCTTGTTGCATGACCATAATGTAGTGATTTTTGTAGCAACAATAATGGAAATCAATATGTGCTCTCATTTTGCTTTTCAATTTGAAAGTTGTGAAGATAATAGTGTTTTTAGCTGGATTTCAACTAAACTAGGATTCCACTATAGAGAGGCTAGTGAAGTTGCTTAGCTGGTCTGAAAAGGCCTTTTAAAAAGGAAGTGTGGTAGGAAGTGGAGCTAAGAGGAAAAGATGAGGGAATTGCCCATGTGGATTTGGAAGACAAAGCAGCTGACCAGGACGTTAAGAGAGGATCAGCCTTGTGCTCCAACCAACCACCATTGAGAGAGGCATGGATCAACCAGTAGAACATTCTACTAAATTAAGTTGGTATATATTACCCTATTTAACTCTCAGAAAATATACACTTTATTGTGTGCAAATGCCTATGCTTCTTTGAAGATTGCTGTACAGTTCCGGACAACTCTTTAACAATCCAAAACCTCAGAAGACTCCAATGACAACTAAAAAATCTTTACATCTAAAGAATTCCCATTACTTTCTGTTCCAATGACAACAGTCACCAGGACAAGCGGAAAGGGTGTACCTTCTCAAAGGTTCCATAAGGTCCATACTCTATCCAAAAAAAACAAGAAACAACTGCCTATAGATATACTTTAAAAGTTCACTTTCGTATCTACCACAACAGACAGAGATTACCTTAGGGTATATGCTACTAATGTCAAATTATAGTGTTGTACTATCCCCTCAAACAAGAAATCTAGTTCATCCTCCTGTTAACCATTGGCAGCAAAATTGGCATATCTGCTTTGTAAAAGCTGCCGTACCACCCTGGATGCTTTCAGCGATGCTGAGTGGCAGTCTCTGTGAAAATGTACAGCTTCCCTACAGGCTTAAATATTAGTGCTGAAATGCAACCTGTACTGCTTAATGCCATTTTGTGATTTGCCATAGCCAGCTGTAGCTAAGGTGCCAGTAGAATGTGTGTTGTGAGTACTGCTTCACCCTGCAGGAAGGAAAGAAGTTTTGACAGACTGCCACGCTGCGTCACACCCTTCTTTTCCAGCTTTCAGGGAATTGAGGAAGCCATTTCAAAGCAAGAGACACTTCTTTCATGTCAAAGGCTTTGCACTGTGAATGCCCCATTTGTAAAGCTTGTATTTTACTTATGTAAGTTTTTATGTTGGAGCAGAGTGTCCAGTGTATTAGAAGAGACATGGTCATTTTCTGTTGAAGACTGTTGAACTATTGTAATTCTATTCTATAGACATTCCAAGGAGCAAAGAGCTAAGTAAAATGTCCAAAAGTCCAACGGCTCAAAGCAACCACTATGTGAACATCATTCTGTGCAGTAGTAATTACTGCTTACCACCAGCACCAAATAAGTAGGAGATGGGATGAGACCATTGATCCTGCATTTTATGTGATTATGTCTGAAATAGGAGCAGCGACGAGACCACGTGGAGACTGGCAAAAAGGAAAGAACTGACAGGGCAGAAGACTGTATGTAAGATTACCCCCTAGAAAACTAGAAATATGGTCCTCAGCTAGGGGAAATTGGAAATTTGTATTATTTTATGACTGCCGAGAGTTGAGCTTTAGCAAAAGTTGAGGCTCCAGAGTCCTGTCTTAGTTGCAGATACAGAGAAGCCTCCATGCTCTGTCAGCTGGCCAACCCCTGGTAAGCAGTGTGGACCTAGCTTTGACTAAACAGGGAGGCAATGTTTTGAAAGGGTCCTTTTTCATTAATCACTCTTGGAGAGAGGAGGTCCATGTGAAGAGGATGGTTGCAGGTGAAGGCACCTTGTACCTTTATGTAGAGGGTTTTGTTGCTCTCTATGATAGGGTAGGTCATGTAGGCATAAGAAAATATTCTAGAGTCACTGCAACAAGTTTATATCCAAACCTCTAGTTTTGTGGCTAATGTGTACGAGAAGAAGTTCTGTGTCATTCTTCTGGGAATTATGAGATCCACCTTTGGATCCTTGGTGATGACCTCCAAAGCCCAAGAGCACATAGATTGGATGAACAGACTGCATACCTCCCATTTTAAGATGGGAACGAGAGACATTTATTAGTAAAAGTAAGTAGGCATAGGACACCCTTCCCCCACACACACACCCTGCAACGCCCCCTTAAATTAGAATTATGCAAAATAAATGGTTAGTTAAACCCACAAAATTTACAAATGCAGCAACAGAAAAATTGGATGAAAGGTTTAGCACTGGGAAACACTTTTTGAAAGATAAAAAGTGCCTTTTATATAGAACTATATAGAACAGACTAAAATGAGGGACAAATGAGGAGGAAAGAGGGACTTTGTTCCAAATCAGGGACAGTCCCTCGAAATCAGGGACAGTTATGAGACTGTGTAACTTTCAAGTGCATTTTTTCATGCTTTTGAATAAAATGGTTTTAGATATTATGTGGTATCTGTGCATCCTCTCTCTTTTGGGTTTTTCCAGTTTCCTTTGGGACATCCCCAGTCCAAAGTGGGCAGCAAGGTGTTGTGCGTTTATATCTCAAGTTGAGTGGCGAGGGCTGGTATTGGACTGCCTTACTCATGCGCTGGAGATTTTGTGTTTTATTCAGCTTTAGGTTTCTTGTGTGAGTTGTGAGTATCCCACCTCCTTTGTCTTACCTACCAAGATCAAGTAAAGCATTGAAAACTGCTTTCAAGTGTGGACCTACTCAAGGGCAAGTAAGAGTAATCTATCCTGGGGATTAGGAGTGTCCTATGGGAGAACCCTTCTTGTATCCAGAAGCCCCCCTACAGGTGGAGGCACTAGAGACTTAGACATTAGAGGCTGCAAAATGTATTGCAAGAACTCACACTTAGCAAACTGTGAAGATGTCCGATGTCCAGATGTTGGCACTGGGATGTAATGGATGAGAGGTACACCATTACATAGGTAAAAGCAATGTGAAATATTCTATGGATTATATGCTTTGCTATATATAGATACCTCAATGGATAGTGAGGATAGAAAAAAGAATTTGAGAAACTAGGCGATGAGCATTATTAGAAGCTGAAAAGGAAATTCATGAAGGTTTTTCATTACAAAGATGAAGATCTCATTGCTGCTAACATCCATAAACATTCAGTTCTGTGAAGCATAATGTGTGGCTGCAGATCAGAATATAAGGCGGGGGTTGTTCCCACTCTGATGTCATGGTGTAAAGTTGATAGAATATATTTTATGTGTAGAGGTGTTCCAATTTGTATGTAAAAATGACATACCATAGGGTTCCTGCTGAATAAAATCAAGCTATTGCCTAGATTTTCATAAGTGAGCTACTCAGATACCTTATATTAAAAAAATAAACTAAATATAAAATGCCACTTGGGTTATGTAAAACTTAGGGATCTATGTATAAGGAATGGAATATTTTCTTTGCCAGAAATATTATTCTGATAGCTAACTGTAATTTAAAAAATGCATGTAGTTGTAGGTTTATTGATAATCAGAATTTCCCTAGAATTCCATTCCAGGTTTTTTTGGCTAGCTGCAAAATACACTTCATGGTATTAGTAAAGATTTTATTTGCAGTAGGGCATAATAAAATACAATTTCTATAGTATTTATTTTTATTGGTTCCTTTGTCAGTTATTTTACATACACACCTTACAAAAGGTGTTAACTCCCCCTTGATCTGGTGAGTGGCTTAGGGGACACGAGCACCGAAGCACTGAATCTGTGGGATTGGAACACAAGATAAAAGTACATTTTACACTTTTATGCACTATTTACACAGAACTTTGGGCTTGCTATTAATTTGAGTTTGCTAATTGTAATTTGGCCTAAAATTGGAGTTGAATGTAGGAAACACCTAAGTTTGTAGTATTTGCACTTTATTCATAGGGATAGAGGGCTGCAGATGGCAACAAAATGATGTTAAGAGCATGGCAAGTGCTCTGCAAACAAATGTGGATAGGGAAATAACTTAAAATAACATAAAAAAAATAAAAAATAAAAATAATATGCTGGAGGCCCAATTGTCAGCAGAAGAGGTACAGGAAGTCATTAAGAACCTCAGAAACTCAACGGCACGATGCCATACATATGGTGGGAATGCCCCAGAATATGCCCTTTCTGGAAAAAAATATTCAATTTAATGGATTAGCTAGTGGGAAAATAAAATACTTGGAAATTAAAAAAATAAAAAATTATAATCTTGACCTAGGAGTACAAGGTCCATATGGAGTAGGAGGTTGAGGTGGCGGTGTAGGTGGAAGCGGCGGTGGAGGAGGACGAGGTAGCCAACACTGGTTTAAAAATACAACAATGGCTGGGTAAGACTGGTGATGTGTCGAATTCTGTCCCCCGTTGGATAGTGTCCGCCCTGTACTGTGCTGGCTCAGTATGTAGGACAAGGGGATTTAGAAACTCTCCGAAGATGATGCACGGTGAGTCCAGGTTCAAGCCACATCATCCGAGGTTAAAGCCGAGCGAAGCGAGGCCGTGCCCGAAGCGTGACGAGCGAAGCGAGTCCGTGAGGGGCCCTATTACTATGTGCTACCGTATGTCCACTTGGATGGTGGGGCAGGCGCCGTTCATCTTCGGAGATTTTGTGAATCTCCTTGTCCTCCGTACTGCGCAAGCGATGCGCCTGCGCAGTAAGTGGCCGGACACTATCCGATGGCTGGACAGTTTTTGTCAGAACACCGGTATACATGTCTATTCTGCACAAGGTACGGACAAGTGCTGTGGGATCCATGCCTGGTTCATTTTAATGAACGTGAGCTTGTCCACATTGGCTCTGCGCTTTTCGGTGATAACGCCCCATGCCGTGCTAAATACACGTTCAGATAATACACTGGCTGCAGGGAAGAATATGTCACTCATGCACATATTCAGAAAACACTGCAAAATTTGATTTTTTTGCAATGTTTTTGCAATAGCAGAATACACCCACAGTATGTACAGGGTGTATCTCACAGTAACATATGCAGTGCTGGTGCACTAAGCTTGCAGATAAAAGTTATATTTTGTCTGGCACTGGGCTCATGGCAGTGTAAAAAGACTCTGCACTGCAACCCAACCAGGTAAATCTATGTAGATCGCTGACTTATTAGAATTGATTTCTGAATCTGGACTCCTATATAATTCTCTCGCCCTCAAAGCAGACACAGGAACCTTGCCCTACACTCTATATCTATGTAGATCGCTGACTAATTAGAAAATATTTCATGAATCTGGACTGACTCCTAGCATGTAATTCTCTCCCTCACAGCAGCCAGATAGCTTTCCCTACACTGTGTAAAGCAGAGTGACGTATTTTCTGTTTTCTCTTGCACTTATCTTGTAAAGTTTAAACTTTTCATTAAAAAGTTACCTGATCAAAACAAATTCTACAATAAATATAAGAAGGGTGCCAAAACTAAAAGTGCAAATTCGAACCAAGGCTGCTGCCCCTTAAGTGCAAAAAAAGCACTCTAAAATGTGCAAGTGATAATAGGCGCTAACCTTGTAAACTAAAAATCGAACAATAAACACACAAACATATCATATACAAACCATAAAAAAAATAAAAGTATAAACTTGCAGTAATTTATTGCCAATCATTGTGTTTTCAAATGGATAAAGTGATCAAATCTTCTTTATATGTGCTCCAACACATGCATATTAATTCCACACTCACCAGAATACTACAGCAAACAAAGTGATCATTAGGCGGTTCATAAACTGAACTGGATCCAGACCATGGGGGAACTTCCTGAGGACGTGCACCTACATGAAATGCATTGAGGCTGAAGCTACTTCCGGGTCTGCCCCCTACATAATTTCTGGGTTCGTGGAACGAGCGCCGGCTCTGAGATCACAAGCAGCGGTGCGGAACCTTTCCAATAGCAAGTGAGCTGTGTGTGTCAGTGCTGATTCAGCACCACTTACATGTGAGGGCATACAGTTTATATTTTGCTATTTACATCCAATAAAATACGCTACACTATATACCTCCCATTCTGCTTTTTTTGGGTTGCTTAACCCTGGTAACAGAGTGATTAGGAAACTTTAGGAGAAGATTTTGTTCAAGTCACACCATGGTCCAGATCCAGTTTATGAACTGCCTGATGGTCACTTTTTTTGGCCATAGTGGTCTACTTTTACATTTACACATGCTATATATTTGACTATGGTTTGTATATAAATTATTTGTGTATTTATTGTTAGATTTTTGGTTTACTAGCTACTACTTCTAATTACCGTATCTACTGGAGTATAAGACGAGTTTTTCAACACATTTTTTTGTGCTGAAAATGCCTCCCTCAGCTTATACTGGAGTCAAGCATTTTTCTGCTGCAGAAAATGACATTTTCTGAACCGACTTTGGGGCCCCGTATTTTGGGGCCACTTGGTGTTAGGAACCCAGATTTGGTGTGTAAAACCCAGTGGAACTAGCACTACAACATATCCATAGCTGGGGTTCTAGCTCCAAGTTGCCTCGAGATATGGGACCCCAAAGTTGGTCAACTGTGTCCATCTGCAGCAATGTTATTTCGGGACCCTTTGGCTGCCGAGTTTGAAGTTCAGGGGACCTATGGCTGCAAATGAGCACAGTGAGGCATGCAAATGGACACAGTGAGGCTGCAAATGGGCATTGTTGACTGTATTTTCCGTATTTTCCACTTACAGTAGCTGCGCATTTCTCACCCTATACTCGAGTCAATACGTTTTTCCAGTTTTTTGTAGTAAAATGAGATGCCTCGGCTTATATTCGGGTCGGCCTATACTTGAGTATTTACGGTACTTGATCAAAACAAATGTATCCCTTGGCAGGGGGCAACATGTTAATGTTTCAAAAATACTGTCATTTTCATTATTTTATTATCTGCAATTTTTATTAAAACAAAACCTAGTATTTCTGCCCTGAAGGTCTTTGTTCAGACCCTTCCTATTTTGGGGTGACAGCACTCGGCTCCTGTCAACCAGTTGTCCTATTGCATTGCCACTCTCTCACATGAGCTTCCAAGAGATTACAAGTGGCCACTGGAGCACATGCAGACAGGAAAAGGCTACAAAGAGGCCATAGAAGGTCAGCAGCACAGAGGATGAAAAGTTAAAATATATAAAAAAAGGAAAAAAAATGTTTATGGTACACAATGCTAAAGGTGATACAAAACACACACTGTTTCATTTACATTATCCCTTCTCTTTTTGTATTTGGATGATGGCACTGTAAATATTTTAACAAAAAAAATGTAAGTGCCTTTTTTCCTAATTGACATACAACTGTCACATGACTCAGCTCTTTCCCAGCCTGTCTGCAGGGAACCAGTGGCAGGAGGAGCTTCTAATTCTCTGCTGCTGGTCACACTGGTCAAAAAAATAAAAAAAAAAAATCAGCTTTTGGGATACAGATAAATAAATAATATCAATAAACTGATTTAAATTGTCATACAAATATATATTTGAAATAAATCATTGCTTTTTTTTTTTTTTTTACAATAACATGGTATGGGCAGATTTCTGCCAGCCACAGACTGTGTCAAGTCCCTCCAGCTGTGTGTTAGAATAACAGGGAGGTGAAGCCTTCATCAATCAAGATGTAATATCTCGCCCACTTTGTGTTTAGCTAAATAGTGGGCAGGGAGGAGAAGGGAGGGAGTGGGTTCTAATTTACCAGTGTGTATACTCCCAGATGTGTGACTCTATAGTCACATGGGCTGCTCAGATGTGATAGGGAGGAAATGTTTAGGGTAGAAAATACACTGAAAACTGAGCATGTGCAGAGCTGCCACCACTGCGCTGCAAAAAACCCAACTACAGTCTACAGGACAGAGAAACGGAACACCAGGATCAACCAGTTTTTTTTGCAGAATACAGAAAACAAAAATGAGAGTGAATATGAACAGCATGTAATACACCATTTATTGATAGTTTCATATGATGTGGGTTTAGTGCCAATTTCAACTTCAGCCCCAGAAGGACCAGAGCAATTCGGAACTGTGCCGCTTTAACTGACAATTGCGCTGTTGTGCGATGTGGCTCCCAAACAAAATTGACGTCCTTTCTTTTGGTGGTATTTGATCACCTCTGCGTTTTTTATTTTTTGCGCTATAAACAAAAAAAAAGAGCGACAATTTTGAAAAAAACATACTATTGTTTTATTTTTTGCTATAATAAATATCCCCCATAAATATATAAAAAAAACATTTTGTTCCCTCAGTTTAGGCCGATACGTATTCTTCTACATATTTTTGGTAAATAAAATCGCAATAAGCGTTTATTGATTGGTTTGTGCAAAAGTTATAGCATCTACAAAATAGGGGATAGTTTTATGGCATTTTTATTAATATTTTTTTTTTTTACTAGTAATGGCGGCGATCAGCAATTTTTATCATGACTGCGACATTATGGCGGACACATCGGACAATTTTGACACATTTTTGGGACCATTGGCATTAATACAGCGATCGATGCTATAAAATTGCATTGATTACTGTAAAAATGTCACTGGCAGTGAAGGGGTTAACCACTAGGGGGCGGTGAGGGGTTATCTGTGACCTAGGGGCGTGCTTCTAACTGTCTGGGGGCGTGGCTGTGTGTGACACCACACTGATCGCTGCTCCCGAGGACAGGGAGCAGACGATCAGTGTGCTGTCATTAGGCAGATGACACGATCACAGGCATCCCCGCGGCGATCGAGTCCGTGGGACCTGCGGGCGTGGTCACGGAGCTCGCAGCAGGCACGCGTGCGTGCCACCAGCGGCACGTGCACGGCGGCAAAATTCAAAGTAACATACGGGTACGTTACTTTGCCCAGCCGTGCCATTCTGCCAATGTATATATACAGGAGCCGGCCCGGGAACCGGTTAAGCACACTAGTTGTCTTTCAGTAGGGAATTACATCTACCTTTCCTGTAGACTGCTATGCATTTTGCTGAAATCTCCAAAATTTGGGCAAAATTTGGGGGGGAAAAGTAACACTCATTTTGCTCTTCCCTAATATTGAGATAAGCAGCTCCACTTGTACACTAATACACCTCACTAACCGATCCGTGACTGCTGTTTCTCTCTGCCAATCCCTTCACTGGCTTCCCCTACCCCACCGTGTAAAATTCTAAATGCTAACCACAACATACAAGGCCATCCACAACATCACCCCCAGCTACATCACCAACCTTATCTGCAGATATCGCCCAAATCGTCCCCTCCGCTCCTCCCAGGACCTCCTGCTCTCTAGATCCCTTGTTACCCCCTCCCATGCTCGCCTCCAGGACTTCTCCAGAGCCTCTCCCATCCTCTGGAACTCCCTGCCCCAGTATGTCTGATCAGCCCCTACCCTGTTCACCTTTAGGAGATCCCTGAAAACTCATTTATTCAGGGAAGCCTATCCCACACCCACCTAACAACTGTCCCCGAGCCACCCCCATCAAATCATTCTCTGCAGCTATTACCTTTTGTACCACCACCCCCTCCCTTTAGAATGTAAGCTCTATGAGCCGGGCCTTCCTGTACCTTTTGTATTGTACTGTAATTGTGTTGTCCCCCCTCTACATTGTAAAGCGCTGCGTAAACTGTTGGCGCTATATAAATCGTGAATAATAATAATTGTACCAATGATTTCTCACTTTGGGATCCATTCTAAATAAATAGTTTTCTTGGCTGATCTACACAAATATGTCAGTGACAGGAAATACAAGATACAAAGATTTTCCACTTTCTAGGTGAACATGAAAAAAAAAAACTCTAATTCTCTATGAAAATGACCAAACGTGTATTTTCTCTATTTGCGTCTAATTAATGCAATCCTAAAACCTAATTGTAACACGATTTCTGCAATTAAAACAAAAACTGAATAAAATACTGCATTAAAATGATTGACCTAAGGGATAAATGGAAACCTTTTTTTAAACTCTTTCCTCATGACTGAGCGCACACAATTACTTGACTTTACTCAGAAAAACACCAATTAATTGTCTTTTCCCATTAATTTATTAGACTTACTATAGTTTAAAGAGTAGATTAGAAGGTTCAGTATATTATTACATGAGTGTTTATGAAACTTGATACAATTCTAGTGATACTGTTAGTTGATAGCACGTTTTTCTTCTTTCATCCTTTTTCATTAATAATACTTAAAGTGATACTAAACGTAATAAAAAAATAAATAAAAAATAATGAACATATACTTACCTGCTCTGTCCAATGGTTTTGCACAGGGCAGCCCAGATCCTCCTTTTCTAGGATCCTCCGCCGGCGCTCCTGGTGCCTCTCTTTTGGCCCCAATAACAAGCCGTTTGCTATGGGATCACTTATGCGGGATGCTCACTCCCGAGCACGCACTTTGGGGTTCATTTACTAAAGACAAATCCACAGTGCACTACAAGTGCACTTTGAAGTACAGTCACTGAAGATCTGAGGGTAAGATCTGAAATGAGGGCAAGCTCTGCTGATCTCTATCATCCAATCATATGCAAGAAAAAATGCTGTTTTTTTTTTTCCTTGCATGACCCCCTCAGATCTACAGCAACTCCACTTCCAAGTGCACAGTGGATTGGCCTTTAGTAAATAAATCCCATAGTGTCCTATGATGCTCAGCCCCGCCCCCACTTCCTCCTCACTGGCTGTGACTGACAGCAGCAGGAGCCAATGGCTACAGCTGCTGTCTCTGAGCCAAAGAGGAGGCCAGAGAGATGGGAGAGCAACTGCTTTCATGCACATCGCTGGATCGCTGGATCAATATCGGGCTCATCAAGGGTTGGCAGGGGGGAGCTGCACACAGAGGATTTTTTACCTTCATGCATGAAGGTAAAAGACTTACAGCTTTTAGAATCACCTTTTTTTTGGGTAAAATACTATCTATTTTTATTATGAATCTTTGTTATATTCATAGTTAGTGCAAGCCCAACGCTAGTCTTTTTATATAATCTTTGTTATCTTTACCTTTGTAAAATTCAGTTTAGATGTTTAAAGTGAACCGATTTTTCTATGTATGCTGCTAGTTCTCTACTTTAAAGTATACCCTTCGTCATGTCAAGGCAGCTAGACTATCCTTATACATCAAATAACCTGAATCTCTAAAGCAACCCATTCCTTTATCAATTTTTTACCTAAATCGCTGTTGAATATGAACTATTTAACTTTTACGCAACTCAGTGGTGCATAATCCATGAACAAAGTCTCAAGTCTGTCCCCACAATGGGTGCTGCCATCTTACCTGTCACTGTGAAGCCAGGCTGTCAATCACAGCCCACACGTCAAAGACACCTATGTCCTTTCTGAGAAAGTCACCTGTCACTGCTTACTTTATATATCAAAACCAAGGGGAGCGCTTGGAGAGAACGTTAAGGGCTTAGCAGTTAAAATGTGCAAATATAAAACATGCAGCTTAAAGGGTTAGTTCACCTTTTACAACATCTATGTGGGTAAGGGACGCCTGTAGATGAAAACAAACTGTGTAGCTTTGACCATAGGTAAAAAATGTAAGCGTAGGCCATTTACATATTGTACCTCCCAAAGCCTGACTGATGTAGGCCATTTACATATTGTACCTCCCAAGCCTGACTGAATAACTCCAAGAGATGGCATCATCATGTCCTACCTTGTTGCTAGGATGTTGCTAAGATACTCCCAGCCATTACTGCTTACCTTCAGCATCACAGGAACGAGCTCTTAAACCCTCGTACACATGTGGTCGACTATCTCCTCCGTCTCAGCATTGCTTAGCTAAGAGACACTGCATCAGAGGAGAGCGAAAGTAAATGTTAAGGGGTTTGAATGGAAGTGTCTTAGCAACTTCCTAGCAACAAGGCAGGACATGATGATGTGAGTTTTTTGGCCAGGTTTTGTTAGTACCCTACATCAGGGGTGCCCAACCTTTTGAAGAGCGAGGGCCACTTAAGCAAATTGGTAACTGGTCGTGGGCCACATTGAGCGGAGCGAGAGGATGACAGGTCCGTGTCCACGGACACAGCCCACTCTACTCTATGGGCCCTCTGATCCAATCCGATTTGCCCAGATGGAAGGGGCAGATCCCTTTCTATTTTTTTTAGGTAGGCGTGTATAAACAGCCACAAGTCCGTTTACATCTGCTGCTCCCTAGAGGTGAATAATAAGTCCGATTGGATTGGACCAAACATGTGAAAGGGGCCTAAGGCTGCTTTCACACTGATGCGCTGTGATTTGCCCAAAACGCGGGAGCAGCGCAGTGAACCTGTGGATTTTCTGCGGGTTAGCTGCACTTTGCCGTAAACTTCCATTATATCCTGCAGGTGTGGCGCACTTTCTGAAGGCGCAACAATCCCGCAGGTAATAACAGAGGTCTATGGCTCAATGTAGGTTCAGTTTGAAAGCAGCCCAGTAACCACTGCAAAACAGATATATCCATATTAACTGTGAATTTAGTAGTAAACTTACCTTTAATAACCGTCTTCCATTCAGGTATCGCTGGCTGTTGCTGTCCCAGGTGGAGTGCATTTGGTATCACTCTGTCTGTGACAGGAGCGGGCGCTATACAGGAAGCATTGGCTTATGTGGCTCTGCTCCGCAGCCACTTGCTTCCACTACCAGCGGCTTCATTCACAAAACTGCTGCTCTGGGATGGCGGGTCGGCAACCCATGATCTGGGCTTGCCAACCTGCCATCTTAGAGCAGGGGGTCAAGGGCCACATCAGAGGGCTCCGCGGGCCACATGTGGCCCCCGGGCCACTGGTTGGGCACACCTGCCCTACATGTATAGCAAGGGCATTATTTTACTTTGGCTGCCCGCACCAAAACCGTGTACCCCCTCTTATTCATACGGTTATCAGCGTGTTATGATATAAATCACCCTATTGATATAAGAGGGTACATGTTTGTTTGTTTTTTGCAACTTGAATGTGATCTTAATGTTTTTATAATTTTGTTAGGGTCAATTATAGCAATACAGAGTTTGACACCAATTATTTTTGATCTGCAATGATATCTTCTTCCATTTTAGTTTTTTTTTTAACAGCCCAGTATGGTGCTTAGCAGTCTTACCCCAACTGAGGCTGTCGGCTCATAGTTCTATGAGTGAATGCACAGTCCACATAAGTTCATTTCTCATGGGCAATTTTTTCTCACATCACATTATTTCTAAACATGCCTAACAGTAATGTACTAAATTCAGTGTCCTCACGAAGATGCGCCTCCACTTTTTAGGAACATCAGCTGTAGAAGATTTATTAATGTACAGAGTGTTTTGTCCGACCACCTCCCATCCCTTTCAGGATCTTCTAGAGTAGACAGGTATAATACTGTGGGTCTGTGCTCCTTCAGCCTCCTCTTCCATAAACAGTGTCACAGAACTTGTTATGGGTCAACAGGGTCTATCTCTTCTTCCTGCTGCTCCTTCTCCTCTTCTTGACTCGCATTCTTTTTCCATCTCGCTTGTGTTCTTCTTCCATGGGATACCGATCTTGCTGCTACACCGGAAATGCTGTCTGATATCAGTGTGATCAGCCTCAGAATACAGCGGAGGGGTACATAGTTTTTTTATAGCTTTTTTGTTATAATATATCTTCATTAAGCACAGGATCTACAGTATATTATTATATTATACTTTTGTTAAAGCTGCACTTTGTTTTTTCTACAGATGCCCCTTTTCTATGTACTCTTACCCCTGTAAGAGCTTCTGACTTTAACTGGTTCTTCTCCAAACAGTTCAGAGGCTATCAATCACACAAGTAACAGTCCATTCACTCTGGCTCCATTAGGCAGTCTAGGGGATGTCTTTTTATGATTTATTACTTGGAGAACTTGAAACAGGAAAGGGGTTGGGGTGGGATGGGATACTCCAGAAATGTTGATCAATGACAGAAGGACACATTTCACTAGGTGAAACTGATTTGAACAGTCTTCAACCACTTGCTGCCTATCCTATAGCAGAATGACGACCAGGCGGTGGTTCCGTTATCCTGACTGAACATCATATGATGTCTTTCAGTATAACAAGCCAGCGTGCGCCCGTGGGGGCGTGCAGCGCGGCGATCGGTGGTGTGGTGTGTCACTCTGACACACCGCATCTCCGATCGTGGTAAGGAGCCTCTGACGGAGTCTCTTTACCACGTGATCAGCTGTGACCAATGACAGCTGACCACAGCGTGAACCAGGAAGTGCCGGTAATCGCTTTTCCTCAGTCCACGCTGACAGGGAGAGCCGATTGGCGGCTCTTTTGTCAGAGGGGGGTGTGCGCTGATAATCAGCACATTGATTATCAACGCAGCCCCCATCAGAGGTGCCACCACAGCTGCAAATCAGTGCCCATCAGCTGCCAGTCTGTACCCACCCAAATCGCCAATCAGTGCCCATAAAAGTGCCAATCAATGCCCATCAAAGTGCCAATCAGGACTCCATCAGTAACGCCCAGTGTTGGTCATCTTACTTTAAAAAAGTAATTAGTTACATTACAAATTACTTCTCCCAAAAAAGTAATTGAGTTAGTAACTCAGTTACTACATTGGAAAAGTAATTAGTTACTCAGAAAAGTAACTGTGATTTTTTTTTTTTTGTTTATATTCTTAGGGGCGGGTCTAGTATTACTGTAAGCAAGGGGTGCGTTCCCCCCTGCACGTCTATTTCCCCTCTGTACCCCCCTGCATGTCTATTTCCCCTCTGTACCCCCCTGCACGTCTGTTCCCCCCCAACACATATATCTGTTTCCCCTCTGTACCCCACTACACATCTGTCCCCCCCCACACACGTATATCTGTTTCCCCTCTGTACCCCACTACACGTCTGTCCCCCCCCCCCACACACATATATCTGTTCCCCCTCTGTACATCTGTCCCCCCCAAACTCACGGAACGGATCGTTGCTTGGATCAGAGTCACGGATCGGATCATTTTTCGGATCAGCATATAATAATTGAATTTGCAAAAACCTGTAAAAATTCCACCACCATAAAGCCCCCACTGTAATATCCATAATCTCACCCACTGTAATATCCACGTCATCTCCTCAACTGTAATATTGGCTGAGTATGGCTGAGCATGGCTGAGCATGGCTGGGTACGGCTGGGTATCGCCGAGTATGGCTGGGTATTACTGTGTATTGCAGAGTATGGCTGGGTATTACCGAGTATTGCAGAGTATGGCTGGGTATGGCAGAGTATTGGCAGGGTGTTACAGAGTATTGGCAGGGTGTTGCAGAGTATTGGCAGGGTGTTACAGAGTATTGGCAGGGTGTTGCAGAGTATTGGCAGGGTGTTGCAGAGTATTGGCTGGGTATCGCAGAGTATTGGCAGGGTGTTGCAGAGTATTGGCAGGGTGTTGCAGAGTATTGGCAGGGTGTTGCAGAGTATTGGCTGGGTATCGCAGAGTATTGACTGGGTATTACCGAGTATTGCAGAGTATGGCTGGGTATTACCGAGTATTGCAGAGTATGGCTGGGTATTACCGAGTATTGCAGAGTATGGCTGGGTATTACCGAGTATTGCAGAGTATTGCAGAGTATGGCTGGGTATTACCGAGTATTGCAGAGTATGGCTGGGTATTACCGAGTATTGCAGAGTATGGCTGGGTATTACAGAGTATTGCAGAGTATGGCTGGGTATTACGGGGTATTGCAGAGTATGGCAGAGTATGGCAGAGTATAGCTAGGTATTACGGGGTATTGCAGAGTATGGCTGGGTATGGCAGAGTATGGATGGGTATTACGGGGTATTGCGGGGTATTGCAGAGTATGGCTGGGTATGGCAGAGTATGGATGGGTATTACGGGTATTGCGGGGTATTGCAGAGTATGGCTGGGTATGGCTGTGTTTGCAGAGTATGGCAGGGTGTTGCAGAGTATTGGCAGAGTGTTGCAGAGTATTGGCAGAGTATTGGCAGGGTATTGGCAGAGTATTGCAGAGTATTACCTGGGTATTGCAGGGTGTTGTGAGGGTATTGCAGAGTATTGGCAGGGTATGTGCTGGCAATGGCATCCGATCTCTCCCCTCCACTGTACAGATCTGTACACAGAGGGGAGAGGGGAACCGGCGTCATCTTGATGCCGGTTTGTTTACAAGTGATCGCTCCGTCATTTGACGGAGCAATCACATTTCAAACGGCCGACGGGTGCACCAAGATGGCCGCCACTTCGGAGCTAGGGAGGAGCCGCGGCCATCTTGGTACACCAAGATGGCCGCCGCTCCGGAGCTAGGCCGAAGCCGCGGCCTTTCCTAAGGCCGAGGCCGCGGACGGCTCCGCGGATCGCGGCGAGTAATTGCGGTAACGCCGCCCCAGTAATGGGAACGGCGTTACCGCGAGGGGAAGAGTAATCAGTTAGATTACTCTTTACCCTTTAAAGTAACGGCATTACATAACGCCGTTTACTTTAATCGCGTTACTTACAACACTGGTAACGCCTGTCAGTGCCCATCAGTGCCGCCTATCAGTGCCACCTATTAGTGCCCATCAGTGCCGCCTATCAGTACCCATCAGTGTTGCATATCAGTGCTGCCTCATCAGTGCCTCCTCATCAGTGCCACCACCTCATCAGTGCCCATCAGTACCACCTTATCAGTGCCCATTAGTGCAGCCTCATCAGTGCCCATCAGTGAAGGAGACAATTAAATTTTATAACAGAAATAAAGAAAACCTTTTTTTTTTTTAAATGTTGGTCTTTTTTAGTTTGTTTAGCAAAAAATAAAAAACCCAGTGGTGAACAAATATCACCAAAAGAAAGCTCTATTTGTGGGAAGAAAATAATAAAAATGTATTTTGGGTAAAGTGTTTTATGACCGTGCAATTGCCATTCAAAGTGTGACAGCGCTGAAAGCTGAAAATTGTCCCTGGCAGGAAGGGGGTATAAGTGCCCTGTATTGAAGAGGTTAAGCCAGAAATAAAGAGGAAGGCTAGAACCGTAATGCCCCGTACACACGGTCGGAAATTCCGATGGAAAATGTCCGATCGGACCATGTTGTCGGAAAATCTGCCCGTGTGTGGGCTCCATCTGACTTTTTCCGATGGAAAAAATTTGAGATCCTGCTCTCAAATTTTCTGACAACAAAATCCGATCTGACTTTTTCCGATCGTGTGTAGAGAATTCCGACGGACAAAGTGCCACGCATGCTCAGATCAAATTACGAGACCAAAGCTATTGGCTTCTAGCCTCTACGTAGTTCCGTCGTACGCAACGAACGTCACCACGTTCAGAATGATCGGATTTTCTGACAACTTTGTCCGACCGTGTGTATGCAACACCAGTGTCGGACAAAATCCGTTGGAAAAAATCAGACGGATTTTGTGGTCGTAATTTTCGACCGTGTGTGTATGGGGCATTAGATGTGTCTCAGAGAGTAAATTATCACTAGCACCCCAAAAGTAGAACAGCACACAGTTACTAGGATCCTGAGTTCAGGCCAGTACTCACAATGTCCCAGGGCAGCTACACATCTTCCAGCCTTCACCAGACACTCTTCAGTGAGTTCTCTTATCCAGATCCTGAGGTTGAAACAACTTAGTTTGATGCCAATCACAGCCGTCACGTGATCAGAAACCCCACCAGCATCAGAAACCTCTTAAAGGGTCAGGAGGTGCCGGTGTTAAGGGGTTAATTTCGAGAAAAAGGAAACGTTTGTGGCTAATTAAAAGTAACAAAATTGTGTGCCAATTGTACAGTAATTCTGGAAACCTTCCTGCAGCTTTTGATAGTAACATGAAACTACAATCTGCGCTCCCACAGATTCAAGCTTCAAAGTAACCAAATGTGAAATGGAAATCAACTGAAAATGCCTTTTAACTGGCACTGCAGTGGTTTCAAGTGGTTTTCACTGCAAATAGAACTCTTGGTTCCTCCAAAATGGAAAATTATGGACAATATGACGGGCATGTGTATAAGATCTGCAAATATTTTAGGTAACATATAATTCTAGAATTCAGGCCCATCCAGAGTAATACATGGCCCCCTCATAACTCAGCAATGTACAAATAATGGCATTAAAGTCAAGCTTTTGAGTATCCCCTCCTTCCCACCTTCTATTTCCCCATGGATCTTTATATTTTAAGTTAAAAATATATTTTTGTCCAGCATTCTTTAGGCAGGTCTGGTATTGTCATAGATGCTGGTAATGCAAGCAAGAGGTGTACCACTCCAGGTGAGATAATTAGGTGAGTTGGACTCCACATGTGGGTGCTAGCCTCGGCCTGCCTTCCGTAGAATGTATATGTGAGAATGGCTGCACACCAAAACAACGTAAGTTCATTTTATTGCAACACCCCAAGAGTGTAACAACAATCACCACAGGACAGCAGCAAGTACAGAGGTCAACACGTTTCACACACTTACATTGTGCTTCCTCATAACCAATCATCATAGATGCTTCCATTTCTTCCTTGATGGCAATAATGGATCATCTGGAAATTGATAGACTGAAAATAAAAAGACTTGAGTGACCCATTCCACCTTCTTTTCCTCCTCGGTTCTTTATTTTTTTATGTTAAGAATATCTTTATAATATAAAATCTTTGGTAAAATCATAGATGGTTCCACTTTTTCCTTGGTGGCAACAATGGATGGTCCCTCCGACAAGGAGAGCTTTGGCCTACAGAAAGTGGATTGACCGATGTTGGCTGTCATTCAACTGTAAGACCGGCAGTAGCATGGAGAAGACCTTCTACAGGGGACAGCTCCAGTTAAAGTGGCTGTAAACACCAGACATGAAATATGAACAAAGCATATCCCTCTATAGTGTGTACTTGTGCTAATCCAGAGCACTAAGTGTAATTTCTGTTTGCTGTCTCATTCCCCTGCTATCAGCATGAGTCACTTCTGATGAATTTTCCTGACACCAAGAGAAAAAAAGGTGACAGGGGTGGGAGCTCCCACACACTGACAGCCTCAGCTCTGTTCTGTGTGCTGTGTGAAGGGGGGTGGGTTCCTTACCTCCAATCAGCTCTCAGAGCTCTCCTCGCTGCTTTAACTTCAGCTCTCCGCCCCCTACTCTTCAGAGCTGAGAGGTCCTGTGTAATATTTTGAATAGATGTAGTGGAAAACTACTGTAGATAAACAGGTACACCTTATGTGGGAGGTTTTGTTTTTATCTGTGTGTATCACCTGAGGCCAGTCACTTCACAGGGTATATGTAAGGGTTTACAACCACTTTAACCACTTCGGCTCTCATACCTGTTCACTAGACATGTGCAATTTGTTTCATTTTTTTTAGTTTTTCGTTTTTTTTTTCGTTATATTCGTTCATTCGTTATCGTACGAATGAATGAACGATTCGCTAAAAATTTTAACGAATAACGAATCGTTCGAATCGAACGAATCCGAAAAACAACGAAAATCCGAAAAAAACGAATTAGAAACAACAAATCTACGAAAGAAGAAAATCCGAAAAACGAAAACAGGAACAACGAAAATCAAAATGAACGAAAAAATTCGTACATTTGTAACTTTTTTTTTTTTTTTTGTTGAATTGGTAATTTTACGTGTCCCTTACAATGGCACTGCTTAACGTGCTTCGAATGGATTGAACGAAAAAATTCGTACATTCGTAACTTTTTTTTTTTTTTTTTTTTTTTTGCGATTCGGAATTTTCCGTGTCTCTTACAATGGCGCTGCTTAACGTGCTTCGAGTGGATTGAACGAAAAAAATTCGTACATTCGTAACTTTTTTTTTTTTTGCGATTCAGAATTTTCCGTGTCTCTTACAATGGCGCTGCTTAAGGTGCTTCGAATGGATTGAATGAAAAAATTTGTACATTCGTAACTTTTTTTTTCGATTCGTAATTTTCCGTGTCTCTTAAAATATAATAATAGCATACACATTACATAAAATTATGAATTATGCTCCGATTACGAATCTACGAATGTTACGAATGTTACGAAAGTACGAATAAATACGAATGCGTCCGAATTTCGAATAAACGAAAATTAAACTAACGGAAAAACGAATCAACGGAAAAATAACTCTTATGAAAATACGAATCGTTACGAATACGAACACAGACGACTTATGAATTTACGAATCGTTACGAATACGAACACCGACGACTTACAAATTTACGAATCGTTACGAATCAATGGAAACGGAAAAAACGAAACGAAAATAAACAAATTTTTTTGTTGTGAACATGTCTACTGTTCACCCCTTGTGGACCAGCATTTTTTAAATCTCTGCTATGAGCCTGTTTATTC
Source organism: Lithobates sylvaticus (assembly GCA_028564925.1). NCBI lineage: Eukaryota > Metazoa > Chordata > Amphibia > Anura > Ranidae > Lithobates > Lithobates sylvaticus. Next base: position 95,604,607 of record CM053029.1, read on the forward strand.
TGTGCTGATTTTGTCATTACTTAAAGTGGTACTTCAGTCATTTTTTTTTCATCTTTCCATCTATTACATCTTCTGCCCTTGTTGTTTTAACTTTGGATAGTAAAACATTTTTTTTCTGCCAGTAAATACCTTATACAGCCCACTTCCTGTTTCTTGTCTGGTCATTAGCCTAGGCTTATGACATCATGCACAGCACTCTCTCTCACTCTCCTGAGAGTTTCCCAGGAAGGGAGGGGGGATGAGTCATGAGAGGGTCAATGAGAGCTGCAGAGCTGGATGTGTGCCTCTGTGTAATTCCAGGAAGTGAACAGGCAGCAGCTTCAGCTGCCCACAGTTAAAATGATTGCAGCCAGACTTAGTGGAGGGAGATTTCTGCAGCATATTTGGCAAGTACAGAATCGCAGTATATATAAAATGATATGCAAAGTGGTTGGATGGAAGTTTCAGAATCACAAAGATGTTTTTATTACAAATTATGTGAGCAGACTGCAGTTCCTCTTTAAGATAATAGTGTAATACATATATTGTCTTTTTTTTTAGGACAAACAAGGCTTTCTTTTCGTTAATATTGTCTTGCAACAATTATTTTTTTCGCAATCCTAAGAGAATTAAATGTAATAAAACTAGACAAAAGGCACTTTTTCTTTTTTTTTTTTGAGCAGTGTTAGTTTAAAAATAAATAGTGTTACTGCAAATAAAAAGTGTGAAAAAACATTTGTCCTGTTTAAGACAACACCAAAATTATGATTTTGGTACAAAGCCTTGCAAAGTTATTTACAAATGAAGCAAAGTAGTTTTTTTTCAATTTTGAACTTTTTTTAAGTGTGATATGTGTAAATATATGTACAAGGTGTAAAAAAATATTAATGAGCAAAGCAAAAAAAAACAAAAAAAAAACGTTTAAATAACAGTTAATAAAATAGAAGAAAAAAAAAAAAACACCAGGAAAATTATAATTGAATGGAGAAGGGGAGTAGGGGGTTAATTAGGGCTGATAAGCGTAAACTAGGGGCTAATAAGGGGTTCAACAGAGGAACATTTAATTGAAAAAAATAAATAAAAACATTTTTTTTTTTTTTTACTTGTCAGATACTGACTTCATCTGCTGATCAATTTCATCCATTTGATCTGTAAATGAACAAACAATACAAAATGAAACAATGTTTCATTGTATCTTTCTATCTCTCCCAGCTGAGCAATGTTGTTGATAAACAGTGCCAGACTGCTTTTTTTTTCTCCCTCTATTTAGTCAATGGTATAGGTTCACCTTATCAACAGTTCATTCATCTCACATGGTCTCATTTACATATCCTTACAGAGCAGTATGGGTTGTCAAGCACACACAAGATTCACATGGTTGTGATATGGTCGTCTGGTCTTCACATGGCTGCTGTCTCTGGTCTGGATGGGATTCCTCACCTCAGCCCCGGGGGGAGATCATCATCCCTGTCCCCCGTCTTCCCTTGGATATAGGTTGGGCGTCGCTATTGGACCATTTTGTAAGTGACGAACCCCCCTTTTATTGAGAGATGGTTCTCTTTTTAACCACTTGAAATCCAGGCCAATTCTGACATTTCTCTCCTACATGTAAAATTCATAAATTTTTTTTGCTAGAAAATTACATAGAACCCCCAAACAATATATATGTTTTTTTAGCAAAGACCGTAGAGAATACAATGGCGGTCGTTGCAACTTTTTATCTCGCACTGTGCAGTTTTCCGAACAGGTTTTTTTCAGAAAAAAAACAGTTTCATGCTTTAAAAAAAAAGAAAAACAGTAAAGTTAGCCCAATTTTTTTGCATAATGTGAAAGATGAAGATATGCCGAGTAAAGAGATACCCAACATGTCACGCTTCAAAATTGCACGCGCTCGTGGAATGGTGCCAAACTTTGGTATTTAAAAATCCCCATAGGCGACGCTTTAACATTTTTTACTGGTTACATGTTTTGAGTTACAGAGGAGCTCTAGGGCTAGAATTATTGCTCCCGCTCTAACGTTCATGGCGATACCTCACATGTGTGGTTTGAACACCGTTTTCATATGTGGGCGGGACTTATGTATGCATTCGCTTCTGCGTACAAGTTCACGGGGACAGGGGCGCTTTAAACATTTTTTTTTTTATTATTGTCAATTTTACTTTCATTTTTTTAGTTTGACACTTTAAAAAAAAATAAAAAAAATTGATTACTTTTATTCCTATTACAAGGAATGTAAACATCCCTTGTAATAGGAATATGACACGATCGGACCTATTTACAGTGAGATATGGGGTCAATAAGACCCCACATCTCACCTCTAGGCTAGGAAGCCTAAAATCAAAAAAAAAAAAAAAAAAAACATCACCGCTTCCCAGCCGAGGCGGCGCCGTTAATTGAATGCAGAGGCCGGGCGTGGCGTCATAACATCGCGCCCGGCCTCTGAACGATCATAGAGACTCCGCCGGAAATCTCTATTATCACCATCCGGGGGCCGGCGGATTCTGTGTCCGACTCACCGATGGAAGCGGTGAGTCAGTAGAAGCACCGGAGGGCGGCGGGAGGGGGGGACATCCCCTCCCGCCGCCCGTAAGAACGATCAAGCGGTGGAACAGCCGCTATGATCATTCTTATGGTGCAGGGAATCGCTGGCTGAAAATGCCGATATCTGAATGATGTCTGTAGCTGCAGGCTAACAATTGAAGGTTTTTATACACATGATTACATAGGTATCACATTAATATTACAGTTGTACATTTATGGTAACAAGGGGCGTAACATAGGCAGACTAGACAGGACTAGAAAGAATGCAAAAATTTAACCTCCGCTTTTCAGAACTCTCCCCCTCTCCGGTGTCACATTTGGCACCTTTCAGGGTGGAGGGGGGTGCAGATACCTGTCTAAGACAGGTATTTGCACCCACTTCCGGGCATAGACACCCGTAGGAGTCTATGCCTCTTCCCGTCCTGCCGCGCTGTCTGCTGGGACACACACAGGTCCCAGAGACAGCAGAGACCAATCGGATTGCGCTGCACGATTCAGGCATGCGCACTAGGGAACCGGGAAGTGAAGCCGCAAGGCTTAATTTCCTGATTCCCATACCAAAGGAACGTACCGAGGAACGAGAGACGGTTCGGCCTTGGGTGCCGACATCGCTGGACCCTGTGACAGGTAAGTGTCCTTTTATTTTAAGTCAGCAGCTGCAGTATTTGTAGCTGTTGACTTTTAAAAAAACATTTTTTGTGGGACTCCCGCTTTAAGTATTACAATGTAATACTGGCATAAAATTAGGGCTCAATTCCTGCGGGAAAGCATGGGAACGGAGTTCCTGTACTTTTTCCACAACAGGAACTCAATTTCCGTTAGCAGCTGTGTCCTGCAAGACTTTGAAGTATGCGAGCTGTGTGGCAGGTGCTACTCCAGCAGCCGCCGACACAGCTCACAATAGTAAGTGACGCACACCAGGGGTGGACTGACCATTCAGGCATTGCCAGTAGAGGGCCCCATGACAGCTTCCGTTTCGATCTACCTGTCAATCACAGCTAGCTGATGGGTAGATCAGGTCCCTGCTGCTAAGAGATTGTGTTTTAGTCAGACCTCTCGTGATGCGCTCCTCCCCGCCGGCCCCTCCTGATTTTCTGTCTCCTCATCTCTCCCCCCCCCCCCCCAGTCTCCTGCATACTTGCTGTGTGTGTCCCGCTGAATCCCCCCTCCTCTATCTTCAGTGCCATATTATGAGAGAACCCAGAGGAGGAGCACAGCTATTCTGCTCACAGGACATGCAGGGAGAGAGGTGAGCTGAGGAGGAACATCAGTTTGGGGTGGTAAGCTGAGCACAATACCTGGCAAAGTTTCATGCCAGGAGGGAAGTTTATGTGGAAATATGTGAAGGGCTGGAATAGCAGCGAGTGTGTGTTGGAGCCCTGCAGAGTTTGCAGCCCCTCAAGCTAACATACATCTCCTAAGCAGGAACACATCACTATGTCCCCAAGCATTCTGTTCAGATAATGTGCAGTTAATTTATGACCTTTCCGTTTAACCCTGTGTTATCCAAACTCTGTTCAATGAAAAGTGTAAACTCACCACATAAACACTCTATATACAAAATAAAATTCCCCAATAAAGATCAGAACATGATGTTCACATTTTAATGGAAGCACAATTGAATGAATGCTGATTATTCAGAGAATTACCGTATTTATGTTTATTGAGGATTGTTTTTTTTTAATGTACTAACAGTTAAGCTTCATACACACAATACGAAAATTGGATGAAAAATACCACTTTTAAAGTGTTCGTGCATATGAGCGTATCATTTTTATTTTTTTGGTGGGGGAGTGGATCTTGGGTGGGAGTTCCCACACTTTTTTTCCCAGGACTTGACCCCTGCATAAAATCCCACACATAGGTTGGACTTAATGGACTTTTTTCAACCTCACCTACTATGTAAATATTTAAGACATTTTCTTTTGCCTTTTGTTGGTACAACTGAAGTTCTGCTTTAAACTCTCAACCCATCAGAACCATAACCATCAGATGAGACCTTTTACCCCTTTCATTCAAGATTGTGTGTGTGAAGGAAGCAGAGATGATGAGATGTGTTATGTAGTGTAAGGGTATTGGTGATACCAGTTTCCAGAAAACCCAGGCTTATTACATTCTCCTTCTCATGCTTCACTGAGCTGCTGTCAGAAATGTTGACACCATAACTAGACTCTACAGATGCTCTTTCTTTTAGGGTGTTTGGTGTCAACGGCTTATTTAGAGCCAGGCAGGCAATTAAAGTGACATGCAAAGGGAGATTGCATTTGTTTTTTATATATCTTTCATATTTAATTTTTAAGAAAAATTAACCAACTCATTTGGTTAAATAGAATAAAAGAAATATTGACAATTAGATTGTAAAGCACAGCTTTTATGCACTGTTGTTTTTTGGGGACACGGTATCATTTAACAGCTAAATAAAGGAATGGCTCGCCTCCATTGTACTGTGTTTGTAATTATTATATTTTTTTCGCTGACCAGTTTAGAAATGAAATGAAGCTGCAGTATCGGATGACCAGAACAAGCTGCAGAAAAAGCAGTCTGGAGATATCTGCCCGGTCTTTGAGCATAATCCTGACCTTGAACTCACCGACTCTTCTTACCAACTACACCCATGCCCCACAATTCGTTTTCCTAAAACTGGACAGTAAGTAAAATCCTTGCCTAAAAGCTGGATCCTTCATCACATCATGAATTTTCGAGCAGTAATCCCTTTCCTTTATTGCTTACAATAACATAAAGGAACCTGTTAAGGTAATGTTAAACCCTTGTAAAAAAAAATGACTACCTTTGATACTGACGAAAATTCCAATATTTTTCAACTAGTCCTTTTGTAAATGGTACTTTTTTCTTTCTGATATTTGGACCACAACATCTTCAATTTACGACACTTCCGCTTATTTCCATTTGGGGATCATTCACACAATCTCTGCCCCATGCCTGACAGCTTGAGTCAGTGGCGGAATTACCAGGGTCGCACCAGTCGCATTTGCGACTGGGCCCTCGGGTTCCGCCACTGTAGGGGGGCCCACCGCTGCCCGGGAGATAGTACAGTGCACGGGGAGTCCACTCCACCCATCATTTCCGGCCGCTCCGCCCACCCTCCCCGAGCGCACTGTGCACACTGCACAGGCTCCGCCCATCCTCTCCACCCATCCCGCACTCAGGGGCACAGTCCCCGCCCGCTTCGCCCATCCTCTCCACGGCTCCGCCCGCTCCGCCCAACCTCTCCGCCCATACTCTCCACCTGCATTACATTCACAGGCACAGTCCCCGCCCATCTTCTCCAGCTCCGCCTGCACTCACAGGCTCCGCCCACCCCCTCTGTTCACCCAAGCAAGACCCAGAAAACAGGGGGATTCAGAACCAAGTGATCTGCAAGTAAGTGGAACCCATCTCTTAATATCAACACTGCCACTGATCCCCACACCACCACTACTGCACTGATACCCCCCCACACCACTACTGCACTGATACCCCCCCCCCACACCACCACTACTGCACTGATACCCCCCCCACACCACCACTACTGCACTGATACCCCCCCCCACACCACCACTACTGCACTGATACCCCCCCCCCCACACCACCACTACTGCACTGATACCCCCCCACACCACCACTACTGCACTGATACCCCCCCACACCACCACTACTGCACTGATACCCCCCCCACACCACCACTACTGCACTGATACCCCCCCCACACCACCACTACTGCACTGATACCCCCCACATCGCCACTACTGCACTGATACCCCCACACCGCCACTACTGCACTGATACCGCCACTACTGCACTGATACCCCCCCACACCACCACTACTGCACTGATACCCCCCACATCGCCACTACTGCACTGATACCCCCACACCGCCACTACTGCACTGATACCGCCACTACTGCACTGATACCCCCCCACACCACCACTACTGCACTGATACCCCCACACACTGCCACTACTGCACTGATACCCCCCCACACTGCCACTACTGCACTGATACCCCCCCACACCACCACTACTGCACTGATACCCCCCACATCGCCACTACTGCACTGATACCCCCACACCGCCACTACTGCACTGATACCGCCACTACTGCACTGATACCCCCCCACACCACCACTACTGCACTGATACCCCCCCCACACCACCACTACTGCACTGATACCCCCCCACACTGCCACTACTGCACTGATACCCCCCCACACTGCCACTACTGCACTGATACCACCCCACACCGCCACTACTGCACTGATTCCCCCCCCACACCACCACTACTGCACTGATACCCCCACACCACCACTACTGCACTGATACCGCCACTACTGCACTGATACCCCCACACCGCCACTAGTGCACTGATACCCCCACACCGCCACTAGTGCACTGATACCCCCCCACACCACCACTAGTGCACTGATACCCCCCCACACCACCACTAGTGCACTGATACCCCCCACACCACCACTACTGCACTGATACCCCCCGCACCACCACTACTGCACTGATACCCCCCACACTACCACTACTGCACTGATACCCCCCACACCACCACCACTACTGCACTGATCCCCCCCACACCACCACTACTACACTGATTCCCTCCCCCCCCACACCTGCCACTGATACCCCCCACACCGCCACTACTGCACTGATACCCCCCCACTACTGCACTGATACCCCCCCCCCACACCGCCACTACTGCACTGATACCCCCCCCCCCCCACACCACCACTACTGCACTGATACCCTCCCACACCACCACTACTGCCACTTATACCCTCCCACACCACCACTACTGCCACTGATTCCCCCTCCCCCCACACCAATACCACAAACACTGCTGCCACTGATCCACCCCATCATGACCACTACTGCCACTGATCCCATCCTTGCCACTGATACCATTCTCCTCCCCACCACTCATCCCATCCCACCCCAACGACCACCCTCACCACGGATCCCATCCTCCCACCACCGCTGCCACTCATTTCATCCAATGCCCTCCACCGCTGCCACTCATCGCATCCAATCCCCCCTTCCACTACCACTCATCTCATCCCACCCTCCTCCAATCATCACCCTTGCCACTGATCCCATTCCCCCCCACCACCTTTGCCACTCATCCCATTCAATACCCCCTACCACTAATCCCACCCCCCAACCACAACCCTAGCAGCTGATCCCATCCCCCCTCACTGCTGCCAATGATCCCATCCCTCCTCCACCATCGCTGCCACTGTTCCCATCCCCACCCAACCACCACTGCTGCCACTGATCCCATTCCCCCCACCGCTGCCACTCATCCCATCTCTCCCTCACCGCTGCCACTCATCCCACCACCGATGCCACTGATCCTATCCCTCCCCAACCACCACTGATCCCACCCTCCACCAACACCGCTGCCACTCATTCCAGGGGCGTAACTACAGGGGTCACAATTGCAATAGCACACATGTTGCCCCTGAACAACTGGATGGGGGGGGGGGGGCATTTAGAGGAACAAATCCCCTCCATTTTATTTCTGTAGCCACTAAAAGTCTGCTTCTCCTCCTCTCCCTCTGATAGGCATTCAGTGGTTGCAGGAGGAACATGGAGGGGATTTGTTCCCCCTGCTATCCAGGTCCTGCTGCCCCTGGGATCAGTGGGCAGGGCCCTGGCCGGGGGGCCCTCCATGCTTTCTTGCACCGGGGCCCTGAAGGTTCTAGTTACGCCACTGGCTTGAGTATATGTCCTATGATGACTTGTACCACAATGCTAATGTGGATGCACGATGTAGAATCAGAGAGTTTCTGATGGTCTCTCCTCATAGCCAAATGGGCAGATAGGTGGGCAGATTCCAAGTTCCCTCCATCTCCAACCTCTCTGTGACACCTGTGTGTATCAGTGAACAGAGTGGCTGTGCGTATCTATGTAGTTCCAGGGAGGTGAGTGCGTGCACCGAGGTGGCTCCATAGAGAGCTGGCTAGTGAAAGCCATTAAAACCATTGTCACTGGAATACTGTAGTAAGTTGGTGGAAATCACTTTATTAAAAGGGCCCAGATAGCAGCAAAAAACAGATAGGTGTTCTAATCCTTTCCTACTTTGTTCCAAATTAACAAAAAGTTTTTGGCTTCACATACACTTTAGTTGAAAGGTCTCTTTATGTCTACAGAACGATCAAATATGTGCATCAATGTGAAACAGTGCACCATATAAATATATGAATACCGTGAAGTTGTACCTAAACATATACAACATTAATAAACATTTAGGCTACTTTCTCACTGGGGCGTTGGGGGCGCTGGCGGTAAAGCGGCGCCCGAAAAAGGGTTAATACCGCCTGCAAACCGCCGCTGCAGCGGCGTTTTGCGGGCGGGTTCGGAGCGCTGCCCCATTGTTTTCAATGGGAACGGGCGCTATAGGAGCGGTAAATATACCGCTCCTACAGCGAGCCAAAGATGCGGCTTGCAGGACATTTTCCAGCGTCCTGCAAGCGCACCGCTTCAGTGTGAAAGCCCTCGGGCTTTCACACTGAAGACACAGCAACAGCTGTTTTGGGTCGGTTTGCAGGCGCTATTTTTAGCGCAATAGCGCCTGCAAACCGCCCCAGTGTGAAAGGGGCCTAAAGTAGATATGATATGATAAAAATAAAAACATATATCCAAGGGAGAAACAATTAAATAAACAAAATCAAAAATAAGTCCACATAAGTGCAAAATAAGTGTTAAAGTGAATCCAAAAACGTCAACATCTATTTTATTCATTTAGTATATATTATTCTTATTATACTTATTATTATTCATTTAGTATATATTTATGTACAACTTCATGGTATTCATATATTTATAAGGTACGCTGTTTCATATTGAGGCACATATTTGATTGTCCTATAGACATACAGAGACCTTTCACTTTTAGCGCTGCACATATCTTTAACCACTTTCAGACCGGACCAATTTGCAGCCAAAGGACCAGGTCCCTTTTTGCGATTCGGCACTGCGTCGCTTTAACTGACAATTGCGCGTCGTGCGACGTGGCTCCCAAACAAAATTGACGTCCTTTTTTTCCCACAAATAGAGCTTTCTTTTGGTGGTATTTGATCGCCCCTGCGGTTTTTATTTTTTGCGCTATAAACAAAAATAGAGCGACAATTTTGAAAAAAATGCATTATTTTTTATTTTTTGCTATAATAAATATCCCCCAAAAATATATAAAAAAACATTTTTTTTCCTCAGTTTAGGCCGATACGTATTCTTCTACATATTTTTGGTAAAAAAAATCGCAATAAGCGATTATTGATCGGTTTGCGCAGAAGTTATAGCGTTTACAAGATAGGGGATAGTTTTATAGCATTTTTATTAATAATTTTTTTTTTTTATTATTAATGGCGGAGATCTGCGATTTTTTTTGTGACTGCGACATTATGGCGGACACATCGGACATTTTTGACACATTTTTGGGACCATTGTCATTTTTACAGCAATTAATGCATTTAAATGCATTGATTTCTGTATAAATGACACTGGCAGTTTAGGAGTTAACCACAAGGTGGCAGTGTAGGGGTTAAGTAGGCCTAGGGGTGTTTTTTTTACTGTGGGGGGCGTGGCTGTCAGCTAGTGAATGCTGATCTCTGCTCCAATCACAGGGAGCAGAGATCGGCGTCACTAGTTGCTAGGCAGAACGGGGAGATGCTGTTTATCTCGGCATCTCCCCGTTCAGCCGCTCCGTGAGACGATCGCGGGAGTCCCCGCGGCGATCGAGTCCGCGGGGACCGCGGGCGGACTCACGGGGGTCCCGACCGCCGCGGGAGCACGCCGCTCCAGGCGCGCTCCCGATGGCACGGACAGGCTAAAGGAGGGACGTATATATACGCCCTCCTGCCTGTACGTGCCATTCTGTCGACGTATATCGTCGTGCGCCGGTCGGCAAGTGGTTAAAACTTTGCTGTTTAATCTTGTCTCTTGCTGTGCTGGCTGCTTTACATATTTTGGTTTGTCAGCACGGTATTCCTTTCTCTTTTATATTGACATACAATTTAACAACTTCAGGACTGCCCACCACACTTAGGCCCCATACACACTATTAGATTTTCTGGAGACTTTTGTCTTCAGATTTACCATATAATATGAGGTCAAACCTAAAGACCCCTTTCACACTGGAGCGTTTTGCAGGTGCTAAAGCGTTAAAAATTGCAGCGCTGCGATACCGCCAGCAAACCGCTGTTCTGGCGGCGTTTTGCTGGCGATTTAACCCCTTTTCGGCTGCTAGCGGGGGTTAAAACCGCCCGCTATCGGCAGAATAGCGCTGCTAAAACGACAGTAAAGCGACACTAAAATTAGCGCTGCTTTACCGGTGACACCGGTGGCAGCTCAGTGTGAAAGGGGTCTAAGAGTTTCACTTTGTATGCAATCAGGCAGGCCCTTGCATTACATGGTCTTGGTAAATCTGAAGACAAAAATCTGCAGAAAATCCAATAGTGTGTATGGGAGTCTTATTCTGTGGCAGAGCATCCCCACTGCGCTGGATTACGTACATGTACGTGACCTGGCATTTCCGCGTGTGCGCCCACCACCAACGCTGTGCTGTCATTCGCTACAGCACAAGTTAATTAGCAGGTCCTAGCCAATGACCACACAGGGCTCTGTAAACGGACCAGAGACGCGGCTGTTTTTTTTTCTTTCTGCAAAGCATCTCTTAGTAAAGTCAGCACACATTTTAGGCACAAAGTTAACCCTTTGATTGCCCCTGATGTTAACCCCTTCTCAGCCAGTGTCATTAGTACAGTGACAGTGTACAGTGTTATCACTAATCATTGTATTAGTGTCACTGGAGATGTCAGTGTCAGTCAGTATCCACCCAGTGTCAGTTAGTGTCAGATTTTCTGCCGCACTATCACAGTTCCACTATAAGGCTGAATTCACACCTATGCAGTTTTAGTGATTTTTGCATTTTGCAGATTTGCACTACAGTCCATTTAACATTGTTTCCTATGGAACACGTTCTGTAGTGCAAATCTGCAAAATGCAAAAAGCATTAAAAATGCATAGGTGTGAATCCAGCCTAGGTCGCTTATCACCGATATTACTAGTATAAAAAAAAAAAGTTCAGTATATACACCATAGTTTGTAGACGCTATAACTTTTGCACAAACCAATCAATATACACTTATTGGGATTTTTTTTTTAACCAAAGACATGTATCAGAATACATTTTGGCCTAAAGTAAAAATGTTTTTTTTTTTTTTTTTTTTTAATTGTAAGAACTTAAATATAATATAATAATTAAAAAACCCAAAAGAAATCTCTATTTGTGCGAAAAAAAATTGCATACGTTTCATTTGGGTACATTGTTGCATGACTGTGCAATTGCCAGTTAAAATAGCAAAAAAAAAGGCTGATCATGAAGGGGTAAAACCATTAGAAGATGAAGTGATTATTTAACATTTTTCATAAGTGTTCAGCAATGGCAGATTTCTCTTTGTGTATGTGTACAAAAGGAGGCTCTATGAGATTTATCAACTCTGATGCACATCCAGACAGTGCAAAACATGAGAAATATTAGATTTTCTGAGATGTATTTGCTATAAAATTGATTTAGAAAGTCCACCCAATGTTGCCCAAAAGTAGTATTGTGACATTTACAGTAAAATATGTCCATGACCCTGAGTGGCATGTGCATGCCTCCCAACTTTCTGAGATTGAAATGAGGGATACCTATTAGCAAAAGTATGTAGGCCTAGGACACACCCCCTGTAATGCCCCATTAAAGGAGAATTATAAAAAAAAAAAAAATAGTTAACGTGCTTTTTTTTTTTTTTTTTACCACTATTACCGGTATTCCATATACCTTATTTTTTTTGTTACCATTATTTACAAATACAGCAATTTAGTAATTGGATGAAAGGTTTAGCACTGGGAAATACTTCTTAAAAGATAAATAGTGTATTTTATATACAATTATATGGATGAGACCAAAATGAGGAGGAAAGAGGGAAAGAAGGACTTTGTTCCAAATCAGGAACAGTCCCTCAAAATCAGGGACAGTTGGGAGCTATGGGCATGTGAGCAGAAAACTCTAATGCCCCGTACACACACGGTCGGACATTCCAACCACAAAATCCGTTGGATTTTTTACGACGGATTTTGTCCAAAACTTGTGTAGCACACACACGGTCGGACAAAGTTGTCAGAAAATCTGATCATTCCGAACGAGGTGATGTACAAAAAGTACAACGGGACTACGTAGAGGCCAGTAGCCAATAGCTTTTGTCTCCAAATTTCTTCTGAGCATGCGTGGCACTTTGTGCGTCGGAATTCTCTACACACGATCGGAAAAAGTCAGATCAGATTTTTTTGTCGGAAAATTTTAGAGCCTGCTCTCAAATTTTTTCCGTCAGAAATTCAGACTGAAAAAGCCCGCTAGAGCCCACACACAATCAGATTTTCCGACAACATAATCCGATCAGACTTTTTCCATCGGAATATCCGACCGTGTATACGGGGTATTACAGATATAATTATGCAAGGTGTATTTACAGCTTCTTGGCCCCTTTCTACCTACTATAGTGTGTATCTGTGATTGGAGAAATGTTTCTCGGAGTTAGGAGTAAAGGCCGTGCTGAATGTAGAAGTTCTGCAGAGGGAGTTAGGAGAAAAAAAAAATTCCACTGTTGGAGAAGAATGAAACTTGCCTTGCAATTATTGAATTTTCCCTCACCTGAGGGAATACAAAGTTGGGATTGTATTTCCACCAGGGGTTCCCGGCATTTGGAGAGTTTGTGAAAGACAAAGTAAGTAGATGACAAGGTTTGCACTGACCTAAGACTGGCGATGTGGATGTTGTTCCTACCTATGCCTTATCCATTGATCATGTTCCACTACATTGCATTTTAGAAATTCAGAAAAAATTCAGCAGCAAGAAAAGAAAAACACTAAGAGAAAGAGAAGGCAAGGGCCTTGCAAGTTGTGTAGACATTTATAGTTAAGGTAAGAATGTCTACAGGGATATGCAACTGTACTGATTATATATATATATATATATATATAATGTCAGAAGAAGATACAGACATACCCCACTTTTAAGTACACAATGGGGTTTATTTACTAAAGCTGGAAAGTGCAAAATCAGGCTCACTTCTGCATAGAAACCAATGAGCTTCTTACTCCAACTTGTTTAATTAAGCTTTGGTAATAAAACCTGGAAGCTCATTGGTTTCTATGCAGAAGTGACCCGGATTTTGCACTTTCCAGCTTTAGTAAATAAACCCATTGCGTACTTAAAAGTGGGTATGCCTGTATATATCAGAAGAAGATATGCAGAGTGTTGTACTGTGTGAAGTCTTGAAGTCAAAAGTAGAAGAAAATTGTTACGTGATGAGGAATAACCATTATTTAAGAGAAGGTCTGCCACCCCTACAAGCCAATGGTTAATCTGACACAAATTTTTGCAAACGTGTCTCAGTCAACTATCCATGATCCCACAGGTCCCATTACAAACATTTTTGTTGCTTAATGCGAGATAGCTGGGTTTATGCCAGACAGGCACCTGATTCTGATGGTAAACTATTGATACACTCTCCCCCCTCCACCTACATCACATACTGAAGATAACGAGTAGACATTACAAACTAAAATATGCAAGACAGAAAGGCTGCTGCTAAAACCTATTAGCATAGGAACATTTTAAATAGAGATAAAAAAAATAGAAACATATTCAGCTTGCCAAAAGTTTGAAAAAAAAAAAAGACAAAGCTATTCCTTAATAAATCCAACTATTTAGTGTAAAAATGCAGAAACCCCAGAGACCCTAGAAAATAAAAAATAACAGTGAGCATGCTTCACAATCAAACCCATGTACTGAGCAACAAATCAACTCAAATTGAAATTCTGCTATCACATCTACTCCACAAACATTAACAAGACACTGGCATAAAATATTCAGAGGACAACAACCACCTTCTATATTGGTATGTACAACTGTTCCTCACTACAAACATTATAAAATAAGTATTAGTATCAGAAATGTTATAAAAAATAAGGTCAAACTCAGCATGTGATGAAAAGTACATAAATAAAGGTTCCCTTAAAGCCCAATTACAGCTTTTACTTAAAAAAAAAGAAAAAAAAATCCACCAGGCTTCTTCTGAGTTAAATCACATCTGCATGATGTAACCAACTACTTGTAAGCTCAGTTCATCAAGGACATACCTAAAGGTGTGTCATCAAGCCACCCTGGGTTATAGGAAAAGGCTGCAGAGAACTGCGCCACATTGTGGTTCTGAAGTTCTGATGAACCTGAAACTGAGTGAACAGAGTATATGAGAGTGGTACTGAATATAATGCCATCCTCAAGTTCTCCAAAATTTACAAGTTTGTAACAAGGTGGTTAGATCAAAATCTTCTGTCTGTGCATACATGGAAGACATTTGACAAAACACTGACCAGTTAGGAATGCAGAGATATAATAAACTTCAAGTGTGGTCTTGCAAGAACTTTTGATAATGCCCTGTCATAAGTGGCTAAGTGGTAAATGGTCTGTACTGCATTCTTACGTACTGTATACACATTAGACATGTGCATTCGTTTTCGTCCAAATGCATTTTCGTCCGAATTTCAGGTATTTTCGTCATCGTTGTAACAAACGATAACGAAAGTGCAGAATCCGAAAAACAAAAGATCCGACATAAACAAATGCTTTATTTTTGTTTTCGTTGTGACAACAGTTTGATATAGATAGGAGATTCGACGCTGACAATAACAATCTGTGTCCATTGAACCTGTGGTCGAATGTGCCTAACCTTAACTCTATTAGTCCAAGATTATTCTACACAGAGAGGAAAGATTTGACGTAGAGAGGAAAGATTTGACGTAGAGCGGAAAGATTTGACGTAGAGAGGAAAGATTTGACGTAGAGAGGAAAGATTTGACGTAGAGAGAAAAGATTTGACGTAGAGAGAAAAGATTTGACGCAGAGAGGAAAGATTCGACGTAGAGAGAAAAGATTTGACGCAGAGAGGAAAGATTTGACGTAGAGAGGAAAGATTCGACGTAGAGAGAAAAGATTGCTGCTGGAATTGGGTGGAATTGCAGCTAAACTATACAGAGTCATACAGTTTAGCTGCTCCGTCGAATCTTCTTTGAACATTCGGCAGACACCATAAGCCTTCAATGACAGATTCGACCTTAATTCATCTGGATTTTCAGCCGAATGCAATTTTTAACGAAAAACTAAATAAATAAAAACGAATTTCGGGAGTAACTAAATAAATTAATTTTTCGTCCGAAAAAGAAATTCCGAAACAAAATATTTCAGTGTGCACATGTCTAATACACATAGCTGAAATCGGGGTCGTCACCTATACAGACTGATAGATGAACTCTCATACCTCTTAAACACGCAATCTTTTTTTATATTCCATAACTCCTACAGTAATGGCGTTACTGTCTTTTAATGTGGCTACACTAATGTGAATAACTTGTATAGCGCTACATATGCAAACTAAATCGCCTCAGGGTGCTTTTGCCGCCAGTGTCCGTCTGGCTTTCAGAAGAGATGGGTCTTGAGCTTCTTCCTGAAGGCCAGATAGTTTTCTTCCGAGCGGCTGTCCGCAGGTAGAGCATTCCATAGCCGTGGCCCTTGGACTGCGAACCTTCGTTTGCCTTTTAATTTATAACAGGTCTTGGGGATGTGGAGGAAGTTATGGTTAGTTGACCGGAGAGTAGCAGAAGATACCTCCACTGTTCTATTTGACCATTGTCCTTGTGTAAAGTGAAGGACATTCTAAAATTTTAGAGTGGTCACCAGTACAAGAGGTATGGGTAGATCATCTGAAAAAGACACCTGTTCCTGTAACAGCTGTCTAAGGTGGGAATTCCCCTCACTTTGTAGCAATTTCCTCTCTTTTCCTGTTGCGTCTCCAGGACAAGAGGTGATGGCAAATCTCCCAAGCAGGACACAAAAGGCCAAAAATAATGCGACTGCAGTTTTAATCCTTTCCCACTTTATCCAAAATAATAAAAAGAAAAAAGATTTTGACTATGCTTTAACCACTTACTGACCAGCCACCGCACTTATACCGCAGCAGGTCAGCACTCCTGCATGAACCGATGTACCCGTACGTCGGTCCATGCATGTGAGATTGTGGTCACTCGCTGCATGCCACAAGAGCACGGCCGCGGGTCCGGCAGACTCAATGTCTGCCGGCCGCCAGCAATCATGGTACACAGAGGCAGAACAGGTATCTGCCTTTGTAAACAAGGCGCATCCCTGTTCTGACAGGGGACATCTCAGAGATCTGCTGTTCCCAGTGATCAGGAACAGCGATCTCTATCATGTCCCAAGCAGCCCATCCGCCGTACAGTTAGAACACGCTGAGGGAACACATTTAACCCCTTGATCGCCCCCTAGTGTTAACCCCTTCCCTGCCAGTGTCATTTATACATTGATCAGTGCATTTTTATAGCACCGATCAATGTAATAATGTCACTGGTCCCCAAAAATTGTAATTTAGGGTCAGATCGCCACCATTACCAGTAAAAACAATAAAAAAAAAAAAAAGATCCCTAAATCAATCCCATAGATTGTACAAGTGATAACTTTTGCGCAAACCAATCAATATGCACCTATTGCGATTTTTTTTTACCAAAAATATGTAGAAGAATACATATTGGCCTAAATGATGAATACATTTTTTTTTATATATTTTATTTGGATTTGTATTAAAGCAGAAAGTAAAAAAAATATATATATATTTTTTTTAAATTGTCACTCTTTTTTTGTTTCTAGTGCAAAAAAAAAAACTGCAGAGGTGATCAAATACCACCAAACGAAATCTCTATTTGTGGGAAAAAAAGGACATCAATTGTGTTTGGGTACAATTGTCAGTTAAAGCGACGCAAAAAATGATTAAAAAAGATAATAAAAACTCCAAGATGTAATGCAAGTACTGCACACAATCAATGTGAACCACAACAAAGAAAATCCACAAAAAAGGCTTCATCGCTGTCTCCCACCCATCAGGCACACCCCTATAACGCATTTGACCATTATATAGCCCTGATCAGGTGAAACCTGTTGGAGGGACCTGATGGGAGGGAGACTGCTGAAGCCTTTTCTGTGGATTTTCGTTATTGGGGTTCACTTCGACGGTGTGCAGTTCTTGCAATACATCTTGGAGTTCTACATCAAGACGGACCTGCACTAACAGCAGCTCAGAACCTGGCAGCAGTGGAACTGGTTGGCTTATCGCACACTGGCGTTTAGGCAGTGCTTTTCTTTTCTAATAGAAAATATCTGGTTTTAGTAAAAATGCACACCATTTACTAGCACTGTAAAGCTCTGACGTGGAAAGCGAAAAGTATTTATTGTAATAAAGTTTGAAATAACTCCCAGAATCTTGATTAAAATCTACAAGAATTATCTTACTGTAGGCACTTAGAATTGTATGTGCTCAGAATAATGCAGGTGAAATTATTTCATACGGAGATATAGATACACTGTAATACATGGAAATGGATTCATGCTTTTATTTTCAAGGACAGGTTGTATCACTGATGTTGTGCTCATTGTTACCAAAAGAAACCACATACTCCTTTCAGATTTACATCACTGACGACAGCACAGAAATACAAGCACAAGTCTACTGAATGTTTAACACTGCTTTTATTACAGAAAATTGCCATATCATTATCAGGGGTGGACTGACAACTCATGGGGCCCCCGGGCAATAGGAGATTATGGGGCCCCCAGGCAATCAGAGATTATGGGGCCACACAGTATACACACGCACAGTATACAATCACACAGTATACACAGACATGTTTCTATTGAGATAGGTTGAGATAGGCTGAGAAGGTACTGGAGAGGTGGGGCAGCTATAATCTCTGGATTTTTAGACCAAAAGGATGTCGGTAAGGGACATTTCAGAGACAGATGTAAAAAAAAACACAGATTTTTACATACTGTCCCTGGTTTTACTGAGACTGGCAACCCTGATGGGGCTCCCTAGTGGCCCAGGGCCCTCGGGCAGTGCCCGAGTGGCCAAATGGTCAGTCCGCCCCTGATCATTATTAATGTAGATATATTTTTTCATGTTACAAACATGCAGGCCCAGTAATGTGTAAGTGTAATATTTTAAAGTTGTTATCACTTATAGAGATCACAGTACTCCCTGGACAATGCCTTCATCTGCTTTTCTCTACGGCTCTGAGATGACACAATCATATAAATCCTGGGACCTGTGCAATTTTTTGGCCATTTATAGCCATGTTCTTCTACACAGATCAGTCACTGAAGCAATTCATCATGCATCGTGCATGTCTGTGTATGTCTGTTCCAAGCCTGTTTTAATCCACCTACTGTTGACTGAATCACTGGGTTGATATTACTTTATTAGAAGGCAAATAGACTGTTTAATTCACAAGGGTAGTTGCACTTTGGGTTCGTGAATGTGGTGAACCTCTGCTGACTTTCATCATCCAATTGAGTGCAAACAAAAATATATATTTTATTTTTTTACATTTCCATGCATGTAAGTTGGGTATTTTTTGCAAAATGAAATACCACTATATTCACTAAGTACTGGAGCAAATTCCTTTGCAAAGTGAACAGCTTATTAGCTTTTAATAAATCAACCCCACTACCTCCACTGAAATTCCAAGCATCAACTATTTCAGTAAAGTAATACTTTCTGTGGTTAGTATTGAACTCTCCTTTTTGTTAGTTTGAAGTCACGTTCCTTTCTTCTAGTTGTTTACTACATGATAAAAAAATATTGTCCTCCTGAACCTTATTCACAACCTTTATGCACTGTCCCTGATTTCGAGGGACTGTCCCTGATTTGGAACAAAGTCCCGCTGTCCCTCTTTCCTCCACATTTGTCCCTCATTTTGGTCTGATCTATATACCGTAGTTGTATATAAAATGTACTAATTATCTATCTATCAAAAAGTGTTTCCCAGTGCTAAACCTTTCCTCCAATTTCTAAATTGATGCATTTGTAAATTTTATAAGACAGTATAAATTAATATTAGTGGTAAAAAAAAGTCACTTGTGGGTTTAACTAATTATTTTTCTTTAAGGGGGCGTGACAGGGGGTGTTTCCTATGCCTACATACTTTTACTAATAGGTGTCCCTTGTTCCAATCTCAACAATTTGGGAGGTATGGTTTATGGTTTTAAATGTTTTAATCATTCTCCCCCTTCCCTTCTTTCCTCAAGTCTTCTTTCTTCTTCCCTGTAGTATATAGAGAATCCTTCTTTGTATAGCCAAATTACTGCTTATTGGCGATAGAGCAGCAGGATCCTCTGAGGTTCTGCAAAGACTGCACAGCACAATGACATCACTGAGAGACAAATTATTAGTGCAGATTGGTGCAGGCAGACTGTAGTTCTGGATCACCAATTTTCCCTCATGGAAGGAGACATGACTTTAACCACTTTCCGACCAAGTGGTGGGAGGGGAGACCTGAATGTGCATTCTGAATTCTTCCGGATGACCATAGAGCTGATCGGGGACCAGAACTGCCCCAATCATCAATATGGTCTGAGAAACCGGAAGTGATGAGCATTTCATCCCTTTTGGTTTCGCCGGTTGTAAACAAACCATTAGTGGTTTGAAAAAAGCATTGGATCATATCAATCTTGGTATGATCCAAATCTTTAGAGGGCAGGGGAGACACCTGGGGTAAAGAAGAAATACTGTAAAGACTTTTAATGTGTGTGTCTATTTATAATAACATGTACATAGTTTGTGGTCATTTTAAACATGTTTGGTATCTATTTACTCAACGTAACATCATCTTTTATATTTTATAATATAATACCATTGGGTATTATATTGTATTTTTGTGCATTAGAATTTATTAAAAAGTGTATTTTTTCCAAAAAAGCTGTGTTTGAAAAACCGCTGCGCAAATACCATGTGACAAAAAAATTGCACCACAACAATTTTATTTTCTAGGGCCTCTGCTTTAAAAAAAATATAGAATGTTTGGGGGTTCTAAGTAATTTTCTAGCAAAAAATACAGATTTTCACATGTAAAAAAAAAGTGTCAGAAAAGGCCTGGTCTTTAGGAGCTTCAAGGATGTGTTTTATAGTAAAAAAAAAAAAAAAAAAGCTGGTGAATGTGTGGATGGTAAGGATGGTCAGGAAGGTTAAAAGATGAAGATTTTAAAAACAACTTTTCAAATTATGTAACATGCTATATGTCATTAAAAAAAAAAAAATATTCTTCTGATGAAGTTGCCATGATGATGAAAAGCATAGGGAAGAGACTAACTGAATAATCATGCTACCTCTTGCCAATCGAATCAGTCGGGAAGGAACTAGCGCGGCTCTGTATGCATTGTCTTCTGTGGTTTATGTAATGCTAAAGTGTACTATGGCTATGTGAATTTTTCAGTTTTAGGCTTATATTAAATGTAATATTATTTCACCACTACAAGAGCAATTTAATGGATTATAGTCCTTATGATCTGAGGATCCCATGTTATTTTGGGGTGGACATTCCTGTTTGCTGATTAGCCAGTAGGAGACAGTTCTTTAACTGATGTAGTGCTTACCCCCTGAAGGGGCCGCTGGAAATAGACAGGTTTTCCTTGAGTAGTACAAAGGCTGCCAGTCATATAAGCACAGTCCCATGCACACTGACAATTCAGGCTCAATCTAGGGCAATGATGGCGAACCTTAGCACCCCAGATGTTTTGGAACTACATTTCCCATGATGCTCAACTGCACTGCAGAGAGCATGACCTTAATGGGCAATGTAGTTCCAAAACATCTGGGGTGCCAAGGTTCACCATCACTGGTCTAGGGGATGTCTTTTTAGTATTTATTGCTGAAGTACTTTAACAGGAGAGGGGTTTGGGGTCACAGGATATTCCAAAATAATCAGGATCAATGATAGGAGGACAAACTTCTCTCTTTAATCTTACAAAAGCAGATTTCTGCAGGTATCAGGGAATGGCCAGTATATTTAGAACCCTACAGCAGCTGGCCATAAAGCCACTTCTAGCACTTAGTTCCCTTATGGCACTTGCATGGCTAAAAGTCCCCAGTAAGGTCTTTATTCGCAATGCCCCAAGAGCTGTCTACCACCAACCAGGAATACTGCTTACTCTCTCCACAGTCAAGCTGTCGATGGTCAGTGGGTGGTGATCAACAGAATTTCTCCTGAAATCCATCACAACCTCCTTTGTTTTGCTTAAATTAAGGAACAGGTTCTTTGTATTACACCGTTTAACCAGTTGTGCCACTATCTCTCTGTAGAGTGTTTCATCATTGTTGCTGATGAGACCTACCACAGTTGTGTCTTCCGCAAACTTGATGATATGGTTGGAGCTGAACTTGGCAGTACAGTGGTGGGTCAGCAGTGTGAAGAGCAGCTGGCTGAGCACACATCCCTGTGGGACACCTCAGTGTGGTAGTGCTGCAGCCAACACGGACTGACTGAGGTCACCCAGTTAAAAAGTCCAGGATCCAATTACAGAGGGGCAGGTTAAGGCCCAGCAAGTTCAATTTAGTTATAAGTTGCTGAGGAATTATTGTATTAAATGCTGAGCTAAAGTCAATGAACAGCATTCTAACATAAGAGTCTTTCTGTTCTAAGTGGGTAAGGGCCAAGTGGAGGGTAGAGGATACTGCATCGTCCATGGAATGGTTTGGACGGTATGCAAACTGATATGGGTCCAGTGTGTTTGGAAGACTGGACTTAATGTGATGCATGACTAACCTTTCAAAGCACGTCATCATTATTGGAGTTAGTGCTATGGGACGATAGTCATTCAAACAGGACACAGGTGTCTTCTTTGGCACTGGAATTATGGTGGTGGATCTTCTCCAGATCAGGTCTTCAGTGTAGTGCCCTCCTGTAAACATCCATGGGCAATCTTCTCTAGGCAGCTGCTGAGGCTCAGGCTGTCATGTCTTAGCTCAGTAAAGCTGCCCCTAGGGCCAGAAGCCACAAGAGAACTGGAACCCTCTCTGGAGGCACGAGAACACTCTATTCAGGCTTCCTGCATATTTATTGACTCCCCATCCACCTCCTGGAAACCTCCTTTAAGGGATTGACTTGGGCATGATAAATATTCAACTGATCATTTGAATCTCCCTGCCCTATGCTCTGGGAACTGGAGGCAGGTAATCAAACTCTCAACTCAGGAAACCCTGAACAGGCTAAAACAATGAATCACCACGCCACTCTACAGTGAAGCCAAAAACAAAACTTAACTTAGCAGACTAACTAGAAGAGGGCGCTACACTGACAAGTTGCATGGAGATCATTTACTTATGGTGAGCTGCTTTCCAATTGTGAGTTGAGGCATGTGAGAATTCACATTTGCAGGGAAGCATAGGCTTAAAGCCATCACTTTGTTAACAAGCAACCTTTTTTAAAACAATTACACAAAGACAGATTAAATTGGAAAGGGCAAGGCCACAGTTTTATTTAAACGTTCCAACATAATAATTTAACCAGTACCAGTCACAGTTATACTGTGAAGACATGTTAACCATTACTTGACATTGTCTAAAATGCCTGTCTTTACCATGAGTGCTGGATAGACATTAGACTGACCCAACTTCCACTCAAGGGCATAAAACAACATTACTCACCAGAAAGGTTAAAGCACCAATAAAGCTGTGACAATTATCCTTAAATAAGGTGGATGGATGGGCTACTACTGAAGTTACTCAGGTCAGTTGCCTCAGCGTAATACTTTTTATACCCCATAACTCCATGCCTCGGTAGGCAATCACCTTGATGCTACTTTGACTTTGCTGTCTATTTCCACACCCAATCACTACTCTATGCTTCCATCAATTAAAGCTCCATTTCCTTATGTGCTCAAGTGGCCTTCAATATACTGTGCTTTGAAAAAAATATTCATACCCCAATACAAAGTGGCACATTATTGTGAATTGGAAGGAAAATGATAAATGGTTTAACAAAATTTCTTACAAATAAGTAAAAAAAATAAATATAGCCCCCTTTTCTCTGATGCCCCTAACTAAAATCCAGTGGAACCAATTGAATTCAGAAGTCACCTAATTAATAAATATAGTCCACCTGTGTGTAATGTATAATAAAGCTGTTCTGTGAAGCCCTCAGGAGGTTTGTTAGAGAACCTTAGTGAACAAGCAGCTTCATGAAGGCCAAGGAACACACCAGACAGGTTAGGGATAAAGTTGTGAAGTTTAAAGCAGAGTTAGGTTATTCAAAAAATCTCAAGCTTTGAACATCTCACGGAACACTGTTCAATCCACAAATGGAAAGAGTATGGCCCAACTGCAAACCTACCAAGACATGGCCATCCACCTAAAACGACAGGCCAGGAAAGGAGAGTATTAATCGGAGAAGCAGCTATGAGGCCCATGGTAACTCTGGAGGAGCTGCAGAGATCCACAGCTCAGGTGGGAGAATCTGTCCACAGGACAACTATTAGTCGTGCATCTGGCCTTTATGGAAGAATGACAAGAAGAAAGATATTGTTGAAATAAAGCCATAAGAAGTCCCGTTTGCTAGAAGCCATGTGAGGGAGACAGCAAACATGTTGAAGAAGGTGCTCTGGTCAGATGAGACCAAAATTGAACTTTTTAGCCTAAAAGCAAAACGCTAACTGTGGTGGAAAACTAACACTGCACATCATCCTGAACACACCATCCCCACCGTGAAACATGGTGGTGGCAGCATCATGTTGTGGGGATGCTTTTCTTTAGCAGGGACAGGGAAGCTGGTCAGAGTTGATGGGAAGATGGATGGAGCCAAATACAGGGCAATCTTAGAAGAAAACCTGTTAGAGTCTACAAAAAAATTGAGACTGGGGCGGAGGTTCACCTTCCTGCAGGACAGCAACCCTAAACATACAGCCAGAGCTACAATGGAATAGTTTATATCAAAGCATATTCATGTGTTACAATAGCCCAGTCAAAGTCCAGACCTAAATCCAAATGAGAATCTGCAGCAAGACTTGAAAACTGCTGTTCACAGACGCTCTACATCCTTGAGCTATTTTGCAAAGAAGAATGGGCAAAAATGTCACTCTCTAGATGTGCGAAGCTGGTAGAGACATCCCAAAAAAGACTTGCAGCTGTAATTGCGGCAAAAGGTGGTCCTACAAAGTATTGACTCAGTGGAGGCTAAATACAAATGCACACCACACTTTTCACATATTTATTTGTAAAAAAAATGTTGACAACCATTTATCATTTTCCTTCCACTTCACAATTATGTGCCACTTTGTGTTGGTCTATCACATAAAATCCCAATACAATACTTTTATGTTTTTGTTTGTAACGTGACAAAGTGTGGAAAATTTCAAGGGTTGTGAATACTTTTTCAAGTCACTGTATACCTTTTAACCACTTCAATACCGGGCTATAGTCATATGACGTCCGCAGATGGGATCTCCCATCCTGGGCAGGCGTCATATGACGTCCTTGGTTTTTTGCCGCTCCTGTATTGAAGTGGTTAAGAGGTCAAGTTGGATTGCCACTTTTATGACACGGGGTGTATTACATAGTTAAAGCGGACCTTCAGTAATTTTTTCAACTTTCCATCTATTAAATCTTCTGTCCTTGTTGTTTTAACTTTGGATAGTAAAACATTTTTTTTCTGCCAGTAAATACCTTATACAGCCCACTTCCTGTTTCTTGTCTGGTCATTAGCCTAGGCTTATGGCATCATGTCCAGATCACTCTCTCTCACTCTCATGAGAGTTTGCCAGGAATGGAGGGGGGTGAGTCATAAGAGGGCGAATGAGAGCTGCAGAGCTGGAGCTCTGTGTGTCTGTGTAAATCCAAGAAGTGAACAGGCAGCAGCTTCAGCTGCCCATAGTTAAAATGTCTGAAACCAGACTCAGTGGTGGGAGATTTCTGCAGCATATTTGGCAACTACCGAATCACAGTATATATAAAATAATATGCAAAGTGGTTGGAGGGAAGCTTCAGAGTGGCAAATATGTTTTTATTACAAATTATGTGAACAAACTGCAGTTCCTCTTTAACATTATTTTCTGGATAGCTGCAGTATATTATTTGGATATTTGTTCACAAATTTGAGTCAAATTTTTGGTTGGAGCGCAGAGTTTTATTCACAGATTTGATTTGTTATTATTATTTTTAAATGACATTGACATGGTAAAGCTTCTATGTTATTTTAGTGACTAAGTTTACATCTAGCAAAAATAAAATGGTTTGTACAGAAGTGTTCATTTTATTTTCTTGATTTCTCCAGTATATAATTTGTATATACTGTATGTTCACAGATTTGATTAAGAGTTTTGAGTTGAATGCAGAGTTAATCACAGATTTTATATGTTATTGACCTTTCAAACAACGTTAACAAATAAAGCTTGTATGATATTTTAACAATTGGTTTTACATCTAACAAAAAATGTAATTGTAAAATGGTTTGTACTGCATCAATTCTCTAAAAAAAATGTTCTGCATGAATATAGCAATAAAAACTGTAGCAGCTGTCTTGCTCACTGGGCAAAAAATGATAAACAATATATATTTTTTTTTTTACAATCTAAAAATTTTAACTGTATTATAATTTCTAAAATGCTAAATTTATAGGACAAATACATCCCGCAAGGAGATCTAAAGTCCAAACAAGCCTGAAAAAATAGTCACATCCATGGAATATTATGCCTGCTTCCTCATGATTAGACATAAAGATTTAGAAGAACAAACTTAGCCAGCATTTCTGGGTGGACGTGTATGCAAAAAATAGAAACACGGTGATTACATAAATCAAAATAATCAAAAAAAAAGCACAGAAAATTGTGTTCATCTTCAAGATCCACTTCAACATGATGCTGACCTTGCTTACGTTAGGAAAATGATTATTCTCCCTTTTTCTTGCTCAGGTACGCCAAGATTAATGCTGGAAAAAACACAGGATGGCCTAGTTTATGCTTGCTGTTAAGTATGTATTTATCATTTTATGTGTAAGTGGGAAGAAATTCTGCTGCCAATGTTACCCCACCAACATGTTACAGAAAGATATGTATATGGTGCTCACCTAGTGCTTTTGTTATCTTCCTACTCTATGCCAATCTACCACATCCTAGACCGGGCTTCCTCTGCCTTTTTACCCTAGAGCAGTGATGGCGAACCTTGGCACCCCAGATGTGTTGGAACTACATTTCCCATGATGCTCAACTACACTGCAGAGTGCATGAGCATCATGGGAAATGTAGTTCCAAAACATCTAGGGTGCCAAGGTTCGCCATCACTGCCATAGAGGAACCCTTGAAATAATTTTTAAGCTCCTTATGCCGCGTACACACGATCGGAATTCTCGTCTGAAAAAGCTCTGATGGTTTTCCCAACGGAATTCCGCTCAAACTGTCTTGCCTACACCAAATTCCGACCGTCAAGAACGCGGTGACGTACAACACTACGAGAAAAAATTAAGTTTAATGCTTCCGAGCATGCGTCAAATTGTTTCCGAGCATGCGTAGGAATTTTGCGCGTCGGAATTGCTACAGACGATCGGAATTTCTGATAGAAACCATTTCCATCTGAAAAATTGAGAACATGCTCTCAAATTTTTTCTGGCGGGAATTCGGCCAGCAACATTCCAATGGATCCTACACACAGTCGCATTTTCCGATGAAAAGCTCTCATCGGTCTTTTGCTGGCCGAAATTTCCGATTGTGTGTACGCGGCATTAGGGAGAAAATATCTACTAGGGATTTTATATCTAAAGTTCATGGTATATTATTGTGTATCAGTAAATTGTAGATAGATTAACAAAATATTAAAAAAATTTGCTGTACTTGTGTAGACACCCAGAGAGATTAATTAATGACACCCCCTGCTTTGTATGACAAAATCATTTTCCAATAAAATAGAAAAAAAAATTGAGCACTGTACTGTGGGTTAAAAAAAAAAAAAATGCTGGATGTAGAATAATAATGATAGTAATAGGGCACATTATGTTAGGGAAAGGAATTGTCACCAATGAGAAACAAAATCATTTTCACTTTCCAACATATTGATTAGATGTCATGACATTTATTACGTATTTTAGTTACTTTAAGCAATGTGTAGATGGCTACTGGAAGCATTTCACAAGTGATGTGTCTGAGGATGGTCTAGGTACACACAAAGGTACAACAATTATCAACTAGGTTTCAATAAACACATTTGTTGGTGCCTTATTATCTAACATTTTCAAATCCATGACAACGCATTGGGAAATTATGGATTACTCCCACTAGCTCTTGTGACAAATTCCTTGCCCATGACATCTACTACTTAGAAACACACTACATCTCTGACCATATAACAAGACTGTCAATAAACTCTTGCCATTGCTAACAAATGAGCAAATGTCTCTCTACAATGAAATGATCTCTGGAAATAATGTCAAGGGGCCTATCTGTTTCTTGGATGCACCTAAAGCAGCCACCAAATCAGCCTAATTATTGAAGAATAATCTATTTGTTACAAATAAGTAAAAATACACAAGGCACTCATTTTACAAACCTCCTATTACAGGCTCTTTAATGAAATGGGAAGACTTCTGTAAGTCCTACAAAAGCCTTATATGCTCTTTGCATACCAATGAACTAGGCTTCAAATGTTATGAAGCATGAGATTATTATATGGATGTTTTAGGGTCTCAAACTGGCGGCCCTCCAGCTGTGGTGAAACTACAAGTCCCATGAGGCATTGCAAGGCTGATAGTTACAATCATGACTCCCACAGGCAGAGGCATGATGGGACTTGTAATTTTGCAACAGCTGGAGGGCTGCCAGTTTGAGACTCCTGTTTTAGACAAAGGGTGCCTATCAAGAAGTGAGTGGAAACCAAATAAATCTATAATTTTATAAATGTCACACAACTCATTTTAAAGCTAAACTCCAGCCAAAAATGTAATTAATACTTTATTAATATTAAGCACAAATAAAAAAAACAGCTTTTGTGGCAAAACATACCATCCACCCAGAGCTGTCTATTCCACCAGTTCATGCCGACATTCTTCTAGGGTGAATGATGGGCAGTATCAGTGGCGCCTGGTGCCCAATATTTTGGGGGGGGGGGGGGCAGAAAACTAGCAACCCCCCCTGCAGGAGATGGATGGCGGCGATCAGTCCTAAGTCCTAAGACTCAGTCCTAAGACTCCCTGGCCAATCGGGGCTTCCTGATTGGCCAGGTGGAGAATCAGGTAGACAATAGTGAATATTAATTCGCTATTGTCACACAAGTGGGTGGGCTCGGAGTTCACCCTTTTTTTAAGTCAATTAGCCTCAGGCTCTAATCATGTGCTTAAAAGAAAAAAAAAACCTGATTGGAATCCATGCATACGGCGCCCCACATGTAGATTAGGGGGCCGCATGCATGTATTACGGGTCGCCACTGGCCAGTATAATTTAACCCACTTCCTTGAAGTCCAAGATGTGAAAATGGGGGTTTCTTTCTTTCTTTCTTCACAATGACAACCATTTAAATGGGAATGTTTATTTTAATGTTTTTTTATTTATTGTACTCTGTTGTTATTTATTGCACCCTTTCTATTTGTCCTAATGACCATTGTCACTGGGACAGAAATTGATTGGATATTCAACATTTTACAGTTGTCACTAGAACAAGGTGAGGAAAAAACTTTTGTTCCAATAAGAAATGTCTAGTAGGGGATACCCCTCACTTTGGAGAGGTTTTCTTATTACTTCTTGTAGTATATCTGGATAAAAAACAAATTCCTCAATGGGAAGCAGACAGCAAAGCAAAATCTTTCAAAAGTTTCTCCATTGTATCCAAACTGAAAAAAATTGTCTGGTTCTGGTTTCCAGCCTTGTGGTGCATTCCATACTGGTTTGTACCGGCATCTGCACACCCATCCACTTCTTGCTACATCTCTGCATTGCCCGGCTATGCTTCCTTGACTATTTCTACATAGCCAACAGCCGCTTCCAGGCACTACTCTGCAACATCTGCTAGCTTCCATGATGAACTCTGCAGACTCCCGCAGGACTGTTTGAAGTGCCTCTTTAACATTTATTACACATGAGTACATATTAACCTTTTATCTATTTGTGAATAATAAAGTCTACACTTAGGTGATGGAGCCCCTGTCCATTCATTCTTTTGCAGTATACAATTACGGAGGATCTATCAAAAACTCTGATCAAAGGCTCTTTAAATAGCTATAAGAGTGATTTTAGGACATTCATTTGAACTTTTTTCCAAGAACTATTTAAGTCCCCTACCTTCCCCTCATTTTCTGACTCCAATGGTGCACCATAAACATAATTTATTTCCCAAAATATTACACATGCATGTGACATATTTACTATTAGCAGCCTACAGTTGGTGAGTTTCAAGAAAGAGCAGTAGTTTCCTTAAGATAATTTCAGATGATACACACTGCAGAGTGACTCAAAGAAAATGAATGCAGACTCTCTTTGTGCAAGAAAATAAAAAATGATTAAATAAATAAAGCAGGATTCTTATGATAGAAGTGAATTTAGCTAGTCTTTGCTAAGTGAAAATTCTGTACAGTTTTAGTAGACCTACCTCATAGGGTGCGTCTACTGTGCAGCCCAGCATTCTTTTTTTTTTATTCTTTTTATTGAATTTTATAGAAAGGTAATAGTAGAAAACAGAGCTTCAGGGCATACCCCAGCTTGAAAACACAGTAACAAAATAGTAGAACTTAAGAACGCTAAACCAGTGTCTGCTCAGTGCAATGTACAGCAGCATGTAGTGCAATATAGAAAATCAATAGGTCTTCTCCATAGTACCAGCCAGGAGAAAATATAACAAGTGTGGCAGAGCAAGGCTCTGTCCATATGGAAATGGGGTTAAAGTGGACACTGAGTCTGCATATCAGTGGATTGCAGAGCTACAGAGCATAAATTTGAAACAGAGAAAACTGCTCTGACAGTTTTCTCCGGATCTTGTTATTTCTGAAAGGGGTTCTGTAGTTTGGAGATCCTTCAGAGTCTTGGGTGGGATGGGATCTCCAACCCTGTGTCCGGGTCTTGTGGACAGCCAGCAGGGTGTGTGCCCAGGTGCACACAGCCTATATAACGAGGGGCTGGTGAGAGCAGAAGGGTAAGGAAGGTGGAGCAGTGGCTGCTAGTAAGTGTCTGTGTGAGGATAGATGCTGTGTGCATTAAGAAGTTCAAAGTTGTGTGCGTCCAAGAAGCTCAACGCTGTGTGTGTTGAAGGGCTATATATGTTTACTGGTTTGATGGTTAAAGCGGAGCTACACTGCCCCTGACGTTTTTTTTTTTTCAATGGTGATTAATAAAGAAATTCATTTGTAAATTAGTAACTCACCTGTCCTTTATCTATCACTTGTGCCTTTTCTTTTTTTATCTCCTAAAAAGACTTTATAAAAATTTCCGATTCATTCTCCATCTTGCCTGTGGGCATTTGAAACCTCCAGGCATTCTCTTCCTGGATTTCATTGACGCCTCTCATTGTAATCTCGCGCATGCGCAGTACAAACTGCATAGGAGCGCCGTCAGCAACTCCTGTTGCCATTACAACGGCGGCAGCGTTGAAAGTCCCGCCCCGTTGTGATAGGAGAGACCGAACGTGACTGTCGTGATGACGTCACGTTCGGTTTCAAGTCTCGCACTATCTCGGGCCAGGCCGCCGCACTGACTCCTGGGAGCTATGACACAAGCTCCCAGGAGACAGTGCGGGCTAGGGGATATTACGAAATAGCCATAATATCCCCGCCCATTCCGATGGCAAGAAGAAAACAACTAAAGGTAAAAAAAAAAAAAAAAAAAACTGCCGTTTCGGATCGAGGAAGGTGAGTATTATTTTTTCGATCTAGGTCTTAAAAACTGGTGGAGCTCCACTTTAATTTACAGTTGTCAAGCTGTGGCCGATACCTAAGTAATAAAAGTATTAGTCAAAAAATGATTTTGTTGTCCTTGTGATTATTTAGATTAATCTTAAAGTGGGGTTGCGACCAAAAAAAAAATATGGCTTAAAAATCATAAAAAAAAAAAAAATAATTGGAAAAAAAACATTTTTTTACTCACCTCTAAATGCCTGTTGCTAGGGGGTCCCTCGTAGTCTGCCACCTTCATTTCCCGGGCTAAACGTCACTTCCTGTAGGGGCCGCACAGTCATCTGGGACCTGTCATGTGTCCCAGATGAGTGAGCGTCGAATCACGGCGCACGGCGCCGCTCGCGCATGCGCAGTGGGTGCCCGGCTGTGAAGCCACAGCCG
Source organism: Lithobates sylvaticus (assembly GCA_028564925.1). Classification (NCBI taxonomy): domain Eukaryota; kingdom Metazoa; phylum Chordata; class Amphibia; order Anura; family Ranidae; genus Lithobates; species Lithobates sylvaticus. The sequence continues at coordinate 95,636,317 of CM053029.1, forward strand.
GGTTCCCACATTAAGAATGCCGGCGCCACGAGCGGAGCGGGGAACGAGGGGGGGTCTCGTTCCCCCGCATCGCTGGACCCCGACACAGGTAAATGTCCGATTATTAAAAGTCAGCAGCTGCAGTATTTGAGCTGCTGACTTTTAATTTTTTTTTTTTTGTTGGCCCTCCTCTTTAAGGAGAAGGGAACAGTGGACCAGTCAGGTCTTTGACCAGTACAAATATAATCATGCTCAAGGGGACACAAGTGAATCATCCTCAGGGGGACAAAAAAAAAAAGGAAAATGATAATGAAGTACCCATTCTCCAAAAAAAAAAAGTTTTGGCTTTGGGTACTCTTTTACTTTTAGTACAAAGGCTTTTGCAGCCCCCTATAACAATAAAGGGGTTTATGTCCTGGTATGTTATTATACATTTAGTGGTCATTTTTTTTTTGCTGCCAGATAAACTTCAGCCTCTTAAAAAAATTTTTTTAGCACACTTTGTTTGCTGTGGATCCAATATTTTGATGAGTATTATTAAACTTCTTCTCCCCACTGAACTGCATTGCCTGTATATTACAAATGCCACGGAGATGTAGCTGGCAGCAGATTTGATACGGTCCTATGTGACTGCCTTTTCTGATCAATCTTTTCTTTCGTGCTTTTCACCCGGCGGCTTAGGATCTTTGAACCAAGAACTGAATGGGCCTGTTTCCTCCTGAAGGCTCAATGTAAGACACCACGGCCCCCACACCATTAGGGAATGCATCAGTGTCCTGCTGCAGGGGTAATGTGGGATCACAATGTGTCAAGACCCTTCAGAATATAGTCAGGAGTCTTTTCTTCTTATTTTTCCAAATCAATATCACAGGCTTCAATCCATTTCTATGGCAGATATCTCATAAATGCTTTGAAATAGCTGCAAAGGGGAAAGTCAATCTTTCACGGCCGTAAGATGGGTTTTGATGGGCTCTGATCCTTGTGAACTGAGAGTTTAACATATTGACTGAAAGATTCTATTTCCAAACTCTGGTGTCAGTTAGAGGACTTGCTAGCAGGCCAGATATGCAGAATAATTCCGAGTTCATTTAAGACCTAACATAGCAGTAATTCCAAACCGTTTGTAGCTTGTTATTTGCCTGTAAGAATGAAAGTAATGGTCCACCTGGGGATGAGAACGCTACCTTTTTTTTTTTTTTTTCTACTAAAGGACTGTGATATTAACTGGAGTTACTTCTAAGCTACCAATCAAATTCAAGCCTGCCCTGGAAATTGCATCTGATTGGTGACCGATCGAATAAAATACTAGTTCCAATTTCTATTCCTTTAGAAACACAGAAATATACCTTGAGCCATTGCAATGGCTATGCTATGTTCTGTATTGTACTTACTTAGGACCTGTACAAAGCATCAGGTTTTGTTTAAAGAGCCTTGTGACTTGACCCATTCATGACAATTTGTGACAATATTTGCTAATAACCCATTCCCCCAGCAAGGTACACTAACTCTTGTTGCATACACACGGTTGTCGGAAAATCCGATCATCCTGAACGTGGTGACGTTCGTTGAGTACGACGGGACTACGTAGAGGCTAGGAGCTTTGGTCTTGTAATGTGATCTGAGCATAAGTCCGATAGGACTTTGTTGTCGGAAAATGTCAGATGGTGTGGAAGCCTACCTGGTTGAAAACATCAATGCACCCACAGGACATTTTTTGAGACTATCACATTTGAGGACAGGCAGTTAGTTACATGTTCCTCCATATCCAGGTTTTCTTTCATTGCTCCCAGCAGCCAAGTTAATTGCTGAGCGAGTGCATGGAAGATGATGTGGAGGGCTGCAGTTAAAATATAACTAAAGACAACACTTTATTTTCATTTTGGATAGAGAAAGGGAGGGTTATAATCCTGATTCAGATTTTGTTTTGTCATGTGTGTCCTATTGGAGAGATTTCCCTTCACATCCTGTCCCATAGGCTAAACAGGAAGTGAGAGGAAGACAAATCTCCCAAATTAAAACATTTTAACTGCCCCATTACACCCAATCATCATGTACAGTACCTCCGGTATTCACAGTGCTTCACTTTTTTTACATTTTGTTATGTTACAACCTTATTCCAAAATGGATTAAATTTATTACTTTCCTCAAAATTCTACAAACAATACCCCTTAATGACAACGTGAAAGAAGTTTGTTTGTAATCTTTGCAAATGTATTAAAAATAAAAAGAAAAAAAGAAATCACAGCCTTTGCCATGACACTCAAAATTGAGCTCAGGTGCATCCTGTTTCCACTGATCATCCTAGGGATGTTTCTACAATTTGATTGGAGTCCACCTGTGGTAAATTCAGTTGATTGGACATGATTTGGAAAGGATCCCGCCTGTCTAAATGAGGTTCCACAGTTAACAGTGCATGTCAGAGCACAAACCAAGCCATGAAGTCCAAAGAATTGTCTGTAGACATATAAGACAAAAACAATTCCATAGCTCAACTCACCAACCAGTCTGCTGACCAACTAAATTAGCCTGTCTAACCATCTGTTAAAAGCAGGGGTTTCGTTAGCACACATTTGCAAATGCATGTGAAAGCTGCAAGGCCTCGCCAAGGCACCCTGTGTTGCTTGCAGTCCTAACACTACACATTTATAAGGCCCCTTTCACACGGACGGACCGTTCAGATCCGCCTGTCAGTTTTTTGACGGCGGATCTGAACGGGCGCTCCATGTTAGTCTATGGAGCGTCGGATGTCAGCGGAGACATGTCCGCTGACATCCGACCCGGTCCGATCCGCCAAAAGCAGACGGATGGCTCTACATCCAGATCCGTCGCTGGCGGATCGGATCGGGTGAGATCTGATGAAAATGGACACACTGTCCGTTTTCATCCGATCTCTCCATAGAGACCAGCGGCGCTCGCAAGCCCCTCCCTGCTCAGTGAGCAGAGAGGGACTTGTCATCCGCCAGTTCAGCGGAGATCAACGGAGAAATCTCCCGCTGAGCCGGCGGACAGAGGCGGACTCCGTATGAAAGGGGCATAAGTGTCTGCACAGTGGAAGCACATGCATGGAATGGATTGATGTGGGACAGGTGAGCCTGGAGGCTGCCCTAGCCCCCTTTAAAAGGGACAGGAGCACACTGGACACCCAGCAAGAGCATATAATTGTCTGTAGACCCCTGAGACAGGATTGCATCGAGGCACAGATCTGGGAAAGTGTACAGAAAAATTTCCCAATGAGCACAGTGGCCTCCTTCATCCGAAAATGGAAGAAGTTTGGAATTACCAGTACTCTTCCTAGAGTGGGCTGCCTGGCCAAACTGAGTGATTAGGGGAGAAGGGGTCTTAGTCTGGGAGGTGACCAAGAACTCTGACAGAGCTCCAACGCTTCTCTGTGGAGAGAGGAGAACCTTCCAGAAGAACAACCATCACTGCAGCACTCCACCAATCAGGCCTGTATGGTAGAGTGGCCAGACAGAAGCCACTCCTCAGTAAAAGGCACATGACAGCCCACCTGGAGTTTGCCAAAAGGCACCTGAGGGACTCGCAGACCATGTGAAACAAAATTCTCTGGTCTGATGAAACAAAGATTGTACTCTTTGGCCTGAATGGTAAGAGTCATGTCTGGGGGAAACCAGGCATCGCTCATCACCTGGCCAATACCATCCCTACAGTGAAGCATGGTGGTGGCAGCATCATGTTGTGGTGATGTTTTGCAGCAACAGGAACTGGGAGACTAGTCAGGATCGAGGGAAAAATTAATTCAGCAATGTACAGAGACATCCTTGCTAAAAACCTGCTCCAGAGCGGTCTGGACCTCAGACCAAGGCGAAGGTTCATCTTCTAACAGGACAATGAACCTAAACACACAGCCAAGATAAAAAAGGAGTGGCTGTGGGACAATTCTGTAAATGTCCTTAAGTGGCTCAGCCAGAGAGCCCAGACTTGAACCCAATTGAACATCTCTGGAGAGATCAAAAAATGGCTGTGCACTGACGCTCCTCATCCGATCTGATGGAGCTTGACAAGTCCTGTAAAAAAGAAAGGGAGAAACTGCCAAAAAATAAGTGTGCCAAGCTTGTAGCATCATACTCAAATACACTTGAGGCTGTGCCAAAAGGTGCTTCAACATAGTATTGAGCAAAGGCTGTGAATGCTTATGTACATGGGATTTTTTTTGTTTTTTATTCTTAAAAAATTTGCAAAGATTTCAAACAAACTTCTTTCACGTTGTCATTATGGGGTATTGTTTGTAGAATTTTGAGGAAAATAATGAATTTAATCTATTTTGGAATAAGGCCGTAACATAGCAAAATGTGGGAAAAGTGCTGTGCATTCTTTCCGGATGCACTGTATGATACCCTCTCAGAGGATCACAAACTTATAACTTTCTCCTAATTTAATGTGTTTGTTTTTTTCACTTTAATTGAAAAAATTGGAAAAGGAGGTGGAACACTCTTCCACAATTGGTGGTGTCAGTGGGGAATATTGATATTTTTAAAAGACTCTTGGACGTACATCTGAAGCCCCATACACACGGTCGGATTTTCCGATGGATTCTGTCCTATCAGACAATGTTGTCGGAAATTCCGACCGTGTGTAGGCACCATCGGACAGTTTCCATCGGATTGTCCGACCGACAAAGTCCTATCTCCTGCTGGATAGATTTTTTGACAACAAAGTCCGATCACACCAAATCCGATCATGTGTAGCGAATTCCGACGGACAAAGTGCTACGCATGCTCAGATCACATTACAAGACCAAAGCTATTGGCTACTAGCCTCTACGTAGTCCCGTCGTAGGCAACAAACGTCACCACGTTTAAAATGATCGGATGTTCCGACAACTTTGTCCGACCGTGTGTACGCAAAAAAACATCGGACAAAGTACGACGGACATGATCCGACGGACCTGACGGACCTGGTCCTCGGATAATCCGAGCGTGTGTATGGGGCTTTAGTGAACACAATATACAGGGATATGGGAAATGATTATCGACACTGACACACATACACCTATACTATACCTATACCTATACTTGAACTGGATGGACTATTGTTTTTATTCAACCTTAACAACTATGTAACTATGAAAAAGCTAACTCAAGATGAAAAAAAAGGAAAATTAAATAGACATTGTAGGCTTGCAGGCAAAGAGACACTGTCTCTGCTAATGCTCACCCCCTTTTTACTTAACTTTTCTGCCCTTCTTCTTGTAGTACATCGCACTCAGCTGTAACAAATACCAAAAAAAGGCAAAAAAAGAAGAGAAAAATATATACAGACAATAAAAATGAAAAAAGACAGACAAAAGCTCTGTTCTTCTATTGCCCATGCTTTCATTTTTTTACCTTCTTAACTGGCTAACCAGCAGAGACTAATTAGCGAGAAGCAAAAATGTATTTGTTGACAATTCTGATTTACTTTTCTGCCACATCCAGGCAGGAAGGGGAGAATTCAGCAAAATGGACACCATGATGAATTCCTACGAGCTATTAAAGTCAAGCTTTATTTATTTGTCTTAAAAAATAAATTGTATTTTTTCCCTAAAGTCTTTTTTTTTTCTTTTCAATTTTCACCACATGAATGACTGACTAATTTCATTGTTTCACAATAGAAGCCTTCGCCATTCTTTCAGTTGCATCTGGCAACACTACGGGGATCAGCCAAACGCTGGGCTAAAGCAATGATGCCACCACTCTCGCTCACGCTCCAGTCACTGACACATCTGAGTTGAGCACCAGAAGGTGAGGAGGGGCACAGGAAAGGTAAGTATAAGGTGTCCCTGTATTGGAAAGTGGCAGTGTCTCTTTAAATACTGTTTGCAGAAAAGAAGGAAGCTGACTTTGTAGAAATGTAGTTACAAGATTTCTCCTTTTTTTTTTTTTTTTAGTCTTGGAGGAAGTTTTCAAAGTTAGAACCTCTGTTGGGTTTTTAGTGTTGTTTCCTATTATGACGCGTACATACGATCGGAATTTCGGCCAGCAAAAGACCGATCCGAGCATGTCCTCAATTTTTCAGACGGAAAAGGTTTCTATCAGAAATTCGATCGGCTGTAGCAATTCCGATGCGCAAAATTCCTACGCATGCTCGGAAACAATTCGACACATGCTCGGAAGCATTAAACTTCATTTTTTCTTGGCTCGTCGTAGTGTTGTACGTCACTGCGTTCTTGACGGTCGGAATTTGGTGTGACCGTGTGTAGGCAAGACAGTTTGAGTGGAATTCCGTCGGAAAAACCATCAGAGCTTTTTCCGACGAGAATTACGATCGCGTGTACGCGGCATAAGGAACAATTTTACAGGAATAGGAAGTGATGGAAAATCACAGGACAGAGATAGCAACAAAAACAAGTTTCAGTAGAGTGGGAAAGGAATAGAACTTCTATCAAAGTTTTTTTCTGTCTGTGAGTCATACATAGGGAAATCTCCTTGAGTCTTTTAGGCTAGGTTCACACCTGTGTGACCGCAGTTTGCGTGGATACGAGAGTCCAATAATTTGAATGGGCTGCTGTGCCCTGCGACACGCAGGAAAGAAGTCCCTGCACTATTTGTGAAATCGCAGCCCACACGGGAACTGAGATTTCCAGTAACAGGTGCAATTTCCAGTGAGGGTGGCATGCCATTAGGATTAATGGCACCCGCCCGCGGGTCCCACATTTCTCTGTGTAAGTGGTTGCGCCTGCCACTATTTGTGCGGGTCCCGCAGTGGCATCACTTGCATAGATGTGAACCAAGCCTTAAAAGTAACATTTTGTGTTTATAAACATTGGCCAGGGATCTGTCATTTAGCTGTGGTAGCATTATGGCTGCTAAATGACAGATGCCTGCTGGCTTTTATTTGGGACAATCCAGGGGATCTGTCATTTAGAGGTGGTATCGTTACAACATCAATACAACTTTAAAACACGATGCAGAAGGATCAATTTAAGGACTGCAGTATCCCGTTGTATGATAAGGAACTTTTATATCTCTTATGCTGCGTACACACGATCGGAAATTCGGCCAGCAAAAGACAGATGAGAGCTTTTTGTCAGAAATTCGGACCGTGTGTATGCTCCAGAGGACTTTTGCTGGCCGAATTCCCGCCAGCAAAAGATTGAGAGCATGTTCTCAATTTTTCGGTCGGAAAAAGTTCCGATCGGAAATTCCGATCATCTGTAGCAACTCCGATGCACAAAATTCCTAAGCATACTCGGAAACAATTTGACGCATGCTCGGAAGCATTGAACTTAGTTTTCTTGGCTCGTCGTAGTGTTGTACATCACCGCGTTCTTGGCGGTCGAAAGTTCAGCGAACTTTTGTGTGACTGTGTGTATGCAAGGCAAGCTTGAGCGGAATTCCGTCGGAAAAACTATCCAAGATTTTTCTGATGGAAAATCCGCTCGTATTTACATGGCATTTGCTGGTACTTGCACATGTGCTAACAGGGAACATGCTGACGGAGGAAAAAACAAATGTCTTATCTGTATGTGGCTGCTCCTACATTGTCCTATCAGCAGTGACACCACTATTTTCTTTAAAGTGGAACTAAACTGTCTCAATCAACATCCACTATTTATATTCTTATCCTGCTAGCCATAGTAAGTAGATAAGACGGTACATTATATTTATATGTTTTAAACATTAATTGTTTTACATTTCTTCAGCTGCTTTCTGGTTTCTGGCCTAGGCCAAAATGATGCCATACATCCCAGGAGTCTTCTTGGATATTTTTTTTCTTTCATCTGGAGGAGGGGCTTTCTCAGCTAAGCACAACCTCATGCCTGAGCTAAGGGCAGATGTATTCCAGGAAGTAAGTGCTACATGAATCATTTGCCCTTACTCAAGATACATAGCTCCCAATTGTCCCTGAGTTTGAGGGACTGTCCCTGTTTTGGAACAAAGTTCCTCTGACCCTCTTTCCTCCTTATTTGTCCCTCATTTTGGTCTGATCTATATAGTTGTATATAAAATGCACTTTTTATCTTTAAAAAAGTGTTTCCCAGTGCTAAACCTTTCATCCAATTTCTAAATTGCTGCATTTGTGAATTTCAAAAGCCAATATAAAGGAATAGTGGCAAAAAATAACTTTGTGGCTTTAGCTAAACTTTTTTTGTATAATTCTCTTTTAATGGGGCGTGGTAGGGGGTGTGTCTTATGCCTACATACTTTTAGTATAATACTAATACTAATAGGAGTCCCTCCCTCCCAACTTTCTGAGATGGGAACAATGCAAGATGGCATTGGCTAGAAATGCTAGGATGTGTTTTTCAAAGTGATTTCTAGACAAAATAAAGCATGGAGACAAATGGATGGGCGAGTTTGCTTTGAATATTAAAAATGAAGTAAAAAATGGTTTCAGTTTTTTGGTGCTAAGATACAGTTAAATTTTGCTTTAACCACTTGCCGACCCCCGCATGTACATTTACGTCGGCAGAATGGCACGGCTGGGCAAATCGGCGTACAGGTACGTCCCTTTGAATTTGGCGCCTTGTGGTCACGTGCTCTGCCGGTAGCTCCGTGAGTAGGATTGCGGGTCAAGCAGACCCGATGTCTGAGGGGATACCCATGATCGTCTCACGGAGCTGAAGAACAGGGAGATGCTAATGTAAACAAGCATCTCCCCGTTCTGCCTAGTGACACTGTCACTGATCATAGCTCCCTATGATCGGGAGCTATGATCAGTGATGTGTCACATGTAGCCACGCCCCTTAACAGTTAGAATCACTCCCTAGGACACACTTAACCCCTTCCTAGCCAGCTAGTGGTTAACCCCTTCACTGCCAGTGTAATTTTTACAGTAATCAGTGCAATTTTATAGCACTGATCGCTGTAAAAATGACAATGGTCCCAAAAATATGTCAAAATTGTCCGATGTGTCCGCCATAATGTCGCAGTCACGATAAAAATTGTAGATCGCCGCCATTACTAGTAAAAAAAAAAAAAATTAATAAAAATGCCATAAAACTAACCCCTATTTTGTAGACACTATAACTTTTGCGCAAACCAATCAATAAACGCTTATTGCGATTTTTTTTTTACAAAAATATGTAGAAGAATAGGTATCGGCCTAAACTGAGGGAAAAAAATGTTTTTTTATATATTTTTTGGGGATATTTATTATAGCAAAAAGTAAAAAATAATGTGTTTTTTTTTCAAAATTGTCGCTCTATTTTTGTTTATAGCGCAAAAATTAAAAACCGCAGGGGTGATCAAATACCACCAAAAGAAAGCTCTATTTGTGGGAAAAAAAGGACGTCAATTTTGTTTGGGAGCCACGTCGCATGACCGCGCAATTGTCAATTAAAGCGACGCAGTGCCGAATCGCAAAATGTGCTCCTGTCTTTGGCCAGCAAAATGGTCCGGTGCTTAAGTGGTTAACAGTAACAGAAAAAGTAGTGTTAGTGTCATGGTTGTGCTGTCTGGCAGATGTGTATGACACAAAAATGGCTAAACAGAATTTTTCATTTTTTGTGCATTCAGCTGCTTGCCCTGACCCCTTTTACTCACCTTCCTACGCTCCTCGCAGCTCCTTGTTCCTCTTCAGCTGGCTCTAAGATTGGGGGAGCCGTGACGTGAGGGCTCAAGTCCTACGGGAACGAGCTGTGTGGCAGGTGCTACACGAGCAGCTGCCGACACAGCTCGCAATAGTAAGTGCCGGACACCTGACCATTCAGGCATTGCCAGTAGGGGGCCCCATGACAGCTTCCGCTTCGATCTACCTGTCAATCACAGCTAGCTGAAGGGTAGATCAGGTCCCTGCTGCTAAGAGATTGTATTTAGTCAGACCTCTTGTGATGCGCTCCTCCCTGCTGGCCCCTCCTGATTTTCTGTCTCCTCATCCCCCCCCCCCCCCAGTCTCCTGCATACTTGCTCTGTGTGTCCAGCTGAATCTATCCTCTATCTTTAGTGCCATAGGATGAGAGAACCCAGAGGAGGTGCACAGCTATTCTGCTTACAGGACATGTAGGGAGAGAGGTGAGCTGAGGGAGGAACATCAGTTTGGGGTGGTAAGTTGAGCACAATACCTGGCAAAGTTTAATGCCAGGAGGGAAGTTTATGTGGAAATATGTGAAGGGTTGGAATAGCAGCGAGTGTGTGTTGGAGCCCTGCAGAGTTTGCAGCCCCCCACGCTAACATACATCTCCTAAGCAGGAACACATCACTATCTCCCCAAGCATTCTGTCCAGATAATGTGCAGTTCATTTATGACCTTTCCGTCTATCCCTGTGTTATCCAAACTCTGTTCAATGAAAAGTGTAAACTCACCACATAAACACTCTATATACAAAATAACATTCCCCAATAAAGATCAGAACATGATGTTCACATTTGCATGGAAGCACAATTGAATGAATGCTGATTATTCAGAGAATTACCATATTTATGTTTATTGAGGATTGTTTTTTTTTATGTACTAACAGTTAAGCTTCATACACACAATACGAAAATTGGATGAAAAATACCACTTTTGAAACGTTCGTGCATATGAGCGTATCATTTTTTTTTTTTGGTGGGCGAGTGGATCTTGGGTGGGAGTTCCCACACTTTTTTCCCCAGGACTAGTTCCCTGCGTGACGTCACTCCCCCTGGTCACGTGACAATGCTTGGGGCTAGCAATTGGCTACAAGGCTTGGGGACCATCACACAGGAGCAGGTCTCATGCTCCTCCACACTACGAAAGTACTGAATACTCTTGTTGACTGTTGAGGAACAAGGGCCTGCGAGGGAGTGCAGGTAAGGTACGTTTTAGAGAGTCAGGGGATGCTCTTTCCAGAGAAGCTCTTACTTTGTCCCGAAAAGTGTCAAAATAATCCACAAAGTTTTAGAAGCCTGATATTGTCCTTGTAGACCACAAACTCTTGTTATCCTTGGGTATGGTCCACATTGGAATAATATCAGGTGTTGAACGACAATAGTTTACCTCCCTCTTGTACAGCACATTAGAGCTCACTTTTCAGTACTCAGCTGTCAGTATGATGATGAATCATACTGTAACAAATCCCCCAAAAAAGGAAAAAAATAAATAGAGAAAAGAAAAAAGAAAAAAAAAGACAGACAAAAACACTCTTCTGCCATTGCCTAAGCTTTCATTATTTAACTTCTTAACCGGCTAACCAGCAGAGACTAATTAGCGAGAAACAAAACTTTTTATTGACAACTCTGATTTACTTTTCTGCCACATCCAGACAGGAACGGGGGAATTCAGCAAACTGGACACCATGATGAATTCCTGCAAGCTATTGAAGTCAAGCTTTATTTATTTGTCATCAAAAATAAATTGTATTTCTTCTCTAATGTCTTTTTTATTTCAATTGTTGCCACACGAATGAATGACTAATTTAATTGTATCACAACAGAACCCCAGCATCTATGAATGGAAGAAGGTGGGGGGGGGGGGGGGGGTGGAGGAACTGCAGGCGAGGCAACTGTTCCTCCCAGGGATATTACTGTATGTAAAGTTCCCTGTATCATGGATTAGCCTTGGGAGGTGTTTAATGTAATGCTGACTTTCCTTGAGTTCAAGCTCCTGGGGAATGGAAATTTAAATGATTTGTGGGAATATGTTTCTATCAGTAGTGTATTTGACAAATAAAAAGAATATATGAAGGAATGCAATATGATAGCAAGCACGAGGCCCAAGCAAGTGTATAATGTTGTTTGCTTGTATGGTTCCTGAGCAATGATTTTAATTATAAAATTAAATTAGGAAAAGTAAAAACAGAAGTCAAGGCACCAGAATTAAGCCATAGGAGGACATTTATTAATGCAGTTGGGTTTGAAAGTGTTTGTAAACCCTAATGTCGTGTACACACGACCGGACTTTGACGGACTGAATTCCGTCAGACTTTTCAACGGATTAACGACGGACTTCCGTCGAATTGGACTTGTCTCCACACAAGTCCGACGGATTTGACTGTGATGACGTACGACCGGACTAGAATAAGGAAGTTCATAGCCAGTAGCAAATAGCTGCCCTAGCGTCGGTTTTCGTCCGTCGGACTAGCATACAGACGAATGGATTTTTCGACCGGACTCGAGTCCGTCGGAAAGATTTGAAACATGTTCTAAATCTAAAGTCCGTCTGATTTTTCGGCAGCAAAGGTCCGATAAAGCCCACACACGGTCAAATTGTCTGACGGATTAGTTCCGTCGGACCTTTGCTGTTGAAAAGTCCGGCCGTGTGTACACGGCATTTCATATACGAAGTGACTAGACTCAGTTGGTATACAGAGGTGAAGAAAATCCTTCTATATAAGTTGTATCTGCAGCCCTCTCGCTTCTATAGCTATTCACAGTCAAGAATTTACACAGCAATTCTGAGCTTCAGAAGGCAGGGGGCAGGCAACTGCTGTCACACACTGCACAGCATAGAACATGGAGCTGAGTGTAATCTGACACCTGAGCAGAGGGAAAGGACATACCCCCTCTTCACAGTATCAAAGGGAACCATGCACACCTGCTATGTGCTGGGGGGGGGGGGGGGGGGGCAAGATTGTCTCCCAGGATTGTATGGTGTCAGCATAGACTGTCAGAAGTGACTTATGCAGATAGCAGAGGAATGAGAGAGTAACAGAAAGCACACTATGTGCTTTGGATTGAGGCAAGTACACACTATATAAGGATATGCCTTGATCTTTTTTTCATTTACAACCACTAATGTGCAATTTGCACCCTCTTACCTCCTGGAGGCAGTTAGGGATCCACAAACGGCTCAGTGGGCTGACATTTCAGAGCAGATGGATAACTGGATGCAGGGTCAGACAAGCCAGGTCAGCAACGGACAGTCAGGTATAGGCATAAACGGCAGGCAGAGAATGGTCAGGATACAGGCAGAGGTTTGCAACAGGACATCAGGCAGATGTGCAAGAGGTAAATGTCTTAGAGGCAAGCGGAGGTCAGGACAGGTAGAGTTTAAGCGTGTAATGGAAAAACCATTGTACAACAAAACAAACGGACCAGCGCTCAATGGGTTGAAGAGTAAACACAGTCTAAGGCTGCTTTCACACTGGAGCGGTGGGGGCGCTGGCGGTAAAGCGGCGCTATATTTAGCGCCGCTTTACCGGCGTTTTAGCGGCGCATTTCGGCCGCTAGCGGGGTGGTTTTAACCCCCCGCCAGCGGCCGAAAAAGGGTCAATACCGCCCGCAAACCGCCGCTGCAGCGGCGTTTTGCGGGCGGGTTCGGCGCGCTCCCCCATTGTTTTCAATGGGACCGGGCGCTATAGGAGCGGTAAATATACCGCTCCTATAGCGAGCCAAAGATGCGGCTTGCAGGACATTTTTGAGCGTCCTGCAAGCGCACCGCTTCAGTGTGAAAGCCCTCGGGCTTTCACACTGAAGGAACAGCAACAGCTGTTTAGGGTCGGTTTGCAGACGCTATTCTTAGCGCAATAACGCCTGCAAACCGCCCCAGTGTGAAAGCAGCCTTACAGTAGATAGTTGAACATGATTAGTCCTAGTTTATTCAGTAATGCATGTAAAAGAACAATCCTGTTGTCAGACAGGAAGGGATACGAGGTAGGTAAAAAAGAAATCAACAGCTTACAGTTTCACAGAAGATCCATGGAGCAACAAGGAGCTGACGGCATTGGGGTTTACAAAAAGCTTTCTGTAGCATGGGGGGGCACCAATACCCCTGCTGCACTGTGGCCGAATGTGGAACACAAAAGTGGTCTTTGAAAAAGCGCAGATGCGCGAAACGCGTTGTTAAGGCAACCACCACAGCTAACAGGTCACCCAGGTCCATGAGGTGCTCCAACGACCAGCACCCCTTGAGCCCCAGCAACGCTGACTGACATCCACATCGGCCCATCCAGCCCTGGTTTCTCCATCTCCCTGAGGTCTACATCGTTTTGGGACACTCCCATGCAGCTGGGATTCACATCCATTGGGCTTCAGATGCTGTGAACGTATAGTGTCATCCACACTGCAGCAACGCGGCTCTCTCCCTTCCACCTGTCAGTACGCCAGTGAACTTGGTGTCCCAGCCATGTGCAGCTTACAGTTTGGGTCTCCACCTTCCCGCTGTCAATCATCTTTGCTTTCTCCTCCAGCACATCCAGCCCTTCCTCACACGCAACTGGTTCCACATTCGGCCGCAGTGCAGCAGGGGTATTGGCGCGCCCCCATGCTGCAGAAAGGCTTTTTGTAAACGTCAATGCCGTCAGCTCCTTGTTGCTCCATGGATCTTCTGTGAAACTGTAAGCTGTTAATTTCTTTTTTACCTACCTCATATACCTTCCTGTCCGACAACAGGATGGTTCTTTTACATGCATTACTGAATAAACTAGGACTAATCATGTTCATCTGTCTGCTGTGAGACTGTGTTTACTCTTCAACCCATTGAGCACTGGTCCGTTTGTTTTGTTGTACACTGTTTATCCATACCCTCCAGCGATGGCTGATGTCCAGCTGCACTGGGTTCAGATCCCAGGTCATTAACCATGCCCTTTCCTCCCCATCCACAGATGGCCATGTTTTAGCACTGGTGTTACTTGTTTTTTTTTTAGGAAAAAACAGGTCAATCACAGGAGTCAAACAGACAGGGTTTTGTTCAACAAGGTGAGAGGACAATGATGTCTGTATACAATGTCCCAGAAATGGATAGCCTTATCCTTGTAGTACCACAAGTGTCAGCAAGATGACTACCAGCAATAATGTCTGTATACAGCGTTCAAATAACTCCAACTGTAGCACAGTGTCTCTGTTCCATGCAGATGGGCAGAAATGCCCTCTCACCAAATCCTGTGATCAAGGCCCAAACGAATGTCCCGGAACAGACAGGCTCTCTTGGCAACCCAACTGGTCACCTCACACTGGAACGATTCACTCTCGGTGTAGGTGCACCTCAATATACACCTGGGATCCCTTTTTCTCAGGCTGGACGTCCAAACTGGCAGTGGAGGCCTGAATTGCGCAGAGAGATCATCTGAGAGACAGCATCTCTCCCTCAGGTCTGGTCCCTTCCCTCCCTCAAGGCTGACTGACTTTTCCTCAGGACACAAAAAGGAGTCTTTAATTTCCTGTCACAGAGCATCCTGGGCTTATTGTAGTTCCTTCCTGAATACCCAGCTATAGAGCCGCTTGGTGAGGGAACTGCATGTCCCAGATCCATTGCAGCTGCTTTCTGCAGCTTAGTACAGTCTCTCTGATTGGCTGCTATAACTGTGCCTTTAATTGGCTTACTTCTTCCTGCCAATAGGGGCACAAGAGAGGCTACTGAATGCACAGCTCTGTGTTTATGTGCTCATATTACAACAGACTCAGTCAGTGAAAAAGGAAGAAGGAGGGAGGGGTGAATATCCCCCTTGCAGCTGCTGGCAGGCAGCTCTCCCTAACTCAAACTAGAAAGCCTGTGTACATTGTTCCGGCCAGCTTGGTGAGGTTGTGGGTTATAGAGTGAGACACCCGCTACATATGTATACCCTTTCCCAGCATTCATCAACTGCAATAAACCTCTTGGGAAATATGAATATTCATAAACCAGGTCATTGGATTCTCTTACATTATTGCTAGGGGCACTCCCCAACAGTAAGCAGGCACAAGCAATCAATGACCTAAGCTTAGGAAAAAATGTACAGAAGCCAAAACTATCACTCCAGAGTTACCTGACCATAGATGGATCAAACTTTGACCAGTTCAACAGGAACCAGACAAATTTTGATATACAGTATCTATGGTCGTCCCGGTTCAAGAGAATCAATCATTAGATTGGCTCCTCTTGAACGGGAGTGCTGGTACATTTTCATTTGATCAGCACTGCAGCCAATCAGCTGCAGTGTTGATTAGTGTATTCTTGTGGCAAAGAAGTGCAATAATGAAGTGGGGAGGATTCCTTCATTCACCTTGTATTGGTGGATGGGGGAAGTTCGGCTTTTTTTTTTTTTTTTTTTAAACCATCTATGGCAAGCTTTAAGCTTTATAGCTCAGCAGCACTAAATTTAGGATAGGAACACTCCTGCTTAGGAAAGGGCCCCTATACATGCAAAACATGCACGAATCTTTGGTTTTATTTTGGGACCAATAACAATGATCTGCTTCTTTCTATTGTGCTGCAACTGTGAACATGTAAATTAAAAAAGTGACATTTGCAAACAATAATACAGTTATGATAATTGTCTCCCATAATTTTATTTTATCAAATCCACCACTGCATTGGATAATATATAAAAAAAAGGGTGGCATTGCACAAAGAACCCTATTGTCCGTCATTTGAGGAACTGCACCTCTTTTGGAAACAAATGTCTATGTCCCTCTTTTGGAATCAAATGTCTCTGTCCCTCTTTTGGAATCAAATGTCTCTGTTCCTCTTTGCTCCTCAGTTGTCCATGTTTTTTGGTCTAATGTATATGTAGCAGTACCCCCATAGGGACTGCTTAGAATTGTGGTTTGTCTGTCACCCTGCCCAGGGCCAGATTAAGAGCATGGCCTAATGGACCTAATGCTGGGCCTAATGCTGAGGATTTTGGTGGGTCTTAAGGGATGTGCGTCTGCATGTGCCCTGAGGTGAAAGAACATAGTTGCAATGCTACGGAATCAGTCAAAATCAAATGCCAGGGTTCTATAAGGGCCAGGGAATCGGTATGCACCCTGAGGCAAAATGGTGCAACTGCGCAAGCCTAACACTATGGAAGCCCCAGGCTTCCGTATGAGCCCTACATCTGTGTGTGCGGTGAACCCCGAGGTAAGGTGGAAATGCACAGCCTCGCAGGCCTAACACATCACTATGGAAGCCGAATACCAGGCTTCCATTAGGACTGGCCACCTGGCACCCCTTATTAATCCCATCACACAGCCCATGCGGTACGTGTGGAATGCAGGGTGAAGGAGGGCTGCTGTTAGAAATCAGGGGGTCACATACAGTCTTCCTCCGGGTTGTCCAAACTTTTTTCAAAGAGGGCCAGATTTCATGAAGTGAACATGCGTGAGGGCCGACCATTGTGTCTGACATTCTTCACTGCGGTCACACCCTGTTAGCTTGTCGTATGTGCTATGTCTCGACTGGTAGGGTCTCTTGACATTAAATTCCTTATAAACAGCCACAGTCTCTTGGCATATCAGACAAACACAGTGATTCCGTATTTCAGTGAAGAAATATTCCACTTTCCACCTCTCCTGGAAGCATCGGCCCTCGCTGTAAACTTTCCTTCTCTTATTTACAGTAGCCATTTTAGAAATTGACCAGAAGGGGAAGGGATCATGTGAGTGCAGTGCCAGAGGTTTTGGTCTAAGTGTGTTCATCCGATACACTAAACCACTGCCCAACAAGAGTTCTCTTTCCTTTGTGGCAGGGTGTGGTGAAGACACAGCGCAGGGAGAAGGAACGCACCAAATCCTGCGACATTGCAAGAACGCCGACTGAGGACATGCAGTCCCGTGGCGTCGGGGTTGAGAGATCCAGCGATCCAGAGATCCCAGGGGTCAGGGGCCACAAGAGATAGATTTTACCAAAATTAAACCAGAACATGAGCCACAATTGACCTGCGGGCCGGACTTTGGACATGCCTGCCCTACCTAAAAGCCCCCTCCCGAAAATATGAAAACGATATTTTCACTAAAAATACACTAAAATCACTATTAATAGACATAACATAACTTACAAAATTCCTGCTAGATCTAAAAGATTAAATTGTATTGAGCTAATAAAAAAAGTCCTGTATGTAAATGAGGTTTTGGGGATCATTCACACAGGTGCTGTGGACTGTACAGTGTATATCAGTGTTTTTTTTTTTTTTTTTTTACTGTAAATGTTGCTATTGCTGTGTGAAAGTAGCCTATTTTCAAAAAAATTGTCCCATTGTCTGTGGTGTTACTGGAAATAGTAAATGCCTCTGTGTCGGTGTCAATCTGAGAAGGACCGATTTGGTGGTAGTATGAAGAGAGGAGGGGAGCTGAAAGGGTGGGGGCTTTGTGGGGTGCGTGTAGCTCTGAGGGAGATAGGGCAACTATGTTGTGAAGAGGCAAGTTCTGTTGGGATACTAAATATTAAGTAATGGCTCTTTCAGAGTGGCTACCAGGGGGGATTAAAATGGATGGCTGAGCTTTAGTTTTACTGCCCCCAGTTGCCCATCTGAACTGTAACATAACAACAGGGCAGGGCTGTACACATGCTATGACCGCAATGCTTTGCTTTGCGGCTGCAGCATTTTTAACTCAGGGTGCAGAGTTTGAGTGGCAATACCACCTGTCAAACTCGCCCATTGTGTATAATTCGGCCGTGCCACAACCACAAGCTTAATGCTTTGCTCACAGTTGCGGTGTGGTCCTGCAGTATAAAATTGGGATTCAGCAATTAAAAGAAAAAAAACAACACTAGCATTCAGGAGGTGGCAGTACCACCTCTTTAATGCCTGTAAGCCGATGCTCTACCGCTCTCTGAAAAGCAATTCAATGCGGATCACTTTTCAGTGAGCAGTAAGCATTACCCCAGAGCTGAAAGAGCCCTAAAAAAAACAGACAAAAACTGTCAAGCATTTTCCTTACCAAAATTTTTACTGACAGTCTACTGACTGGAATGGTACCAGAAGATTGTAAAAAAAGCCAATGTAGCAGCAATATTTAAAAACAGCCCAAAATACATCCCTGGTAATTATTTACAGACCAGTTAGCCTAACATCAATAGTATGCAAGCTCTTGGAAGGGATGATAAGGGACTATATACAAGATTTTAGTAATGAAAACAGTATCATTAGCAGTAATCAGCACGGTTTCATGAATAATCGTTCTTGCCAAACCAATCTATTAACCTTCTATGAGGAAGTGAGTTGCCATCTAGATAAAGGAAGGCCGTAGACGTGGTGTATCTGGATTTTTCAAAATCATTTGACACAGTTCCCCATAAACGTTTACTGTACAAAATATGGTCCGTTGGCATGGACCATAGGGTGAGTACATGGATTGAAAGCGGCTGTAAAAATGTCCATGTGCATGAGGCCTAACTGATGTGGACCTACATCGATGGATAGTGTGATTGAAGTTGAATTTACATAAGGGGACAGTGTCTATTTATGTTTGTCTTTAAAGGATAAGATCACACTTCGTAACATGTTACACCCATACTTAGGGTGTAACATGTACTGTAACTGTAGCACCAGTTCCCGCACCCCCTTGATACCCCGTTGTGATAGTGAGTGGGAGATCTTATTGGGCTCCACCTGCCCGGCTGCATCATTCGTTCACAGAGAAAAAAATGAACATTTATTATGAACTTATCCTTTAACAGCTTGGTGTCTGCCCACAGTAGTCATACTGCGAGCGGGTGGTAGCTCCAGGCTGGACAACACAGCCTTTCTTTCTGGTCTGATGCGCACATGAATGTACCCCCTGCCGACCCGTGCTGTGATTGGACAGCTGATTTCAGCCAAGTGGCCCTTGAATATAAAACAAATGGTAGGGGTCCCCCTAAAAATTCATACTAGACTCCTATCCAGGAATGCAGTCAGGCTGGCCAGGAAAGGCACCCCCTTTGACACAAATCCACCCATCCTGCACTCTTATTCTCAGGTCCACTCTTATTCTTAGATATGATTTCATTCCTCCATTAAATTATCCAACTGGTCTCTTGTCCCACTGAATACTGCCAGCACAGCACTGATTTCAGAACTACAAGAATAGTTTATTTATTTCATGTCTATTTTGAAAATATTATGTGGAAAATAAATGAAGCATGAATTATTATTCAGATTGGTGAACATCTACATGATATTTAAACTCAATCCACTCCCTTATGACAGCATTCTTAAAAATGTCATGGTTCAGGTCTGCATGTTCTGAGGGGATCTATCATTTTTAATGGTCTCCAAGGCAAGGTAATTTTAATGCTGAACTGCTAAGAAAAGAAACAATGTGGATTTACCTTCTTGGCACAATGCCCTCTGTGGGTTTCAAAAATGATTGTTTCCATCAAGTTTGCTGCTTATATTACATTTTACTTTCCTGCAGCCAAGGGGGTTCATATCTGTTCAGACTGTCTGCTGTTTTTCCCACCTGCCTGTGTAATCAGCACAAGTATACACCCAGTAGTGACACATTTTTTTTATGTTTGGAAGCTTTGCCTTACCTGTGGCACAAGGAGGATTAAATGTATTGCCTGCAAAGCTAAGCTGCAATTACCATTTTGGAGAATACCATGAACAATGCTCAGCTATAGAGTGTCTTCAACTCGGGAGGCAGCTGTCATTTGTGAGCCAATATGTATGCTGGACAGATTGTGGTTAGCTGATGAAGGACACAGAGAACGGGGATATGAACTGCTGTGGATTGTGGAAAGGACACTGCCTGCTGGAAACACCTATGACTTGCGGAAGATGTAGTTCCCAGACAAGCTGAGCCTTTGTTTTCAGATTGGATGAAAAACTACATATCCCCGCATTAACCAGAAGAGTCCAGACAGCTGCACTAAATTCCGTGTCCCATCTTTATTGAAGCAATGGTGTCACAGCATAAAAGCACAATGTAAGCACAGTGGGGGAGAAGCAAGCTTCACATGTTTCAAGCATTTTTTTAATAAGAGATTAGGGGCTCTAAAGTATGTGGTATGTGATGTGTACCTTGGCTATTCATACAAGACCTGCTTTAATTTGGCATTAATTCAATTTTTAACAGCTGATTGATGATGATGATGACCTCAGCAGAAGTGCCGATTTGGGATACATAAAAAGCCCTTTACATTGGACATTTAGCCAAAGTGAACCACCCTGGACCCTCTGTTGCAAATAAAATTGCCTGTTTAAGATTCCTATAGCGGTTGGACACATCATGGCTAAATTTCTAGGCATTTGGTCATATGATCTCAGTTGAAGGGGTATTTTTGATTAAAAAAAAACAGCCTGTCAACTCTCATCTTCTACATTTGGACAATTCTGCTCTAGGCTTCCACACCAAAAGGTCAAGGGTCCAGCCAGATTGGGAGCCCAAATGACCATTTTCTGTAAACCAAATATCTTTTTATTGCAAGAGGATGGGGTTGGACATGATCGGGGGTGTAAATAGGCCTGCTTAAACAACAATGTGGAGAGGACACAATCCCACCTTAATGACCATGAATAGCCAATCCTTTCCAGGTGACAGATGCACTACATTTCCTGCTCCCTATATAAAAATGTCACACCCCACTGTTTGATGCTATAAGGCTGGAGAATTGCTGATAAACAAAGGTACACGATTAGAGAAAACCACAATTGTTACAAAGCAAAATAAAAATCAAAGACGAGCAGATAAGACATTGATCAGGAGACTGGCGTTAGTTCAAATAAGAAAATAAAGAGGAATCTGTCAGTTCACAGGCTGAAATCTTCTGTAGATTAATGTCTTTCATCTCCTTGTACAGTTATATCTGCGAGTTATCTCTCACATTAATAGGACGTTAAAATACAACACTGAATACACCTAAAGGAAAACTCAGGATAAAAATGAACAGTAAATTACACAATATTAGCTTATCAACACGTCCAAGCTAATTAACAACCACTGTGAAAAAAAAGGGTAGGGAAGTACAAAATGTAGTAACCAAAAGCAACCACTCAGGTTTTAGGCTACTGCAGTTAGTTTAGCCAAATGATTGCATTAAAAGCTGCAATTGATTTTGCAAATATCCTCTTCTGCATTTAGAAAATTCCAAATAACTTCTTAAAGGAACTCAGTTAAGGACATTTCTTAAGGCATCTGGGTCTTCTGGGTGGGACTGTAGAAATAAAATCACATATCTTGTATCCTCTTGAATGGAAGGAAGGACACAACGGGAGAGAAGGGTGGTCTTGAAGGAATGCCTAGGGGAACAAATGCTAAAGAGCCACAAGGTGAGTGGAAGATGCCAGGGTTTGACGTTCTCAGCACAACCTTTAAACCCTCCAGGAAACTAAGATCAGCAATACTCCACTACACCTTTATATTTTTGTCAAGGGGGTATTGCCAGGATTCCAGATTACCAAGATTAAGAAGCCTTTTGAATGTGGTACACAAAGCCAGAGTCAAATTAAAAAACAAAACCCTTAAGCTGGTAAGCTGTCTCCCTTGTAGACAATTTGATTTTAGTTTGAATAATACCATGAATTATTTTATCTTTCTGAGACTGTGCCAATAGGTTATATGCTTTTCAAATACCAGCTCATATCACTTGCAATGACCATAGCAACATGCTCCCATCCTCCCTCTATGTTTATTTGTTATACAGTAGAGACAATGCAGCTTGAACAGTGAAGACTTCTTTGAGTGCATCACAATGACCAAAATGGGTTGACAGAGCCAAGAGACTCATGGCAGGGATGCTATCACATGGAGTCGATGAGCATATGATCTATATGATCCATGTAGATAATCTATCCAAAGCTGACTCTATAGCAAGAGGCTAGTCATACATACAAAAGTCTCTAAAGCAAGTGGGATTGCATAACACCATACACCTGGAAAGACATTATAAACTCTTTCTGTTGCCCCAAGATTGATACTTTCTCCTCAATCCAGGCATTCAGGCAAACTGATTTTCAGATAAAATTTCAAGGTCAATTGTGTATTCAGCCTACTAATGAACCTTTAAGGCCTATTTAGCTTTAAACACATAAACTAAAGAAAAGTGGTGGTGACAGTTTATTCAATAAAGGGCTATCATAATGGTCAAAGTGAAATGGCCCAAAACATCCACTCAGTCCTGCATTTGGCATTTTAAAAATGTACCAGTTGTCCTGAGCCCACCAGGGAAGGGGGACGCACCACCAAACCCCAATAGTCTTGGATTCCCATTGTGTTTGTAAACATTACAGCATGGCCCTTCCTCTCAAACCCCCCCATATGGTGACCTAGATGGAGTTTGAGAGAAAGGATGTAGCTACCCATCACTGTAAATAAAGCAGCAGGGCCCTTCCTTTCAAACTATCTCTACGCCCTACAGACCTTCACTCAGGGCCACTTTTCTGATTATAAAAATTAGGCAGTTGTTCTAAACTCACCAGGATAGAGGGACTACCACCAGACCCCAATATTTTTTGAGTCCCATTGACTGTGTTTGTAATCAGTAAAGTGTGACTTTGTGTTTCAAACACAAATTACATCGTGACCTAGGTGGAGTTTCAGAGAAAGGATGCAGCTGCCAACCACTGTAAGTAGAGCCTTTTCTCTCAAACTCTCTCTACGTCCCCAGACCTAGCACAGGCAGAGTGTGAGAGGAAGGGTCCCTTTGCATCGATCACAGTGGCAGACAGTGGGACAAATGTGGACCTGTAGAGGTGGGAGTCTGTCATTTAAGAAATTATTGGTGAGTCTCAGGAGATATTTCCTCTGGGCCCACCATTTTCTGCTTGCACTGAGAAAATACAGAGGCTGCTACTGCTGACCCTCTTTTCTGAAAATGATAGTTGCTTCGCCATCATATTTTTTCCAATTGCTTCAGAGCTTTCTGCTGCACTACCCAAAACAAGTATGCAAATGTTCTGACATTCTAATCGAAATGCTTGTTCCAGGTCAGAGTCTCAGAAAGTATTGAAACCAGGAACATCCAGACAGCTCGTATTCCTAGAAGGAGATGAATAGCCGACTTCATAAATCTCCTTGGTACAGCTTTTCTTTCAGCTTGCTGACATCTCTTAAATAAAGATATATGTTGCCTTTGTGTTATGAAAACTAGGACAATATATAACATGTTCTTGTCTATAGCAGCCAATCAGGTTTCAGCTTTCATGCACTCAAATGAAACAAGGAAGCTTATTGGTTTGTGTGGGTAACAACTCCACTTATTGTAAATCAGCCCTTTTGTTCTTCACCTCATTAAATATCCACAGCCGCTTTGAAATGAGCTCCCATATGTCACCGCATTCCATAAAGCTAGAGGCCATCTATACATTAATGGCATTCCTGGCAGCCTCTGACATTTTACACCTTTAACTATTCAGCTAATTTATACAGCCATCTTTAAGGGGAATAATTTTCACATTTTTATCGCTTAAAATTTCAAACACGTAGACAAGGATCCTGGGCAACCGCAGTGCATTTGCCAGTCATAGAAAAGATCTTTGTTCCTCACCACAGGTTGCAAGTCTTGTCAATGCACTGCAGGGGGAGTCTCATCTGAAGAGGGATGATAGCAGGACATTGCACAATGTAGGTATGGCACAGCTCACTATGCTTCCCATAGTTTTGCCTTTGTGACATTTATTTCAATATGGCTTACAGAAAAAAAAATTATTTTTCTAACAATAAAATGAATTTACATAAGTTAGAATGAAAGGTCATTTCTGTGTACCAAGAGCTTATAATCAATCACTGTGCGTCAGCCCAACTGAAGTCAAAGAAATAAATATGCATTCAGACAGATATGTACAGATAACCTCCATTTTTCATAGTTTACCTCCTTTTTCCTGATAAATGAGTTGTGTTGAGTCTAAATACAGCTTTACATTTCAGCAACAGAATTAGACCCAGTGTTCTCATTAATTGGCAATGAGTAACAGGCTTGGTATAAGGTTAGACAAAAAAAGGAGGAAGGAGTGAGACTTTCTATGAGGCATGTGACTGAATTAGTACCTTGTTCATATTGATCATTGAATTATTTATTGATTACAAGTCAAGTTAAAAAGTGTCAATCTTTAGTAAAGGACACAATATACTGTAAATAACAGTTCACTTGTATGAATATACAGTTATTATACAAAGTAAAACACAACATGATTAGCACTACAGTTTCATAAAACGCTCATCTATTGATAATAATTAAATAAATTGCTCTTAGTGAGCCAAACTTGCCTGGGCATCAGTTTAATCTATACTCGACACACGTTTCATGGCTCACACCAATCATCAGGAGTAAAAATGCTCTGAAATTAAATCAAAAACATATCTGTAAATATAGGATACCCTTTAAACTGAGAACCATCTCTCAAAAAAAGGTCTATAACTTACAATGCAGCCGAATGGTGACACCCAACCTGTGTCCAGGGGAGGACAGGGTCATCACATGGTGGGTTTGGTTTTGGTATTATTTCTGGTGGCTATATGCATACACATCTCCCTTGGCTGTAGTCCCTTTAGCTAGCACACTTCAGATCATTGCAGTAATTACACATTATTTCTCACCTTCACTCACTCACTGGTATAGGTTCATTCCATTAACAGTTTATTCATTTCACATGGTTTCATCCCCATATCCCTGCAGAGCAGTATGGGCTGTCAAGCATACACAAGATTTACATGGCCCTGATATGGTCTCGTGGTCTTCACCTGGCTGCTGTCTCTGGTCTGGATGGGATTCCATACCTCAGCCCCGGGGGTAGAGTTGCCACCTCATCCCTTTAAACCGAACACCTTTGAATTACACAGGTTCTGAGGCTAATTAAATGCAGATAAGGCACCAAGTGAGTTTAATTACCAGTTTAATCAGCCACAGAACCTGTGTAATTAATATGTGTTCGGGTTTAAAGGGATGAGGTGGCAACAATACCCAGGGGAGATCATCATCCCTGTCCTCCCCTGGACACAGATTGAGCATCACCATTGGGCTGAATTGTAAGTTATAGACCTATTTTGAGAGATAGTTCTCCATTTAAAGAGTACCCTATATTTATAGATATGTTATTGATTTAATTTCAGAGCATTTTTACTCCTGATGATTGGTGTCAGCCATGAAACGTGCATCGAGTATACATCGAACTGATGCCCAGACAAGTTTGGCTCACTAATAGCAATTGCTTATGATTATTTAAAGCGGAGTTCCACCCTAAAGTGGAACTTCCGCTTATCGGATTCCTCCCCCCCTCCGGTGCCACAATTGGCACCTTTCAGGGGGAAGGGGGGTGCAGATACCTGTATAATACAGGTATCTGCACCCACTTCCGGGACGCATTATACGAGCTGCCCCGCCTCTATCCGAGAATGCCCCGTTGTGTCTTGGGAAACACAGTTCCCAGGACACAGCGGGGACCAATATGGGCGCGCATCGCGACTCGCGCATGCGCAGTAGGGACCGGGCAGTGAAGACGTTGTCTCTTCACTTCCTGATTCCCTGACGGCGGGGCAGCGAGAGACGAGCGGTCTCTCGTCACATTCTGCCTACACGCTGGAACCAGGAACAGGTAAGTGTCCATTTATTAAAAGTCAGCAGCTGCACTATTTGTAGCTGCTGACTTTTAATATTTTTTGTGCGGGTGCAGCTCCGATTTAATTATTATCAATAGATGAGCGTTTTATGAAATTGTACTGCTAATCATGTTGTATTTTACTTTGTATAATAACTGTATATTCATACAAGTGAACTGTTATTTACAGTATACTGTGTCCTTTACTAAAGATTGACACTTTTTAACTTGATTTGTTATCAAAAATTATTCAATGATCAATATGAACAAGGTACTAATTCAGTGACATGCCTCATACAAAGTCCCATTCCTTTCTGCTTTTTTGTATAACATATATTAGGGATGGAGGTTGTGTCAGGTCGCATCACTATCTTGGTATAAGGTGTCTTCTCTCGTCCTCTGCAATACAAGTCAGTTGAGGGCAAATGGGTGTGGTTGTTACTCAGCTCTGCCAAAACAGAGCACTGGAGTAGGAGGGTAAAGCTGGCCATACACCTATAGATTATCTGCAGATTTTCTATGGTTAGATGGAAAAAGTGCAACAGTTTTCTCCATGTATGCTAAACTGTGGTGCTGGAGCAATCTCCCACTTTTTCCATCTAACCATAGAAAATCTGCAGATAATCTTTAGGTGTATGGTCAGCTTAAGAAGCATTATTTTTACTTAGAGAAACATTGAATGTGTAATATTCAATATAACCCTCTCTTTGGAGCTATTGCAACTTGGGCATTCACGGTAGTCACAATGGGGATCTGAAAGGACCTCATTTGCTATTTTTACACTACTGCAACCATGATGTCAGCCACCCAAAGTTTCAAATTAGATGGTGAAGTACAACAATGGTCAAAAGACAACGTTGTCTATGGACAAACAAACAGAGCGTCTTCACTACACGTGCATCAACAATGGGAACCAATAAAATGCACTGCATGAGCAATGTGCAGTATAGAAATGACACCGCTAGAGCCAGGCAGTCCTTATGTGGATGTCAAAAAGAAAGGCAAAAATTGCACAAATCAGAAAATCCAAAGGGCTGCAGTCTATGGCTGAAGGGGGACACACAGGGAAGAAGAACTGTGCAGGGAGCTGGATGGTAGCTAATGAAGTGTCATCCCATACACACTGATCTGAAGGGATTCGGAAAGCAATGGATGAACTGATATCATTTATGATCAAACATGAAGCAGACCGAGTTTCCAGCAGTGGGAGCACGAGTAGCAGATATTCATATCTAGTACATGTTATACCCTGTCCAGTTGTGAGAATGAATACTCTGCAGATGATAAATATTACCGTGCTCTGTTGTCAGCTGGGATGAAGGTAGCGGCAATGTTCCATAGAGCCAATGGCTGTGACAGCTGAGCAAGGGATATCTTAGTTTTTCGTCCATTTTCCGATTTCCTTATGACAACGTACACCAGGCCGGGCTCGGAGTCTTGTCACCCAGAGTGTGTGGGGAGTGACTCTGTGCTGTTTGGATAGGCTTGTGGATAGCCACTAGGTGCAGTAGACTGGAATCCCATGTCCCGCACTTCTATGCCAGAGTCTGTCCACGCCGTTGCTCCTGGACGGTGATGCAGAGGTGCACGGATTGTCAGACACTCAGGGGGATGACATCCACGTGTTTCGCTGGGAAACAAATGCGCTTCTGGAAGAATGGTCAAATATTCCCATAGACCCACTCCTAAACAGGGCCGATTCTAGAGTCACAGACATCTAGAAGCAGGAATGTTTTTGGCGCCCCCCCCACATGGGCGTGGTCAGCTTACTAACTCCTCCCCTTTACAAATGTTTCTATGGCAACGACTCAAACACAGAGATGCCCCCTGAAGGGGAGAAAGAGCCCCCATACTGCAGACATACTACAGGAGATAGTCAGAGACTGCAGACATGATACAAGAGGTGGTCAGAAACTGAGGAAATGATACAAGAGATCAATGCAGCCTCACCAGTGCCCACCAAATGCAGCCTACCAGTGCCCACCTATTGCAGCCTTATCAGGGCCCACCAAATGCAGCCTACCAGTGCCCATTAAATGCAGCCTACCAGTGCCCACCAAATGCAGCCTACCAGTGCCCACCAAATGCAGCCTTATCAGTGCCCACCAAATGCAGCCTTATCAGTGCCCACCAAATGCAGCCCTACCAGTGCCCACCAAATGCAGCCCTACCAGTGCCCACCAAATACAGCTTATCAATGCCCACCAAATGGAGCCTCATCAAAGCCTGTCAAATGCAACCTACCAGTGCCCACCAAATGCAGCCTACAAGTGCCCCTGGATCACAGAGAGCAGCAATCTCCTGCTTCCACGGAGCTTGAATTTAAATCGCCTGGGGGGGGCACTGTAACAATGTCCCGCCTCCTAGACCGGCTCACGGCTCCTTAGGTTCAAGTCACACTGATTCAATTTTGCGCCATTGGATCAATGTTCTGTCTATCACAGGAGCCAGTCTAGGAGGCAGGAATTTGTTACAGTGCCACTGGGCATTTGAGACCAAAGCTTGTGCAGTGTGTGTGACATACACAAGGAGAGAAAGAGGGAGGGGAGCACTCTAGCACTCAGGGCCGGTGCAAGGATTTTTGACTACATAGGTGAAGATGCATTTTGCCGCCCCCCCCCCCCCCCCAACTCATCTGCACTGTCCTCTTGCTACTCCCTGTCTAAGACTGAGCTAGTATCTCCTTCACACTGCACCTGTAATGTGATGGGGCGCAACGTGAAGCACATCATATACCAATGAAAATGGGGCTGTGCTTAAACTTCCACTAAACAGCAGTGTGTAATGAGGGGGTGGGGTTATGCATTCCTCGCTTACCCTCACTGGCCACAGGCAGCTGAGGCTAACTAAAACTTCCAATGGCTGGGTTCCCCCCCATAAGCAAACTCCCACATCACCCCCCCCCCAAATACTCCCACTTTGATCACACCTCCCATATAGTATATGGTATACCCCCATACCACCCCACCCTGATCACACACCCCCAGATACCCCTACCCTGATTGCAACCCCAGATATCCCCCAATCTGATCACACACACTCAGATACCACTACACTGATTACACCCCCAGATACGACACCCTGATCACACCTCCCCAGATACCATTACCCTGATTATACCCCTAGATACCCCTCTACACACTGCAGAGAACTCCATCTCTACTAGAGAGAGAGGGGGGCTGAGAGAAAGAAGGGGGGCTGAGAGAGAGAAGGGGGCTGAGAGAGGGGGATGGGCTGAGAGGGGGGCTGAGAGAGAGGGTGGTGGACAGAGAAGGGGGCTGAGAGAGAGAGATGAGAGAGAGAGGGGGGCTGACAGAGAGGGAGCTGAGAGAGGGTGGTGGACAGAGAGGGGGGTTGACAGAGAGAGCTGAGAGAGAGGGGGACCGACAGAGAGGGAGCTGAGAGAAAGGGTGGTGGACAGAGAGAGAGAGAGCTGAGAGAGAGGGGGGCTGAGAGAGAGGGAGCTGGGAGAGAAAGAGCTGACAGAGGGGGGGGGGCTGATGGAAAGAGCAGGCTCAGAGAGAGGATGGCTGAGAGAGAGAGAGGGGGACTCAGAAAGAGCATGGCTGGGCGAGAGAGAAGGGTCTCAGAGAGAGGTGGGGCTGAGAGAGAGGGAGGCAGGTGGACAGAGAGCAGAGCTGAAAGAGAGGACGGGGGCGGCTGACAGATAGGGGGAGATAAGAAAGAGAGGGCAGCTGAGAGAGAGGGGGCTGACAGACAGGGGGGAGATGAGAGAGAGGGGGGCTGACAGACAGGGGGGAGATGAGAGAGAGAGAGAGAGGGGGGCTGACAGACGGGGGGCGATAGATGGTGGCTGAGAGAGAGGGGGGCTGACAGATGGAGGTGGGGGAGATGAGAGAGAGACCCTTAGCCCTGTCCCTATCCACAGTCCCTCCTCTGTCCCCATCCCAATCCCTCCTTCTGTGGGGCCACCCACTCACCAAGTGGAGATGCCTGGACCCAGAGGATGCTGCTGTCACATGCTCCCGTCGTAACCCACCTGACATTGCAACAGGGCTGGTGCAAGGATTTTTGACACCCTAAGCTCTATGGCACATATAAGGCAGGAAGGATCACTATGGTACAAGAATGGATCACTATGGTACAAGGAAGGACCACTATGGTACAAGGAAGGACCACTATGGCACATGGGAGGCAGGAAGACTATGGCACATAGAAGGCTGGAAGACTATGGCACATGGGAGGCTGGGAGACTATGGCACATGGAAGGCTGGCACATGGAAGGCTGGAAGACTATGGCACATGGGAGGCTGGAAGACTATGGCACATGGAAGGCTGGAAGACTATGGCACATAGAAAGGCTGGAAGACTATGGCACATGGAAGGCTGGAAAACTGGCACATGGAAGGCTGGAAGACTGGCAAATGGAAGACTAGAAGACTGGCACATTTATGTAAGAGAGAGAGGGGAGAGATCACTCACCCCGGGCTGCAATGCAGCATTGTCTTCAGAGGGACCCCCACAGGCAGAGACATCAGAACAGGATCACTGGCTGCTTTGAAATCTCCGCCCACAACCCCTTCCTGGCACAGATTGGCTGTAGAAAAGGGTTGTGGGTGGGCACGGGGGGGACAGCCTTCTCAGCAAAGTTGAAGCTGTTATAGCTGCAAAAGGTGGGCCAACTCAATATTGAACGCTTTGGACTAAGACTGCCATGCCATTAACGGTCATGTGCGTATAAGGACATGCATCGAAATACTTTTAACAATATAGTGTATATATATATATATATATATATATATATATATATATATACACAATGGATATAAAAAGTCTACACACCCCTGTTAAAATGTCAGGTTTCTGTGATGTAAAAAATGAGACATAGATAAATATGTGTTTCCACCTTTAATGTAGGCTATAAACTCTACAACACAAACTGAAATCTTTTAGGGTGGGAGGGGAATAAAAAAAATAAAATAAAATAATGGTTGAGTGTGTACACTCTTTTAACTGGGAATGTAGCTATATTCAGAGTTAAGCAATCACATTTAAACTCATGTTAAATAGAAGTCAGTGCACACCTGCCATCTGTTCAGCTGTTCTAGTAGGTCTTTCCTGACATTTTCTTAGTCGCATCCTACAGCAAAAGCCATGGTCCGCACATCCAAGCCTGGCTACATTTTTCAAAAACAATCTGATGTCTCCCAAAAGCCTGTGGGAAAATGTGTTATGGTCTGATGAAACCAAGGTTGGAACTTTGTGGCCATAGTTCCAAAAGATATGTTTGGCGCAAAAACAACACTGCACATCACCAAAAGAACACCATACCCACAGTGAAGCATGGTGGTGGTGACAGCATCATGCTTTGGGACTGTTTTTCTTCAGCTGGAACAGGGTCAAGGTAGAGGGAATTATAAACAGTTCCAAATACCATTGAATATTGGCACAAAACCTTCAGGCTTCTGCTAGAAAGCTGAACATGAAGAGGAACTTCTTTCAGCATGATAACGACCCAAAGCATACATCCAAATCAACAAAGGAATGGCTTCACCTGAAGAAGATTAAAGTTTTGAAATGGCCAAGCCAGAGCCCAGACCTGAATCTGATTGAAAATCTGTGGGGTGATCGGAAGAGGGCTGTGCACAGGAGATGCACTCACAATCTGACAGACTTGGAGTGTTTTTGCAAAGAGTGGGCAAATATTGCCAAGTCAAGATGTGCCATGCTGATAGACTCATACCCAAAAAGACTGAGTGCTGTAATAAAATCAAAAGTGCTTCAACAAAGTATTAGTTTAAGGGTGTGCACACTCATGCAACCATATTATTTTTTTATTTTATTTTTACTTGGTGGGATGGGTTAGTATATTCTCCTGAAAGGGGTATCTCTGGGAGGTGATACTATAGTACCTGGGACCTGACTTGTACACTTCAGCTGGCTAAATGTGGGGCCCAATCTGTATAGTGGTGCACTTAATACCGTCTCTTTAAGATTGCAAGAGGGATGTAAACAAGCAAGAGAAGACAGCGGAAGTGTCTGTACACTGAGCACAGCCATGCCAGTGTCACCCAGGTACACTGGTAAAAAAGAACCTTGCATGTCCCCCTTGAAGTGCAAAGTGGATTTGCCTAAATATAAAAAGTAAATAACCCCCAGGTCTTGCTGGAACCGAACTTGTAGATTTTGGCAACGTGTTTTATTTTTTAAAGCGGTTGTATGCCCTTACAAAAAAAAGTCCTGTAAGGCAAAGGCATAATGAGCTAGTATTACCTTAGAATGAAGCACCCGTACCGCCACCTGGTCACCGCTGAGGGAGCTGACATGTTCCCTTGGCGTTTCGTCCGGGTTCATGACTCTGGCGCTGTGAGAGGCCGGAGCCGCGGTGACGTCACTCCTGCGCATGCGAGGGAGTCCTCCATTCCGTCAAGGAGCTCTGAATTTCTGGCACGATCCACCGGATCTTCAGAGCGCATACGCCGCTGACGTCAGCGGCTGCATGCAGGGTAAATATCTCCTAAACAGTGTAGGTTTAGGAGATATTAATTTTACCTACAGGTAAGCCTGATTATAGGCTTACCTGTAGGTAACAATTATAAAGTGGAGGATACAACCACTTTAAAATCAATGGAAACACATCAAAACACATGTGTTGTCATGCATTAAATGAACGTTAAAGTGTATTGTCACTTGTTATTATACCTGTCACTGCAAAGCATCTTGCAATGTGCGTTTCAATGGAAAATGCATATACAGAATGTGGTTTCAACCTCCCTACGTTTGGCACCCAGTAGAGAATTTTCCAGGGCTCACCAGTCCCAGATGAGTAGGCAGCCAGCTCTGGCTGGGGAATGCAGCAGCTGAGCATGCCTAATGCCGCGTACACACGACCGGACTTTTCGTTGGACTGAACTCCGAAGGACTTTTTCGACGGAGTTCTGACAGAGTTCCGCTGAAACGGACTTGCCTACACACGATCACATCAAAGTCCATTCATTTCTAACGCGATGACGTACGACGGGACTAGAAATGGAAGTTCAATAGCCAGTTGCCAATAGCTCCCCCTGCGTCGTTTTTGGTCCGTCAGAACAGCTTACAGACAAGCGTATTTCTCGATAAGAACTGGGGACGGCGGAAAAATTTGAAACATGTTCTATTTCTAAAGTCCCTCTGATTTTTTCGTCAGCAAAGGTCGGATGAAGCCCATACACGATTGAATTGTCCGGTGGATTCGTTCTGTTGGACCTTTGCTGTCAAAGTCTGGTCGTGTGTACGCGGCATTAGACTAAAGCTGGACATACACGGTACTGTTTAAACAAACTGAACAGATTCCCCCATCCACACACTAGTAAAACTGGCTGAACGAAAAAACTGAACCAGGTATAGCCTGCTTAAGAGGTCAGTTCCCATTCAGTATGCCCAGGAATGTACATGAACAGTGAGGACTATTGATATAACACTAAAGGATTTCGCCTTTTCATTGTATTCTGTGTGCGGAGTATATCAATTTGTCAGAGTTTCTTAATGAAACATGTGAACAGCATTAGCTCAACTCCACTTTATGAACAACAGATGGTGCCTAGTACAGAAAAGGCTAACGTACTTGCTGAACACCTGTCCCTACATGTTATATCATTCATAACTAGCGAAAATCTGATGGTTATTTTTCTCTCCTCTCTTTCTTTATAAACATGCCAGCAACAGGTTCTCTTTAATGTGTAATGATGAGCAGCATGGAGAAGAGCTACAAGCTGCTTTCCCATTGATTATGCCCGCATCTGGTTTAGAGAAGTCTGGACAGCTGTGAGAGCTGCAGGCAGAACATGGCACACGAGTCAAGGTGCCAGGTGCATAATGAGATTGGCACCCAAACAGTTCTCTAGGTGGAAAAATAATTTTATTTTTACAGCAGGAAATTGGAACCCTATTAGGTTCTGCTTGTCCACAGCGAGAATGACCAGCTCAGTTAGAAATTGCAAACTGAGGGTGCACTTGTAGTGCAGAGTGGATTTTCCTTTAGTAAATAAACTCCCAAGTGTTTATTAAAGGTATTGCATATAGTAAAAGCGCCTTTAAAAATCTCTCACTGTGCAGCCGCAATCCAACACTCCTGCGGCATCTGCATCACCCGGCTCCTCCTTAGGAGTGTTGGATCGCGAGTGATTTTTAAAGGCGCTTTTACTATATTAAATAAACGCTTGGTACTTGGTTCCCTAGACTTTGAGAGGCCATCCATTGTCTTTTTGAGTACATTGACAGCACAGAATGAAGAGTTAACCACTTTCAGACAGGACCAATTTGCAGCCAAAGGACCAGGCCCCTTTTTGCGATTCGGCACTGCGTCGCTTTAACTGGTCGTGGTCGTGCGTCGTGGCTCCCAAACAAAATTGATTTTTTTTCCCACAAATAGAGCTTTCTTTTGGTGGTATTTGATCACCCCTGCGGTTTTTATTTTTTGCGCTATAAACAAAAATAGAGCAACAATTTTGAAAAAAATGCATTCTTTTTTACTTTTTGCTATAATAAATATCCCCAAAAAATATATAAAAAAACATTTTTTTTCCTAGTTTAGGCCGATACGTATTCTTCTACATATTTTTGGTAAAAAAAATCGCAATAAGCTATTATTGATCGGTTTGCGCAGAAGTTATAGCGTTTTCAAGATAGGGGATAGTTTTATAGCATTTTTATTAATAATTTTTTTTTTATTAGTAATGGCGGAGATCTGCGATTTTTTTTGTGACTGCGACATTATGGCGGACACATCGGACATTTTTGACACATTTTTGGGACCATTGTCATTTTTACAGCAATTAATGCTATTTAAATGCATTGATTCCTGTATAAATGACACTGGCAGTGAAGGGGTTAACCACAAGGGGGCAGTGTAAGGGTTAAGTATGCCTAGGGGTGTGTTTCTTACTGT
Source organism: Lithobates sylvaticus (assembly GCA_028564925.1). NCBI lineage: Eukaryota > Metazoa > Chordata > Amphibia > Anura > Ranidae > Lithobates > Lithobates sylvaticus. The sequence continues at coordinate 95,671,218 of CM053029.1, forward strand.
GGGGGGGCGTGGCTGTCAGCTAGTGAATGCTGATCTCTGCTCCAATCACAGGGAGCAGAGATCGGCGTCACTAGTTGCTAGGCAGAACGGGGAGATGCTGTTTATCTCGGCATCTCCCCGTTCAGCCTTCCCGTGAGACGATCGCGGGGGTCCCCGCGGCGATCGAGTTCGCGGGAGTCCCCGCGGCGATCGAGTCCGCGGGGACCGCGATCGGACTCACGGGGGTCCCGACCGGCGCGGGAGCGCGCCGCTCCCCGCGCGCTCCCCGATGGCAAGGACAGGCTAAAGGAGGGACTTATATATACGCCCTCCTGCCTGTACGTGCCATTCTGCCGACGTTTATCGTTGTGCGCCGGTCGGCAAGTGGTTAAAGTGGTTGTACACCCTGTACAACCACTTTTACCTACAGGTAAGCCTATATTAAGGCTTACCTGTAGGTGCATGAAATATCTCCTAAACTTCCACGGTTTAGGAGATATTTACTAAAAAGCCTAGCGCTGATGACTATGGCACATGCGCTCTTTAGAAAGGGCACATCGTGCCGTTTCTAATAGGGGTCATGCCGCGACTGGCGGCATGACTGGTGGGAGTGACGTCGCGCAACTCCACAGAGCCGGAGTTCGTGGCCCCAGAAGGAAGAGGGGTGAAGATGGACGCTCGCTGCTAGTGGGGACAACGGAGACATTGCGGGCTTCGGTTTCAGGTAAGTGACACATAATGGGCTAATATACGATGCATAGTAGCCCATTATGCTTTACCTTTGCAGGGAAATAAAGAGGAAGTAAAACCAACTTTAACCACTTCCCGACTGCCTCATGCAGATATACTGTGGCAGAAGGGCACGTACAGGCAGATTAACTTACCTGTACATTGCCCTTTAAGAGGCAGCTTGCGGGCACGCGTGCACCCACTCGGAGCTCCGTGACCATGATCGCGGGATCCTGCGGACTCGATGTCCACGGGGATACCCGCGATCGTCTCGCGGTGAGGAAGAAGGGGAGATGCTAATGTAAACAAGCATCTCCCTGTTCTGCCTAGTGACACTCTCACTGATCACAGCTCCTTGTAATCGGGAGCTATGATCAGTGATGTGTCACACATAGCCCCCCCCCCCCACAGTTAGAATCACTCCCTAGGGCACACTTAACCCCTACAGCGCCACCTAGATGTTAGGACGGACTCTGCTGGGGGCACCTGATGTAAGGACGGACTCTTCCGGGGGCACCTGATGTAAGGATGGACTCTGCTGGGGGTACCTGATGTAAGGAGGGACTTTGCTGGGGGCACCTCATGGCATCTGGTGGCAGGTGACACGCTCAGGGCTCCAACTGATTATGCATTATGGTGAGTTGAATGATTTCATTTTATATTACCATGTAATAATAGAAATAATGCGCTTTAATCATCCTGACACCATAACCATGGTGTTGGGATGATTGAAGCGCTAACGCAAGGTGTTTGGAGTATCTTTATCTGCTAATTGTTAAACTTCCTGAAATACACATTACTATTGTGGTGTAGAATCAGGCCCTGCTGTCCGTCTCTCTCTCTCTCTCTCTCTCTCTCTCCTCTCTCCTCTCTCCTCTCTCTCCCCCTCCCTCTTTCTCCCTCCATCCCTCGTTCATCTCAGACTCCAACCACACCCCTTTGAGCCATGCCCCCTTTACGCCAGGCCCAATATTTCACTTAAACCACTCCCAATCTTCGCAGTAGCGCGCTACGCGTGCAGCATTCTTCTTTCCACGCTTTGTCACTCCTACAAATAAATGCCCCGCCCCTAATTATAATATGACTCTGCCTACAGGTAAACAAGTGTCCCTATACATTTTTTTTAAATGTTGGCAACTATGCTATGCATAACTGTTGTTGATGAAACATGTAATGATGCAAAGCAACTAAGCAGAGCACTTATCCCTTAGGAGTCACCTTGCATTGTTTCGGTCCTTCTGCCCACTACAGAGGTGACCCTTTACCTGGACCCGCATGATCACGACACACCTGTAATTGTATAAATGTGCTTTATTAACTGAGCAAAAGCCCTGCAAAGGAAGTTGGGTTAGACAGCCATTTCAAAGACAATACAAACTCTGTATCACAGGACACAATATGAGGTGTTCTAATACCGCTTGTTCTCCTCCAGCTTAGGTCCCACTCACAGTGATCATACGTAAGATCCTGCTCACAGCAGTCATCACTAATTATTCAGCATAAAGCATCCCACGCTGAAGCAGGAGCAGTAAAGGTGGAAGCTTAGTGCATTGAGAGGGAAGTTGCCATTGAAGCTTAAGTTGCCAAACAAATGTGCAGGCAGAGGCACAAGCTGCCCAGGCATGTGTGCAGGCAGAAGTAGAAGCTGCCCAAGCATGATTGTAGGCAGAAGCACAAACAACTGAAGAATGTGTGCCAGCAGAGGGTAGAGCTAAGCTCAAGGTTTGAAACAAACACAAGTTCATCCAAATGGCAGGAGCCAAACATTCTATATAGTAGCGGTATCTCTACTACTACTATCTATTACAGCTTCCTATCCTTCAAAGGTTGCTTATAAAGCAGCAGATGCCAAACATGTCCCTCCCCTTTCTTGGCCTGCCAGGTTGTATGCTCAGATAAGGGTCTAGTCTGGTTTGGATTTGGGGGAGAGCACACCTTTTTTTGCTTGTGTAGCGGTCACACTTTAACGAGTGTGCGCTATAAGTGGAAATTTAGTTTTTTCCTCAGAACAGTAATGGGCTTCTGAGGGTTAATTGTGCAGGTTAACTTTGGCATCAGTTGGCTGGGCTGGGCTGTACTAGGGTTCTGTCTGGTCATGGGCGCAGTGAGGTACACATGACAGGCCTAGAACCAGACCTGGTTGGACGTCTTAGGTATCAGTCTTCCCTGGAGCCAATCAGTGGGTGCGCCTGGCCCCACTGAGTAGTCTGGGAAGGGTACTTAAGGTGCTGAAGTCACGTGTTCGGGGTTCGGCCGCAGTCCTGTTTCCTGGTTCTGGACCGGGGTAGCCCCGCGAGGGGTCCCGGGCCTAGGAGCTCTTGCCGTCCCGCAAACATGGTCAGTTTGACTAGCCCCACAGAACCGCATGGTCTGGGGCATTGATCCGTCTGTTCCCGAGTCTCGGAGCCGGTTAGCCCGAGGCTCAGTAACTGAAGGAGGATTCAAGGCGTCCTGGTGTGCTCTCATTATTGGAGGGGCACCACAGCTCATAAAGGTGACCGGGGGAGGACTCTTCGGAGGAGGGCCAACAAGCTGGCATCTCAAGAGGAGCCTTGTTGCTGAGTTGTATGGACACTAAAGAATCCACACTTCCACAGTGCTGCCAAGGAGACAGAGAAAGTTCCAGGTACTGTGGGAAAGGTTCCTATTCACCTTCGGTTGCAAGTTCATTCTGTGTCAGAGACTTTTAACAAGTTTCCTGAATCACATTGTCAGCTGCCATACCTCTGGCTGGAGGTTTGTCTGGCATTGAAGTACCCAGCTGCGAGTGGCTACTCTCTGGGTTTGATTAAAGACATTTGTGGATGTCAACAGTTCAAGGTGCCTGAGTTTCTTCACCCTTGCCCTCTATTCCTATCTGAGACTGTGTTTTGTTGGATGTTACCACTGCAAGAACAAAAACCTTCAAAAGGACTTTTATTGTGTCAGCATCCAAAGTTGTTGGGTACTAACCCTGGGAACCCCTGGACATTCACCGACAAGCCAAGCGGAGGTAGCCGGTAAGCCCAAAAGTCAAGGCCACCCCTCTGTGGGTTATGGCCGCTTGATTTTTGCATTGGGGTTCCCTCTTAAAATTCATTCTAGTCCCAAAGGGGCTCGTTTACTAAAACTGGAGCGTGCAAGATCTGGTGCAGCTCTGCATAGATCGTTTTTTTTTTTTTTTTATGTCAAACTTTAAAGCGTACCTTCACTTTTGTTGAGAAAAACACATTCCCCTCTGGGTGATTGCAAGAGTTTTAACAAACTTTGTTGCGGATTCTTACCTTTTTGTTATTTTGAATAAATAGCTGTTTGTTTTTCTCTGTCAATGTGCTGAGTTAATCTGTATGGGAGTGTTTTTATAATTATTATTCAGCTGTTGCACCTGCGGGGCTCTAATGAGGAAATTGACAGGGTCTGTATCCTTTTAGACATGATTCCCTTAAGAAGTATCTCACCAAAAATGTTATTTTTGTTGCAGGGGATGCCCAAAATCTGACTTGTATCTTAGTACAGACTTCTGGGAAAATCAGTGAGCCAATCACACAAGCAGGAAATGACATTTTCAGGGGGGCGTTATGTACACCATGTGTGTATCAGGGAGGATTTAATTTAAATCATCACAATTTAAATCATTATTTAAATCACTTGTAAAAAAGCTTAATTTAAATCAACTTGATTTAAATCATAATTTTTAAAGAGAAATTTTCATCTCTGTCTCGCATCGACTCCTCCTCTGACCTGCTGTTGACTCACCGACAGTCCCATTCTCTTTAATGGGACGGCTGGTGATGCGGCAGTGATACAACAAGGTGAGGGATGTGTCGGCAGCAGGTAAGTGGATGCCCGCTAACAGGCGCTGCCATGATGGATCTGAAATGACAGGTGCTGTTTAAATGTAAGGACTTATTCTAGCTGGTAGTTAGAATCTTTAATATTTTCAAACAAAATGAAGGTTTTCTATTTAGAATAATAAGCTGTCAGGTTAGTAAAACAGCGACATCAGAACCAATTTTAGGTTAATAGGTTAATCACACTGTCAGGGTTGGCCACAGGGAGGAAGTGGGAGCCTGTAAAAACAGGGTACCCACTCCACCCCCAAAAAAATGTAATGCCAAATGTGGCATGTCAGGGGGTCACCAACACTTAAAGCGGAAGTTCCATTTTTGGGTGGAACTCCGCTTTAAACTGAATATATCAGCTGGGTCCACATAAAAAAAACTTCAAACACGGTCTTTTCATCACAGCACGTCTTCTCATGATGTTGTTTCATTCGGCCACCAGGCCCTGCATCTCTTTGTTGCATTGCTTGCATTTGGCACATATACCTGCATTACCCATAGGTAGAGGAACTTCAGTAAAATATTCATAAACTGGCTCTCTTTTACGGCCTGCTACCATTGTGCTCCTTTAAGTGGTTGTATACCCTCACTTGTAATTTTTACCTACAGGTTACCTGTAGGTAAAATGTAATATCTCCTAAAGTACAGTTTAGGAGATATTCACTTTACATGCAGCCGCTGACGTCAGAGGCGCATGCACTCTGAATGCCCGGCTGAAGGTCCAGCAGATGCTGCTGGACCTTGCCGGGAAGAAGACTCCCGTGCACATGAGCGGGAGTGACGTCATCGCAGCTCCGGCCACTCACAGCGCCGAAGTCGCGAACCCAGAAGAATCTCTGAGGGCAAAATGTCAACTTCCTCGGCGTGGACCGGGCTGCGATGCAGGGGCTTCTATCTAAGTTAAATATTTCATAATGAGCTAGTGTGCTCATTATGCCTTTGACTTAGGGTTTTTTTTTTGTTTTTTTTTTTAGATGTGCCAGTATACAACCGCTTTAAGGGAGGAATAAAGAATTTCAAGCTATGTGCAGAAACATCAAAAGTTTTATACGCTGCTTAGAAGGTTTCACTTTCATTTATACTGCTTACCCTTCCTCATCTGTCAGAAACCATGAAATCAGGCCGAGACAGAAGTACAGTTAAATCACACCTGTTTAATAATAAAAGTAAAAAGAACAAACGCAGTCAAAACAAAGCCAAAGTTCAGCCAAAGTTCAGTAACCGGAACGGATAGTCAGCCAAGCCAGAAGTCAGGGATCAATGTAGTGGAACAGCAAGCAGGGTCTGGAGCCAGAAGGGAAGCAAAGCAAGTCTTGAACAGGATCGCAGGAGAGCGTCTCAGTTTCTGTGATGTTGACCAAGGCGAAGACAGAGCTCCCCTGGACTGGACGGCTTAATTAGGCAGGACTGACGAGCAGGATATCATCAACAGCTGAGTAACTGTAGAGAGATAGGAGCTGGCAATTAGCCGACTCACCCGAGAGGCAGAAGACAGCGGACAGAAGGAGAAGAACCAGAGAGAGCTAGAAGACCCGGCAGAGGCAGAAGACATCGCCAGAAGAGGGAGTAGAGCTGGAGAGGAAGTCGGAAGAGACGCCGGAGCTGTCTTAATAAATTACTTTAAAAAACCTGTGTACTGCGTTTTATTTTTGACACTTTTGTTTTAGGTGAATGGGTAGGGGTACAATGTACCCCATACTCATTCACATAGGGTGGGGGGGCCGGGATCTGGGGGCCCCCTTGTTAAACCAATGGCCAGGGTTGTTGGGAAGAGGCCCTTGTCCTCATCAACATGGGGACAA